>MU968363.1:37504425-38104425 GCA_034641835.2 Pinus albicaulis
GCTCCTCCACCAATAAATCCACCACAACTACAACTACCCTCTAACCAGCCTCCTAGACCTACTCAAATACCTGCTCATCCTATAGCCAACCCAAATAATAGAGCAGACAAACAAGCATATCATGTAGATGAGGGAACATCTTACCCCATTCTACCTCTGCAGAACATTGAGCTTAGGTCTGGTAGAACTCTCCAAAAAGAACCTCTAGCAGCTACAAAACAAAAAGAAAACAAAGAGAATGAAGATAAAACTCCAATTCAAAACAAACAAGATGATGAAATCCAAAACAAACAAATGCAAACAGTGCGTCCACCACCTTTTCCTGATAGATTGATCCAAGCAAAACTCCCAATGCCTTTGCCTCAATTTGATGTCCTAGATGAATTAAGGAATGTTTATGTGAAAATTCCATTACTACAGGCAATAAAAGACATTCCAATATACACTAAATCAATTAAAGAGTTATGTCTCAAAAATCCTGCAAAGAAAAGATTTGATTCACAAACTATTCATGTCATTGGAAATTTAGCTGGCCTCATGTCAAATGTTATATCAATGGAAAAGTATATTGACCCTGGTATTCCTAGAGATACCACAATCATTAACAACATTTCCATTCCAAATACCTTGATTGACCTTGGAGCTGCCATCAATGTGATGACACTGGAAGTAATGAAAACACTGCAGCTCACAAATTTGCAATTAACACCAATTGTCCTAGAACTAGCTGATAGATCCAAAGTCATTCCTGAAGGGATCTTGGAAGACATAATTGTTTCACTGGACTCTTGGGAGTATCCAGTAGACTTTTTAGTACTCCAGCCAAAGTCCAATTTAGGAGGAAATCCTATCGTACTTGGCAGGCCATGGTTGGCAACTGCTGATGCATTTATTGGGTGTAGATCAGGAAATATGATCATTTCCAGAGGGACAGAAAGAAAACAACTTACTTTATACCCATCAGCACAATCTCCAGCAGTAGATCATAACCTATGGCTTGATGACAAATACAACGACAAAGAAGAAATTCACTTTGTTTTGAGCATTAACCAAATTTATGATTTTGAAGGAAAAAACAATGAAGATTTGGTAGAATTGTTTATTTCTCAACCAGATATTTCAGAGGAATTAAGAAATGAACAATATAATGCTACAGATAAACTCCTCACACAATGTTTTCAAGAAACTTGCACCATCAATTCTTTACAAACATTGTTTGAAGATATTTTTCCTATCCAATCTATCACAAACACACAAAGCAAAACCATAGAGATTAGTCCAGGAAAAACATTGAACATTGGAACACTTCTAGACTTATCTCAGCAAGAAAATTTGATTGAATTATTGACAAAATATCAAAAGGAATTTGCTTGGGACTACACTGATATGGAGGGAATCCACCCAGAAACTTGCACTCACCACATTTACACAGACACTAACATAAGACCAGTGAGGCAGCCACAGAGAAGGATGAATCCTATCCTTCAGGATATTGTTAGATATGAATTGCAAAAGCTATTGAAAGTCAATTTCATTTATCCCATATCTGATAGCCAGTGGGTATCTCCATTAGTGATAGTGCCCAAGAAAAATGGTAAGTGGAGAATCTGTGTTGACTACAGACAACTGAACAAAGCCACCCTTAAAGATTATTTTCCATTGCCATTTATTGACCAAGTTTTGGACACATTAGCTGGGAAATCATCATTTTCCTTCCTTGATGGTTTCAGTGGTTACAACCAGATCAGAATAGCCTTAGAGGACCAAGACAAAACCACTTTTACTTGTCCCTGGGCACATATGCCTACAATGTCTTATCATTTGGACTTTGTAATGCTCGAGCTACATTTCAGAGAGTAGTATTAGCTATTTTTGCTGATCTAGTTCATGAATGTGTTGAAGTATATATGGATGATTTTTCAGTATATGGTAATTCTTTTGATCATTCATTGCAAAATCTTGAGAAAGTTCTGAAAAAATGTATTGAAGCTAATCTGTCCCTAAGTAATGAAAAGTGTTTTATGATGCTAAATGAAGGGGTAGTATTGGGTCATTATGTTTCTTCAGAAGGAATCAAAGTAGATCAATCAAAAA
This sequence comes from Pinus albicaulis, assembly GCA_034641835.2. Lineage (NCBI taxonomy): Eukaryota > Viridiplantae > Streptophyta > Pinopsida > Pinales > Pinaceae > Pinus > Pinus albicaulis. The sequence continues at coordinate 37,506,520 of MU968363.1, forward strand.
TTCAAATTATTATTAATTTACCAGTACCAAAATCTCAAAAATATGTGAGAAGCTTTCTTGGCTATGCGAGTTATTATAGGAGATTTATTGAACATTTTAGTAAAATAGCTTTGCCTTTGTTTAAGCTTCTTGAAAAAGATGTATCTTTTCAATGGAATGATAATTGTCAAAAAGCTTTTGAAACACTTAAAGAGAGATTATCCACTACTCCAGTACTAAAAGGACCTAATTGGACTCTACCCTATCACATCTTCACTGATGCATCTGATACAGCAGTAGGTGCTTCATTAGGACAAAAAGAAGAATCTTTGAATTATGCCATCTATTTTATTAGTAAGAATCTGACACCTGCAGAACTTAACTACACAGTAACTGAGAAGGAAATGCTTGCAATCATACATGCTGTGAATAGATTCCATCATTACATAACTGGTTATGAAGTTTTTATTCATACTGACCACTCTGCCATTAAGTACCTAATGAACAAACCTATAACTAATGGTAGAGTCACCAGATGGTTATTATTATTACAGGAATTTAATGTTACAGTGTTGGATAGACCAGGTAAAGAGAACGAGGTAGTAGACTTCCTTTCTAGACTCCACAATCCAGGTGAAGTTGTTCCAGTTGAAGATTCTTTTCCCGATGAACATTTATTTGCAATTTCAATATTGATTCCATGGTATGCTGATTTAGCTAATTATCTCTCAACAGGAAGAATACCTCCATCTTTCACTTCAAAGGAGAAGAAAAGACTAATCAATAAACGTGCCAGATACTCATGGGTCAATAGAGATTTGTTTTACACTGGTTATGATATGAATATTAGAAGATGCATAAGAGATGATGAAATTCTTGATGTATTAAAATCTTGCCATGATGAACCTTGTGGTGGGCATTTTGCAGCTAAAAGGACAGCATTCAAAATCCTTAGTCTTGGCTATTATTGGCCATCAATTTTCAAGAATTCAAAGAAATATGTAAGAAGTTGTGACAATTGCCAACGCATGGGCAGACCAACTGCTTCAGATCAAATGCCACTACAACCTCAAATACATCTAGAGCCATTTGAAAAATGGGCTCTAGATTTTTTTGGACCCATTAATCCACCTTGGAAGGGTAAAAAGTACATCTTAGTATGTACTGACTATGTAACTAAATGGGCTGAAGCAAAGGCACTTGTCAGGGCAACTGAGCAAACAGTGGTTAATTTCCTTTTTGAAGAAATATTTGTCCGGTATGGAGTGCCTAGAGAAATAGTAACAGACCAAGGTACCGAGTTTACTTCAAGATTGGTTCAAGAAATCACAGAAAAATATAAAATCAAGCATAGGAGGAGTACACCTTACCATCCACAGGTCAATGGCCAAGTGGAATCTATGAATAAGACTCTGGAAGGAATTATCACTAAAACAGTGGCAATGAACAGAAATAACTGGGAGGAAAAGCTTAAGGATGCTCTTTGGGCTTACAGAATCACATGGAAAGATACAAAAAGATTTACACCATATCAGCTGGTGTATGGTAAAGAGGTAATGCTTCCTATTGAATTTCAGATACATACTTATAAAATGGCTGCAGATTTAGGCATTGATCTGAGTGAAGCTAAAAAAGAAAGGATCATGCAATTGAATCAGTTGGATGAAATGAGGCAGCAGGCAGAAGAAAGAACAATCTTCATGCAAAAACAAAGGAAGCAGTGGCATGACACACACATAAAGAAGAAAGAGTTTAAAGAAGGTGACTGGGCTTTACTGTTTGACTCCAAATTCAAATATCATAAAGCCAAGTTCACAACACACTAGATGGGCCCTTATGAAATTGTTCAAGCTTTTGAAAATGGATCAGTCAAAATTACTACCATTGACGAAGAAGGAAAAACATTTGTAGTCAATGGACATAAGCTGAAGATCTACCATAAGCCCATCAACAAAGAAGACTTCATTCAAATAGTATCACAGGAAAAGGATGTTGAGATAGTACATCAATCAGCAGTGATATCTCTACCTTAGTCATTTCAATTTCTTTAAAAAACAAACAAACAAAAAACAAAACGTTTAGATGTGAAAAGCAAACTCTGGCACACTCTAAACTAGAATTCTTATCGGAAAACCAAGAAATTGGCCAGTAAGAATTCATTGTTTTTCAAGATATTTCCTGTTTGTCAATTTTCAAATAATGACTTGAGGACAAGTCAATGAATTAGTGGGGGAGAAGAAACAATGAATTTTTCCTATTCATCTCCTCATTCTCAAAATTTCAATAAGGGATTTGTTTTATTGTTTCAATAAGAAGGAGCTGTTTTGTTCCAATCAACGAAAAGGACCTATTTAAACAAGATTATGCAGAGGGACCTATTCAAAGACTGCATCAATGACACACAAGGCAATAACAGAGGGACCTGTTCAAAGACTACATCAATGACACACAAGGCAACAACAGAGGGACCTGTTCAAAGGCTGCATCAATGGCACACAAGGCAACATCAACATATTTCAAGGCTGCATCAACAATTTTCAAAATTTTCCTATCAAAATTTAAACATGGCTGCATCAATATGTTCTACAACACCAAGAAAGATAGAGGCTGAATCAACATGACTTTTCAGATTTCAGAGGGACCTGTGTATTCTCATTTTCAAGAGACCTGTTTAGAAGAAAAAGACCAATTGCACCTGTACAAAGCCAACCAGTTACACCTGCAAAAGCAAAATCAGTTCTATATCAACCAGCAAGTGTAAAGGACTGTAAGATTTTTGTTTTTAGTACTTAAATTCCTATGATTATTTTAGTGTTAAATAATTAATATATGGTTACTTATTAATATCAATTTCATAACCCATATACCACTACTCCTAAGCATCATAACCTATGTTATCACTTTTAAAAACCATAGCGCCCATAAAGCTATCCTATATGCCTAATGATTTTTACATGCCTTTATACCCCTCATGCCTATTTCTATATCAATTTCATATCCTATTTCTATACGCTCACCTTTATCTCTATATCAAACTACTCCTATATATCACCACTATATACCTTAACCTATCTCTATGCTTGTTATACCCCTTGAAACCTTTTCATAAACTTATAGACCTTTCAAATCAACCACTGCCAGCAAAGTACCAACGAGTCTATAAGGCCTCTCCATGGCCTTATTAGACACCCAATGAGAAGACATCTGTTAAAAAGACTACTTTCAATCGATTTCATTCATCCCGACTGCCAGACAGTACAAACGGTCTCCACGGCCTTTACTGCTAATGTATGTATTCATTGAAGCTATCATTCCATTGCAACACAGTTTGCATGCTCTGCAACCACGTCTACAGACCCTGCAAACAAGATTACAAGCTCTACTAACTAGACCCTATCCTCTGCGCCCATATTCATATCAACCTATTTTCATGATAGCAGGTTAAAATTTTGGAATTCTCCATTCACCAAGATCGATACAAATCTGAATTTAGGTGGTTAAGTTTGGGCTCTGTGGTTTAAAAAAGAAATACCGAGAATATAGTTTAAAGACAGCTGCCAGGATACGTTACTTGGAAAAAGGGAGAAAAATAGGCACTGAGGATTATCTAAAAAGTGGAGGTCCGCCCAGAAATTCGAATTCAGCCCAAAAATTCGAGGTCAGCTCAAAAATTTAAGGTCATCCAGAAGAATGCAACAGAAGAGGTAACAGTTAAAAACCCTGGTTAATAATTTTTTTAACAGAGCATAAGAAGGCATGGTTAGAACAGAGATATTTTAATGGCAAATAGGGCAGAACCTGAGAGGTTTGATAATTCGAAATTTTATGAAGATTTTGTCAAAATTTTAAGAAAAAAACAGTGGCTACCTTTCTTAGTAAAATTCAATGGGAATAATGAAGAAATCACAAAAAAATTTGCTTCCTCATTCAATGGAGAAAAAGTAACAGTAGCGGGTCTTTCCTTCAGAGTTTCAGAAAACACAATAGCTCAGACAATAGATATTAGTCCAGAAGGGGAGAAATATTTTAAAACCAAGCAATTCAAAGAAAAATCATGGACGCAATTTATGTCTAGATCAAGAGTGTCTTCAGTGAATTGGAAAGTAGGAGTTCCTAGGAGTTGGCTTATTCATCCATGGGATGAAATGGTTTACATCCTTCAAAATTTTATCACATGTGAGGGTAGGTATAGCATAGTCTATTTATATCACATCAAGATGTTTTTGCATTTAAAAGGAGAGTGTACCATCAACCTACCTTATTTCCTTTTACAGAGCTTGACCAAGATGTCAAAAACTATTCAGAATCAGAAGGGTAATATTGACAAAAGTTTATGTCATTTTGGTTTGATAAAAATTTTGGTTGAGTCTGAATTACAAAAGATAGGAATAACATGGAAGGAATTCCTAATCTCCAATGGAATCAAAACTAATGAAGAAGAACAGAAAAAACAAGGGAGGACAAAATTCATAGTTGATGTGATTGAAATAAATGATGAAACTCCTGAATTCACATCAAACACTGTTGCCCACCCTAGTAGCAGTGTAAGAACAAGAAAAATGAGACAGGAAGAGGCTAAGAGAGTTGTAAAAGACAAAATTTTTACCACCTACACAAAGAAATCCAGAAGAATAAAAGGGAAGACATTGCAAGAGAATGATGACCTACAACCAGAACAGGATGTACAACTAGAACAAGATGCAGATATACAAGAAATGGAAATTGAAAGCAATAAGGAAGAAGAAAAAGAGCAAGCACCCTCAAACAGAAAGCAAAAGGAACTAGAGAGGAAAATTCAAGATTTGAAAGAAGAACTCATGGAAGTAGAGATGTTAGAAAGAGTTGTAAAGAAAGAGAATGAAGCATTAAGAGTACAAAGCAAGAAGATTCAACATAAAAATGAAAAATTGAAGAAGAAAGTCAGAAAACTCAAAGCCAACCAAACTGAAATTTGCAAATGGGTTGGAAAATGGTATCAACAGAAGAAAGACATGAATACCAAGTACAAAAGGATGAAAAATGAATATCAAGCACAGAAGAATGTAGATGTTTTATTGTAGGTAGCAGAAGCAGAAAACAAGAAAGTTCATTAGGTTAGCATGAGGACATGCAAAATCTTGTGTTTGGGGGAGATGTCGGTATCATTTCATGGCCTATCTTTTTATCCAAAAATCTCATCATTATCCACCATTTTACTTACTAAACCTTCATAAATCCCTTATATCCTATTGAAATTGATTAATATAGTATCATAATTGTTATTTTTACATTGAAATAAATTTGAGGAATTTTTGTGTTAAAAACTAAAATTTTTCAAGAAATTACAAGTTCTGATAACTTCCTGTAAATGCTTTATGTTCTGACATGTGGCGTGATAGGTAGACCAAAACGAAGGATGAGGGCTTAATCTGGAATGTACACAGATGGCGAAAAATCTATTCAACCTCAGATTCGAAGTTCCTAAGTAGCCGGTCAACGCTAGTCAAACCCAGCCAGTTCAGCAGAAAAATCTGAATCATAAATGAGCAGACTGGATATTTTGCTTATGTTTAGGGATTCAAACTAATTCGACCTCCTTTGGAAGTCAGTTAGGCTTTTGTGGAACAAGAATAACCTCCTTTTTGTTTGTAATTTATGATAAATAAGTTAGTAGAAGCATGTACAAAGGCTAGTGATATGAAGAGAAGTAGTTGATATGTAGAAAGAGACATACAAAGACATGAGATTTATGTGCCACGTTTCAAACTCTGTTTTTATGTAATTGATTTCCAGACTTCAATAGAGACAGAGATTCAGTTCTACATGGTGTTATGATCTAGTATTTTCTCCATTTGAAGTTACTCTAAGTGTGCTTAGTACGTGTGGAGGGCCCCTATGCAGTGTCGGTACACTTTTCTTTATGTTTCCATTAGATTTACATATTCAGATCTGATATTGCATTTCCATTTAATTTTCATGTTGTGAGTTCATAGATCTTAATTAGAGTTTGTGTTTGTTAATTCAGTCATTATTTCTGCTTTATGTTCATGGTTATAATTGAAAAATTCAATTACTAGATTAATGAGTAGACCTTGTAAGAGGATTTAATTGTTGATTGAATTCGAAATTATTACCTTGATCTCTGTTTTTAAATGAGTTTGATTTAATTGTGCTGATTTGAAAGAGACTCTGTGAGTTGAGTCCTTGTAAGAGGACTAGGATCTTAAACAAATCATAGGAATTAGATAATTGTTTTTAGTGTGTTAATCTAAGAAATTGGAAGAGATTCTATGAGCTGAAACCTTGTAAAAGGACTAGAATCTCAGACAACCATAGGCACTTTGTTTTTAGGAAGATAGATCTGTTTTAATTGGAGAGGTGTTTAAGTGTGTAAGGAACCAAAAAGGCAATCTCTTGTAAAAAGGTATTGGATCCTGCTGCAACAAACCCTCACTTAGGAAATTAGATCCTTCTAGGTCTATATATATATATTAGAAAAGTATCTCTAAGCTTACCTACTCGGGTTGACAAGAAATGAAAGCCTAATCTACAACAGTAGAATAGACCAAACATCGCCCTTAGGGAAAGAAGAATACTATGGCCACAACTTCCAGATAGGGCTCCTTCGCATGACAAAAAAAAAATGGACAAGGTCACGGCGGAGTACGAGACATCTTCACCTCACCCGCAAGGGTGCCTCCGCACAGTCAGGTCAAGCACACCATCGATCTAACCCCAAGTGCACCGCTACCTAATGGACCGATATATCGGTGCTCTATTCTGGATAACGATGAAATCAAGAGGCAGATTCAAGAGCTGCTACAGAAAGGTCACATCCGGCCGAGTTCATCACCCTGTGGGAGCCCGATCGTGTTGGTGCAAAATAAGTATGGGACTTAGAGACTCTATATTAACTATCAGGCGTTGAACAAGATCATTGTCTAGAATAGGTACTTGATACCACAGATTTATGACCTTCTAGACCAACTCAAAGGGGAAAAATATTTCAAAAAGATCGAAGAGAATGTCCGGATATCACCAGGTACCAATCGAACCCTCCGATGTGTGGAAGTTTTCCTTCAAAGCTAAGGAGGGCCTTTTTGAATGGCTGGTCATGCCTTTCGGGTTGATGAATGCTCCTGCAACCTTCATGAAGCTGATGGAAGACATCTTGATTCCATTCACCAACTCATTTGTAGTAGTGTACTTAGATGACATCCTGATCTTCAGCCAGACATGGGAAGAGAACCTCCACCACATCTGATAGGTCCTCACAAGACTGCGGCAACACAAGTTGTGTGCAAAGTTGGAGAAGTGCACTTTTGGCATGACCCAGGTTCAGTATCTAGGATAAATTATTGATGAGCGGGGGGGTGCATGTGGATCCAACCAAGGTCCAAGTCATTCGGGATTGGCCAGCCACAACCACTATAATAGAGCTTCACAGCTTTCTGGGTCTTGGGATTCTAATTTTTACCACAGGTTTGTGTTGGGATTCTCTCATATCAGTTGGCCCTTGAGTCAATTCACCAAGGGAGGGGCGAAAGAAAAATTATTTTGGTCGGAATATAAAAAAGGCATTCGTAGAATTGAAACATTGCCTCTGCTCTACCCCAGTGCTCATATTACTAGACTTGCAACAACAATTTGAGATCGAGACAAATGTCTCTGACTATGCTATTGGGGCAGTTCTTACTCAACGGGGGCATCCAGTGGCATATCAGAGTGAGACATTATCCGACATAGTCCGCAAGTATCCCACTTATGACAAAGAAATGTATTCCATTATGCTTGCTTGCCGACAATGGAAGCATTACATTTTGGGGAATGAAATGGTCATCCACACAGACCACTGACCCCTACAGTTCATACAAACACAAGGGAAGTTGCAGAACGATCACCATCAAAAGTGGTCCACACATCTGCAACTGTTTCATTTGAACATCAAGTAAAACAAAGGCAACACCAATAATGTTGCAGACTGCCTCAGCCGACCACCAATCGTGGCGCTAACCACCGTTCTCAACTCTTGTGGCACGAGACTTCTGATTTGCCACTTCTTTACAAGAGTGATCCGGAACTCAGCCACACATACAAGACACTCTTAGAGGGTACATAATTTCCAAATTTTCACTTCCAGGATGCACTGTTATGTCACCTGGGACACCTTTGTTTTGCTTCAAGCGAGAGTGCCAAGATGATTTGGGAAGCGCACTACAGTCAGATCGTTGGGAATTTCAGGGTCGAGAAAATAGTGGGAGTGCTGCAGAAGTATTTCTATTAGCCAAACCTTCAACGATATGTAAAGAATTACATTAGATCCTGCACTGCTTGCGCCATTTCCAAACCGACCATCAAGAAGCAAGGCCTCTTTACTCTGGTACCTACTGTTTGACTGTATTAATCACTGTTAAATGACTAAGACAATACACATAAATTATCAATCCAGGGATGTCATTTATTTCAATGACAGTTGCACTGTCTGTGCCGATACATCAAACCAAAAGCAAATCAAAATAAAGAGAAATCGTTGATTAATCAAATGCCTAAAGAAATCACTCATGCAAAAATAAAAAATGATCTACAGGAATGTAATCAAGCCTCAATTAACGGTACCTAGCACACCACACATAATTACACCAGCTGGTATTTCTAATTACATATGTGTAACAACACAATGATATTGAAATTGAAGCAGGACTACTCAGCCAAAACAACAACAACAACACTTCCACCAATACGTAAAGCAAATAAGAAATGTAGTACAACTACCTTAACCATTGCAGTCCGTGCTAAGGAGGAGGGCCCTTTCTCCCTAACATGGTGCAGGAAGAGATAGAAACTTAAACGGAAACTAAACCAGATAATGCATGTAATAGTAGCAACGTGATATCTTTGTATTAATGTGACCAAAATTACAGAGCCAAAAGTAATATTGTTCTCCACTAACCCCTTAACCTCAAGGGTCGAGAGTTATATAATGGTTACATGTTCAGGAAAATGAGGAACATGATCAGTCATGAGAATCTTACGATTCTCTTGCTGATCAAAATAAGATACATATAATTACAACCACTTCTTAATAAAAAGTTTGACTGGAAGAATATAGATTACAATCAAAACTACCCAAAATTTGTCATCCTAAAATACAATATGTAATGACTTCTATAGATGTCATGGAAAATGATAGTTGTAGCGTAACAACAATCGAGGATAGGTCGACATCCAGGAGTTGACAATGTCTAGTCAACAGTGCAGTTGTAACAACAATTTATATAGCGGGTCTATAACAGCACCGTGATGTAACAACATCGTGGTGGAACAACTCACTGTAAAAGCACACTTTCACTTCTTTTGTATGCCTCATGCTCTAGAACATTTGTGCTAAGAAAAACATCTGGAAGGACAACGAAAGACTAGAGAACTTCTTCCAACATTTATCCCAGTTAGCCATAAAAAAGGACACGATACATCATAATAATCGATGAAACGGAAAGATAATGAAAATAAGGTAAAAGAACATTGTTTAAGATAGAAAAACAGGAAAAGAGGAAAATATAGTCCTAATGGTTGTAGTCACAAGGTAACAATGGGGGAAAAATATGTAGGAAATAAGTACAAAAATGGCACCCAACATCTCCCCCCAGCTGAAGCACTTGCATGTCCTCATGCAAAATCTCATCTCCCATGAGAATATCTCTAGTGCAGGTCAGTGAGGTCATAAGCATCGGTTGTGTCTTCATCTGCAGACTTGTACCCTTGAGTATCCATCAGCTGTCATACCCAAGACTCCGATTCATACTTTCTCAATTCATAATGAATCTGGTAATCCTCTATTGGTAGCCAAGTCAAAGGGATTTTGAATTGTAGCCAAAGACAGGAAGCACCAAGGGCCTGTATTATCTGTGCATATGTTGGTACATGTGTAACAGCTACCAAAAAGTTTTGAAATGCAAACAGGTCCCCTTCCAGCAACTCAACACTGCTGGCTTCGGTACGCTTCAAACACCCAGTCAGAGCTCGACTCTTCATTAATGAAAAATGATTAAGGCAAAAGTTCACAATATTTCTTATGTAAGTGGCAGCAGGCTCCCTTATCCCAGGAATGCTCAGAATCCTTCTAAATTCCCGCCTTAATTCAACAGTCCGTCCTGGTTCTGTTCGGAACCATAATGTTGTCTTTTCTTCATTGCCATCCATAGATTTGGTGGATAGATGCCACTCAATCTTATTCCTCATAAATGACACAATGGCTCGTAACTGCAAATCCCCCATGTAGGAGAATATAGTCACCACCATTTGCATACTTACGTGCTCACAAATGATATTATTCAAAAATAACTCACAAAACAGGCTTTGTTTGTCAAAATCAGAAGCACGGAAGACATCTAAAAATGTGCGAGTGGAAGAACCCAGATAGGGCATGTTCTCCATGATGGCTTTTAACTGAAATAGGTGATAGCGTTCCCATAAGAAAATGGGGTAAGATGGGGAAGGTCGCCTGCACCCCAACAAATTGATGGCAAGCTCATGGAGTTTTTACTTATCCACAATCAGCTCCTGAACTTGCTGCTGTAACAGCAGCGACTGTTCCTTCTTCTTCCTTTCGCTTACACTCTTCCCAACCTTTCTTCAACTCTTCTTTCATTTATTTTTCCTGTAAAGCACTTATCTCCTTCTGATGTTCTTTCAACGAGATCACCCCCTCCCAAAGGGAGATTTCTTCCTGTTTCCACTTTTGTAATTCGTAAATCAACAAAATTTTCTCGGAACTCCATGCCATGGCGGGACCCGACGTTCCTCTGCATTCATCATCAACATCAATAGTGGGTGTAACAGCCTCATCTGGATGGGTCTTATCCACCTTTTCTGTTGGTTCTTGTGTAACAACAACTTCATCAGTGGGTTCTTGTGTATCAGCCCCTTCCTTTTCGCCTAGGGTAGCCTCTGTGCCCACTGCTAGTTCTTATGTAACAACAGTGGCCTCCACAGGTTCTTGTGTATCTGCCTCTAGGTCAATCAGTACGGGAGGCTCTACTTTAACTGTTGGTTCTTGTGTAACAACAATATATTTAGCAGGTTTTTTTTGTAACAGCCTCCCGAAGTTCTGTTTCTATTTCCATTGCGCTAGTGTTTTCCCCACAGACCTTATACCATGTTGTTGTTAGTCCTTGATAACATGTTGTGCATATGGATACTAAAATTTCCTTCCCCTTAGCCAATCTTTGTTTCAACTGTTCATTTTCCTTTCTTAAATTTTCAAGTTCTAAAAGAAGAACATGAGTTTCGTCCTTACCAGACAAGGAGGGTTATTTTTCTTCTTCTTCTTCTAATCCTTCTACTTCTTTTGATTTTTAGCTGTGGCTAATGGTTCCACTGCTAAGCTAACTCTCACCCTCTATTTTGGCCGTTTGTCCCCAATTGGCTCGTCAGTGGGTTCTTTTCCAATTCCGACCCTAACGAGCCGAGTCTGGACTTCAGCTTCTGCATGACTTCCTTCTGAAGTTGCGGCTTGTTTTCTCCGGCTTGTCCTAGGCCTTTTTTCGTTTAAATTCTTCCTAGATCCTTCCCTGCTAGCTTAGGGCATCCAACACAATCAATTTAATAAGTCCATGATTGGTCACACATGCTTCAAGATGTGTTGTTGTCTTCACCACCACCGCCATATGCTTAATTTTTTCCAATAGGAAAAATGGGAGGTTGATCTTCTGTTGATGTCGAAGATGATTTTGTAGAAGGAAGTGGTAATTAAAGACGATTGTGGATATTCCCTTGCAAGTAATGTACTTGATTAGGCCTAGGGCGACATCTGCCCATGGCTGGGGAAGTGATAATTTGTCAACTCCTCTCCCCTTCTTTTCCAGCTTTTCCTCTCCTTCAAGAAAATATTCCTTCAAAGAATGGTCATTAATTTTCCTGTTGAACCATCTCTGTCCTTCTACTGGCAATGTGGTCACTCATGCAATCACTTCTTCTGTCACTTCAATTTGCAGGCCCCTGAATCGGGTCTAGTAGTTATTCAAATTCTGAGCGAATTCTATTGCAACAGCCTCATCTGAGCCTTCCAATTTCTGAAAATATTCAATCCACCCGGCGTCCCTAAATACATGGTAAGCTTTTGGACAGTTCTGTAAGGTGTCCATGGAGTCTGGCTCGTGTCTTATTTCCGCTCCTCCCATCTTGCTGCTATTATGAATTACTCCTTAAGCTCAACCAACTGTAATATCGTTGCATTGCTTGTTTCCTCTCGACACCCTACTCTGATTATCCCAGATGAAGAGTTTCAGACGAAGATACAAGACTTCAACTAAGGAATGTGATGGGAGGTGATAGGACTTTCGAATTACCAAATCGTACTTCACACATTCCTACATAAATGTCTAATTATGGAAGGTAACAGGCTTTCAGTACAAATGCCTTTTATGACCGGATTTAGTTGAAATTGGTTATCATGCTATTTAATTAGATGCATGTGGGGTTAATAACAGTTTCATGACTATGGATTTATTGCAATGATTACGAGATTTATCCCCCCTACTTTAATGGTGATGGCCACCCACGGCCGTCACAAGAATATCATCACTTGCCATTAATCACCAATCTATTAAATGACGACGTTACCTTTTTTGAATGATGTCCCTGAAACTATGTGGAGGAGGAATTTGAATCGATGATGTAACTGCTTCCAGTGATCATGGGGGTCACATTTGACTGTTGTAATTATTGTTGCATGCGATGATATAAGAAACATTATTCATGGTTGTCAGTTGTTACATGTGTAACAACCAAGACAACCTTTGTGCTATTCTTCAGAAAACATGATGATTAGGAAAAATATATACAAAAAAGAAACAAATAAGTAACATAATCTTGTAAAATATATTGGGAAGGAAGGATGATGTTTTGGAAAAGGGAAAAAAATTGGGTGTAACAGCTGCCATAGAAGTGGTTTCGAGCTGACCTAAGTTGTATGGGCCACGTACCCAGAAAAGAGGTTTCCACAATATAATATATATATATATATATATATATATATATATATATATATATATATATATATATATATATATATATATATATATATATATATATATATATATAAGCGAAGATTAATAACGACGCCCACAATTGGTTTAGCTACTGCACTTATTGGAATTTCAAATTTCACGTTGCACAGGGGAACATTCTTCTGCTGCTGTAACATAAAGATCAGAGTCTGCGACAATGTTAACAAATGGTTCCTTCGAAGCAGGCTGATGATATAACCTCAGACGGTGCCCATTAACCAGTAATGATGTCTTGGCAATGTCAATGGTAACCAATTGTACAGTCCCATTGTCAAATACCATGTCTACTTCGTAAGGACCTGGCCATCTGGTGCAAAGCTTGCCTTTGAAATCCTTGAATCTTGAATAATACAACAGAGCCCAATATCCTTTCTGAAATTTATTCTTCTTAATGAACCTGTCATGCCATCTAGATCTTTGCTGCTGAATGATCTTTGTTTGCTGAATGGGAACTAGTCGTTTCTCTTCCAACTCATTGAGCTGGTTCAATCTTTGTCTTTGCACTGTGCTTAAATACAAATTGACCTGCAATGTTGTTCTTAATGTCTTTATTTCGAACTCTACGGGTAATAAAGGATTCTTACCATACACCAATTCATATGGTGAGAAGCCTGTAGTATTCCTCCATGTTGTTCTGTAAGCCCACAACACCTCTGGAAGTTTCTCGACCCAATTTCTTCGGTGGCTAGCTACTGTCTTTGTTAAGATTCCCTCAATGACTTTATTGGTGCTCTCCACTTGACCATTTTCTTGTGGGTGATAAGGTGAAGTGACCCTGTGATGAAATCCATACTTATCAACCAGCTTATGGATCAAATTAATGAGATGTGAACTGAGGCCTTCCATCCGTCACTATCTCCTTGGGTAACCTGAAGCGAACAAAAATATCTTTGAACAAGAAGTCTGAAACAACCTGCTCTGTAGCTCTAGTTAGTGCCTTTGCTTCGACCCACTTTGTGACATAGTCAGTGCAAACTAATATGTATGATCTTTTCTTTGATGAAGGATTAATTGGCCCTACAAAATCTAGGGCCCATTTCTCAAATGGTTCTATCACTATATGGGGCTGTAACGACATCTCATTTGATTTCAGAGGCTGGCCCATCCTTTGGAAACTAGCACATCCCTTCACAAACTTCTTGGCATCCTGGAATATAGTTGGCCAATAGTACCCTGTTGAGAGTACTTTATATCCCATCCTTTTGTTAGCGAAGTGCCCTCCACAGGGTTCCTCATGACAAGCTTTCAAGATATAAAAAACCTCGTCTTCTCTAACGCACTGCCTAATCTAAAAGTCTGGTCTAGTGCGATAGAGATTGCCCTCTATCCAGGAGTAGGTAGCACTCTGTTGTATGATCTTCCTCTTTTATTTGGAAGATAAATGGTGTGGGAATGTTCCTGCAGCAAGATAAATGGCTATATATGCATACCACAATGAGTGAGTAGATATGGCAAAAAAATATTCATCTGGAAAATAATCATCAGTATGAGTGCAGTCATCACCTATAGTTAATTTAGAAAGAAAATCATCAACCACATATCTTTTCAAGGTTTATCTAAAATAGTGATATCAAATTCCTAAAACAACAATAACCATCGTGTAACTCTACCATTGGTAACATGTTTATTCATTAAAAAACGAATTGCATCATGGTTAGTGTGTACAAATACTTGATACCCAGTGATGCAGTGCCGAAATTTGTTGATAGCATGCACTACTGCTAGGATATCCTTCTCAGTCACTGTATAGTTGAGTTCAGCTGGAGTTCAATTCTTGTTGATGTAGTAAATGGCATAAGGTTTCTTTTCCTCTAGTTGCCCCAAAACAACACCCACAACTATGTCAGATGCATCTGTAGCGATATGGAATGAAAATCTCCAGTTTGGTCCTCGCAAAGCAGGTGTTGCTGTTACACAGTTCTTTAACTTCAAAAAGGCTTCCCCACACTTCCCTGTCCACACAAATTTTCTCATATTTCATGAGTAAATAAAACAGAGGAGATGCAATCTTTGAAATTTTTTCTGTAAATCTCATGTGGCTGGATGTACCAAAAAACTACGTACCTATTTTTTAGATCTAGTAGATGGGATTCTCGATATTACCTCAATTTTTGTAGGGTCTACCTTAATTCCATCTGCCAAAATGAAATGTCCCAGCAAAATCCCCTCGGTCATCATCATGTGGCATTTATCCATGCTCAAAGCAATATTAGTTTGTTCACAACATTCCAATACCTTTTCCAAATTAACTAATGTTATTTCAAAGGCATCTCCGTAGGGTGTAAAGTCATCCATGATAATTTCAAGACAGTCATTCAAGAGATCCAAAAATATACCCAATATTTCCCTTTGAAAAGTTTTTGGCGCATTGCAGAGGCCAAAAGGAAGGACTATGTATGTGAAAGTACCCCACGGGAAGGTAAAGATTGTCGTGTATTGGTCTTTCGAGGCAATTTGTATTTTATTATAGCCACTGAACCCATCTAGGAATGAAAAGAAACTTTTCCCAGAGAGAGTATCCAGGACCTGGTCAATGAATGGTAAAGGGAAATGGTCCTTTTGGGTGGCCTTGTTAAGTTCTCTATAGTCTACACATACTCTCCACTTTGTTGGAAATATTTTCATTGATGGCAAAGAAGGCAGCAGATGTAGAGACAGGCGAAGGACAGCAGCAGAAGACAACAGGTAATATTTACAGAGAGCAGTGGAGGCAGAGGTCGAGCAACAGAGGCAGCGAATACAGAGGAAGAGATGAAACAGTTGAGCAGTAGAGGCATAGGCACAGCGAAGGCAGAGGCAGCAGATGAAAAGATCGAGCAGCAGAGGCACAGCAAAGGTAGAGGTAGAAAGGCAGAGGAAGAGGTAAAGCCGTTATCAAACAAATTCCGAGAATCACTACCCCCGCTAGAAGATTCACTAAATACTGAAGCAGAAAAGTACACACACACACACACACATATATATGCAGCACTTTATATAAGTATATTGCCTTTTTTTTTTCAAAGAGCAAAGCATATATATATATATGTGTGTGTGTGTGTGTGTGTGTGTGTGTGTGCAGCGCACTATATACGAAGTATCATAAGGTGGGACCCCCCTAAATAAAATTCCAAGAATCGTTACCCAAGCTGGAGGATATATATAAACCTTATTCCGAGAAACACTACCCCAGCTGGAGGATACATTAAAGCGGAAGCAGACTCCTATATATATGCAGCGCCTTATTTATGTTGCGCCTTATACACAACGATCCAAGGAAAATATATATATATATATATATATATATATATATATATATATATATATATATATATATATATATATATATATATATATATATATGTATGTATGTATGTATGTATATATATGTATATATATGTATATGTATATGTATATGTATATATATATCTATATATATATGTGTGTGTGTGTGTGCGAGATCTAAAGAACCAAAGGTTCTATCAAAGGCAAAGTACCATATGGTGGGACCCTTATCAATCGCATCGAAAAAGGTGACAGTGGATCATGTGAACAGAAAGTTACGATTGAGATTGAGTTCCGGACCCGATGGGTGTATAAACTATGACTTGATAGGTTTGAGTTTCGTCCTAATCGCATCAGCACATTTAAATGAACAGTGGTCATTCACATCGGAAAGAAGCAGATCGTCGGAGCACTATATTAAAAGATTGCGATTGCGATTGAGTTCCGGACCCGATGGGTATATGAACTATGATTCAAACATGTTTAAATTCCGGCATTAAAATAGGCCATCGCATCGGAAAGAAGCATAACGTCGGAGCACTATATTAAAAGATTGCGATTGCGATTAATCGCAATCGGAAGAACTCAAAAAGCGATTCATCGCATCGGCGGAAATCAAAAGACCAAATCGCAGGAGTATTATGAATGTTGCGATTGCGATTGAAATACACGAGTGGAGTATAGCTGGCATGTGGGGTCCATCCAAAGATAAGACTAAGAACAATTTTTCTCCAAGTTAATTAATCCAAAGTTAAAGAGGAAAGGAAAGCACCACGACACATATATGTATATACAAAACAATACATACATATTTCCAATATTTGGACAGTAATGCATCGCATCGGATGATAGAACAAGTTCAGCAAGTGGGACCGTAAGGGAACAAGTTAAAACATTTTATTATTTGTATAATGCCGAGAATCAATTAGCATGATATAAAAAGCACAGTTACATATGTATGGCATATGGCCGTTACCCTGCGACAGTGAACAAGGAAACAAATAGAGCCGAAAGGGACAAAGACACAGTCAAAGAAAAGACAAATGCGCAGCGAGCCAAGAGGCCGAATGAGTAAGCTGGAGTTTTCATTGTAATTGAATGTAAATGATTTTTATTTTTATTGTTTGTGATGCATTGGCAAGTCTCCGGAAGAGAACAAAATTCCCACTGTAATATTAAAGTTAGTACCTACAGTTATATTTTTTCTGAGTGAGCTGAAAAGAAATGAGAAGGTAGAAAATCAAGAGGTATGACTATCCATTTTGAATTCCTAGAGGAAAACAAACAATCATCAGGAAATCTCTATAAGTAATATCACCTTGATATGCATAAAAAAGAGAGAGAGAGAAAAGATAGAGAATGCAGAGTATAGAAGATTGAGGCAGAGAAGATAAGGAAGAGAAGAGCAGAAAGAGATGCTACAGAACAGAGCTGATATCTGAGGTAAATCAGCAAACATTCCGTTTGATAAATTGAGGAAGTTGGAGCATCCCTATCAAGTTGAAGCTTGATAGCTGTCAGTTGTAGCTGACTGAGGTTGGAGCCTCCTGTAGGTTGGTGCCTGCAGAAAATTGAAGGGAGTTGGAGCTTCCTTGCAAGTTGTAGCTTGCAGAATTGAGGTTGGTGCCTCCTGTAGGTCGGTGCCTGCAGAAAAACAGTGGTGAGAGGAGTTGGAGCTTGCCTTTGCATCACAACAATAATAAGATGTGGTTTTCTCCCTTTATGGGTTTCCACTTATATCTGCTGTCTCTATCTGTGTCGTCTATGTGCTGAAATGATTTACCAAATCTGCTTAATGTTTGCTGTTCTCATAATAAGTTTGATGTCACATTAATTTAATACTTGCTGCAACTTATTAAGACTGTTCATATACTAAGGTTGGTTATAAAAGTAAGCTGCAAATAAGCTGATGAAAAATTTAAAAAGCTCATGTATGTGTTAAACTGATTCACCCCCCCCCTCTCAGTTTAACTAAGAATTCAACACACTTGTCGTTATTTTTCGAAACAATGACAAGTGGAGACATCCACTGATTGTTAGAAAGGGGGTAGATGAAATTATCATTATGGAGTTTTTGTAATTCCTCTTTCACTGTCTCCTTAAGTGCGAGATTCATTCGGCGCTGCGGTTGTCTAACTAGTTTGCAACCCTCCTTAAGGTAAATGCGGTGAGTGCATAGGCCAGGGTGGATTCCTTTCATATCAGTATAGTCCCATGCAAATGCCTTTTTATATTTCTGTAACAATTGTATCAACAATATGTTTTGTTCAGTAGTCAAGTTAGGATTAATGTTTAAATATTTCCCTGGCTTAGCTTCAACAGGACTGCTGGCAGTATGCAGAGTGGTTTTCAAAAGTTCAATAATTGCATCATCTACCTCATCGTCTTTGCCTGGATCTATAATAGAGGCAACAAAGAGTGAATTGCTAATCAAACCATTAATAATATCATCCTCTGTTTCATCCTTAAAGTATTGTGCTTTTCCAAGTGTGAGGAGAGGTAGGGAAAAATCAGATTCAGGTTCAAATTTGTCCCACTAGGGACTATTCAAATCCATATGTGGTTTTGTTGGGGGGTAAAGGTTCAGGTTCTTAGTGGCATGCCCATCTGAGATCACCATAGATCTAGATCTACATCCGATATATGCGTCTGCAATGTCTAGCCACGATCTTCCCAAGATTAAAGGATGACCCCCCAAGTTAGATTTAGTTTTAAAATGAGAAACTCAATCGGGTAATTCCAAGAAGGTACAATGATCACCACATCTTCTATCATTCCCTCGGGCTTGACACGGGACCTATCTGCTAATTCTAGCACTGTAGGTGTAGGTCTAAGTCCATGAAGTCCTAGGGAGATAAAAAAATCTTTGGTCATTACATTAATGACTGCCCCCAAATATATCAAAGTGTTAGTTATGGGCTGGTCATCAATATGGACAGTCACTGTAGGATTCCCTAGAGCATTATATTTAGTGAACAAAGGCTGTTAAATCATAAGTTCAGACATTTTCCCCATAACATGAATAATAGTAGGGTATTTTGGTTTCCTTCTAGGCTTTTTGACACACAAATCTCTCACTGTTTTGGCATAGACAGGTACTTCCTTAAGAGCTTGTAACAGAGGAATCCACACATACAAATTCTGTAATTCCTTGAGGATCTCAGATTCAATTTGTGAGGTTGGCCCAGTTTCAATTAATCATTGAGGGTATGGAGGATCTTGAATCTTAACAGCCGAGTCAGCTGTCACAGAAGCACCAGCCCTACTCGGGTTGGCTGATGTAGAAACAATAGGCTTTCTCGTGCTGGCTGCTACAGGTGTAACAACAGGTGTTGTATCAACTATTACAGGTGTAACAACTATTTCATAATCAACTATATCCTTTCTAGGCGACTCACATTCTTCCTGATTGAAGTTGAACCTCGTTAAGCCCAATAGGAGTGATAAGATAAGTCTGGAAAGTAACTAGGGCATCTATGTTATGAGCTGCCTTATTATTCGGATTGGGGTTAGGTTGCACAGATAATTGGGTTTGGACAGGAGGTGCGGGAGTTTGAAGACGAGGCAGTTGTAACTGATGCTGCATTGGTAGTGCAGGGGGTGTTGGACCTTGGCCATTACCTCTCCAATTCTGACTCCAATGATGATATTGCGATGGAGGGTATTGCAATGGTGGAGGGCAAGGCCACTAGTTCCATGGTGAAGGAAATTGTGTAGAGGAAGGAGTAGGATACGGCCATGGAAATTGCTGACTATTATAAACATTATTCCAAGGATTAAAAGAGGAAAAATATGGAGGCATACCTGTAGGTCATGGCTACCATGGTCTCTTTGATCTGATGAAGTAGGAAGACTGGACATCCTCGCTTGATTCTTGAAGTACTGCTTTCAGTCTGGGTAGTTTCGGGCATTGACTAGTAGAACATGCCAACTCATACATGTTGCACAAGTTGGTGCTATTCAGTTCACATTCTCTTTCTAAATGTTTCTTTTTGCATCGAGGAAAGAATATTTCCAAGCTGCTTCAGCTTCTGCTTGTGCTTTCTTAACTTGTACTGTAGTGATCTAGGCAAAAAGAGTACTAAGGAGGTCAGTTTTAAAATCCTCGAATAGGTTCTCGATCTCTGCTCTGGTTACTCCTCTACTTTTGGACTTCTGTATTCGAACTTAAGGGTCCCGAATTGAACTTCTCCCTTTGACCGATCCTCTTGAACTCCACATATAAAGTTTCATTATTTCTTCAAGTGGTTCTTACGATATGTCTCCTTTTCCCAAAAGATTCAAATGCTCTAGAAAATCATCTCTTATACCTCTTAAGAATATAGGTTTCAGAATTTCCGGGGCTAAGTTACCAAACTTATACCTTTGTAAATTATAATGGAATCATTCCACGTAGTCTTCCAAGCTCTCCTCCTCCTTTTGTGAAATTGTGAATATATCTGCCTTCAAATCCATGGTTCAATAGTAATCCTGATACTTAAAGAGGAAGGCCTCCCTCATGTCATTCCAGGTTCGGATCGTGCCATCACCCAATATCATGAACCATCTACTGCCCCTTTCAGAGTAGCAGGAAACAATTTCAGCTTATGGGTGTATGAAGTGTAGTCATAACTGCTACACAAAACATCGAACTCGAACATAAAAGTATCAAGATATTCAACAACCATCCCTTGAAAGGGTGGTAGAGATTATAAAGGAATGTTTTTCGTAGGGGCTTCATCCCGTGTCGCCACTATTGAGAATTTAAAAGTAATAGTATCATCTGTCTTAACATTCTTGTCTCCCATGGTTGATCCTTCCTGATGGGATGAACT
This sequence comes from Pinus albicaulis, assembly GCA_034641835.2. Classification (NCBI taxonomy): domain Eukaryota; kingdom Viridiplantae; phylum Streptophyta; class Pinopsida; order Pinales; family Pinaceae; genus Pinus; species Pinus albicaulis. The sequence goes on from MU968363.1 coordinate 37,527,623, forward strand.
GACCTCAGAACATGCAGGGGATTGAAAAATAAATAAAGGATCAAGCTGTTCCGGGACCAGTTGTTTCACTACACTACCCGCATCCAAATGATGATCAACTAAATGTTGTTCCTTAGGCCCCTGATGCTCCCCACTGGTCTCCCCTTGTCCTTCATTTTTTAGATTTTGATCAATGACTTTCCACTGCTTTTTCAGATTTGGAGTCTTGATATCAGGAGTGGATATGTTGTTTGAAGGGTGATGAGGTCCAGACACGAAAGGCACCGATGCCTCAGGCTTTGATATAGTAGCAACTTTCTGTGGTCCCGTCTTCCCGTTGTCTCTGTATGAAGCAGACTGTTCCTTTTCTGCTTTTGATATCAGATCTCCAAATAATGTCTTTCTTCCTAAGTCTGCACTCTTATTTTCCTTTTTATGAACCGTCTGTCCTGTAGTTAGTTGGAGTGGGGGATGTTGTGGATTTCTCTATTGTCCTACTCACACACATGGACCCTATGTGTATTAATCCTTCCTACAAGTGCTTTAATTTCTATAGCGGTGACCTGCCCAAGTATGTTAGAGCGATGCACGGGTTCTTACCACTTGTCTTACTGCCCAACAACTATATAGCTGAAGATACACTGAAGAAAACACCTAAAAACTCACACTTCTAAGTGCCCCAATGAGACAATGGTGAGCCCGTCCAGGTATGTTAGAGCGATGTGCAGGTTCTTACCTCTCGTCTTACCGCCCAGCAATTGTGTAGCTGAAGACACACTAAAAAAACACCCAAAATTTACACTTCTAAGTGCCCTAGTGTAGCAATGGTGAGCCCTTCCAAGTATGTAAGAGCGATGCACAGGTTCTAACCTCTCGTCTTACCGCCCAACAGTTTGATGGGGATTTATGTAGGAACGCAACAGAATAAACATATAACCATAAATACAGAGATGCAACGGAGAAAACACTTCATTTCATTAATATCAAAGCACTGAAATTTGCTTACATACAGAATGGAAATAAAACTAGCTAGGGCGTTGGTAGCTATCTCTGAGAAGAGATGTGGTGGCTACAGGCCTCTGAACTGAGTTACAATGAGGCTTGAGGGCCTATTTATTATTGAGAAACAATGGAGAACTCTAAACATCCAAAAACCTAACCCTAGGAGATGAAGCGCCAAAACTATGGCCCTCGTTTGGGTAAATTGGTGTTTCAACTTCCCAGGGACGTAACTTTGGCATACTATCTCCGTTTGACGCACATGGTACATCATTAGAAAGATCTATCCGAGGAATACAACTTTCGCCATGATTATCCATTTCAGAACGGAATGATATTCGCTAGGCGTGATGCCCAAAAAACGTCGTTTAGGGCCTCAAAACGGCTCCGGAAGTTCAGGACCCGAAAAACTGCTAAAAATAGTAAGTTGTGCCGAAACTGAAAAAAATTGAAAGAGGCAATGGTGGGGCCCCAAGTGGAATAGGCAGGTGGCCACCAATATCCACCTAGATCATTCCTCCACCCTTAAGAAGCAATGGTCCCCATTGCATTGAGTTCTTCCATGAGATGAGGAAACTTCTGTTGAACTTGGTCCCTGGTGAACCACTTGCCTTGGTGCAGGAGTTGGCTAGCTTTTACAACCCGATACAGTTGGATGTTCTGTTGGCGAGTGCTATTTATTTTCATGTCCCTGATACAATCTGTGGTGGCCTGTTCCATGCAGTTTGGGTTTAACTCTGTTGGTGTGAGTTGTTCTGTAATGTCTGAGGTGTCCAGTAGAGGTGGGAAGTAAGGACGAAGGCGATCCACATTGAAGATTGGGTGCAGACCAAGGAATGGTGGAATACTGAGCTCGAAGGCATTGTTCCCTACAACCTTGGTGATGGTGTACGGCCCATATCGGAGCGGGTGAAGCTTGCGGTGGGGTCCGGTGAGGCGCTCCTTCTGCAAATGTAGCCATACATTGTCGCCCACCTGGAAGTTGTGTGGCACCCGGTGTTGATCATGGCGTTGCTTGTACTTGGCATTGGCTCTGTCCAATATATCATGAACCTGTTGGCAGATGTGTTGAATGCGCTCGATGAAGCTACTTGCTTTGTCAGCAATTTGGACATGAAATTTGGTCTTCAGAAGCATTTGCCAAATCATATAATACATCAATAGCACAGCAACGTTTGAATCCCAGAAAGCCCACACATAAAGGCAGCTATGGTGATTAATTGTGGAAACTTTGATTATAACTATGTTGTACATATGGGAGGCTCTCGTCCCATGTGCGTGGATGCTTTGAATTGTACATGCACGAGAATGTGTATGAAAAATTACATTGGCCGAAACCTCTGTCTGGCCATCTATTTGGGGATGGAAAGCTGTGGACTTGGTGAGCTTGGTGTCCAGCATTGACCAGAGGCTGGACATAAATGTGCTGAGGAACCTGCTATCCCGATCTAATATGATAGAAATTGGGATCCCAAAGTGCACCCACACTCATTCAAAGAAGAGTTTAGGAGTGGCTTCTGCTGTGATATTCTTCTTGCAGGCAGCCATAATGGCCATCTTCGAGAATCTATCGATGACCACGAAAACATGGTCATTTCCATGCTTAGTAGAAGGCAGGCCCGACATGTAATCCATGGAGATGGATTCCCAAGGCCGACTAGGGGTAGGTAGTGGAGTATATAGGCCTTGCTTCTTGATGGTCGGTTGGCAATGGCACAAGCGGTGCAGAGATCGATGCGCTTCTCGACATCCTTTCGAAGGTTCGGCCAATAGAAATACTTCTGTAGGATTGCTACTGTTTTCTCGACCCTGAAATTCCCAGCGACTCGACTGTAGTGTGCTTCCCATATCATCTTGGCACGCTCGCTTGAAGGAACACAAAGGTGTCCCAGGTGACAAAAAAGTGCATCTTGGAGGTGAAATTTTGGAACTTGCGTACCCCCCAAGAGTGGCTTGTATGTGTGGCCGAATTCTAGGTCACTCTCATAGAGAAGCGACCAATCAGAAGTCTCATGCCCACAAGAGTTGAGCACGGTGGTGAGCGCCACGATCAGTGGTCGACTGAGGCAATCTGCAACATTATTGGTGGTACCCTTCTTGTACTTGATATTCAAATGAAATTGTTGCAAATATGTGGACCACTTCTGATGGCGATCATTCTGCAACTTCCCTTGTGTCTGTATGAACTGTAGGGGCGGGTGGTCTGTGTGGATGATTGTTTCCTTCCCCAAAATGTAATGCTTACATTGTCGACAAGCTTGCACAATGGAATACATTTCTTTCTCATAAGTGGGATACTTGCGAACTGTGTCAGACAATGTCTCACTGTGACATGCCACTGGATGTCCCTGTTGAGTAAGAACTGCCCCAATAGCATAGTCAGAGGCATCTGTCTCGATCTCAAATGGCTATTGCAAGTCTGGTAATGTGAGCACTAGGGCAGAACATAGGCGATTTTTCAATTCTGTGAACGCCTTTTGTTGAGGTTCTAACCAAAATAATTTTTCTCTCGCTCCTCCCTTGGTGACTTGACTCAAGGGCCAAGTGATATGAGAGAATCCCAACACGAATCTACGGTAGAAATTAGCAAGACCCATAAATTTGTGAAGCTCTGTTATAGTGGTTGGGGCTGGCTAATCCCAAATGACTTGGATCTTGGCTGCATCCACATGCACCCCCCTTTCATCAATAATGTATCCCAGATATTGAACCCGGGTCATGCCAAACGTGCACTTCTCCAAATTGGCACACAACTTGTGTTGTCGTAGTGTTTGGAGGACTTGTTGGATGTGGTGAAGGTGCTCTTCCCAAGTCTGGCTGAAGATCAGAATGTCATCCAAGTACACCACTACAAATGAGTTGGTGAATGGCTGCAAGATGTCGTCCATCATCCTCATGAAGGTTGCGGGATCATTCGTCAACTCGAAAGGCATGACCAGCCATTCGAAAAGGCCTTCCTTGGCTTTGAAGGCAGTCTTCCACACATCAGAGGGTTCAATTGGTACCTGGTGATACCCAGACTTCAGGTCGATCTTGCTGAAATATTTTGCACCTTTGAGTTGGTCCAGAATGTCATAAATCCGTGGGATTGGGTACCTATTTCAAACAGTGATCTTGTTCAGCGCCCGATAGTCAATACAGAGTCTCCATGTCCCATCCTTCTTCTGTACCAACACGATCAGGCTCCCACAGGGCGATGAACTTTGTCTGATGTGACCTTTCTGCAACAGCTCCTGAATCTGCCTCTTGATTTCATCATTCTCCATAATAGAGCGCCGATAGATTGGTCCATTGGGTAGCGGCGCACCTGGAATCAGATCAATTGGGTGCTTGACCTAATAGTGCAGAGGAACCCCTGTGGGTGAGGTGAAGATGTCTCGTACTCCTCCACAACCTTATCCATTTGTTGCTGTCGTGCAGAGGAGCCCTGTCTGGAGGTCGTGGCCACAGTATTCTTCTTGCCCTGGGGGCGGATCATCAGGAAAACGAATTTTCTGGTTTGGGAAATGAGCTTACTGCATTGTTTTGCAGTAACCAAAGAGATAGCAGCGGAGGTGGCACCTCTGGTATCCTGTACAACTTATTTCCCAAAGTAACAATAACAGTACGAGGTCAAGACTCATACACAGCATGACGCTTCCACAAGTATGGTTGTCCTAATAATACATCAGAAACATCAATAGGAGCAACGTCACATAATACCTCATCCGTGAAGGGATTGATGCTATAGGGAAGGCGGCACTGCTGGCTGACGCGGAGATCTCGTCCTTGGTGAAGCCACCCGATGGTGTATGGATGTGGGTGAGCTGTGGTCGGCAAGCCCAACCGCTTCACGGCGTCTGCTGAAATGAGGTTCTTTTGGCTCCCATTGTCGACGATGAACTGTACAGGGGAGCCCTTTACCCACATCTGGGAGTGGAAGAGACGTTCCTCCTCCTCTGGATCTTCCGGTTCCTCCTTCTGGACCTTTGTAGTGGCAACAGTGGCGTTGGGCTCCGCATCAATAATCTGTTTCCCTTTTTCATTCCCCTTTTCGGGTTCTGATTCGGAGTCGGAGCATGCATCTGACTCAGAAGCCCTCATCTCGGCCACTAGCGACTGCTTGGCCCGACACTCACTTGTGTTGTGAGTGGAGCTCTTATGGAACTCACACCACTTTCCCGTGTCCTTCTTTGGCTTTGCGGTGTTGTTATTTTCTTGTGGCTTCGACGGGTTGTCTTTAGCCGCCATGCCTTGGCTCTGTCCTTTGTTCTGCGGTTTGGAAGCACCTTTCCCTTGCTTTTGATTCGCAGATCCAAAGTCTCGCTTCTTCTGTTTGAATTTCTGCTCAATCTTGGCAGCATACCGGTATGCCGTACCAAGCGAGGAGATGTCGAGGAACTCCATTTTCTCCTGAATGTATCTGTGCAGACAGCTGCGATACTTTAGCACCAAATGTTTCTCTGAATCTTTGATACCCAACTTTGTGCGCAGGGTATGGAACAGATTCGTCAGCTCGTGCACATCTTGATCCCTTTGTTGTCGGAGCGTGGTCCATTGTATGTACTTGTCCTCATAGCTCCCCACGGGATAGTACTGTTCCTTGACGGCGTCTCGGAAAGAATTCCAAGTTGGTACAGCCGAGAACAGAGAGGGTTCTGTCTGGTCCTTGTTCTCATAGTAGGTTTCCCACCAGTCCTTAACATGGGGGGTAGCTTTGAGGAGTGCAAAAATAATCTTCTCCCGGTCTGAAAAGTCATGAATAGAGAAATATCCTTCTAATAGATTCAACCATATATCTACGACATCTGCGTCTATTTGACCCTCAAATATGGGAATGTCAAAATTTACTTGTACCTTAAAAGGAGTCGCGCCTCCAGAGTGGCTGCTAGATGCAGATGCACCGCCGGTGGGCAGCCGTTGAAGGATCTGAGCAAAGTTATCCATCATCGCGTTCCTTTGTTTTTCGAGGGCCTCCTCGAGCAATATTTTGATAGGATCTCCTGCTCCCTCATCTTTCTTTTCGTCCCCCATAGGCGTCCGTCGAGGTTTGCGAGGCTGATCTTGCAAAGGTTCCACCAGATCGAGCCCTAGCTCCTTATACCCCGACCTCGTTGGGGACATGCAAGGAAGGATCGAGAAAAAGCAGACCGCTCTGATACCACTGATCCGGATTTATGCAGGAACGCAACAGAATAAACATATAAACATAAATACAGAGATGCAGCGGGAATAACACTTCATTTCATTAATATCAAAGACAAAATTTGCTTGAGACGGAGAATGGAAATAAAACTAGCTAGGGCGTTGGTAAACATCTGAGAAGAGATGTGGCAGCTACAGGCCTCTGAACTAAGTTACAATGAGGCTCGAGGGCCTATTTATTATTGAGAAACAATGGAGAACTCTAAACATCCCAAAAACCTAACCCTAGGAGATGAAGCGCCAAAACTATGGGCCCCGTTTGGGTAAATTGGTGTTTCAACTTCCCAGGGACGTAACTTTGACATACTATCTCCGTTTGACGCACATGATACGTTTGACATACATGGTATCATTATAAATATATAGGAATAAATTTACCATATGAATATCCATTTAGGAATGGATGATATTGCCCAGATACCCAAAAATAGGGCCTCAAAACGACTCCGGAAGTTCAGGACCCGAAAAAATGCTAAAAATAGTAAGTTGTGCCGAAAATGAAAAACTGGAAGAGGCAATGGTGGGGCCCCAAGTGGAATAGGCGGGTGGCCACCAATATCCACTTGGATCACAGTTGCATACTAGGAACACTCTATCATCAAACAAACAATTCTGGCTGATTGGATCATCACTGCCATCCTTGGAAACGACGCCAAAATGTTGGACTGTATTAATCACTGTTAAATGACTAAGACAGTACACATAAATTATCAATCCACAAAAATCTTTTATTTCAATGACAATTTCATTGTCTGTGTCGATATATCAAACCAGAAGCAAATCAAAATAAAGATAAATAATTTCTGAATCAAATGCTGAAAGAAATCACTCATGCAAAAATAAAAACGATCTATAGGAACGTAATCAAGCCTCAATTAACTGTAACTAGCACGCCACACACAATTACACCAGCTGGTATTTCTAATTACATCTGTGTAACAACATAATAATATTGAAATTGAAGCAGATCTACTCATAGCTAGAACAACAACAACACTTCCACCAATACGTAAAGAAAATAAGAAATATAGTACAAATACCTTAACCGTTGCAGTCCTTGCAAAAGAGGAGGGCCCTTCCTCCTAGCAGGGCACACGAAGAGATAGAAACTTAAACAGAAACTAAACCAAAGAATGCATGTAACAATAGCAACGTGATATATTTTTATTAATGTGATAAAAATTACAGAGCCAAAAGTAATATTGTTCTCTGCTAACCACTTGACCTCAAGGGTCGAGAGTTATATAATGGTTACATGTTCAGAAAAACAAGGAACAAATCAGTGACGAGAATCTTACAATTCTCATGCTGATCAAAATAGGATACATATAGTTACAACCACTTCTTAATAAAAAGTCTAACTGGAAGAATATAGATTACAATCAAAACTGCCCAAAAGTTGTCATCCTAAAATACAATATGTAAAAAATTCTACAATTGTCATGGAAAATGACAGCTGTAGCATAACAATAATGGAGGAAAGGTCGGCATCCAGGAGTTGACAATGTCCAGTCAACAGTGCAGTTGTAACAACAGTTTATATAGCGGGTCTGTAACAACACCGTGATGTAACAACATCATGGTGTAACAACTCATTGTAACATCACACTTTCACTGCTTCTGTACGCCTCATGCTCTAGATCTTTTGTGCTAAGAAAATCATCTGGAAGGGAAACAAAATTACGAGAGAAATTTTTCCAACATTTATCCCAGTTAGTCATAAAAAAAGACACGATACATCATAATAATCAATGAAATGACAAGATAATGAAAATAAGGGAAAAAAACACTGTTTAATATAGAAAAACAGGAAAATAGGCAAAGATAGTCCCAATGGTTGTAGTCACAAGGTAACAATGGGGGAAACAGATGTAGGAAATAAGTACAAAACTGGCACCCAAAACCTACCCCTAATTGACCTTGGGAATCCATCTCCATGGATTACATGTCAGGCCTTCCTTATAATAAGCATGGAAATGACTGTGTTTTCGTGGTCTTCAACAAATTCTCGAAGATGGCCATTATGGCGCCCTGTAAGAATAATATCACACCAGAAGCCACTACTAAACTCTTCTTTCAATAAGTGTGGGGGCACTTTGTGATCCCAAAGTCTATCATCTCAGATCGAGACAACAAGTTCCTCAACACATTTTGGTCCAGCCTCTAGTCAATGTTGGACACCAACCTCAGCAAGTCCACAACTTTCCATCCCCAAACTTGGGGCCAGACAGAGGTCGTCAACAAAATGATCATACACATTTTGCGCATGTACAATTCACAACATCCACACAAATGGGATGAGAGTCTTCACTATGTACAATATAGTTATTATCATACTATCCACAACTCAACCGGCCACAGCCCCTTTCAGGTGGGCTTGGGATTCCTGCCACTATGTCCCATTGATGTAGCCATGCCATCTGCAACTACTCAGGCTGATTCGGATAATTTCCAATCTAAAGCTGACAAAGCGAACAACTTCATTGAGCGCATGCAACACATCCACCAACAGGGTTCATGACATATTGGACAAAGCCAATGCTAAGTACAAGCAACGACATGATCAACATCGAGTGCCACAAAAATTACAGGTGTGCGACAAAGTGTGGCTACATTTGCAGAAGGAGCACCTCGTTGGACCCCACCACAAGCATTGCCCAGTCTGATATGGGTCATACACCATCACCAAGGATGTAGGGGCAAATGCCTTTGAGCTCAGTATTCCACCTATTAGGTCCCTATATTACTAGTGTGGTCCCTTATTATGTTAGTGTAGCCTCCCTTATTGTTATTTTTGTACCCCTGTAACCTCCATATTGTTATTATTGTGCCCTTACGTTATTATTGTTAGGTCGGCTAGGATTATATTGTGATCCCATGGACTCCTATATATATATATATATATATAGGAGGTTTTTTCATTTGTGTCATCCAAGAACTGTTCATTTATGTAATGTAAAGGAGGTTGCCCCCTTGAATTGGATTATTTCTAAGGTGTTATTATCTCTTTTCTTATATTTTTGGAGTTGGTTTCATAACATTTGGTATGGGAGCTTTGGATTCTAGGGTTTCGCTTCTCCAAATAGGTCATTGTGGCATTTTCAATATAATTTTTTTCTATGAAGCTTCAGATGCTGAAATTTTTATCACGCGAAGCCAAAATCTTGAGGAACATTGTGTAAAAATTTCGGATCTTGGTTTGCAATATGTTTAGGGATACGATCTGTGGAAGTTAGGATTTGTGCATCTTCCCAAATATCATATAAAAGAGGTGACCTTGGGAAAATAATCCTAACTCTCTCTCTCTGAGCATCGGATTGGAATTTTGTAAAAAGTGGTCAAAAGTGCACAAACTGTAGTTTTCTTTGCATCAATTTTAGAGCCGAAAGAGGAAAAAATGAAACGTGGCATGTCGTACAATTTTGCTCTACTAAACTAGTCCATAATTAGGTCAATGAGGGAGATTGGGAATAACTTTTTCTTGTAGCATCCAAATCAGGTCAGACTTGTGGCATTCGAAAGAAGATTCATAGGGATACTACAATACCAAATTTCAGATAATGAAGATATGAAATCACAGAGATAAATCAGTTTCAATAACGAGCTCCTCAAAAGCAAGAAAAATGTGTGTATTTTTTCAAATTGCATAAGTCTTGTTTGAAAAATTAGTTTGAAGTGATTCCAAGGGCATATTGAAGAATTTTTCTTAGTATTTGGTTCTATAATGCCTCTAAAAAATAATTCCATACCCATTAAGAGCTATACTATGATGCACGAAGAGGAAGAATTGCAGTATGAGATATCAAAATTACGGTACCAAGTGCAACAAATTTCGATCTTACAAAAAGAAATCAAAGATGACATGGATGGTTTAAAAGAAAAAATGAAGGCTAAGTTGGACAGTTTGAAGGATCAAATGAAAGATAATATGGATAATGAAGTAGTGGAAGATCACATCGAGCGTCAACAACAAGTTCTCCAACTCTTAAAGTATAACCTAACTTTGGTGCATAATTGAATGAAACAACAGGAAGATCAACATCATAGCGAAATAAGTTTCAAATCAATCACAGAAACAAGAAATCGACAAGTACGAAATCGATCAATTTTAGAGTATCTCAGCAAGTGGAAGAACTTTCACATTGAAGATTCCACATGGGAGGATGAGAATTTTATATAGAAGCATCTAGAAATAATCAAGCGTTGAGGACAACACTTATTTGAAAGAGAGGGGCATGTTAGGTCCCTATATTACAAGTGTAGTCCCTTATTATGTTAGTGTAGCCCCCCTTATTGTTATTTTTGTACCCCTGTAACCCCCATATTGTTATTATTATGCCCTTACATTATTATTGTCAGGTCGGCTAGGATTATATTGTGACCCCATGGACTCCTATATATAGAAAGAAGGTTTTGTCATTTGTATCATCCAAGAATTGTTCATTTATGTAATGTAAAGGAGGTTTCCCCCTCGAAGTGGCTTATGTCTAAGGCTTTAATCTCTCTTTTCTTCTATTTTTGGAGCTAGTTTCATAACACCCCCATTCCTTGGTCTGCACCCAGTGTTCAATGTGGACTGCCTTTGGCCCTACTTGCCACCTCTACTGGACACATCCGACATTACATAACAAATCACACCGACAAAGTTAAACCTAGACTGCATGGAACAGGTCACCACATATCGTATCATGGACATGAAAATCAAGAACAGTCGCCAGCATAAGATCCAACTGTATTGGGTTTTCAAAGTTGGCCAACTCCTACACCAAGGCAAGTGGTTCACCAGGGACCAAGTTCAACAGAAGTATCCCCATCTCATGGAGGAACTCAACGCAATAGGGACCATTGCTTCCTAAGGGGGGAGGAATGATCTAGGTGGATATTGGTGTCCACCCAACTATTACACTTGAGGCCCCATCACTGTTTCTTTTAGTTTTTTAGTTTCCTTAATTGTAGCACAACTTACTATTTTTAGCAGTTTTTTGGGTCCTGAACTTCCGAAGCCATTTTGAGGTCCTAAATGATGTTTTTTTGGGAAAAATGGGAACAACATGGAAGTTTCTTTAATGCTTCTCTCATCAAAGTTGTAGTCCTCAGATAGATATTTCTAACGAGGTATTGAGCGCGTCAAACAGAGATCGTATGCCAAAGTTGCGTCCCCGGGAAGTTGATGTACCAATTTACCCAAACAGGGCCCATAGTTTTGGCGCTTCATCTCCTAGGGTTAGGTTTTTGGATGTTTAGGGTTTTCCATTGTTTCTCAATAATAAATAGGCCCTTGAGCCTCATTTTAACACAGTTTAGAGGCCTATAGCCACCACATCTCTTCTCAGAGATAAGCTACCAGTGCCCTAGCTAGTTTATTTCCATTGTCTATAAACAAATTTCAGTTCTTTGATATTAATGAAATGAAGTGTTATTTCTGCTACATCTTTGTATTTATGGTTATATGTGTATTCTATTGTGTTCTTGGATAAATTCGGATTAGTGGTATCAAAGTGGTCTTCTCTTTCTCAATCCTTCTTTGCATATTCCCAATTAAGTTAGGGTATAAGGAGTTAGGGCTCGATCTGGTTGAACCTTTGCAATATTAGCCTCGCAAACCCAGACGATTGCCCATGGGGGAAAAAATAAATATGAGGGAGTAGGAGATCCTATCAAAATATTGCTCGAGGAGGCCCTCGAAAAACAAAGGAACGTGATAATGGATAACTTTGCCCAAATCCTTCAACGACTGCCCACTGTCGGATTATCAACATCCAACAACCATTCTGGAGGCGCAACTCCTTTTCAGGTACAAGAAAACTTTGAAATTCCCATATTTGATGGCCAAATAGATGTCGATGCCATAAATAGATGGTTAAGGATATTTCTCGGTTCATGACTTTTCCTACCGAGAGAAGATTATTTTTGCACTCCTCAAAGCTGGCCCCCATGTCAAGGACTGGTGGGAAACCTACTGTGAGAGAAAGGATGAGGGGGAACCCTCTCTGTTCTCGGTCATACCCACTTGGAATTATTTTTGAGATGCCATCAAGGAACAATATTATCTCGTGGGGAGATATGAGGACAAGTACATACAATGGACTATGCTACGACAACAAAGGGATAAGGATGTGGATGAGATAACAAATATGTTCGATACCCTCCGCACAAAGTTGTGTATCAAAGATTCAAAGAAAAATTTGGTGTTGAAGTACCGTAGTTGTGTGCACATATACATTCAGGAAGAAATGGAGTTCCTCGACATCTCCTCGCTTGGTACGACATACCGGTATGTTTCCAAGATTGGACAGAAATTCAAACTAAAGAAGCAATACTTTGGATCTATGAACCAAAATCAAGGGAAAGGCACCCCCAAAATGTAGAACAAAGGACAAAGCCAAAGCATGGCAGCCCAAGAAAACTTTCCAAATTCGCAAGCAAAGAACAACACAACGAAGCCGAAGAAGGACATGGGAAAGTGGTGTGAGTTCCATAAGAGCTCTACTCACGACACAAGTGAGTGTCGGGCCAAGAAATCACTGGTGGCCGAGATGGAGGCTTCTGAATCAGATGCATGCTCCGACTCTGAATCAGAACCCAACAAGGGGAATGACAAAGGGAAGCAGATTATCGATGGAGGGCCCAATGCCACCGTTGCCACCACGAAGATCCAAAAGGAGGAACCAGAAGATCCAAAGGAGGAGGAACGTCTCTTCCACTCCCATATGTGGGTAAAGGGTTCCCTGCTACAGTTCATTGTCAACATTAGGAGCCAAAAGAACCTCACTTCAGTAGAGGTCGTGAAGCAGTTAGGCTTGCCAACCATAAAAAACCCACAACTGTACATCATCGGGTGGCTTCACCAAGGATGGGATCTCCGCGTCATCCAACAGTGTTGCCTTCCCTACAACATGAAGCCCTTTATAGATGAGGTATTATGTGACATTTCTCCTCTTGATGTTTGTGATGTATTATTAGGCAAACCATACTTGTGGAAGCGACATGCTGTGTATGAATCCCGACCTCACGCTATTATTGTTACTTTGGGCAATAAGTTGTATAGGATACCAGAGGTACCGCTGCCTGCCGTTATCTTTTGGTTACTGCAAAACAACATAGTAAGATCATTTCCAAAACTGGGAAATTTGTTTTCTTGGTGATCCACCGTCAGGGAAAGAAGAATATTGTGGCCATGACTTCCAAACAAGGCTCCTCCACAGGACAACAAAAAATGGACAAGGCCGTGGAGGAGTACGGGGACATATTCACCTCACCTGCAAGGGTGCCTCTGCAATGTCAGGTCAAGCACACCATTGATTTGAACCCGGGTGCGTCGCTTCCCAATGGACCGATCTATCAGTGCTCTGTTATGGAGAATGATGAAATCAAGAGGTAGATTCAGGACCTGCTACAAAAAGGTCACATCCGGCTGAGTTCATCGCCCAGTGGGAGCTTGATCGTGTTGGTGCAGAAGAAGGATGGGACTTGGAGACTCTGTATTGACTATTAGGCGTTGAACAAGATCACTGTCCGGAATAGGTACCCGATACCACAGATTGATGACCTTCTAGAACAAATCAAAGGGGTGAAATATTTTATTAAGATCAAATTGAATTCCAGGTATCACCAGATACCAATCGAACCTTCTGATGTGTGGAAGACTACCTTCAAAGCTAAGGAGGACCTTTTCGAATGACTTGTCATGACTTCTGGGTTGAGTAATGCTCCCACAACCTTCATGAGGCTAATGGAAGACATCTTGCGACCATTCACAAACTCAATTGTATTAGTGTACTGTGATGACATCATGATCTTTAGCCAGACTTGGGAAAAGCACCTCCACCTCATCCGACGGGTCCTCCAAACACTGTGAAAACACAAGTTGTGTGCCAATTTGGAGAAGTGAAATTTTGGCATGAAGTAGGTTTAGTATATGGGTTACATTATTAATGAGTGTGGGTTGCACGTGGATCCAACCAAGATCCAAGTCATTCGGGATTGGCCATCCCCAACCACTCTAACAGAACTTCGCAGATTTCTGGGTATTGCTAATTTCTACCGCAGGTTTGTGTTGGGATTCTATCATATCACTTGGTCCTTGAGTAAATTCACCAAGGGAGGAGCGAAATTAAAATTATTTTGGTCAGAATCTCAACAGAAGGCATTCGTAGAATTGAAACATCGCCTCTGCTCTGCCCCAATGCTCACATTACCAAACTTGCACCAACCATTTGAAAGTGAGAAATATGCCTCTGACTATGCTATTGGGGCAGTTCTTACTCAACAAGGGCATCCAGTGGCATATTGATCTGAAAATGGAAGTACTTGAAAGTGTGTGCAAGGTATCCATTTCCATTAATTAAATGTGTGCAAAATTCTCCATGTCTTGTTGCATAAAAAAAAGTGTTTTTTGGTAGCTGTATATGAGTTTATGTATGAAGGCAAGTTAATTTAATTTTCTGATTAACGTATTAAATCAGAAATTTTCAGCAAGATAACTTCAACATAACATGACACAGATGTTTGGTGAGCAGTTCACCCCTCTTGGGCTACGTCTGCTGGATCAAGCCTCCCAAAATGAGCTTGTCATATTGTATTAAAATGATTTAAAATGATAATGCAAGTTTAAAAGTGTCTCAATAGACAAATATAAATGCAAATATTGATTTAGAAGACATGAAAAAACTAAGAACGCCTTTCCAAATTCACTAAACAGTGAAGAATTACCATAAACATTGATTTCTTCAATAAGGCCCTGACCGCTCTTTGAACTCCTCTGAATATTTTTGAGCTGTAGAAGTCCTCAAACAGGTTTGAAACCTCTTCCATTAGATTCAGAAGGTCGAAATTAGCTGAAAATGATCTTTGATTCACCTCAAATAGAGAGGTACAACTCAAAACAGCTCTAACCCCAAAATGGCCCTGGTGGCCCTGAAAAATCTCCTGAAGGTTTTCAGCCTCTGAAAGTATTCAAACAGTTCTGAAACCTCTTCCATGAGATTCAAAAGGTGGAAATTAGTTTAAAATGGTCTTTGGATCACCTCAAACAGAGAGGTACAACCCAATACAGCTGCATTTTTCCAATGGCCCTGATGGCTCAAAAAGATTCCTTGAAGATAAAATGGTTGTAGAATATCTCTACTACCTCTGGAACCTATCCCAATGGCTCTGGAATGCTAAAAATAGTTTAAAATGACTTTTTATTTACCACAAATGGTTAACCATAGCTCAACACAACTCTAACTCCCTCTTGGCCCTGATGGTTCTCATTGCTTCTCTGCAGCAAAAGAGACTAAAGATCAACTCCAATGGCTATGAAACCTATTCCAATGGATCCAAAATCCTCTGAATATCCAAAAAAAAAAAAAAAAATTGTCCAAAAAGGTTCTGTCTATCAAAAGTTATGACCCAAACAGTATTTTTCCCAATGTTAATTAAAAATCCCACTAAATGTGGGGGAGTTGCAGATAAGGTTGATAATTTGGCGGTTTCCCCTGAATTGGTGGCACGCTTCCATAATTAGCAGAATCGTAAGGGGTTACATTTATTGTTATGCAGTGGCAGGTCACATGGATTGCCACCCTAACCGCCGCTTAAACCGCCTATATAACCGCGACATTTAATGAAGCGGAGTGGTCACATAACTCAAACCCCAACGGACAATTACATAACCGTTTGCTCTGTGGTGAAGGGTTTAGACTGTGGTTCTGGGCGACGGTTCTATGGGGAGGGCTGGCCCCTCTGCTCCACCATGTGCAAACTGACCTTTAATAAAACAATACGCCTCCCCATTATATTCAAGAAATAATGTATAGCTGACTTGGTAATGCTTGGGCGTATTCATAGATCGGTCTCGAGTTCGATTCTAGCGGACAAATTTTTTTTACACAGTCCTCCAATTCTCCGACCAGGGGGCCACGTGGCGACCTTCAGGCCTGCCATGTGGCAGCCCGTAATTGGTCAAAATATCGAAAAGTCAAACCAACTTCCAATGCGTGAATGCCACTTGTCACTGCAGGATTGGCTTAGGTGGAATATTCCAGGGAATATTCCTTTTTAAAATTTTCAAATTTGGAAGTCAAACCTGGTCAAACTGGTCTTTTTGCTTGAAATTGTGAATTTTCAAACTTAAATAACTTTCACATACAGTGTCAGATTTGAGTGCCATTCACGGCGTCAGGATCATATTGCCGAGGCCTATCCGGTCGTTCAGGTTGCAAGTGATTTTGAACACTTTCAATTTTGAGCTTTTCCATAGCTCGGACTTGAGCTCCTGATCACACCTCCCAAATGAGAAGCTTTTGGACCCCAAAATCTCACTGAAATTCTGAAACTGAACTGTAGTACAGAAAATGAGAGAGTAACAACATCCTCTTCTCTTCAGCCTCCAAAATTTTTCCTGACTTGCCAATTGTTCACATGGCGAATTTTGTTGAATGAGCCAAGTACTTGTGCCGAATCCTGACCAAGTTTTTCTCGCCATACAAATCTACCATTCTGAAACTAGTAATGACCTTTGCTGAACTTTGTGCCCTATTTGCTTGCATGCCTTTCCAACTCATGAAATATTGCACTGCTTTGCACTGACACTTCATTTTCTGCACTAATCGACACCAAAGGCACCTTGTGCAACATACGACATCAACAACAAGTTGACCTAAAATGTGATATACAATTGACACAATCATCAATGTAAAAAGTGTGCACACAATTGACACTAGTCGACAAACATATGTAACACAATCGACACAAGTTGACAATCATGTGTAACATAATCGACACAAGTCGATAAACAACAAGATACATCTTGACAAACACATGTGTATGTATCATGTACAATGAACTATATGCAGTTCGCTATTTACACATACAACCTCTATGTACATGTGCAACTTCAACTCTTCTTTTCAAATACCATCAAGTACATCATCCCAAAAAACATGTGGGTGACTCAGAGCTGAACTAAAAGACATTGCTGCAATATAAGTGAGTATCATACTCATCTTTTACACCTCCATGGAGAAATTTTGCAACAACAAATAAATTCCTTCAACTGAAACTGCTTTTACATGCAATCTTGCATCAACTTTTCAACTGAAATACATGCATACCCATCTGAAATTTGCATGTACAAAATGAAGATGACTTACTGCAATAAGAATTTAATCCACTTCCTACCAAGCCAACTCTATGGCGTCTTTTGTGGTTGCAATATACCTTCATGTGAATCTTCCATTTCCACATTGATAATGGACTCCATAGATCCGCTTATGCCAAGATTTTTGTCCTCTAGCTACATGTGCTTTGGACGATTTGGTGGATGCAAGGTCCAAAAACGAGAGACATCATGTCCCTTCCTTTGACAAAATGTGCAACTCTTAAGCACTTTCTGAAAAAGTTCTCTTTGCCTCTTCTTCTTCCTGTGTGCTTTCTTTTTCAACCAACATCTTGAAGCAACATGGTTAAGTCCACCACAAAATGTGCAACTAAACTTTCTTTCATTTGAACAAGAAAAATTATCATTCTTTTCTGAAACATAGTCAAATTGATCATGTGAATAATTATACCTCTTTTTTTGCATGGAATGTCCATCCTTTTTGTCTTCGAAAGACGATGAACTAGTAGAGGAGACAACTTTCCTTTTTAGACTTTCATGACAGTTCTTGTCTTGAAAACTGTTTGAACTTGAAGGCTCACCATAAGCGACATGTTTACCCTCTACTTGCTGCAATGATGGCTTAAAACAATGGCAATCATCCTTAATTTTTTTTGACATATATGCATTTTAGAACTTGGAATAAAGGTTCTCTTTAAATTTGAATCACATGCATTCAAGGATTTAGATTCTTCTCCATTAAACTGCTCATATCCAAGACCAACATTCTTGGGTCGCTCCACAACTGAAATAAGGTCAACCATGCCTTATGCATGCTTTCCCAAACCTTTACCTTCATGATAGCCCATCTTAAACATTATTTTGGACCCTATACCCCTTGTATGTTTTTCAAAAGAACCAACACACTTTTCAGTAGAGTAAATTGAAGACAAGTTGGAATGGTTTACCTCTTCCTCACGCTTGTTCTTGGACAAAGCTTCCTGAGCTTGAAGAAGTTGTTTTTCCATTTCATGCAACCTTTGGAGAATTGCTTCCTTCTCTTCCTTCATGGCTAACAATTGTGCATGAAGCTTAAAACTTTCTCTTTGATCCTTAATGAGAATCTACACCATGTCCTTCACCTTAATGAACTCATTCTTCATGTCATCATTGAAAAATCTCGTGAAGGAGGAAAATTCACTTGTAGAAGAAGTTGACATTATGTAAATGGTCAAATTAACAAAAAGAACTTCTGAAGAAAAGTTCTCAAAGCTTTCAAACAAATGACAAGCTTTTAACCAAATGTCCTTAAAGACCCCTTCTTATTCAAGCAGCCATAAAACACAAAATCCAATAGCTTGAAGCAAAAACTAATCAAGTGAGTTTGTTCTCAAAAGATATTCTTGAGGTACTTTGGGGTAAGGAAATAGCCTACAACTCTTTTTTCCTTTCCAAGATTTAGCTATCAACAACTATCTTTTCAACTCAAGAAAACTCATACAAGCAACCATTTTGCAACCAATAAAACAATCAATCTCTTACACTGTTTTAACACCTTTTTCACAAAAACAAATGCTCAACATAAGCTCAACCAATTCTCAACCTATGCTATGATGCCATCTGATCTGAAAATGGAAGTACTTAAAAATGTGTGTAAGGTATCCATTTCCATTAATTAAATGTGTGCAAAATTATCCATGTCCTGTTGCATAAAACAAAGTGTTTTTGGGTAACTGTATATGATTTTATGTGTGAAGGCAAGTTAATTTAATTTGTTGTTTAACATATTAAATCAGAAATGTTCAACAAGATAACTTCAGCATAACATGACACAAATGTTTGGTGAGCAGTTCACCCCTCATGGGCTACGTCTGATGGATCAAGCCTCTCAAAATGAGCTTGTCCTCTTGTATTAAAATGATTTCAAATGCTAATACAAGTTTAAAAGTGTCTTAATAGACAAATCTGAATGCAAATACTGATTCAGAAGACATGAAAAAGCTAATAATGCCTTTCCAAATTCACTAAACCGTGAAGAATTACCATAAGCAATGATTTCTTCAATAAGGCCCTGACGGCTCTTTGAACTCATCTGAAGCTTTTTGAGTTGTATAGGTCCTCAAATAGGTTTTAAACCTCTTTCATTAGGTTCAGAAGGTCAAAATTAGCTGAAAATGATCTTTGGTTCACCTCAAACAGAGAGGTACAACTCAAAACAACTCCAACCCCAAAATGGCCCTAGTGGCCTTGAAAACTCTCTTGAAGGTCTTTGGCCTCTGAAAGTCTTCAAAAAGTTCCTAAACCTCTTCCATGAGGTTCAGAAAGTGGAAATTAGCTGAAAATGGTCTTTGGATCACCTCAAACAGAGAGGTACAACCTAATACAACTTCATTTCCCCAATGACCTTGATAGCTCAAAAAGCTTCCCTGAAGCTAAAATGGCTATAGAACATCTCTACTACCTCTGGAACCTGTCCCAATGGCTCTAGAATGTTGAAAATAGTCGAAAATGACTTTTGTTTTACCATAAATGGTTAACCGTAGCTCAACACAGCTCCAACTCCCTCTTGGCCCTGATGGCTCTCATTGCTTCCTTGAAGCAAAAGGGACTGAAGATCAACTCCAATGGCTCTGCAAAATGTTCCAATGGATCCAGAATCCTCTGAATACCCTAAATCAAAAAATATTTCGTCCAAAAACGTTCTGTCTATCAAAAGTTATGACCCAAACAATATTTTTCCCAATGTTAATTAAAAATCCCACTAAATGTGGGAGAACTGCAGATAAGGTCGATAATTTGGCAGTTTACCCTGAATTGGTGGCGCGCTGCCATAATTAGCGGAACTGTAAGGGGTTACATTTATTGTTAGGGGTGGCAGGTCACATGGATCGCCACCCTAACCGTCGCTTATACCGCCTATATAACTGTGGCATTTAATGAAGCGAAGTGGTCACATTACTCAAACCCCAACGGACAGTTACATAACCATTTGCTTCGCGGTGAAGGGTTTAGACTGTGGTTCTGGGTGAAAGTTCTATGGAGAGGGGCTAGCCCCTCTACTCCACCATGTGCAAACTGACCTTTAATAATACAATATGCCTCCGAATTATATTCAAGAAATAATGTATAACCAACTTGGTAAAGCTTGGGCGTATTCATAGACCGGTCTAGAGTTCGATTCCGACGGACAAAAAAATTTTACATAGTCCTCCAATTCTCCGACTAGGGGGCCATGTGGCAGCCTCCGGGCCTGCCACGTGGCAGCCCGTAATTGGTCAAAATATCGAAAAGTTAAACCAACTTCCAATGCGTGAATGCCACTTGTCACTGCAGGATTGGCCCAGGTGCAATATTCCTTTTTTTTAATTTTTAAAATTTGGAAGTCAAACCTGGTCAAACTGGTCTTTTTTCCTGAAATTGTGAATTTTAAAACTTGAATAAATTTCAAATACAGTGTCAGATTTGAGTGTCGTTCACGACATCAGGATCGTATTGCCAAGGCCTATCCGGTCGTCCAGGTTGCAAGTGATTTTGAACACTTTGAATTTTTAGCTTTTTCCATAGCTCAAACTTGAGCTCCTGATCACATATCATAGTGAGACATTGTCCAACATAGTCCGTGTTGAAATTTGGTTATCAGAGGACAGGTGGTTCCCTAAGGCTTTGATCTTTGGCCTAGGGAAAAGTTTCCAAAAGAATTTAATTTTTCTTTTAAAGTGACTTTGTAAATTTATAAAGTCAAATCTAATTTAAAAGTGACTTTAAGTGAAAAAGTTACTAAAGTCTAAATTTAAAGTGACACTAATAAAGTTAATGTAAAATTAGAAAGGAAAAGTGACTTTGGAAATAAATGACTAAGTGGGTCTTTATTAAAGTGGGGTGAATTAAAAAATAGAAAGTGAGATTTAAAAAAGCATTTAATCTCAGCCCTAGATCTAAAGCTATTTCAGCCATTGGAATTGGGGATAACCCAAAAGTCACTTAGAGTTCTATTAAAGGAGGTAAATGAGAGAAAAGGTCATTCATTCATTAATTCTTTCATGAGCAGATTAAGAGAAGGAGAAGGAGAAAGCTGAAGATAATTTTTTGAGCAGTGAGAAGAAGGAGGGCAGTAACACTAACTTTCAGCAAATCCGTACAGCAGGGCAGAGCACGAAGTTCGAGGCAAGTGGGCACGAATTTCGAGGAGAGAAAACTACAGATTTCGAGGGAGGTCGTACAGCCATGCCGACAATGTTTTGAGGCTGTTCATATAGTTGTGAAGGCTGTAATTTCTGCTGTAATTTTTTTGTTTTGTGGGCATGAAAATTGAGGTGGAGTTTGGCATGGTTTTCGAGATAAGTTTTGTTTCGAAGTTGCTGTAATTTTTTTGCTGCGTAAATTTCTGCATCACTGTAAAAGCAATATTCAAAAAATAAAGAGAAACTTTCTAACTAGTTTTCCCCAAGAGTTGTAGGGGGTTTTTCCAGGGTCATGTCGACCAAAAATCACTGTGTTAAAATGTTTTGTGTGGCTGTTTTAGTTTGTTGATTTTTATTTCTGCAATTTCCAGCAATGTGAAAATTTTCCAGAATTTTTGTTTTCAAAAAATATTTATTTTCTAGCTTGTTGAATGTAAGGCTATGGGAAAGGGCATTTAACTATTTGGATAAATAAGTTGAACTGAAAAACGAGGTGGGAAAATATAAATTTCTACATGGTATCAGAGGTGGAGTGCTGAAAGTGCAGTTTGGGACAGGAAAGAGAAAAATTACAGGTTGATGATTTTTCACTCAGAAAATTCTAGCAAGCTGATTTTTCACACACATAAATTTTATCTTTACTACAATAGTGCTATTTTCAGTTTTTAGGACAACAAGGATGTCATTGGGATTGAGGGTGGAGGATAGGTTGGATGGGCATAGTAACTACAATGTGTGGAAGGAGAGAATGCAGAGTACCTTTGAGGAGGCATAAGTCTGGGATGTCATGGTGCATACCACACAACACCCTATTGTTGTGCTTACTGATGTTGTTTAGTTGGCAGCGTATAATAAAAAGAATAACAAGGGTAAGAGACTGATTCTAGACAGAATCAAAGACCATTGCATTCCTCATGTGAGAGGAAAGAGAAATGCTCATGAGATGTGGTCTGCCTTGACCAATCTCTACTAGAGTACCAATGAGAACAGAAATATGGTCCTAAGGGAGACGCTGAAGACCATTAAGATGGGTAAGACTGATAGTGCAGATGTATATCTCACAAATATTACTAATGTGAGAGATGAGTTGGAAGTAATTGGAGAGGTCATTCCATCCACTGAGTTGGTGCAGATTACAGTGAATGGCCTCCCCAGTTCATGGCTGAACTTTGCTGATGGGGTTTGTGCACGTGAGACCCTTCCCACATGGGATAGGTTTTGGAATGATTGCATTCAGAAAAAAATCAAGAAGGGTCAGCTTGGGTTAGCCAAGCCAGTTGAGCAGGATGAGGATGTAGCATTGTTGGCCAGAGGCAAGAGAGGCAAAGGCAAGAAGCATGCTTCCACAAGTGGTGGTGGGGGCAAAGGAAAAGGTAAAGGTAAACATGGTAACACATAGAAGGACTACTCCAAAGTGAAGTGTTGGAGTTGTCAGAAGATGGGACACTATGCAGTTGTGTGTCCGGAGAAGAAGAAGAAGGGGAAGAACCAGACAATGGCAGCATCAACAAAGATTGAGGACTTTTAAGATAGATTTGACTGAGAGTTTGGGTTCAGTGCTTGTGAGCCCACTAGTGCAGGATCACCTACCACGGAGGTTCAGAGGGAGCATGCATTTCCCTCGACTAGCGGAGCATCTTCGGGTATCTGGTATGTGGACAGTGGGGCTTCACGTCATATGACAGGAGTCTGTGAGTACTTCTCAGAGCTTTCAGAGAGTGGCACTGATATAGAGGTAGTACTCGGTGATGACAGTGTTGTTAGAGCAGTTAATGTGGGGACACTGACATTTGATAGGGAACCCAAACCTCCCTTGAAGGTGTAAGATGTTTTATATGTGCCAGGGATGAGGAAGAACCTCATATCCATCTCAACATTGGAGGAAAGAGGGTATGAGATATTGTTCAGGAGAGGACAGGTGCTAATATATCCCAGGGGTACTCCAACTAAGTCACCTAGAGTGATAGGAGTACGCCATGCAAAGGTGTAAAATTTTGCATTTCAGCCCCTTATGGCATTGAGCAGTAGCACCGACATCAGTGTTAGCAGTTCTGAGCTATGTGAGATTTGGCACCACAGGATGGGGTACATGTATCATAGAGCCTTGAGGACATTGCGAGAGATCACTACAGGTATGCCAGATTTCAGTACTGATCACATTAATACATGCAGAGGATGTGCGATGGGTAAGTTTTCCAAATCCCCTTTTCCCAGTAGTGACAACAGAGCGACTGGGATACTTGATTTGATTCATTTTGATGTGAGTGGTCGGATGTTTCATGTTTCCTTGAGTGGATATGAGTATTATGTTTTATTCATTGATGATCACTCTAGGAGGACCTAGATTTATTTCTTAAAGACCAAGAGTGAGGTCTTCAAGCGGTTTCAGGAGTTCAGAGCTTTTGTGGAGACTCAGACAGGTCGAAAGATCAAGTCCCCGAGGTCGCACAATGGAGGTGAGTACACCCTTGGAGAGTTTGTTGACTATTGTGCGGAGGCGGGCATTAGGAGGGAGTTGAATGTTCCTTACAACCTCTCAGCGGAACGGGGTTGCGGAGAGGAAGAACAAATCCATCGGAGGGGCTACCAAAGCCATGTTACATGATCAGGGGTTGCCATTGTTTTTGTGGGCAGAGGCCTACAACACTGTTTTTTATTTGTAGAATAGGAGTTTGCATTGTGCCTTTGGGCATATGACTTTGGAGGAGGTTTTTTCTAGGAAGAAGCCTGATATTGGTCATCTTCGTATCTTTCGGTGTATTACATACTCCTACATACCCAAGGAGAAGAGGACCAAACTAGAGCCCACCGCAGAGAAGGGTGTCTTTATGGGCTACAATGAGACCTCGAAGGCCTTTCGGATTTATATTCCCGCACAGAGGAGAGTTGTTGTTAGGCAGGATGTGAAGTTCGAGGAGGACAAGGCCTTTAGGAGGTCACGGGAGTTAGAGTATCTGGATCAGCCAGACCCTCAAGAGCAGCTGAGTCAGTCGCAGGGATCCAGTGGGTAGGGATTAGGAGGATCTAGAGGTACATCGATTACGGTTTCAGGACCGTAAGTGGGTAGTGGGTCACAGAGTCAGAGGGGTGGTGCTTCAGGCAGCGTGCAGAGCAGTCCGCAGAGCAATTAACTAGGGAGTCCAATGATGGAAAGTTCACACGGTACTTCAAAATCTATAGGTTCAGGTGCAGGCAGGAGGACAACAAAGATATAGTCAAGAGTTCAGGCTCCTGATGATGAGGAGGAGGAGTTTCATTCTACAGTGGGAGAAGTGTGCTCGGGGAAGAGGAAGCCCAAGTGGCTTCAGGATACCTTGAGAGAGGCCACATCTGTTGCTGGGCCTAAGAGGCCGGTAAGAGAGAGAAGACCGCCTGAGAGGTTTTGTAACTATATGGCATTGGTTGCCAACATCCTTGACTCCAAGCCTTCTAGCTATGAGGAGGTAGCTAGCCAGCAGGTCTGGAAAGAGGCCATGCAGAAAGAGTATTCTTCTATCATGAAGAATGATGTTTGGGAGGTGGTGCCGAGGCCTAAGGGCAAATTCGTGGTTACTTCCAGATGGCTTTACAAGGTAAATCATGTTGCAGATGGAATTATTGAGAAATTCAAAGCAAGGTTTGTGGCTAGAGGGTTCTCCAAGGTAGAGGGAGTAGATTATGAGGAGACCTTCGCTCTCGTGGCTCGATATACTTCGATTCGCTCCACTATATCGATAGCAGCAAAGATGGGTTAGAAGATCCACCAGATGGATGTGAAGACCACATTTCTCAATGGCTTCATATAGGAGGAGGTGTACATTGAGCAGCCACAGGGCTTTGAGGTGCATGGAAGGAGTCCAATGTGTGCAGACTGAAGAAGGCCCTTTATGGCCTGAAGCAAGCTCCCAAAGCTTGGTACTCCAGGATAGATACATACTTGCAGAAGATGGGTTTCACAAAGAGCGAGGCAGATCCAAACTTATACTTCATTGTGATAGGTGAGGATCCTCTCATTCTGGTGCTGTATGTGGATGAATTGGTCATTACGGGTGCAAAGAGACTCATAGACCACTGCAAGAGAGATCTTGCGTCGGAGTTTGAGATGAAGGACATCAACTTGATGCATTACTTTTTGGGTTTGGAGGTGTGGTAGGAGGAGGGGCATTTCTTCCTAGGATAGGGGAAGTATATTTTGGACATCCTTGGCAGATTCCACGTGGAGGATTGTAGACCCATGTCGACACCGATGATCACCAACTGGAAGAAGCTTCATGCTTCGGATTCTGAGTTAGTAGATCCCACATTGTATAGATAGCTGATTGGTTCCTTGATGTATTTGGTAAACACCAGACCAGATATATGTTTTGCAGTCAACACGATGAGTTAGTTTATGTGTGAGCCTAGGAAGGTTAACTGGATTGCTGCAAAACACATTTTGCGATACTTGCAGGGTACAATGGAGTATTGTCTAGATTATAGGCAGGGGGATGGAGTGAGATTGGCAGGTTACACTGATTATGATTGGGCAGATTGTGCTTCTGATAGGAAGAGCACTTCAGGTGCTATTTTGGGTTGGGTTTGGCACTGGTGTCGTGGTTCAGCTGGAAGCAACAATTAGTAGCAATAAGTTCAGCAGAAGTAGAGTATATGGCAGCCAGTCTAGCTAGTTGTGAGGCCATCTAGCTTCGCAAGATGTTGCTTGGATTTTTTGGTCAGCCATTGAGACCTTCAGTGATTTACTGTGATAATCAAAGTTGCACTAAACTCACTGAGAATCCAGTATTTCATGATCGGTCAAAGCATATCGACATCAGCTATCACTTCATCAGAGACTATGTGCAGAAGGGAGTTGTGAAGCTTGAATATATTCTCACTGATGAGTAGGTTGCATATATTCTTACCAAATCCGTACCATGGGGCAAGCATGTCTACTTCAGAGATAAGATGGGTGTGGTGAGGAACACCTTCCTTGGTAAGAGGGAGTGTTGAAATTTGGTTACCAGAGGACAGGTGGTTCCTAAGGCTTTGATCTTTGGCCTAGGGAAAAGTGTCCAAAAGAATTTAATTTTTCTCCTAAAGTGACTTTATAAAGTTATAGAGTCGAATCTAATTTAAAAGTGACTTTAAGTGAAAAAGTTACTAAAGCCTAATTTTAAAGTGACTTTAATAAAGTTAATGTAAAATTAGAAAGGAAAAGTGACTTTGGAAATAAATGACTAAGTGGGTCTTTATTAAAGTGGGGTGAATTAAAAAATAGAAAGTGAGATTTAAAAGAATATTTATTCTCAACCCTAGATCTAAAGCTATTTTAGCCATTGGATTTGGGGATAACTCAAAAGTAGCTTAGAGTTATATTAAAGGAGGAAAATGAGAGAAAAGGTCATTCATTCATTAATTCTTTCATGAGTAGATTGAGAGAAGGAGAAGGAGAAAGCTGAAGAGAATTTTTCTGAGTAGTGAGAAGAAGGAGGGCAGCAACACTAACTTTCAGCAAATCCGTACAGCAGGGCAGAGCACGAAGTTCGAGGCAAGTGGGCATGAATTTCAAGGAGAGAAACCTGTAGATTTCGAGGGAGGCCGTACAGCCATTCTGGCATTGTTATCGAGGCTATTCGTACAATTTTGAAGGCTGAAATTTTTTTATTTTGTGGTCACGGAAATCAAGGTGGAGTTTGGCACGATTTTCGAGATAAGTTTTGTTTCGAAGTTGCTGTAATATTTTTGTTGTGTAAATTTCTGCATCACTGTAAAAGCAATATTCAGAAAATAAAGAGAAGCTTTCGAACTGGTTTTCCCCAAGAGTTGTAGGGGTTTTTCCAGGGTCATGTTGACCGAAAATCACCGTGTTAAAATGTTTTGTGTGGCTGTTTTAGTCTGTTGATTTTTATTTCTGCAATTTCCAGCACTGTGAAAATTTTCTAGAATTTGTGTTTTCAGAAAATATTTATTTTCCAGCTTGTTGAATGTAAGGCTATGGGAAAGGGCATTTAACTATTTGGAGAAATAAGGTGAAATTGAAAACCGGGGTGGGAAAATAGAAATTTCTACAGTCCGCAAGTATCCCACTTATGAAAAAGAAATGTATTCCATTGTGCAGGCTAGCTGACAATGGAAGAATTACATTTTGGGGAAGTTAATGGTCATCCACACAGACCACCTACCCCTAAAGTTCATAGAGACACAATGGAAGTTTCAGAATGATCGCCATTAGAAGTGGCCCACATATCTTCAACAGTTTCATTTGAACATCAAGTATAAGAAGGGCATCGCCAATAATGTTGCATACTACGTCAACCGACCACCGATCGTGGTGCTAACCACCGTTCTCAACTCTTGTGGGCACGAGAATTCTGATTGGCCACTTCTCTACAAGAGCGATCTGGAATTCGCACACATACAAGACAGTATTGGAGGGTACACAAGTCCCAAATTTTCACCTCCAGGATGCACTGCTATGTCACCTAGGAAACCTTTGTGTTCCTTCAAGCAAGCATGCCAAGATGATTTGGGAAGCACACTACAGCCGGGTCGCTGGGAATTTCAGGGTCGAGAAAATAGTGGCAGTACTGCAGAAGTATTTCTATTAGCCAAACCTTCGACAGGATGTCAGGAAGTACATCATATCCTTCATTATTTTTGCCATTTCCAAACCGACCATCAAGAAGCAAGGCCTCTATACTCTACTAGCTACCCCTAGTATACCTTGGGAATCCATCTCCATGGATTACATGTTGGGCCTTACTTCTACTAAGCATGGAAATGACTATGTGTTTTGTGGTCGTCGACAGATTCTTGAAAATGACCATTACCGCAGCCCACAAGAAGAATATCATAGTAGAAGCCACTACTAAAATCTTCTATGAACGAGTGCAAGTGCACTTGGATATCCCATGGTGTATCATATCAGATCGAGATAGAAGGTTCCTCAACAAATTTTGGTGCAGCCTCTGGTCAATGTTGGACACCAAGCTCACCAAGTCCACAACTTTCCATCCCCAACCTGATGGCCAGACAGAGGTCGTCAACAAGATGATCATACACATTATGCGCATGTAAAATTCACTGCATCCATGTACATGGGATGAGAGCCTTCCCTTTGTACAACACAATTAGAACTAGGATCTACACAGCTCAACCAGCCACAACCCCTTTCAGGTGGGCTTGGGATTCCAACCACTATGTTCCATTGATGTAGCCATGCCATTTGCGGCTACTCGGGCCGATTCAGCTCATTTCCATTATGAATCTGACAAAGCGAACAACTTCATTGATCTCATTCAACACATTTTCCAACAGGTTCATGACATATTGGACATATCCAATGCTAAGTACAAGCAACGACATGATCAACATCGGGTTCCACACAACTTCCAGGTGGGCGACAAAGTGTGGCTACATTTTCAGAAGGAGCACCTCGCTGGACCCCACTGCAAGCTTCACCCACTCCGATATGGGTCATACACCATCACCAAGGCTGTAGGGGCCAATGCCTTCAAGCTCATCATTCCACCATTCCTTGGTCTGCACCTAGTGTTCAATGTGGATCGCCTTCAGCCCTACTTCCCACCTCTACTGGACACCTTTGACATTGCAGAACAAATCACACCGACAGAGTTAAACCCAGAATACATGGAAAATGCCAACACCAATATCATGGACATGCAAATAAAGAACACTCTCTAGCAAAAGATCCAACTTTATCGGGTTTTCAAAGCTGGCCAACTCCTACACCAAGGCAAGTGGTTCACTAGAGATCAAGTTCAACAGAAGTTTCCTTATTTCATGGAGAAAATCAATGCAATAGGGACCATTGCTTCCTAAGGGGGGAAGAATGATCCAGGTTGATATTGGTGGCCACACGCCTATTCCACTTGGGGCCCCACCATTATTTCTTTTAGTTTTTATGTTTCCTTAATTGTAGCACAACTTACTATTTTTAGCAATTTTTTTCGGGTCCTGAACTTCCCGAGCTGTTTTGAGGCCCTAAACAATGATTCTTGGGAAAACCAGGAGAAAAATTGAAATTCCTGCGATGTTTCCCACATCAAAAGTTGTAGACCTCGTATATATCTTTCTAACGAGGTATTGAGCACTTCAAACGAAGATCGTATGCCAAAGTTGCATCCCTGGGAAGTTGATGTACCGATTTACCCAAATGGGCCCCATAGTTTTGGCACTTGATCTCCTAGGGCTAGGTTTTTGTATGTTTAAGGTTTTCCATTGCTTCTCAATAATAAATATGCCCTCGAGCCTCATTGTAACACAGTTCAGAGGCCGATAGCCGCCACATCTCTTCTTAGAGATAAGCTACCAACACCCTAGCTAGTTTATTTTCATTATGTATGTAAACAAATTTCAATTCTTTGATATTAATGAAATGAAGTGTTATTTACACGACATATTTATATTTATGGTTATATGTGTATCCTATTGTGTTCCTACATAAATTCGAATTAGTGGTATCAGAGCGGTGTGCTCTTTCTCGATCCTTCTTTACATGTCCCCAATGAGGTCGAGGCATAAGGAGTTAGGGCTCTATCTGGTTGAACCTTTGCAAGATCAGCCTCGCAAACCCCGACGGACACCCATGGGGGACGAAAAGAAAGATGAGGGAGTAAGAGATCCTATCAAAATAGTGCTCGAGGAGGCCCTCAAAAAACAAAGGAACGCGGTGATGGACAAATTTTCCCAAATCCTTCAACGACTGCCCACTGGTGGCGCATTTGCATCCAACAACCACTGTGAAGGCACAACTCCTTTTAAGGTATAATTAAACTTTGGAATTACCATATTTGATGACCAAATATATGGAGACACCTTAGATATATGGTTGAATATATTAGAAGGATATTTCTCGGTTCATGAATTTTCCGACTGAGAGAATATTTTTTTTTCACTCCTCAAAGCCGCCCCCTATGTCAAGGACTGGTGGGAAACCTACTGTGAGAAAAGGATGAGGGGGAACCCTATCTGTTCTTGGCCATACCCAATTGGAATTATTTCTGAGACGCCATCAAGGAACAATATCATCATTTGGGGAGCTATGAGGACAAGTACATACAATCGATTACGTTGCGACTGCAATGGGATCAACATGTGCATGAGTTGACGAATTTGTTCCATACCCTGCGCACAAATTTGGGTATCAACGATTTGGAGAATCACTTGGTGCTGAAGTACCGCAGTTGTCTGAACATATGCATTCAAGAGGAAATGGAGTTCCTCTACATCTTTTCGCTTGGTACGACACATCGATATGCTGCTAAGATTGAGCATAAGTTCAAATAGAAGAGGTGAGACTTTGGATCCGTGAATCAAAAGTAAGGGAAAGGTGCTCGCAAAATGCGAACAAAGGAAAAATCCGAGGCATGGTGGCTGAAGACAACCTGCCAAATCCATAAGCAAATAATAACACCGTGAATCCAAAGGAGGACAGGGTAAGGTGGTGTGAGTTCCATAAGATCTCCACTCACAACACAAGTGAGTGTCGGGCCAAGAAATCACTGGTGGCTGAGATGAAGACTTCTGAATCAGATGAATGCTCTGAATTTGAATAAGAACCCAACAAGGGGAATGAGAATGGGAAGCAGATTATGGACGGAGAGCCTAATGCTACCATTGCCACCACGAAGATCCAAAGGGAGGAAGCAGAAGATCCAGAGGAGGAGGAGCGTCTCTTCCACTCCCAGATGTGGGTAAAGGGTTCCCTGCCACAGTTCATTATCGACAGTGGTAGACAAAAGAACCTCATTTCAGTAGAGGTCGTGAAGCAGTTGGGATTTCCTACCATAGCACATCCACAGCCGTACACCATCGGGTGGCTTCACCAAGGATGAGATTTCCGCGTCAGCGAGCAATGTCGCCTTCCCTACAACATCAAGCCCTTCACAGATGAGGTATTATGTGAAATTTCTCCTCTTAATGTTTGTGATGTATTATTAGGCCAAACATAGTTGTGGAAGCGACATGCTATGTATGAATCCCAACCTCACGTTGTTATTTTTACTTTGGGCAATAAGTTGTATAGGATACCAGAGGCACCACCGCCTGCCGCAATCCCTTTGGTTACTGCAAAACAATGGAGTAAGATCATTTCCAAAACTTGGAAATTTGTTTTCCTGATGATCCGCCCTTAGGAAAAGAAGAAGACTGTGGCCACGACTTCTAGACAGGGCTCCTCCGCACGACAACAAAAAATGGACAAGGTCATGGAGGAGTACGGGGACATCTTCACCTCACCTGCAAGGGTGCCTCTGCATTTTCAGGTAAAGCACCCCATCGATCTAACCCTAGGTGTGTCACTGCCCAATGGATCGATCTATTGGTGCTCTGTTATGGAGAACGATGAAATCAAGAGGCATATTCAAGAGCTGCTGCAAAAAGGTCACATACAGTCGAGTTCATCACCCTGTGGGAGACTGATTGTGTTGGTGCAGAAGAAGGATGGGACTTGGAGACTCTGTATTGACTACTAGGTGCTGAACAAGATCACTGTCTGAATACGTACTCGATCCCACAAATTGATGCCCTTCTGGACCAACTGAAAGGGGAAAAATATTTCAAAAATATTGACTTGAAGTCTAGGTATCACCAGGTACCAATCGAACCATCCAATGTGTGGAAGACTGCCTTCAAAGCCAAGGAGGCCCTTTTCGAATGGTTGGTCATGCCTTTCGGGTTGACGAATTCTCTCACAACCTTCATGAGGCTGATGGACGACATGTTGTGGCCATTCACCAACTCATTTGTAGTAGTGTAGTTGGATGACATCCTGATATTCATCCAGACTTAGGAAGAACACCTCCGACACATCCGATAGGTCCTCCAAACACTGCGGTAACACAAGTTGTGTTCCAAATTGGAGAAGTGCACTATTGGCATGACCCAGGTTCGGTATCTGGGATACATTATTGATGAGTAGGGGGTGCATGTGGATCCAACCAGGTTCCAGGTCATTCAGGATTGGCCAGCCCCAACCACTCTAACAGAGCTTCGCAAATTACTGGGTCTTGCTAATTTCTACCACAGGTTCGTGTTGGGATTCTCTCATATCACTTTGCCCTTGAGTCGAGTCACCAAGGGAGGAGTGAAAGCAAAATTCTTTTGGTCAGACTCTCAACAAAAGGCATTCGTAGAATTGAAACATTGCATGTACTTTGCCCCAATGCTCACATTACGAGACTTGCAACAACCATTTGAGATCGAGATAGATGCCTCTATCTATGCTATTCGACAATTCTTACTCAACAAGGGAATCCAAAAGCATATCACATTGAGACATTGTATGACACAGTCTACAAGTATCCCACTTATGAAAAAGAACTGTATTCCATTGTGCAGGCTTGGAGACAAAGGAAGAATTACATTTTAGGGAAGGAAACAATCATCCACACAGACCACCAAATCTTGCATTTCATATAGACACAAGGTATGTTGCAGAATGATCTCCATCAGAAGTGTTCTGCATATCGCAACAATTTCATTTGAACATCAAGTACAAGAAGGGCAACACCAATAATGTTGCAGACTGCCTTAGCCGACCACCGATCGTGGCACTAACCACCTTTCCTCATCACATTTTGGTCCAACCTCTATTTAATTTTGGACACCAAGCTCACCAAGTCCATAGATTTCCATCCCCAAAATGATGGAAAAACATAGGTCATCAACATGATGATCATACACATTCCACGCATGTACAATTCATTGCATCCATACACATGGGATGAGAGCCTTCCCTATGTACAACACAGTTATAACTTGGCTCTTCATAACTCAATTGGCCACAACCCCTTTTAGGTGGGCTTGGGATTCCAGCCACTATGTCCCATTGATGTAGCCATGCCGTTTGCGGCTACTGAGGCCGATTCGGCTCATTTCTAGTGAGAAGCTAACAAAGCGAACAAATTCATTCAGTGCATTCAACACATCTGCCAATAGGTTCATGAAATATTGGATAGAGCCAATGCTAAGTACAAGAAACGACATGACCAACATCGTGTGCCACACAATTTCCATGTGGGCGACAAAGTGTGGCTATATTATCAGAAGGAGAGCCTCGCTGGACCCCACTGCAAGCTTCACCAACTCTGATATGCGTCATACACCATCACCAGTGCTTTAGGGGCCAATGCCTTCGAGCTTAGTATTCCACCATTCCTTGGTCTGCACCCAGTGTTCAATGTGGATCACCTTCAGCTCTACTTCCCACTTCTATTGGACACCTTCGACATTGCAGAAAAACTCACACCGACAAAGTTAAACCCAGACTGCATGGAACATGCCACAACAGATCGTATCATGGACATGCAAATCAAGAGCACTCGCCAGTAGAAGAACCAACTGTATCGGGTTGTTAGAGCTGGCTAACTCCTACACCAAGGTAAGTGGTTCACCAAGGACCAAGTTCAAGAGAAGTTTCCTCATCTCATGGAGGAAATCAATGCAATGGGGACCATTGATTCCTAAGGGGGGAGGAATGATCCAAGTGGATATTAGTGGCAACCTGCCTATTCCACTTGGGGCCCCACCATTGCTTCTTTCAGTTTTTCAGTTTCCTTAATTGTAGCACATCTTACTATTTTTAGCAATTTTTCGGGTCCTAAACTTTCGGAGTCATTTTGAGGCCCTAAACGGTATTTTTTGGGAAAATCGGGAGCAACATGAAATTTCCTTTAATGTACTGGGTACTGAAGATACAATTTGATGCTGGTTTCATGAAGATACACGATACTTCATTTTTAGGCTTTTTAGGATCATCTATTATCCATCTAGCATTGGAATTTTCCTGAACATGACCATCGTGGTCTCAAAACATGACTAGAATCAATTGCAGTTTAACTGACAAGATCCACCTAGATGATACCCCCCCACTAAAATACTTTTGGTCCATCAAAAATCTATTTCATCAGTGGGCTTATTACATCTATCATCATATACTTTAGCAGTCTAAACTCTACTATAGACTCAACTAGACTTACTAATGTGATTTCCATATGACAAATCACTTTATTACAGACTTGATGAAAATCAAACATAAGCATGAAATATGCCGATTTCCAAGCAAGAAATCCATCTTTAGCTGATGAAGATGTAAAATATTTGTTATAAACCTATTTTGCTACCCCTACACCATTGACCCTGACGCCTCATGATCAATTTCCTTTTTTCCTGACTCGAGGTGAGTTTTTTTGCCAATTTGACCCTTAACCGCGGGTTGGCAGGTTTGTGCCCACGGTCAAGGGCCTTTAACCACGACCTAGGCCTCTTGTGCCCACAAATAAGGTCCTCATCCTTTCTTTTTTGACCCGCGGTTAAGGAGATCTTCCTAAATGATTCAATCCCTAGGAGATTGGCTCGATTACTCACTGATTCGAGTTGGCCAGGACTCATCCATTAGAAGTTTCTCTAACTTATCATCGTCCTAAGCATCCACATTCATCCTCCCAAGACCTGTCATTTACCTATATATACTATACTATTTGAGAGGGAAAATATAGTCTGGAGAGCCTTGTTAGAGTTTGGAGAGCCTTGCTAGAGTATGGAGAGCCATATTGTTGTCACACTGAGATCTTTATCTTTTGATGCTATCTTGCTATGACATTGAGAGCTTGTGAGGTCTTAGTTTATATGCGAGTACTCTTCGTACTCATCCATCACATATAGTGGGAAAACTCTTTCGGATCATGAAGAGGAGATGATGGAGTGAAGGTATATAAGTGTTGTATCATATTTTTGATATTAGTGAATATCTATGTTCTCTCCCTTATATGATCATGTTTCATTTATGTGATTGGTTTATCATTATATCATCGTTTATCTAACGATATTCCAAGGAATATCACTTTTCATCCTTGTATGTTTTTGATTTTGTGCAGGTATTGATATCGGAAGAAAATCGGGTAGATCGCTTGTGTAGAGCATAATAATTATGCTTCAAACTCAAGATTTGTCCCCAAACTGTGAGGAGGCAAGGTACTCTTCTCTTCCTCATAGCATAGATCCAATTGCATGCTACTTGTGAATCATGTGGGATTGTGGATATTGTATATCTTCTTAGTCGTGCTTGTGTCTGTCTAGTGATCTATCAGACACTATATCATGGAGAAACATCTCCTTGCAATTTCGATTGCAATAGAATTGGCACTTTTGTTGACACCTAATCCTATGGGTTGGGTGAGGATATTTAATATTGTATATTAAATAATATTAGGAAATAAGGAAGGCCAAGAGTCATTGGGAGATGAATCCCAATAGCCTCACCTCCATGTATAAATACATGCACATTCTTCATCTAATACATATTTTGATTTGCGGAGTTACCTCCTAGTTTGACATGGTATCAGAGCCAATCCCACTATTGGCATTCTTGCCTGTGGTGTAACTCCCTCATTTCTGCTAACAATCTTTTTTTCAGTCAGTTTTATGTCTAGTTTTTGTTGCTCCATTAGATTGATGCCATTTTGAGTTTATATACTGTAATTCTGCTTTTTTTTATCTGCAATTTTTGCCCAATTCTGATTTTTTTAGCTTCTGGAGATTCTGCAATTTTTAGTTCCTGCAATTCTGCAATTTGCAGCTCCTGCAAATACCTGCAAATTGTGCAGTTGTTAAAATTCTGCATTCCGGCCTCTCGGCCTCCCCATTCTCTAGCATTCACGCCCTCACCCACGCTCATCACTCACTCCACACTCCACACTCGGCCTACGGCCTCTCACCTCTCGCTACCAATCATCGCCTCACAGATATCCCCCTCCCATTTCCCTACGCCCCTGCCTACCCCATTTCCCCACGCCCAACCTTCCTAACCTGATTGCTACAACCCCCTCTCAACTTACCCCATCCCCTTATCACTCCCACCTCCCCGCCTGCGCACACCCCTCCCCGCTTGCACACACCCCTTACCCACTACAGCGGACTCCCACCGCTCTCCCACCTCCCTGCCTGTGCATACCCCGTCAACCGGATCCCTAACCCGACTACCCGCATACTCCATTAATACGCTCACCCCCTCCCCATTTATGCTCTGCTATTTTAATACGACCTCCATGTAATGAATCCGCCCCACCTGCGCTATTTTAATATCACTATTCAATACGCTCTGTTTGCGCTATGTTCTATTTTAATACCACTCTGCAATGCGCTTTGTTTTAATACCGCCCATATATAATAGCGCTGTTTGTCCTATTCAATATTGCCCCCACCCCCCCCATATAATACCTCCCCCTCCCCATATAATAACACCCCCATATAGTACCTCCCCTATATAATACCCTCCCCAAT
This sequence comes from Pinus albicaulis, assembly GCA_034641835.2. Classification (NCBI taxonomy): domain Eukaryota; kingdom Viridiplantae; phylum Streptophyta; class Pinopsida; order Pinales; family Pinaceae; genus Pinus; species Pinus albicaulis. Next base: position 37,564,307 of record MU968363.1, read on the forward strand.
TATCACCTCCCCTACACCAAATTTTTATTCCAAAAAAATAAAATAAAATTGCAGAATTAAGTATATTTCCAGAATTGAGGATTTTTCTAGCAAAAGTGCTTCCCCTCAAAAGAAAATTTCTAGCAAAGTAACTCTTTTTACCCTTCAAAATAATGCATTCTCTCATATCTATTATAGGGGTGGTTCACTCTCGCAAGGAGAACTATCTTGAATGGTCTCGGAAAATCAAGCACACTCTCATTTTTAATGAGTTGTGGAAAGGAATCTGTGAAGGACAAGAGGGAAATCCACCAGCAAAGCCTACTTCAGACAAGGAGCTCGTCATTTGGGAAAACAAGAACTACAAGGCCTATGCCTTGATTGTAGCTTCCGTAAATGAAGAGGTGAGTCGCCATATTTCATCATTTTCAAATGCCTATGAAGCCTTGAGCAAGCTAAAGGAACTCTATGACTCACATTCAGAACTAGAAATTGTTCAATTGATCATTAAGCTGTTCAGTCTTGAAATGAAGAATGATGATCCCCTTGCTTTAGCTTCAGAAGTCAGATCTATCATGCATGATGTTAGCCACCCATAAATTCTGTCATATCAGGTGGTGGCTAAATGATGTTGGATAGCCTTCAAGAAACAATTTCATTGCTAAAATTGCTGATGCTTAAAGTCTTTTGATTATCTCCTATCCTTTGGATAATCATCACTGCTTTTCCCCTTTTCAACTCAGAAATTCTGCTGTCATTACATGAAGAAAAACTGCTGCAAAGGCCCTTTTTCCCTTTTCCCCTTTTTCCAAAAATAACCTCTTTTTCTCTCCTCTTTCCCCATAAGATCCCTCATTTTCATGTTTTTCCCCTTTTCCCTTTATTCAAAATCCCTTGATAAGGTTTTAAGACTCCCCCTTAGCCTTATCAAAACTCTCAAATTCCTTTGAAAACCATTAAAAAACCATTAAAATGCATATTTTATATACATTATGGACTTAAGCCCCTTGGGCTAAGTCTTTAGCCCTCCCTTCCATACGCCCTGGTGTTGGAACCAAGCGCCAGGCTTCCAAGCGCTTATCGCGTTGCCCAATTGCGATTAGCCCCTCCTCTTTAGCCCTCGGTCATATGACTCTCCATATAACCCATGGCCCCACAGTCGGGCACCGAGCCACATGTAAATTAATATTTTAAACCTTCAGTTATATTAATTTGCCGTTTTTATTATATTATAATTTTTTTCGCCGGTGCAAAGGTTCAAATCAATCTCCATCGTCGATTTGATCTGCAGATCGACGGCGCGCTGTCCATCACCCCGGTGGTCCCCGCCATCCACTCACCGTTTCAAAACCACGTGGTATCCATCACACCGCTTTTGAGCGCAAGGCGGTTTTTTCCATTTCGCAGCGATTCCATATGTTGGCCGACACGTGTCTTGGACACTATTCACAAAACCGCCGTCCATCGCGCGTTAAAGATCAGACGTGGACCCGACGCGATATTCACATCCACCGTCCGATCTGAGGCAGCCCATCGGACGACGATCAATCACTAAAGAAACCCGACAGTTAACCAGGCTACGACGCGACATTCAAAAGTTCTCCATCGTCGATTTGATCTGCATATTGATGGCCTACATTCCGTCGCCCTAATTCCCCCTCTTTGACTTTTCATCTCCGCTCCCGACCGTCGATCTCTGCGCGATTGACGACTCCGATTCAAATTCCTTTTTTCGCTCTCCTCCAATTTCTTTTGATCAATATTGACCATTGGATGATGCTATCCAACGGCCACGCTCCCCTCCACATGTCCTCTGAAGCAATATAACCTATACATGCAAGATTTTCTAAAATTTTCGTATTTTGCAGGGTTCAAAGGTTTTTGCACTATGTCTGAAGAAAATTTGAAGGTAGAGGGTGACGATCCTCCCACCTTCGTTTTGTTAAAGGAAAACGCTTGCAGGTGTTAAAACCACGTTTCATCAATCATCCATGAAGCATTGATGCTACATAACCCCTGCACAGCCCTGCACACTAGCAAAGCACAGTCACAAAGGTTTATCAGTGTAGAAAACCATAGATATGCCAGAACAGAAGACTGAAGATAGGCCTTCGAGGATTACGTCCAAGATGGTTTATCAAAAGCCTAATCCCTGATTAAAACACAGTTAAAGGGAAATTCATAAAGGTTTATCAGTCAGAAAGCCTCCATCGCCACAGCTGAGGCAAATTGATTCCTCCCAGCTACCGAAATGCCATCTGTGCCTCAAAGTATTCAATCAAAGGCTGAAGTTATTGATCAGGAACAAATATCTGCCTCACAACGCAGCCAAAGGATAAATTCTGCCGAAAAAATAATAACAAAATATCAGCAGAGTAACTTCGGCATCACACAGTACCTCAAAGGTCAACAAAATCTCCCACTGAGCTTAATCTCAATGTAAATTATTCAATGCAGAGGACACCTGTTGTAAGTTGCTTCATTGAGCCCCCAAATGCCAAGAAGCCATTTAAGTCTGTATTAATTAGTTTTTGAGATATTTCTATCACATCTCACCTCCTCTTTCTTCTATATATACTTCTGAAGAAGATGAGTGAGTGTGGGTTAATCACTAGTTGTAATCTTGGAACTCTCTGAAACAATACATAGTCTGTTGAAGTTGAAGAAGAAATTGAAGTCTTGGAAGCCCTGATGATGTTGTTGCATGCTTGTTACTGAGAAGGATCTATCATTGGATCCATGAGCTTGGCTGTTGGTGAAGTATTCTGAACCGTTTAATGTTTTCCCTTGTTTTCATTACGTTCCATAATTTCTTACTAGAGTAGGTTGAAAGTTTTAGGATAAGAAATGACTCCTGGAAGCACCTTAGACCTGTTCCTCCTTCACTGTTTCATGTTTTCTTCCGCTGAAGTATTTTAGAGTCTTTAATCTCTCTCTTTAGTCTTCATGCTTGTTTATTTCCTTAATAGTTCGAATAGTTGGTTTCAGCATGATTTATGGTTCTCCCTGCTTGTCTGCTGCCACTTTAAAACTGTTATTGAAGTCTCCCTTTGTATTTTTTGTTTACAGTGAGTCAAGGAGGTCTGTTCTGATCTTTCCCTTTGTCCTTACTTAAATAAGTTGCCTCAAAGGTCTTTATAGTTGTAATCATAGATGTGTTAGGTGTTCCCTCTTCTATGACTGCAATTATCAATGAAATATTTTTTGTTTTCTAAGTCATTTGAAATAAAATCTTTGAGGAAATAGGGTGTTCCCCGAATCTTAGATTTCATTTTAAAATTTGTCTTGAAATCATTGTTTGCTTAAAGGTGTGATTTGTAGAATTCATGGTTAGCCCTGTCTATCAAAAAGCTCTTTATTGTTCAAATTGTGCTTTCAAATTCCCTTTGCTGAGAATTAAACTTCTCTTTTCAAATCATTTATGTCCATCTCATTCCAAAACCAAAGGATCCTGTGGCCAAGTTAGATTTGCCCTCTAATATCCCATATCCATTGATGAGTATGTTATGACCTCTTCTTGAATCCATTGCCCAATGAACCTGATGTTTCTCCATTCTATATATCTTTCCTAGTCCTTTCATATTCTGTTGTATCATCCAACCAACCAAACAAACAAACACCTACACTCAATAACTAGTATAAAATCCATACTTTAAGCACACAAGATAAACATTTGCAAACAAACATTTGAGAGATCCCTCTCTGAGAAGAGGAGGACTAGATCCTGTAACTCTAAAGATTGGTTCTAATGTTGCCTTGTCTTTTGATTTGCCAAACTATAAAAACACGGGACCCCAACACATGACATTGACAACATTGGTGTAAAAATTAACATATCTCTCATAGCATATGTTAAGGCATTATATCCGACTTACTCACATTATCTTGAGTCATTGCAAGCAAGTGGAAATCTGGAGCATATCACCTTTGAGACCCTTGAAAAAAAGTTTGCAGAAAGAGAGAAAGCTTTCGGGAAGATGATAGTCCCTTCGTCTTCTGAAGAGGCTGCATACTGTGCACATACAGAAAAGAGTCATGCTCTAGATTCTTCCAGAGGAAGAGGTGGCAGAAGAGGAAGAGGAAGAAGAAACTTCAGAGAAGTGGGGGGCAAACAATCTGACAAATCCGATCTTCAATTGCAATAAAGATGGGCATGATGCATCCAAATGCAGGACACCTTGGGATAAAATTGAGCAGCAAAGAAATCAAGGTAAAAATAATGACAGACAAAGGTAAAGCACTTGAATCTGCTCATTATGTTCTAGCACATTGTAAAAATGGAGTAACTGAAGATTTATTTGATGTTTCATTTACTTCATGGAGAGATGATTGGTTGCTAGATTCAGGAGCAACATGTCACATGACATTTAGAAAAGATTTTTTTGAAGAATTTACTGACAAAGTTGATGGAGCAGTATATTTCGCAGATAAATCCAAACTCAAGCCATCAGGGCTTGGCACAGTCAGGCTTAAGTTGCCTGGTCTTCCAGATCATATCCTACCTGAGGTTCTATACCTCCCTGAGTTGAGGAGAAACTTGCTTTCCCTGGTCCAAATCCACGAGCAAGGACACTCCATTCACTTGTTTGATGGCAAGGCAGAGGTCAGAAAAGCATCAGATCACTCACTTGTCATGGAGGGAATAGAAGAAGGAAGACTCTTGAAGCTGAAAGGTTCATCTGCTCATGCTCAAAACTTTGCATTCAGTTCACATCATAATGAAGGTACATTCCCATCAAGTCTTTTATGGCATGCTAGATTTGGACACTTAAACTATGAAAGCCTTCGTTTGTTGAAGAAAAATGGTGTTAGTGGACTGCCTACAATTCCTAGGAAACCTAAGGAATGTGATGCTTGTATTCTAGGAAAGCATATCAAACAACCATTTCATGATTCACACTCCAGAGCACATAGAAAAATTGAGCTTATTCATTCAGATTTATGTGGCCCTATGCCTGTTGCTTCTGCAAATGGAAATAAATATATGATGACATTTATTGATGAATACACCAGAATGTGTTGGGTTTACTTATTGAAGAACAAGTCTGATGCTTTTCAAACATTCAAGAATTTTCATGCATGGATTGAAAATGATGCACAAACTCATATTGACTCTCTACGTACTGATAATGGAAAAGAATACGCTTCAAACGAATTTGAAAATTATCTTCGTCAACATGGGATCAAACATCAAACAACTGTGCCGTATAATCCCCAACAGAACGGTGTAGCTGAAAGAATGAACATAACTATTTTAAATATGGTTCGCTCCATGTTATTTTTCAAGAATGTAAAATTGATGTTTTGGGCTGATGTAGTTCTATGTGCTGTTTACATAAATAATAGGTGTCCTTCAAGTTCAATTAGAAACAAAACTCCTTTTGAAATGTGGCATGGCCACATTCCTTCGGTAAAGCATTTCAGGGTCTTTGGGTCCACCTATTATGCCTTGATACCCAAGGGTCAAAGGAATAAACTTGGTGCTAGAAGTCGAAAATGTATCTTCTTGGGGTACTCCAATACCTCCAAAGGATATCGTCTCTATGATGAAGCAAATAAGAAGTTTGTAATAGCAAGAGATGTCATATTCCTCGAATCTTCCAAGAGTGACAAGGTTGTTGAGCGGCAACTTGATCGCCTGGATAGATTCACACATGAAAAGTATTTCCAAGAATTTGATAATCAAATTCCACATCTTGAAGGGGGGATTCCTATATTGAATCAAACTGTGGAATCATTTCTTGAAGCACTCTCTCCCCCACATGAAGAAACAACCACGGATGACACATTGAATGATGTGATTGACAGAATTGGGAGATTGAATCTTGAATCAATCCCAACTCAGTCAAATGAGCAGCCTGGGCCATCTCAGAAAGGTCCTCCCAAATGGCTGACAAAGACACTAGAGAATGTTCATCCCGATGAGGTTGGAAAAACAGGAACAAGAAGTTCCACTAAACAAAACGAAGGTGATGTAGATAATTCTGATTCTCCTGTTGATATGGATATTGCTTATAACTGTGAATTGAGTTTGTCTACAGATCATGAACCAACTTCCTTCAAAGAAGCCGCTTCTCATGATGAATGGAAAGAAGCGATGCAGAAAGAGTATGATGCCTTGATAAAGAATGGCACTTGGAAGCTGGTTGATCCGCCTTTGGGAACAAAACCAATTGGCTGTAAGTGGGTCTACAAGAACAAGTATAAAGCATATGGCTCACTTGACAAGCACAAGGCCAGGCTTGTGGCAAAAGGTTTTGCACAAAAATAAGGAATTGATTATGAAGAAACTTTTGCTCCCACAACAAAATGGACCATCATCCGGACTCTCTTTGCCCTAGTAGCTCAGAATGGATGGAAATTCCATCAAATGGATGTAAAAACTGCCTTTTTGAATGGATATCTAAAGGAGAAAGTTTTTATGTCCCAGCCAGAAGTATTTTTTGTAAAGGGCCAAGAACACAAAGTTTGCAAGCTTATAAAATCTTTGTATGGCCTCAAGCAAGCACCATGAGCCCGGTATGAGAAATAAACTGAGCATCTTCTGAAACTTGACTTCAAACATTTTGACCTTGATGATGCAACTTTGTTTGTTAAGAAAGTTGGAAAAACAGTTGTATATCTTGTGCTGTATGTAGATGATCTTTTGATAACAGGGAACAATGAGAGCTATATTGCATCCATGAAGAAAAAATTGAAGAAAGGTTTTTAAATGACTGATTTGGGTTATGTTCATTACTATCTGGGTATTGAAGTAATTCAACATCCTAAATTTATATTTCTTTCTCAAAAGAAGTACATTAGAGATCTTTTGAACAAGTTTGGCATGGATGAATGAAATCCCTTAACCACTCCAATCGAACAAAACTTGAAGCTCACATCCATTGAAGGGAAGGAATTCGAGGATGCAACTAAGTATAGACAGCTTAAAGGAAGTCTTATCTACCTGACCACCACCAGACCTGACATTTCATTTGCTGTTGGAATCCTCTCAAGGTTTATGCAAAAACCTTGTGAAGGACATTGGTTTGCTGCAAAAAGAGTGTTAAGGTACTTGAAGGGGACTCAAGACTTTGGACTCAAATATACACAGGCAGGCGACTTCAGCTTGATTGGATACTCTAATTTAGACTTTGATGGGGACAAAGAAACAAGGGTGTCTACTACAGGTTACACCATGAGTCTTGGATCAGGAGCTGTCTCATGGAGATGACGCAAACAGTCAGTTCCAACAGATTCCACGACCGAGGCAGAATATGTGGCAACAACTGAAGAAAAAAGGAAATTGTGTGGCTCAGAAAAATCCTAGAAGATTTGCAGATGAAACAAACGTATTTAACACCACTCATGATCGACAACACTTCTGCAATAAAGTTGGCCAAGAACCCAAAGTTCCATGATTGAACAAAGCATAGCAATACAAAATACCATCTAATTCGACATCATGTTCAGGCCAAAACCATCCATCTAGATCATTGTTCCACAAATGAGCAAACTGTTGATATCTTCACCAAAGCACTTGGAAGAGAAAAGTTTGAAAAGTTTATATTGATGCTTGGGCTCACCAACATCCCTTTGGATTAAAGGGGGGAATGTTGACACCTAATCCTAAGGGTTGGGTGAGGATATTTAATATTGTATATTAAATAATATTAGGAAATAAGGAAGGCCAAGAGTCATTGGGAGACGAATCCCAATAGCCTCACCTCCATGTATAAATACATGCACATTCTTCATCTAATACATATTCTGATTTGTGGAGTTACCTCCTAGTTTGAAAACTTTCAATGGGAGCACACTCTCTTTTGTGTTTTCTTTGCCTTAGATCCTAACCGGATCATCTTGTTTATGATCTACTGATCTCCGTTGTATTTTTTCAACTTTTTTTGTCTATTTTTTAGGGTCATTAGCTATGTAATTTGATTATCTGTTGGTCATTGCGCAAGGAAATAGGGAATTTCATCTTTTGAACCCTAGCTGCAGCCTTGTAAGGCTCTACCTGCAGCCAAGGACTCCTTAACCACGGGCTGGAAATCCTATGCCCATGACCAACCACTTCTAGGCCATTATGTGCCCGCAGCTAAAGGTTTTAGCTTTCTGAAACCCTAGAATTTTAGTCTGAGATCTTTGTTTCTGTATATGAGAAGTCTGGGCTTACTGTTTACTTGTTGGATCTGGTCCAGATCTATTCTTTTTATCAGTTTTATTTGGATTGGTTGAGTGTCTCTTAAGAGAACTTGATCTCTTTCATTAGGAATAAAGCTTGTTTTTGCTTGCCAATCTGCTGAAAACCTCCTTGATGCTTCCAAGGCAAGCTTGTAGATTTAAAACCTCCATGGATGCAGCCCATCTGCCTTAAAAAAAAAAAAAGAGAAAAGAAACAAAAAGAAAAAGAGAAAAATGATACCTGTGCACTCACATATTTTTTGTTTTGCGGGTTGTTGATCAAAGGAGTTTTTAGATCCAAGGGATCAATTTATTCCTCTCTTCTCTCTCCTCTACTTACACACTCCATGGAAAACTCTAACATGTGACCATTCACTCATTTCACGTTTCAAGTAGGCAGAAAACTCCATTTTTACTCCTGACTGTAATTGCTACAAGATTCCTGTAGCACTACACAAAACCTTGTAAATGAAACATGAAACTTATATACAAGGAAAATAACTCTCTCAAAGGTTTATAAACTTCAAAAAGGGCATGATATTTTTTTTTTCCCTATACCTACCACTCCTAACCCTCACTTCACTCCATGCACAAGGATTCACTCTCTAAACCCTATGTTGCGCCACTAGCAGCTAGATCATTTATCCCTTGGCATGAGACCTCTCACCTTACCTCTACATCACTCCAGTCATTCCATCACTCCATCTCTAATCTCCATAAACCATTTCCTGTCATCTCCAAGAAATCTGGAGCTCCAAGAAGCATAGAAAGGACTACTTAAAAGTTTCCTGTAGCAATTCTTATTAGAGGAATTTTGAGGTCTAAAATGGGCCTCCTAAGGAAAATGTATAATCAAAATTCACTTTATGAGAACCAATCACATTTTAGGTGGCTTTGCTTGAGTTAAAGGTACTTACTTTTCACATTCTCAATGGTGGATAAAAACTCATGGTTTACCATGGTAGTGATCTAAGTACTTTTAAAGTCATGAAGTAGAGTACTCATAATAAATGTTATTTCACACTTTTTGAATAAAATATTATTATTGTCATTTCATATTTTTGGAAAGAAACAATGCATATCCCTACACAATCTTCATGTATTTACACATTTTTCAATAAATATTATATTTATATATTTTCAAATATTTATTTATAAATCGAATCAATTCAATATGTAATATAAAATTCAGACATAAAACAATATATTATATTATATTATTTTTATATAGTATATTAATTACATGTTATTATATAATTTAAATAATATAAATTTTAATTAATAATATATTCTATAATTAAGAATTTATGAATTTATATTTATATTTTATTTTAAGTTATTTAAGTACAAATGACAAATGCATTAGTTGTGCAATGATAATGACTTTTTCTTGAAAATATCATTCTTATTTATAGTCACATCAATACAAATTTTTTATTATTTTTATTTTGTTACAACTTTTGAATTGAATTTAACCATGGTTACATGAATTTTGGTGCAAAAAGTGAATTGAAAATTCATAAATATTATTTTATCGGTTTAGCTATTATTTTTTTATTTCTTTAGGAGGCCCATTTTAGACCTCAAAATTCCCCTAATATGATATATGAGACAAGAAGGTCAAAATATGAAGATAAGATGATGAAGATGGATTTAAAGTACCACTAGCAGACTCCAGGAGAATGAACACACTAGCCAAGGCACCTAAGGACCTCCATGAAACACCTGCAAGAAGAAATAAATAAATAGTTGGGTTAAGCAACTCACTCAGAAACAAGCTGCTCACTCATAAAATACAAATTTATTTTTTATTTTTTTATAAAAACACAACAAGAGAAAGATAGCCATGGCTGTCACCAAACTCCAGCTCCCTGCACTAGATCATGTATGCAACACACCAACAACAGGTAGGCTTAGGTATGGCCCTTCACCTCTCGCTATGTACTCAAATTGATCAAAATAATTTAATTCCCAGATTTAGATACTAAAAAGGAAAAAAGGTGGCCAATTAACTTGGCCACTCTCGTAGAGTTAAAGTGGATGAAAATTTGAGTGAACATGCCCCCTGGGCAAGTCAAATTAGTCAAGGGAGAGTTAATAAGTATAATGAGGCGATTCCAAGGTAGGGGCAATGAGTAACTAGAGTGGGACCAATGGTCCCAAAGAGGAAAACTCGTGCCCAGTCCAAGTGAGCACTCCACTCCAAATTAAGTTAAGAGGCCATAAATGTAAGTTTTGGGTCATTATTCCCACTTCGTTTATCATTTAAAGAGAAGTGGGAGCAAGAGAATTCAGAGTAGTCATCGAAGATCAAAGCATCGAGTCCGAGCTTGCATGCACCCTAGCGCTATAGGAAACAGTGAAGTGTTACAAGAAACTTCATAGGAACATCAAAATAGATAAGAAGAGCAAAGAAGAGCCACTCTTGGGTGGTATTACCTCCTAAGACCACCATTAACAAGAAAATACACCAGAGGATAGAGTTAAGTGGTCCCCCCCTCTAGTATTTAAATTTCTCCATGAAATTTATACACAATTAGTCATAAATTGGAAATTAAATGGTGAAATCAGAGTTTGTTTGAGACCATAATCTCCAAGCCACCTCTTCATGAGTAACTCTTAAACAAAAACCATTCTACAAACTTCCTATCAAAACAAAAAAATGGGAGGGGGATTTAACATAAGGGAGCCCACTCATATCAAAAGAATAAGATTGCACCCTCAAGTAATGGATATTTTCAGGAACCACCAGTGGCTAGGTTTCTTCGAGCTTCTCAAGGGTTTTGATGATGAGATGGTTAGAGAATTTGCAGTGGCTCTGCAATCACACTCAGAGGAGAAAGCCACCACTATGGTTAGAGGCCTATCTATCACAATTTCATCTGAACTAATCAGCAGAATCACCACTTTTCCCTTAGGAGTCAAATGTATTAAGGAAGATAGGATGCCCAAAACTACAACCAAGAAAGCTTCTTTATGCCAGGATAAGACTTCATCGAGGACAAGAATGGAGTGAGGAGAGAGAGCCTTCCATAACCTTGGGATGAAGTAGCCTTCTACATCATGAAATTCATTTCCTATGAGGGCATGCTTAGTGTAGTCTATGGATACCATTTCAGGTTGTTGTATGAACTTAGATTTGAAGGAGAAATCCCTCTATAACAAAGATTGAGAATCCCTCATTTCCTCTTGCACTTAATAACATACATGAGAAAAAAGTTGAGAGAAAGGAAGTACCAGCGTTTGACTCATCATGGCCTCATCAAACTGATAGTAAGTGATGCTCTGAGTAGATTAAACCTCCCCGTGTCTTGGTCCTCATTCATAGGCATGGATAGGGAAGCCTTCATAGCCACCCAAATTGGAAAATCCTTTGCCTCTAGCCTTAGAGAGAGAGAAATAGAAGAAGAATAAGAGGGGGAGGCTGAAGAGATAGAAGGGGAAGATGAGGAGGAAGAAGAAGAGATGGAGGTTGAAACATAAAACAAATAAATATTAGAACTAGATAAAGGGAAAGAAAAAGAAAAAGAAAAAGAGGGAGATGAAACATATAAGGAAGAGAGCGAGGAGAACAAGGAAGAGAAGACAAAGGAGAAGGAAATATTAGACCCTATGATAGGCACTGATAACTCTCTTCAACAGAGCAACATATCACCTCAGATAACAGAGAAAGAAGTGGCTGCTACCCTAGTCGCTTTGAGCACACCAGTGAAAGCAAAGAGGGAGAGATAAATATCGATGTACTTCAAGACTTGGAAGAGTCAAAGGGTAAGGCAGGGGAAACCACAAACTCCAACCAAAATACCTATTACCATTGAGGAGTCACCCAAGAAGGACAATGAAACAAGGTTAGTGTTGTAACATTTTTGGTTTTGATAAGTGAGAGATAGTAGAAGAAAATTAAAAAATTAAAAGATGTTAAGTTTGGATATGAATAGAATAAACAAATTATTAGGACTCATTTGAAAAAAATTATTCATATCAGAGAATGTTAGGGTTTATATGTTCTAAAAAATGAAGGCAAAAATATTGAAAATGTTAGGCATAGTTTCAAAGCAATAAAAGAAATAATTTGTTTAGTTTCAATAAAAAGAAAAAAGGTTAGTGGAAACTTGTTTAAATGGGCCAAATATAAATTAGGAGTTAAATTATGCTTAATTACATTAGTTTCTTCATTAAGTAGTTAAAATTTATTCTAATAAAGAGCGCGTATTTGATTTATCTTAAGTCCACAAATTACAAGGGATTTTTGTTGCGTTGTGGTTATCTTTCGAGCAATTTTTAATGGTAGATCTCTTCCCTGCCGAGATCAATGACGGGGAAGCCTTTTCACACCCCCCTTGCCCATTTCTTGTTGACGAAAGAGGGGGGGGGGGGGGGGATCTGAAAAGTTGTTTTCCAATGGTGAGCCCCTTACCTACGTGACACTTCTACAACAATTCGCATCCCCCCCCGCCCGGCTCAAAACCACTTACCGCTGCCTACCCCTTCCGAAATCCGCTTTCCTCTAGATGATGGTTTTGGCTGCCGCCAACAGTATTTTGACTTTCCTCCACTCCATTTCCCGACGCCGAATAAAGTACTGCCACCTGTATAATCCCGTTACACTCCAGTCCCCTATGGTTTCATTTCTCCGTCCTATTATACCCTGCTCCATTACCGTTATCCTCCACGGTCACGTTTCTCTAAGATTCATCTCATAACGGTAATTCAAAGCACACTATAAATAAACAAACCCCTTTCCTTGCACCACCTTTGATTCATTTACTATTGCTGTTGAATTGCAGGTTTACAGAGAACATTAATCTAGTTAAAGTTTCTCCATTTTGTCACCCTGTCAGCTGGATTGTTGCTTCTAAAGACCACCCCTCATCTGCTTCCAGTTTTATAGAAACATTCACTCCTTCCTTTTCCTCTGCATGTCGATGGATCCCAAGGGAAAAATCCGTAAACCAGTCTCCGAGGAAACACTTTTTGTGTCTACCCCAGTCGATCTTGACCATGTCCCCTTGGCCGATTCATTATTCAAAATCATAGACACAGAGTGTAAATTCGAGCTTTATGAATTGCACCTATGGCTAAAACAGAAGTATTTGGACAAGAAGGATGATGTCAAACTCTGGGAGTCCCTATTACCTTTATATTCATTCCATCAGACCCATGAATTCCCTTACCTGGTCACCTGGTGTCAAGCCAGGTATGATCCTATCAAAAGGACTGTGATAGCTCATAATGGAAAAAATATTATTTCTATCACTCCAGAGACCATTAACCAGATGCTGTTGATCCCACAAATTGATTCCCCCAACCTTTTCTCCCAAGTTGCTCTCATGGAGTTATACCACAAGTTAACATATCCCCAGAGAGCACAAATATTTGAAAGCTTCCTTCCAAATGATGCTGAGCTTCCTAAGAAAAACCCACCTTACCCATCCTCCATGTTCTCTAAAGCCACCAGACATATCATTTCCTTAATCTCTTGTTTGTTAAGTTATCCAAATGACAGGACAGTGGATGAGCCCATTCTTGGTTACTTCTCCATTTTCTCTAAATACAACCCACCATCATTCATGTACAATTACAACCAATTTTTGGCTAATAATATACATAAACAAATGATGAACTTAAAAAACTCAAGGAATGTTTAAGTACACTTCTGTACTTATTCACATGTTTATTTTTTAGAAGGGAGATTCATTGCCAATCACATTGCATAAGTAGGATGATTAGGGTGTTAGTCAATCAATATTTCATTGGACTTCATTGGTTAGAGCCATGTCCATCGATTTTTCATTTATAGATTTCATTGATTCATTCATTCATCCAGTTGCCCAACTTCTAAGCAACCAGAAAGAGCCCATAATTGGTCAAGACATAAAAATAATACTACATCTTAGTGATCAGGTTAAAACTGGAGACTGGTATCTATACCAGAATTACATAAATATTTGAGTATATGGCTGTGAGTTGGCACCTTATAAACTGCCCAAATATGTTCCAATGAGAATTTTCCCTTTGGAATATATTAGACAGATAATTAACATGGATGAATTGCACTTTATTTAAGGTAAGAGAAAATCACAGTTCAAGACCAAGTATAAAATAGGCTCTTTCATTTGTAATAACAGATCAACAGGGATTGAAGCATATGCCATCCTCAAGAGGATGGATTTCTAGCCAAGCTTCACTTGGTATTATGATCCTTTCAACATCATTTCAAACTTAAGGGTAGAGTTGAAGACAACTCCCTACAATCATACACCTAGGCTTGAGATTGAGAAATTTATGACCTAGGATCAATGGGCAGAGAATACATTGCAAGAGGCAGAGGAGCATATTCTTTCTACATCAACCCTGCTGACTCCTATCTCCCAAGACAAGCAACATAAAATATTTAGGGAGGGAAAATCAACTTCTACAAACATTTCCAAAGAGTTCATAATTCAATAGAAGAAGCAGAAGATTAATTTCAACATTTCTGCAGAACAGAGCCAAAAAGAGCTAGAAATCATTGATTTGGGAGATGCAGAACTATCTACATAAACATTTTTTGGGTCCACATCGTCAACTGGTTCCTCGAAGACAGTGAGAGATCACTCATCAGTTTTTGTATTCCTATTATTTGGTACTATTTTTGTAATTAGTTTAGATAATTCTAAGTGATAGATATTCGTATAAATAACTCTCCATTCGAGTTATTAAGGGTTTCACCCTTGTATGAGCACTTGTAAGAAGAATTGTATGATATTTTGATCATTGATGATTAATAAAATGATTCTGAATGAGTTTGTCTCCTTGTAAGTTTTTCAAGTATTCATTTGATTATGTTTCTGCATATATTTGATTTTGTGAAGATAAGTAGGTAAGAGAAAACTGTGTTTCAGGTTATCTTAAATCCTCTGAAGTTATAATCCATTTTAGAGAATGACTTATTAAACTATCTGTTTGTATAAGTCGCTCTATATCAATTAACTGTCAGTAGTCTTCATAATGTTAATTTTTTTTTTTTTAAGATTTTAAACATTGTTTGATAGTCTTTCATACTTATGATAATCTAAACATTCAATCTAGAAATTTAGCTCAGCATATTTTCTTACAGTTTCTGCCTTCACATATGCAAAATTAAATCATTGTTTTGAAGTAAAGCAAAAACCCTTTTCTTTATAATTAGTACTATCATAAGTTTAGGATATATGTCCACTATTTGCTCAATAAATTAGTCATCCAAAAACCCCTTTAAAACAAACAAAATATTACAGATGCTATGGCATAATTAATTTACCTAGAATTATATCAGAGGACAACAGTTAGAAGAAGGAAAGGTTCAAGAGGTCACCTCACTTGTGAGGACCCCTGTGCCCTACATAAGGAGACATTCATCAAGGTTGGCGTCCCCTAAACATATACCAACCCCCATAGACCCTCAAAAGATAGAAAAGATGGAAAAACAAGCAAGACAATGTTTGCCATAGGCAAAACAACGTTTGCTGCAGGAAACTCCAGCAGGGCCAGAATTAGAGAAGGAAGCCTTGGATGAGGGAGAAAAAGACACCCACGGGTGGGCAAGAGGCCCAAGAAGTTAAGGAAAAATCACAAGATGAAGGGAAAGATGCTAAAGGGGAGGAAGAGAAATATGTAAAGGAGGAGATTACCTCCCCAAAACATGTCCCCAAAGATATATCAACAATGCCACACCCTAGCCCTCAAAAAAATCTCAGCTCCTACTATACATTTATTAAAAGGGGAAGATTGATTCCTCAGAAGTTTGCAGTCCCTTTATTTTATCACTTAGAATAATAAAGAGCACACGCTCATCATTGGATGAAAATTGCTACAACAAAAGGTGTGCATGACATAAGAATCATGGAGGAGAAGGTCACTGAGTTGGGAAGGGATTTGTCTGATGTTAGGCTCAGAGAATCCATGTTGAAAGAGAATATTCAAGAAGCCCAGGCAGAGAATGCAAGATAGCAATATTAGCTTCAACAAAAAGACAAAAAAATGACCACAATGGTAGATTTGTGCATGGAGGTCATTCAACACAGATACCCATCAGGCTCCTATGCAGTCTACCTCAAAGAACAATGGCTCCAATTTCAAATATAGACACTAGCCTCTCATGGGTCATTACCTTTTCATAACCACAGACAATTCATTGAATTTTGCAACTAGTCAAGCATGCAAAACAAGGCAAAGATGGAAAAGTTCTACATGCAAAATCTTGTGGTGACAGACTTGAATATTTGGGACCCTAACCCTAGAATGGGAGACATGCAGTTGATGGAATGAACCTCTTGGATGGTTAATGAGGAAGCAAGAGCAAAAGTGGTAAAGAGGGTAATGAGGAGAGAAAACATAGAGCCTCTACACATTAGGGAAAAAATATTCAGCCCCGGGGGAGTCATCAACAACCATCTCAAGATAGAAAAATCTACCACACTTGCAAACAAGTACCTCAACACACAAGCACAAGCCATTGCCTGTTTTGATGATGTTTCTAGGTTGTTGGGAGATGAATGTATAGTGGCCAGTCAAAGGAGATGGAATGGCCTCCCATTCAGTCTCAGAAACATGGAATACCACACCCCAGAGAGATTGAGGAGTGCTCTAGAAAGGGAAACACTATACAAAAGGCTATGAAAGCAATGAAAATACAATGGCTTGGCTTGAAACTCGATCCACCTTTGCTGCTAGGACTAGGTGATGGGAAAGGCCGAGAGGAGGAAAACAGAAAATGGGAAGAGGCAGAAAAGAATTTTGGGTTCTACCCTCCTGAAGGAACTCCTTCACTTCTTCCTTGGGAGGTAAAAGGGGAAAATAAAGCACTGAAAGAGATGGAGAAGGAGACTAAGTTGCTTAGAGGATGAGAAACCATTTGGT
Source organism: Pinus albicaulis (assembly GCA_034641835.2). Taxonomy (NCBI): domain Eukaryota; kingdom Viridiplantae; phylum Streptophyta; class Pinopsida; order Pinales; family Pinaceae; genus Pinus; species Pinus albicaulis. The sequence goes on from MU968363.1 coordinate 37,581,332, forward strand.
AGGGGGGTGATTATGAGCTCCATTATTAGGTATAATTGGAGGGGTTAGTTGTCATCTTTTTAGCCTTATTAGTCTCTCTTTCTCACATTTAATTATATTATGGTCATATGTTGCTAGTGTATATTGTGATTAAGTCTTGTCATACTTCGAATGCCTAATATGGTTTAAATGCAGGATAATCATGAAGATATTCCACTTTGGTTGAAGAGTTTGAAATTAAAATTTGGAGTAGACATCAAGGAGAGATTCTAGGAGGGTTTTCCACCTCCTTAACTCCCATAGGTAGCTAAGGGATCCTCGAGATTCTCTCCAACATATCGAAATCAAAGGAAACCAAGCAAGTGGGAGATCAAGTGCAAAAAAGCTCCACTTCTCTTACAGTAAAAGGGGAAACATCACCTACATTTAGGGAATTTTTAGTAGCTACCCCTTAGGTTAAATAGGGCAGATGAAGAGCTCATTATGATTCAAACTTTGAAGGAAGATAGTAGACTCTTAACTCTTGTAGTAGGTTTTTGAGACTTTTATCATTATGTAATGAGACTATTTTCTACAATAAGATGAGTATTCAGATTGTCCTTCGCTGATTTAGATTCAGAGGGCTAGGCTTGTGGGTTAGGGCCCAATCCATTGGCCTAAGTCTCCATCTTGTGTATTCATATTTACCTTTATGCCATTGTAGCTAGTTTGCTTTATGAGTTTTAGCTAGTTTGTTTACATTTCAATTTATTGTTTTTAGTTTGCTTCGTTTTATCCTTATATTTAGGCTTGCATAGATCTTGGTACAATAGCGTATAAACTCATAAATCTATGTGTCAAAGCCTCCCTCTCTCATCTCTTCCATTGGAGCTTGAGGAGGGCAGATCTTCACCACAAACCCAAATTTTCTCTTTAGTTTATGATTTCTTGGAAATAATAGATAGGTTGTTGTAGTGTCATGCACAGGTTGAGAATATTGAGTTAGATTTTTGTTTGAATTCTTAAGTAGGTTTGCTTTTCAAATTCAACTCATCTTTTCCATCTTCTTCATCATATATTTGCCAATGTTTGTTGCTTGAACAGATAGTTTTCTTTCAGGTTGAAGTAGCACAACATAGGAGGACTTCACCAACACACCTAGCTTTATTTCTCACCTTTCATCAGCCTTCTTTCAACCAAATCTCCTTCAACCCTGTTTTTGAGATTTTCATCTTCACACCGTGAGCAACCCTATAAGTGAAAGACATATTTGCAAGAGGTTATGAGCTTGGCCAAGGGGTTTCCCACCTTCCACCCATCCAAGTACACCTTCATTCCACCTCCCCTACACTTTTCTCCATCATTTTTGGCCTCAGATTTCCCTTGGCTTGTTTCCTGTAGCAATTCAAGACTTTCCTGTAGCACTATAGGAAAACTATAGCAGACCCTGCAGTAGCACCATTTCTCCTCACCTTCAGCCCAAAAACCATCACCAACCTCATCTGGACTTGCCATAACCATCAAGATACCCTCAATCATGCATCCATGAGTTCAAGACCTTCATAAGCCACCTTAGTTCCTTCTCGTCCTTTTTGCAAAACAAGCCATTTACAAGCATAATTAGGTCATGATTAGATGCATTTTTAAAATCATGATAGTTAAAGCATGAAGTATTTAGAGTGTGTTTATCCATTTTTCCCAACAATGTGTGATTAGATTAACCTTCTTTCTACAATTTCAATTCAACACTTTACTTCATGAATGTTGCCTAGTTTGCTTCTATTTCTTGCCATACCCTACATTGTATATTGCTTTCTTTGTAGAATAGCTAGATGTATCTTATTGCTTTAGAATATTCCTTTGATTTTTTATAGAGTAATGGTTTTGAGTCTCTTGTAGTTCTAGGTCTAATTCCGAAGTGTGACAGACTTCGCTCAGAAACCCTAGAAATAGCACCCTTTCGTAGGACTCAGAAGAGGATGACATGAGTAGAATGCATCTGTTGTGTATATAGAACTATCACCTCCAAGTTTGTAAAAACTCCAGGTTGATAAATTAAAGTATAGTAGCCTCTGGGAGTTGCAACAATCTTGGAGCAATACTAGGGCTCACCAACAGAGTCTGAAATTTGATTACATTTTGCATCAGTAGTCTCGGATGCCATGATAGCGCTGCCACCTCTTAGCATGGCTATTCCTGCTCCTCCGTCCACACCTCTTACTTCTTCCCGGGGTATTCCACTAGTCTCATATATGGCTCCCACTAGTTTCCTGAATGTTTATTTTCCCACATTGTCCTCTATGCCGACTACGGTACCCCAGCCTAGTCAAACTGTAGGTCTAGGAATTTACACACCGTAATTTTCCCAACCAACTATTCCTATTCCTCAGTTAGGCATGGTTAATTTTTGGAATCAGTGGGGGGGATCGCCAGTTATCCCTATTCATCTTGGGGGAAATTTAACTTCTAGTATGTCTCAATCTTGGTATAGTTCGCTCTTTGGAGGGGCGCCACCTACCAGTAATTTTAATGGAGGGGCTAGTTTACCTGGGGGTAACCCTGCTGCTAGTACCATCTCTTACCCAGGTCATTCCCATTATGTCGGTCCTACTGCGCAATCTGGTCCTTATTTTCACCCTGGGTATAATCCCATTAGTATTCATGCCTTTCAGGGTCCATTTCTATCTCAATTTTCTTACCCTGGGGGTAACATCCATCTACCAGTTACGCTGGCCCATAGAAACCATTTGTGATGGAGAACCCTTTTCACAACAAGAAAATGCATCCATAAAATACATTTATGGGGGGACTGAAAGGTTTTTCATGGGATTCGCCTGCTTATGAACCATTTAGTCAAATTCACAATCTATTTTTATCCTCTCTTGATTTATTGGATCTCGCTAAATTAACTAATGACCCCATCTCTTATGATCCATGGTGCCCACCGATGCCTGCCAAATTACCATATGATATTCCCAAGTTCGAATGAAATCATGGGGAGAATCCATCCACCCATATCACCACCTACCATCTATGGTGCTCATCGAATTCGTTGGTGGATGATTTTGTTAAAATTTGCTTGTTCTAAAGAAATTTAACCGGGGATGCTGCCAAATGGTACATCGAGTTAGACATAGCATCCTATGGTGATTTTCCCTCTCCATCTCAAATGTTCTTGACACATTTCTACTTTCCTACTCATTATATTATTGACTCTGACCTATTTTCCAACTTTAAACAAGATGATATCACGCTGAACTCTGATCGCATTCATGAGTGGCATCGTCGCAATAGGTTAGTGAGAACCAAGTTACTCGATGATATTTTACGTAAATGGTTCATTCAATCTCTTCGACCTCAAATTTCCAAGGATGTGTCTATGTTTCGATTTGTTACTAAGGAGCAAGACATTGAAGCTGCCCAATAGTTGGATCTCATATATTCACAATCGGGTACGCTATATGAAGTTTTGCCTAATGCCCCTAGGACTTTGATTGAACCACCTAAACCTGTTCCTGGTCCACATTCCAATGGCATGATTGGGTTGGTTTCTGATCCCATGAGACAAATTTCTACCCACCTTGGGAAATTGATTGTTGCATCTCAAGCCCCAACAAGTGCGTCTGGCTCTGCTAAAGCACCCCCTCCTGAGAAGTCGACTAATTTTATTACGGTGAAGTCCACTTAACCGAAGAACATCTCTCAAACCGATGGTAAAAAGAACAATAATAACAAGAAAAATAAACAACAAAATAAAACTTCCCAAGAGTCTCAACTCAATCCTCAGATTTAGGGAGGGGGCACCAGTGAGCATCGCCACAAAATCAAGTTCCCTTGTAAAAAATTTCAAGGCGATCATCTCATTCATGAGTGTCCCAGGATGGATGAAGTTCATAAGCTTCTTTCACCACCATGTACTCAACAACCTACTATTTTAAGTCATCCATTCCATGCACAACCCAAATAACAAATAATTTCTCAACCTTCTCAACCTCAGCATGGGGGCAATGAGGGGTCATCTTCCCATCTCGTCTTTATGTGAAAGGAAGATGTCAACGTGACCACTCGAGCTAAGTCTTATGATGTCCCCTTGTCGATTTTTCCTTCTAAGGACTCACAAAACCCACCTAGTTCCACTGGACCTATTAATTTAGATAAGCCTATGGAATTTTTCTATCACCCCCCCAAGGGTGTTCTCCATAAGACAAGACATGACACTTCTGCTAGGGCTACTCAACATTATAGTATTGTTGAAGACCTTGCCCAAGTGCCTTATGCCATGTCTGCCTTGGAGGTCTTGCAAAGTTGTCCTCAAGAGCATAAAGCCTTATTGTCTGCCATTAGTGGAGTGGAATTGTTTGACTCTGGTGTCATCACTTTCAATGACAAGAAATTTTCTCCTCGTCCTGCCCATTATATTTCTTTCTATATTATAGTGCAGGTTTCCAAAAATAACATCCATCACACTCTTGTAGAGGAGGGCTCTTCCACCTCTGTCATGACCATATCTTGTTGGAAAGCTATTTTTTCTTCAACTCTCACCATGTCTAATACCACTCTCCAAGAATTTGACGATCACTATTTCATTCCTAAGCCCTCGCCCTCCCCCCCACATTTTGCCATCGAGTTAGGGGGTAAAATGGTACATGTGAATGTTGAAGTCGTCGACGCTCCTTTATATTATAACCTACTCCTTGGTCATAGTTGGTTTTATGCCATGACCGTGGTAGTCTCATCTGTGTTTTGTTTACTTTTCTTTCCTCATGAGGTAAAGATCGTTACTATTTATCAACTTTAATATTACGTTCCATCGGCCCAAATTTCCATTACTCGAACTATTGTACCACTTGTGGGGGCCCATCCTCATCAATTTCAGAGTGTTGGGGCAAGAATTTTCAAACGTTCGACTCAAATGGGGGTTTTTCCTCAAATCCCTCCACCCAATGTTCCCTCATCTCCTACCACTGCTCCTATGTATATGATATCTTATGCAACCTATGGACCCCATAGACCTCCCGATCCATGGGTGGTGTCACCTGTTACTATAGAAGATGATCAACCTAGTGAGCACCCTCTGCCATATTTTGTGGAATATATTGTCCCTTCTGCAGTCTTGTCAACACCTCCTGACGCTGGTCAGAAACTCCATCCCAATAAGGAATATGATTAGATTCTTTCACCCACACGAGTCACCCCTCCGCTTGTTCCACATGACTCCCTTGATGACGAGCCTTCCTAGTCAGCCAATTTGGAGGTCATGGATCTATCCACTCATAATAATAGGGAGGTTATGCCTATTTTTGCCTCTAATGTCCCTGTATTGGAACATGTCGAGCTCGACATATTAAATATTGAATTGAACCAGTGGGAATATCCTCAACCTTCCTTAGAACTGCCAGCCATGGACCGAGTCAAGTCTTGGGGTTCGAATGCTGAACTTTCCAATGAATCATCCAACTCATCACCACCTATTGATGAGTGTCTTGTACCTCCATTATGTATTGATCCTCCCCTATGTCCTCTGGTTCATTTTGAAAGTATGACTATTTTATATTATCCCTGACATGGTCAACCTTTCCAGATGGGGAAATTTTACATCTTTTGGCATGGCTTTACACTAGTGATCCATGTGGCCTCACATTGGTGAGCCATATGGGCTCCTTTTCCCATAAGTGTGCGTATATAAACTCTTTGCCTATGCCCGTTTGTGGGTACACCTTAGCGTGACCTATTGGACCATGTCATGCTTGTGTATTATGTATATAGATGTGAGTGTGTTCAGTTTGTTTTTTCTTGTCATTACCCTATTTTATGCATGTAATTCATGTGTCTAGTATTTTTTGTACAGATTTCAACACCCTCACTCCCTTATAGAGGCTTTGTAGATGGTGCAAGCCGTTACACTCGGAATGTTGCTTCCACTACTTGGGTCATATTTTCACCACTTGTGAACATGTGAGTTCTAGAGGTGTTTGTCTTCACTCTGTCACCAACAACATGGCTAAGTATAATGTTGTCATTGAGCTCTTCACTGAGGCTATTCGTCTTGGAATACACCATCTAATTTTTAAACTTGACTCTCAACTCATAGTGTCTTAGCTCAAACGTCTTTACTTTGTAAAGAATGCTACTATACTTTATTACTTTTTTAGGGTACATCTCTTAGAACATTGATTTGATTACATTAATTATGTCCATATTCCGTGAGATCAAAACAGATTGGCCAATTCATTAGCTAATTATGCGTTAGATTCACATTTGTCACATGTTTAACATTTTAAACCATTCACATGAACATTTACAAATCTATTGTACATACATAGTAGAAACAAACACATAGAAACTGCTATTTTATTATATCAAAAACTTGAGTACATAAGTTCAAAAATAGGAAACTAAGGCCTTGGATTCTATGCCATACACATGCTAGTATATCAAAAATGTACAACCCTATGCTACTGCACCCACTAAGTTGTGCTCATGATAACATAAAACCACATTAAGGATGTGGCATAGTAGACCATGACAAAGAGAGGAGGCCACTCCTACTGTGTGCCTCTAAATGTGTCGAGGATTTTCATCTAGCCTCATTGGAGGAACCCCCAAATTCAGTCCCTCGACATTTCAAGGAAACTCCCGTAGCTCCTCATCCTCATCTTAGATCTCCTCTGATGGTACTGGGGTCAGGGCTTGTGGTACATGTCTCCTCAATGGAGAATATCTGACTCAGTGTGTAGGTGCCACATATGTATGTAAAAACAAATTTCATGAGTGACTATCTACTCTAATTAAAAGACCAAAAACATCAAATATTTCAAAAACCCTAAAAAATTACAAAACATTAAAAATCCATTTTTTTTTTTACCTCTCCAATCGAAACCTTCACCAGGGGGAAATACTATGTTAGGATCTCTCGTGAAGTCCACCCCATCATATGGGTAATCATCTACTGGAAATGTAGCTACCCTCATCCATTTCCCATATGTGTTTGTGTGCCTGCCACTAGTATGCACTCTATCTTCTCGTGGTAAAGCGTTACGTCATCTAGCCATACGGGGTTGTCTTACTAGTGGAGAGATTACATAATCCAGTATTTGGGGCCTCATCACTGCAATCCTCTCGAAAAATAAGCTTAATAATATGCTCCAATAACCACAAGTATCACTCCTCCTCCTCTTCAGCTTTGTAATCTAAGACTTCATACTGGTCACCATCCCATCACACCAATTAAACAAGGTGGGTTCCAAACATCTTACACTCAACTCCAAATGTGGAATTGTCACTACATGGGGTGATACTGACCTTGCTACTCGGGTCACCGTATAGGATATTGTATGAAGGGTCAAGTCAATTATCTCTTCTATGTGGATCTCACTTTTTTCCGCCCCTTTCACTTTCCTACAATGGATAGCCCTCAGGATTATGATTGTTTCCCCTGTATTTCTTCAAACCCTAGTCAACACAACTGGAGCCCCCCGCCTCGATAAACCGATGATAAAATATATGTCTGAGGCTTCTATGGTGAATCTCTCTGGCCCAATAATGAACTGTTGAGTGTCCACATCCCACCACCATATAATGTATGACAAGAGATGGTCTTAACTGGACATGCTCGTGATTCTAAAGAACTTCAGTAAACCATAGTCCCTCAAGGCGTTGATGGTTGGCCCGTAGGCCATGTCTTAGATTTAGTTCTCTGAGTGTTGCCTTTCTCTCTGTTCATAAATCATGGTTGCTCCTCCACCCACATTATGTCTACCAGTCACTATAAAATTAAGGGAAAACACAAAAAAATAACTTTAGAAGAAATTGATGCATAAATTTCCTATTTTTCCCTCTAGCTGCAACCTCGAAACAGGTCACTCGTGACTCTGACCATGGGCAGCCCGTAACATGCCTGTGACCGAGCCTCTCTGTTAGGTCCCTATATTACAAGTATAGTCAATTATTGTTGTTAGTTTAACCCCCTTATTGTTATTATTGTACCCCTGTAACCCCCATATTGTTATTATTGTGCCCTTAAATTATTATTGTTAGGTCAGCTAGGATTACATTGTGGCCCCATGGATTCCTATATATAGAAAGGAGGTTTTGTAATTTGTATCATCCAAGAATTGTTCATTCTTGTAATGTGTTGGAGGTTTCCCTCTTGAAGTGGCTTATTTCTAAGGCATTTATATCACTTTTATTCTATTTTTGGAGCTGGTTTCACAATATTTGGTATCAGAGCTTGGATTCTAGGGTTTCGCTGCTCCAAACTGGTCATCGTGGAATTTTCTCTATAATTTTTTTTTCTACGAAGTTTTAGAAGTTGAAATTTTTAAAGTGTGAAGCCAAAATCTTGAGGAACATTGTCGAAAAATTTCAGAGCTTGGTTTGCAATATTTTCGGAGATATGATCTGTTGAAGTTAGGGATTTTTGTAGGCTCCTGAATTACACTTAAAAAGGTCATCATAGAATTTTCGATATAACTTTTTTTCTACAAAGTTTTAGAAGCTGAAATTTTTAGAGAGCGAAGCCAAAATCCGGAGGAAAATTGTTGCAAAATTTCACAGCTTGGTTCACAATATTTTTTGATATATGACCTGTTGAAGTTAGGTCTTTTTCAGGCTCCTGAATTTCAACTCAAAGAGGTGATCGTGGGAAAATCTTCATAACTCTCTCTCTGAGCATCAGATTGGAATTCTGTAAAAAGTGACTAGAAGTACACAAACTGTAGTTTCCTTTCTATAAATTTCAGAGCCAAAGGAGCAAACACTGACACGTGGAAATTCATACAAGTTCGCTCTACTGAACCAGTCCATAATTAGGTCATTGCGGGAGATTGGACATAACATTGTCTTGAAGAGTCCAAATCAAGTCAGACCTATGGCATTTGAAAGAAGCTTCAGAGGACTAATACAGGGCCGAGTTTTAGATATTGAGGATCTACAAGTATAGAAATAAGTCAATTTCAATATCGAGCTCCCCAAAAGCAAGTAAAAGGTGTGTATTTTTTTTCCGAATTGCATAAGTCTTGTTTGAAGAATCAAGTTGAATTGGTTCCAAGGTCATATTGTAGAATATATTTCATTATTGGGTTCTGAAATGCCTCCTAAAAAGAATTCAACACCCATTAAGCCTTTAGAAGGCTCTACTATGACTCAAGAAGATGAAGAATGGCAACATGACATATAAAATTTACAAGAGAAAGTGCAACAAATTTCGGTCTTGCAAAGAGCAACAAAAAATGACATGGAAGTTTTGAAGAAAGGCGTGGAAACTAAGATGGATGGTTTGAAGAAAGGCGTGGAATCTAAGATGGATGGTTTGAAGAATGGCATGGAAGCTAAGATAGATGGCATGGAAGCTGACATGGAATCTAAGATGGATGACATGGAAGCTAAGCTTGATGAAAAAATGGAAAACATGAAGAATGATCTAAAAGAAGACATGGAAGGTTTGAAAAAGTTGAGACAAAAAATGTTTCCTAATGGTGAAAATATAGTAGAGAAAACTCATGATGAGAACAAAATAAATGTTAATCATGATTTCATAAACTCTAATGTTGGTGGGAAGAACCACCATATTCCAAAAATGGATATGAGGAAGTTTGATGGAAAGGATCTTGTAACATGGATACTACAGATAAGGCCAATATTTTGATCTCAATAATGTGAAAAAACACACAAAAGGATACGCATTGCAACTTTACATTTAAGACAAAAATACATTTGTACTGGTATCAACTACACTTTGATCTGTAAAAAATATAACAATTAATTTACTATGGAGAAAATAATGCTTGTTCCTGAGGATACAAACGAGCTGAGGATACAAAGCAACACCTTCTTTAGCCAATTCCAGTAATCTAAAACAAAAAAAGAAAATTTGGTGGGGATCACATTGAAGACTTCCAAAAATTGAATATAAGGGTAAACAGTATTCCGAGAGGAACACCCTTGATTGATCTCTTCACTTTGGTGTTGCCAAGGACTAACATCCAACATATGTTCTTATTTTGAACTGCTGGTTATATTGGAGAAGGCATTCAGGTTGGCAAGAAAAATTGAATGTAAAATTATGGCGACAAGGAAGCCTACAACTCACTTCTATAAAGATGGAAGTGTTGCTACTCCTAGATTTCCACAACCTACAAGGTTGACACCACAACAATTGGAAGAAAAAAGAGCAAAAGGGCTTTGCTACAGTTGTGATAGCAAATACACTAAAAGTCATAAGTGTGCTGAGAAGAAATTATTTTACATAGATTGTGAAGAGGAAGAAGAAAATGAACAAGAAGAGGATATACACCAGGAACCAGCCCCAGAAGAGGAAGAAATGAATCCAACCATATCGTGTAATGCACTGGCAGGAATTACCACTCCTCAAACTCTGAAGATAAAAGGACAAATCAAGAAGAGAAAGGAGAAACAATTATATGCAAAAACATCCAAATGTTTCTTTGGAGTACAAGAGGTGGAATATCTGGGTCATGTTGTATCTCACGAGGGTGCTAAGGTAGACCCTAACAAAATTAAAGCCATTAAGGAATGGAAAGTCCCCACAACCATAAAGCAGTTGCAAGGATTTCTCGGGTTAACAGGGTATTATCACAAGTTTGTTAAGAATTATGGGAGAATAGCAGCACCTCTAACAACATTATTGAAGAAAGATGGATTTTCATGGACTCCTGAAGCAACTAAGGCCTTTGAACATCTTAAAGAGTCAATGTGCCTAGCACCGGTCTTAACTATGCCAGACTTCACAAAAACCTTTATTGTGGAATGTGATGCCTCAGGAAATGGAATTGGTGATGTTTTAATGTAGAAAGGAGGACCCATTGCTTTTGAAAGTCGTCCAATCAAAGTAAAGTATTTTACAGAAAGCTATTTATGAGAAAGAAATGTTAGCAATACTGCATGCACTAAAGAAATGGCGAACTTACCTAATGGGAAGACACTTCAAGGTAAAAATTGATCATGATAGTCTTAAACACTTTTTGGAACAAAGACTATCTTTAGAAGAGCAGTGAAAATGAGTCACAAATATGTTGGGTTATGACTTTGAAATAATCTATAAAAAAGGGAAGCTAAATGTTGTTGCAGATGCACTCTCAAGAAAGAATGAAGAGGTGGAAGCATTGCTTTGTGCCATTTCTATTATCCAACCAGATTGGATAACAGAAGCAAGGGATGAATGGAAGAAGGAAAAAGAAGTGTGGACACTCATTCAAATGTTGCAGTAAGATCCTAGTAAATCTAATACATTTGGTTGGAAAAATGATTCCTTATGGTACAAATATTGTTATATATTTGTAAGAATTCCCAACTAAACAAACTATTCTTTTGGAATTGCACACTTATCCTTTAGGAGGACACTCAGGATTTTTAAAAACTTACCACAGGGTGAAGAAAGATTTTTTTTGGGATGGCCTTAAATTTGATATTCAAAAGTTTGTGGTGGAATGTTTGATTTGCCAGTAGAATAAAGTTGAGACAATTAAGACCCCAGGTCTTCTACAACCTTTATCCATTCCAAGTCAACGTTGGGAGGAGATTCAATGGATTTTATCATAGGTTTACCTAAGTTCGAAGGAAAGAGTGTCATCATGGTGGTAGTTTATAGACTTACCAAGTATGCACACTTTTGTGCATTATCTCATCCATTTAAAGCAAGTACAGTTGCTACTACATTTATGGAAACAATTCAAAAGCTACATGGAAACCCAAGGGTTATTGTGAGCATAGAGATCCCATTTTTACTGGAAATTTTTGGATGGAGTTATTTTCTTGTTTGGGTACTCAATTAGCTCATAGCTCATCTTATCATCCTGAATCCAATGGCCAAACTGAGATAGTAGATAAATGTTTGGAAAGATATCTTCGTTGTTTTGTATCTGATAAACAAACACAATGGGTCAAGTGGTTACCTCTCGCGGAATGGTGGTATAACACTTCCTTCCATACTGTAGCAAAAATGACCCCATTTATGGCACTTTATGGATATTATCCACTGTCCATCACATCATCTTTAAGAGAAAATTCGAAGGTTCAAGCAGTGGAAGATCACATCGAGCATCAACAAGAAGTTCTCCAACTCTTAAAGGATAAACTTAATTTGGCACAAAATCAAATAAAACAACAGGTAGATCAACATCGCAGCGAGAGAAGTTTTGATGTAGGAGACTGGGTATTTTTACGGCTACAACCATACAAATAAATGTCCCTGAAGCAAGCTAAGAAGGATAATAAATTATCGCCAAAGTACTGTGGTCCTTACAAGGTGTTGCAAAAGATTGGTACTATGGCATACAAATTGGAGCTTCTTGCTACTTCACGAGTGCATCCAATTTTCCATGTTTCATGCTAAAAGAAGGTTATAGGTGAAAATATTCTAGTTCAAACAATATTTCCAGAACTTGATGAAGAAGGAAAAATCATTTTGGAACCTGAAGTGGTCACGGAAGCAAGAACTCGACAGCTACGAAATCGATCAATTTCAGAGTATCTCATCAAGTGGAAGAACTTACCCACTGAAGATTCTACATGGGAGGATGAGAATTTTATACAGAAGCACCCAAAGCTACTAAAGCGTTGAGGGCAACAATTTTTTGAAAGGAGAGGGGCATGTTAGGTTCCTATATTACTAGTATAGTCCCTTATTGTTGTTAGTGTAACCCCCTTTTTAATGTTCCAAAATTTTCATGAATAAATTGGAACATTAATTTTTGCTCATATTGTATAGTAGGTGAATAAAAAGGAAGAGGAGGCCTCTTAACATGAATAAAACCCTTCCTAATGATTAAAAAGGGAACCTTTGAGCAACTTATTTTACACCTCCTAGTGTGAAAAGGGCCAATTGTATGAGGATAAGGTCAAGTTGACCAATTCAACCAGTGCAGCCTAAAGAGGAGTAGCTTGCCTAAGAAGAGAACACAGTTTTGGAGGGAAGAGATTCAAATGAAGATGGAAACCCTAAGAGGTGGGACCCAAGGTGAGGAGACTCACCAAAAATAAAAGGAGGGAATAGCATCAAAGAGCATTCATTCATGTATTTCGAATTTCTTGGTCTAGAGAATATTTGCATACTTTAGCTGTTTAGCCGAAGTTGCTGCACTGCTTAGTGCAAAGAATTCCCGTGCGGGAATTCCATCCTCTCTTTGGATCAGCTTGCTTAAGGGATCAAGAGAGAAGGATTTGAGCTTCATTTCTATATTTGGCTTGAGGAAATTCATCTACATTCAGCTACAACACATTCATCTTCAAAAACTACTTCCTTCATGCAAAGGCAGCAACAACAGTGTTGCATCCTTTGACTTTATGTTATTTCTTGAAGAGGAGGTGCTTATTTCCTTCCGGGAGTTTTGTTAGAGAGGAATTTGGCCCTATTTCTGTATTATTCAGCCATTATATGATATATTCAGTCAATATTAATACAGATTTGTAGCAACTGCGTTATTTTATGCAGTATTTCTTATTTCATGCATTTTGTCGGAAATGTTGCTGAGAGCCTTGTCTCTTCTGTATAAGTGTTTAAACTTGCATTTCTTTGTCATGTGATTAATACAAGTTGTGTATTAGACCTCTCTCATAATTTTTTGCAGAAACCCCTTCAGAAAATACGCTCTCTATGCTTCAAAAAAATCTGCATACTCCAAGCCTTGGGAAATCAGGGTTTTAAAGCCTAGTTTGGGAAGGAGAAGTTGTTTAACCAAGCTAGAATCATTTGTTTGAGCTGAAATTTGGAGAATAGGTCCCTCTTGACCTAAGCTATCAGATAAAATCACTTCCCACCCTTATTTTCACGCAGATATCTGAATATACTCATTTTAGGGCCAAAATCATCACTTTTCCTCACCTTTTTGCCCATAAAACACTGTATAAAGATGTTGTTGTTGTATTAACTGAAGGATTTGTTATTTAACATCTATTATGACATTATCTAATGTTGCATAACCATTTTTTTGTCAAATATTTCTTATTTTCCCCAATTGGGAACATTACAGTGGTATCAGAGCAAGATCTTTGGCTCAACCTGTGGCTTCATGCCAAAGTGTTGACTCCATGAAGGAGGAATATTTAAATAGCTATAGATAGAGCCTGAGGAGGGGCTAGATAGCCTCTGGATCTAATCCTCTCCTTAGAGGTGATATATTCGGTAAATGCCCACTTAGTCCATCTTTGAAATAGCCTTGTACATATTTCCATCAAAGGGTTTCTTCAGTGGTGGCTTCAACCAAGGTCAGAATGATGGAGAGGATGAGTTTACTCTCATCCATATTCAGATCCAAGAAGAGAAGAGAAGAGAAATGCACTGAAACTCCAAGAGGGGTTCAAGGAGGAGAAAATTGCGGTGAGACCTCTAGAGGGTTTCAAAAAGAAAAGGCAGATGCATGCACTTCCTGTTCTTGTAGAGGAAGTGAAGAACAAAGAGACCACTTAGAGCATGAAAATATGAGTGGGTATTTTTCAAAATACAAGTGCCAACCTAGGGCTTTCAAAGAAACCCTAGATTCTCCTCAGTTTATTCAACTGAGAGAAGAAAGAAGACCCACACCATTAGGGGAAGAGGCAAGTACCAGCGCTGCCATGACCTTGAGAGAGCAGCCATCTACACCAGTAGTTGGATCAACCAACATATTGGAGAGGGGACCTTTTGCAACCATAGAAGATTTCCCAAAGGCTCACAAAGGTATGCATCAGTTTCCATATCTCAACACTTTAGAAAATGTTATGGAAGGGTTTGGGGAGCATCATGCATGAGGTGCCATCCCCTACTGATGTTTTGTTTCTAGCACTCTTGGGATTTGTTGGATTCAAAAGGTTAATTGGTGAGAGGTCTCTCTTGAGAAACCTCCAATGGGTTACATCTCAACCCCCCATGAGGTGTAAGAAGGAATACTTGCTTGGTGAGATTGGTGGTCTTCATTGGGAAGATGCCAAGGGAGAGGATAATCAAGGGCAGCCAAACTTGGCTGAGGGAAGAGGTATGGAGAGCAAGAGGCTTGTGAGCCACTTGCAGATATATGACATAGGGCAGCAAGAAGCAAAGCTGCGCTGGCTACTCAGGAGAGAGTTTGGCCATCATGAGACATATCCTATTTCCAAGGGTATGAGGGAGGAAGGAACTTGGCAGGGTACTTTCATCATGGGGCAGCAAGGAGTGTGGATACATTATGATGGCATTATCATTATGTTTTCACTACATAATGTGAATGATGGAGGTATGATGAGGTAACAAAGATCTTTGTTTCTTCGGAGGATTTGGAGAGAGCAAGGGAAAAATTTCTCTCCCACTTGGCATAGTGTTGCAAGGGTGAATTATGGCACCATCATGGTGCAAGAGGTGTTTTCCTCTTGGAGGAGACCCCTCATATATGGCAGCATTATGGAAGATACCTTTAACAAACTACATGTCAAAGGATGGAGCTATATTTTGGCCGAGGCTTGCTTGCATGAGTCAACAACGCTGTTACTTCATGGAATGGATTTGCTGATGGAGTGTCCATTTGACCTCTCCACTTTTGAGGCACTTGTGGGACAATATAAAGGTGAGAATTTTGTTTTTGCATGTGTTGATTACCTAACACAATATTTGCATCTTCTCTCCATTTCTATGCAGTGCTTGGCTCCACAAGAGGGCAGCCTATTCATTAAGCTCCATGAGCATTATTGGGCCAGACTATGTGATGGAGGCAGCCATCTCTCATATGGCCTTGGGCAAGTGTTTATTTCCATGCATGTTCAGCTTATATATTCAGCCACCTCCTATACATTATCAAAAATAAGAGCATGCATTACTTTACATGTACTCAAAGACAGCTTGCTAGATCACTTCTTCAAGCAACAGTTTGGGGAACTGCGCTGTGACCAATTGGAGGACTGTTGGTATCTTACTACACAACATCAAACCTTCAATACTTCTTTCAGTTTGTTGCTGATCATGTGTTTCCTTGCTGATATTATCATTATCTTTATAAAGAGCATGATTAGAGGAGAGACACATAAGGAGGATGTGTCCTTGTTGGAAGAGGACTCCCATATTTTCTGCAGTGCATGTTCTAAAAGGAACATGGAAGGAGACATGGCCTCTACAACATCATATTTGTTACTTAATGAGGAGGACCATGAGATGTATAGGGTGTCATATGGTAGTGACTTCTTATCCATTATGTGTGTGATGGATTGGGCCAGTTTGATTCACATCGCTGGGAGAGAGACCTTTGGAGGTCTAACTTATTTCTTGCCATTCGAGGGCACTCATGTTGCAACCCAAGATCAGTATGTCCTCATCACTTGTCTTGAGTGGGGAGGGGGACAATGTGGGATAGGCCTTCTTGTCTATCATGATCAGTCATTCAACCCACCTACACTTCAGGAGCCAAAGGTGGAGGGGATTCTTCATGAGTTACCATGCTGGAGGGTGACTCATTTTATATGGATGATAGCTTGGGGGTGGAGGTTTCACTTTGGGGAATAAGATTTCCCATGCATCTTTCACTCCATGCCTTGAGAAGACCTCTAGACCACACATGGTTGTCTCCTTGAGCACTTTCCTTCTCATGATCTTAGCATGGTGTTTCACCAAATGCTAGTCTATATGCTTGGGAGAGGCACTATGGAGTTTCATGGATGAGATGGCATCGTATTCTTTGGAGGTTTCTATCATATGCTGATGCTACGGAGGAGGTGAGGAGATTCACTCAGTTATATCCTTGTAGTTGCTTGAGGATAAGAAACATTTGGGAGGGGAGGACTGCAATGTTCCAAATTTTTCATGAATAAATTGAAACATTAATTTTTGCTCATATTGTATAGTAGGTGAATAAAAAGGAAGAGGAGGCCTCTTAACATGAATAAAACCCTTCCTAATGATTAAAAAGGGAATATTTGAGCAACTTATTTTACAACTCCTAGTGTGAAAAGGGCCAATTGTATGAGGATAAGGTCAAGTTGACCAAGTCAACTAGCGCAGCCTAAGGAGGAGTAGCTTGCCTAAGAGGACAACGCAGTTTTGGAGGGAAGAGATTCAAATGAAGATGGAAACCCTAAGAGGTGGGACCCAAGGTGAGGAGACTCACCAAAAATAAAAGGAGGGCATAGCATCAAAGAGAATTCATTCATTTATTTCAAATTTCTTGGTCTAGAGACCATTTTCATACTTCATCTATTTAGCCGGAGTTGCTGCACTGCTTAGTGCAAAGAATTCCCGTGCGGGAATTCCATCCTCTCTTTGGATCAGCTTGCTTAAGGGATTAAGAGAGAATGATTTGAGCTTAATTTCTGTATTTGGCTTGAGGCCATTCATCTACATTCAGCTACAACACATTCATATTCAGAAACTACGTCCTTCATGCAAAGGCAACAACATCAGTGTTGCATCCTTTGACTTTGTGTTATTTCTTGAAGAGGAGGCGCTTATTTCCCTCCAAGAGTTTTGTTAGAGAGGAATTTGGCCCTATTTCTGTATTATTCAGCCATTATATGATATATTCAATCAATAATAATACATATTTGCAGTAACTGCATTATTTTATGCAGTATTTCTTATTTCATGCATTTTGCTGGAAATGTTGCTGGGAGCCTTGTCTCTTCTGTATAAGTGTTTAAAATTGCATTTATTTGTCATGTGATTAATATAAGTTGTGTATAATACCTATATCATCATTTTTTGTAGAAACCCCTTCAGAAAATACGCTCTCTATGCTTCAGAAAAATCTGCATACTCCAAGCCTTGGGAAATCAGGGTTTTAAAGCCTAGTTTGGGAAGGAGAAGCTATTTAACCAAGCTAGAATCATTTTTTTGAGCTGAAATTAGGAGAATAGGTCCCTATTGACCTAATAAATCAGATCCAACCACTTCCCACCCTTATTTTCACGCAGATATCTGAATAGACTCATTTTAGGGCCAAAATCATCACTTTTCCCCACCTTTTTGCCCATAAAACGCTGTATAAAGCTTTTGTTGTTGTATTAACTGAAGGATTTGTTATTGAACATCTGTTATAAAATTATTTGATGCTACATAACCATTGTTTTGTCAAATATTGCTTATTTTCCCCAATTGGGAACATTACACCCTTATTGTTATTATGGTACTCCTGTAACCCCCATATTGTTATTATTGTGCCCTTAAATTATTATTTTTAGGTCGGCTAGGATTACATTGTGGCCCCATGGACTCCTATATGTAGAAAGGAGGTTTTGTAATTTGTATCATCCAAGAATTGTTCATTCATGTAATGTATTGGAGGTTTCCCCCTCGAAGTGGCTTATTTCTAAGGCATTGATATCTCTTTTCTTCTATTTTATGAGTTGGTTTCACAAAAATCTCTAGCCGTGAGCTACCCATAGGAAGCCCACGGCCAATGATCCAAGTGGATATTGGTGGCCACCCACCTATTCCCCCTAGACCTCCAGTCAATTTCATTAGTTTCATTTTTTTATAGCATCATTTACTATTTTTAGCAGTTTTTTCGGGTCCTCAACTTCAAAATCAGTTTTGACTCCCTAAACGTTGTTTTTTAGGTCTGCTACAATCCTGTAGCTAAATCCACATGAATGTGAAAAATAATTGTAGTCCTCAGAGAGATATTTCCAACGAGGTATCATACACGCCAAACAAAGATAATATGACCAAGTTACGACCCCGAGAAGTTGGCTGCCCAACTAATCCCAATGGGGCCCATAAACCCTTGGTGTTACATATCCTTGGGTTAGGGTTTTTTTTGTTTAGGTTTTTCTCTTATTGTTCAATAATAAAAAGGTCCTCGAGCCTCATTGTATCACAGTTCAGAGGCCTATAACCGCCACATCTCTTCTCAGAGATAAGCTACCATCACCATAGCTATTTTATTTCCATTATGTCTGTAAGACTGTTTAAGTTATTTGATATTAGATGCTATCAAAATTTTGCTTGAGGAGGCCCTTGAGAAACAAAGGAACACGATGATGGATAACTTTTCCCATTTCCTTCAACGACTGCCCACCGAAGACACATCTACATCCAGTAGCCACTATGGAGGCACCACTCCTTTTAAGGCACAAGTAAACTTTGGAATTCCCATATTTGAGTGCCAAATAGATGCAAACATCGTAGATAGATGATTAAATATATTAGAATGATATTTCGCGGTTCCTGAATTTTCCAACTGGGAAAAGATTACTTTTGCACTCCTCAAAGCCACCCCCCATGTCAAGGACTGGTGGGAAACCTACTGAGAGCAACAGGACAAGAGGGAACCCTCTTTGTTCTCGGCAACACCCACTTGGGATTATTTCCGAGACACCACCAAGGAATAATATTATCTCGTGGCGAGTTATGAAGAAAAGTACATATAATGGACTACATTGCGGCAACAAAGGGATCGAGATGTGCATGAGCTGACGAATATGTTCCATACCCTACGCACAAAGTTGAGAATTAAAGATTGAGAGAAACATTTGGTGCTGAAGTACCGTAGTTGTCTGCACAGATACATTCAGGAGGAAATGGGGTTCCTCAACATCTCCTCGCTTGGTACAACATACCGGTATGCTGCCAAGATTGAGCATAAGTTTAAACAGAAGAAGAAAGACTTTGGACTTGGAATCAGAAGCAAGGGAAATGTGCTCCCAAACTACAGAACAAAGGAAAAATCCAAGGCGAGGTGACCCAGGAAAACCCGCCAAAGCTGCGAGAAAAATAAAGAAACCACGAAGCCAAAGAAGGACATGGGAAAATGGTGTGAATTCCATCAGGTATCCACTCACAATAAACGTGAGTGTTGGGCCAAGAAATCACTGGTGGCCGAGATGAATGCTTCTACATCGGATGCATGCGTTGAATTTGAATCAGAACCCGATAAGGGGAATGACAAAGGGAAGCAAATTATCGATGTGGAGCCCAACAACACTTTTACCACCATGAAGATCTATAAGGATGAGTCGAAAGATCCAGAGGAGGTAGAACACCTCTTCCATTCCTAGATGTGGGTAAAGGGTTCCCCACTGGAATTCATTATCGAAAGCGAGAGATTGTTGAGGTATAAAAGGTGTCTTTTTAATGCCTATTTATCCTACATTAATTATCAATCCGGGAACGACTTTTTATTTCAAGAGTGTACTCAGTCTGAGGCGGAAATTTATCCAAGAGTAATTCCTTGCAAGATGTAGTACAATGTTTCAAATACAAAAGTAAACAGATGCTTGAAAAATAAATCTAACTACAACAACATAAACTCAAATGCTCTGAAATCCAACTTATTCACTCAGCAAACATCAATCGAGGATACAATAGCAATAACTCATTCCTCTAGAAATTGATGCAATTGAAATCAAACTGGAACGAGACAATCAACCTCGGAACGTGGAAGCAATAACCAGTGTTCTCTATAGTTGACAATCCTGCTTTAAAGCAAGCAAAGGGAAATAGAAATTGAACTAAAGCTGCAATTGAAAGTAAAATAGGAAAACTCTTTAAAAGCAAACTCTTGCAATATGTAACTTAATTAATCTGAAATGAACATCAATGTACATGGACAACAAACTATAATTAAAGGAATTGAACAACAAATACTAACTAATGAATCGAATAGCAAAGTCTATGGAAGAACACATCCCATTGAACAACAATCTGTAATTAAGAGAATTGAACAACAATCAGAATGGAACAACAAATGGAATCAAATGCTGAACAACAAAGCTATGTTAAAGCGTAACAAGATAAATGATACAGGCATGAGGATTCTTGTTAGAATGGAACAACGATGCGATTCATCAATGTAACACGCCAATATCCATAAGAAATTAAACAACAAGCCGATTAACTTGCAAACTGTAATAAAAGAAAATATGAACTATCTCACAGCAATAATCAAAAGATAGAGATACAAACATCGGATCAATCCACTAGGGCTGGGCCCGTAGCCACCAGTGTAATGTCGCTGGGATTTACTCTAGAGCTAAGAAATTAAACGACAACGAACTTTTTAATTAATCATGCATAAACAAGGTTTACAGTAGTCCCTCTCTGATCACGAGAGTTAAGAAATTACAGAGTTACAAAAAGAGAGTTTAATCATCAAATTATTGTCCATTGTTTTTCAATACATAATACATGCTCTCCTTTTATAATCAGAAAGAGGAGAAATTAAATAGTAAATATGATCCCTCATAATAATATTGGATTGTCCCCAACAACTTGATCAGCAAGAAAAGATATTTCCATCAATCTTTCAACAAGAGAAAGTCGAATTTGGATTTGCAGCTGAGATAATTTGGAGGATGACCACAACAATAAATCTAAGAAAATAGTGCTCAAAGAACTTTCCATTTCTCTCAATACAGGACGAATTTTGGGAAACCATTCTTTTAGAAAAGTTAATTTGGTCCGTTCTGGACAAAACCCATGTTCCGGATTTTCCATATTCTTCTCCATTTGCCCAGAATATCAACTGCAAAACTGTCACTTCTTATTCCATCGAATTTCTGAGTTGGAATATTGAATGATGTGCTGGAGATCAAATCTGCAATCTAGCATATGTCTTGGAGGCTAAAATTATGAGTGATGTTACAAAATATATTAATAAACCATCATTGATAAAACTATGCATAATAATCATCAATTTATTAAAAATAAAGGAGAAGAAATAATATTTATCCATAAGAGCCTAAATAATTACAAAATGGATTTATATGATAAATTACATGATAAAGAAGAGTAGAAATGGATGAAATAGGTGTTAAAAAGTGGTCATATTAGTTTCTCAACAGAGCTGTTAGGGTCCTATAATAATATGTATCATAATTTTGAAATGGTTATGCTTAGTATTGTAATATTTTACACACCTTTGCTTTCTGTAAATGTTTTCCCATATAAAAAAATGAAAAGAGGGTAAGTCCTAAAAGAAAAATCAAAGGACTAAAAAGAAAGAAAGATAAAAAAAGAATATAAAATATGAACCCCTCCAAGAAGAAACAAAAATAGATCCTGAAAGTGTTTCACATTCAAATGCCACTACTTTTAGTTTACTTTATGCAAAATAAAATTGTGTGCAGCTTGTCCAAAATGCCACAATTCATGATGATCATACAGTTTAATCTTGATTATTCATGCTTTTAAATTTCATGTAATAATAATTAGAGAATAAAGATCTAGCCAAAGCATTTAATCTTGGCAGATCAATAGTTAGGTAGAGAATAAAATGAGCTCATCAGTTTAATATGAGACATTGTAAATTATAAGGTTAGAAGTAGATTAGTTTCCTTATCAAAAGAAAATAAAAGGGTCAACAAGCTCAAATGCACCCAATAAATGAAGTAAAAAATGTTAGGGTAAATAAAGGGTACGTAGATTACTTTCACGAGTCATGGAAAGCATCAATTGGTTAATCTCATATAACTAATATCCTCCTAAATCACATTCCCCTTGCTAAAATCCATATTTCCACTCTTGGAAGTAGTTTTCCCTTGTAAAAAATTCCCTTTTTCCCCCTTATTTCACCCCTTTCCCATTCCTAAAAACTCCTTTCCCTAGTTAAAAACCCATTTTCATTACTAAAAACTTATTTCCCCTTTACTAACTCCCCTTTTCAATTAAAACATGAAAAAACCCACTTAGCATAGTTTTAAATAGTTAAATTAATGTCGGGCCCCACTCTAAAACCCTTCCCTGATATTATTTTAACCCATTCCTAGTGTATTGTTAACATCCCGCATATATAGTTTACAACCCCCTTTAATCATTTTAACATATAATTTATATATTAATATTCCAGATCCCATATCATATTAACCCTTCCACAATATTAACCCGCATTATTATATTGAATCCCTGTTTTAATATATTTACCCCATTATATTACCCGACCACCATAGTATTAACCTGAACCACATTTCACATATATATTACATACACCTTCGCATAAAATATTCCCGGTCCCACCTATCAAATCCTCCCACCTCATCTGCCCATCTGATTGGCGCTACCTAGATCCGACCATTCCCGAATCCTTTCGCACTTTCAACTTCCCGACATTTAAAATCAATCGGGGGTGTGAAATGAGTGGTTTTGCACCCCCTCCTATTTTCTATGTGGCACTCCCACGTTTTATTGCATCCCCCAACCTAAAACCACTTAACCACTTTTAATCATGCGATAAACCGCCAATCCATCCCCGCGCCTTGTGATGAAACCAGTTACTGGTTGAAAGTTAAACCTCCGTGCCATATGATTAACTACATTCGGTTAAAAACAAAACATTTTTCACCATTTCTATTGAAAGTTGCGAAAAATAAGCCTTTTTCGACCTATTTTTAAGCTAGCCGAGACTTGAATTCACGCCTACTGCTACCAAAACCATTGCCGACTTAGAGTTAAAGCTTTGCACACAAAGAAGCCCCCGCTGTAGCCAAAACCCCTTCCAAAGGTTGAAATCACCTTTTCACATGTAATCCTAAGCACCTGAGACCATTAATTAAGCAAGAAAGTAATAAATTGATAATTGAACAAGTTAGAAATGGCCTCCTAGAGTATTATAAGTGTAAATCCTTTGCAACCACCTGTAGTAGATGTTGAACACAATCCTCTAGAAGACAAAGACTTCAAAATCAATAGTACAGTCACTGATTTCAACCTTCTTAAGCTCCACTGTTGGAGCCATGATAAATTCGTAGACCAGGCTGATGATATCCACCTCTGGGATTCAAACCTACCCAGGTACATCTTCCCACAAACCTTTCAATTCCCTGAAATCATCAGACTCTTCCAAATTAATTATTTGCCTAATTAAAGAGCTATAGCAACCCCAAGCCAAGAGATTTTATTCACCATCACTGCAGAATCCATAAATCAGATGTTACAAATCCAACCCAAGCCTAATGAAGCCCCATTATAAATTAAAATCCTCACTGTACTGTATCTGAAGCTGGAATTTCCCAAGAGGTTCTAACTATTCCAAACCTTCCTTCCTCCATAAATTTAAACCACAAAGAGTAACCCTCCATACTCAACTTCCATTTTTTTAGAGAGAACCAAACAAATTGTCACAATGTTGTGTTGTATTTTAGGGTACTTTACTGATGAGTATGTAGATGCTTCTATCCTAGGTTTTCTGTCCATATTCTGTCGAGGATAACCTCCAACTTCAACATTTAACTTTTCTCAATATCTATCATATGCCATCCATGAGAAATTGGTTAAATTACCAGAGGAAGGAGTATTTAAAGACTCCTCTATTTTGCTTTAATTGTTCTTATTTTCCAATTAGAAAGGTTTACAGTTAGTCTCCAAAAATTGGACACAGAGGGTAACCCCCAATTTGTAGTTCTAGGACATCCGTGATCAGAAAGGATTCCACAAAATTCAGCTACAAATACTTCATTGATTCATTTTTTTATCTAGTTTTCAACATGCTAAGCAATAGCATTCAACCTAGGGTTAGTGAAGAGATAAAGAAAGTATTACAATTTTCAGATCAAAGTAGAACAGGAGACTGGTATTTATACCAGAATCATACTGAAATTAGGGTGTATGGATGCCAACTTATTCCATACAAGCTCCCAAAATACCTCCCAATGAGGTTATTTGCATTATAATACATCAGATAGGCCCTAAACTCAGATGAAGTTAATTTTCTGTCAACAAAGAAGAAAACTCAGTTTAAGATTAAAAACAAGGTTGGTCCTTTTATTTGCCATAATAGGAATGCTGGTCAACAAGAAGATAAGTGTTTACAAGACTTCAAATTCAATAGCAGTTTCAAATGGCAGTATGATTCTTTGGGAGTCATAAGTAAATTAAGAGTCAAATTCAAATTGACACCTTTTGTTCATGAGTCAAAACTAGAAGTTGAAAAATATTCCAACCAGTCAGAGTGGTTGGAAAATACTTTGCAAGAGGTGGAGAAACAGGTTGATTCTAGTTCCATCCTACATACTCCAGCCCCACAGGACAGAAACTCCAAGAGAGAAAGAGAGGAAGGCTCTTACTCTGCAGAGACTACTACTGACACCAACTTCAAGCTAATGTACAGGAAAAATTCTAAACTGAATCCAATGATTGAACAGGAAGAGATAATTGACACCGTTGAAATTATTGATATAGATATAGTGGTTAGATATAATGCACCTCCCACAGTTTCAAAGGAAACACATCCACCATCAACCTCTAGTGCTCAGATCATTCAGAGGCAACATAGTGTAAAGGCTTCTTCATCAAGCAAACTAGTGGATAAAGAGAAAGATATAATGGAGAAGTATAAAGAAATCAAACTCAGAAATGAATCATTGAAAGTTGTGACTTATACCTAGTACTGGAAGCAAACTCCCAGTGACCAGAATAGATTACTTTCAGCCTTTGATTACAAAACCAGAAAGATGCAAATGACATTTTTGCAGCCAACAATACAAAATCCAAAATCATCAGCAGATTACAAGAAAACAACCTTTGAAGTTCAAGCTAAAGATGTACATCCCATAGATAAAATTGAGTTTCATAAGCAAGTAGGAGGAATGATCTACTCTACTATTACAAATAAGGCTTTGAGTGTCCAAAAAGTACAAAATTCTCTAGATAATATCAGAGCACAGTTAAAACTAGATAAAGCTTCTTCACAAGAAAAATATAATAGGATAAAATCACTTGAAGAATTGGTCATGGAGGTTGGATATGATCCAAAGAACATCAAAGCAGCTGAAGAGCTTATCAAGAAAAAGAATGCAGAAATAGCTGCATTGAAGAAGCAGCTGAAATTACCCACAACAGAGCATCCACAGACTAAAGAAGTTTTGGAGAATGAAGGTCAGAAGGATGAAATGATGAATCTCATCATTCAGTTGACATATCAAATGAAAGAGATGGAGAATGAAATGGAAAAATTAATGCAGGAAAAGAAGGTCAACATGGAAGCAGTTACTGTTACTGCCATTACCATAGCTTCAACATCAGTTCCATTACCTACAGCAGTACTAGCTACTACATCAGTTCCAGTGACAATAGAAGTTCCAACAACTACACCAGCTATTACATTAGCCACAACAGAAGTAGTTCCAACAACCCATCCCAATGATGAGGCAATTAAATTGATTAAAGCAATGTAGGATATGTCCATACAAACTATTGAGATTAAT
Source organism: Pinus albicaulis (assembly GCA_034641835.2). Classification (NCBI taxonomy): domain Eukaryota; kingdom Viridiplantae; phylum Streptophyta; class Pinopsida; order Pinales; family Pinaceae; genus Pinus; species Pinus albicaulis. The sequence continues at coordinate 37,607,381 of MU968363.1, forward strand.
AGACTTAAAGAACAAGTAAAAAGTCTAGAAGATGAAAAGAAATTGGCTCAGGTAATGTATAAAGCAGAATAACAGTAAACACACAGATTGAATGATAGAATTCATCAGTCAGAAAAGGAATTGACATTGAAAGAGCCACCAGCCCAAGTAAAGCAACAACTGTGGGCCAATATCATTAAATCTGTTAATGATATTTGGCCTTCTGTCTGAGTTATATTTGAGCAGAAAGAATTGATAAAGCAGGCTAGTGAAGCAATCCAAAAGGCCAAAGAAGAACTTGGGAAGAAACCAGAAGAAGCCACTGAGATTATAAAGTTTCTTAATTCCAAAAACAAGAAGGAATTAGAAGAACTTGGCATTATAGATAGAACAAAGAACATCTTAGAAGTGAAGAAGGTTCTTTCCAAGAGAAATTTGATGATACAACTTGAAGACAAATGCCAAACAATGGAGATTGCAATGAAACAGATTCATGAACAAATTTGATGTTTTGAGGTAGAAAGGTCTGACTAATCCATTAGTAATCAATGATAAACTAATGAGGCATGAAGATTATGATAAGAAGATTATGGAAGTAGCTAAAGAGACTTCCAACATTTCAATAATGAAAGGAGTTCCCACATGCAAAGTGCTCCTTTAGAATTTTGAAAATCTCTTTTACCTCCAGCATGAGGTAAATCATATTTTTGTCAATAAGCCCAAATTTGAAAAATATACAGAGACATATGAGATTTATAGGAGAATGGTAAAAATCAAACTTCCAGATGCATAAGCCTGGGAAAAATGGTGTGATTTATTGTGACAGGTAAAAGTAAAAACAAGTAACAGAGCAGTAAGGTGAAAGAAAATTCACAGAGGTAAAAGAGTAAACAGAGCAGCCAGATCGAAGCAGTAACAGATTAAAGATGAATACAGATGAAAGACATAGTTAAAAGGGAGTCAAGATGACAAGCAGAGTAAAAGACAACGAGCGTAAAGATACAACCAGCTTGAGAGATAAGACAACAAAATATCAAAGAAGCAAACAATAAATCAAATAAATAGGGACAACTTGCAGTTAGTTCAATAGGCGTCTTTATCTTCTTGCATGACGGTATTTATTTTCCTCAATTAAATCCTAATCCGTTGATAGGATATTTTGTATTAAGTTTTGTATAAATACTTCATCAATTCGAAGTAGTGAGGGTGGATTCCTGAATATTTCTATAGTTGAATTGATCTACTACCTGAGGGTTTATTGTACCATTTCCAAGTTGACAGTCAGGATAAGTAATAAAGGCATTGCTTTACAGGATTCATGTGTTGTGCCACTTCAGTAAAGTGTTTTCAATTGTTCATGTTTCTTTTCTTGAGTATTCCATAAACTTGCATGTTTTCTAAATTCTAAATGCTATAACAGGAATTTTATTTCAGAACTTGTTTAAATACACTCTGTTTTGAACTGTTATTCATTTTCATGTTTTCTTTTGATATATGGATTAGAGAATCCTTAAGTGCTCTCCAATCCCGATTGAACTCCACCTTCATTCATTATATGGTTTAAGGAATAATTAATTTCTCCTTGATCCCGATTGAAAACCACTTCACCATTTAGCCTTTAAAGATCTGATTTTTCTTAGCTACCTTGCCCTGTAACACTTCCTTTAGAACTTGGATATATTCTGTTTTCTTGATATATTGACTCCATATCCCAATGGAAAATAGACAGGCACCTATCCATATAAATCAGTAATTCCACCAACAAATCAAAATCAAACCAAATCAATCATACATAACTAGCCTAAAATCAAATAAAACAACAAAGTTAAATCATTAAGAGAGAAACCTCTCTAAGCATTAGGAAGGCTAGATCCTCTTCTCCAAAACCAGTTGATAGTTACCTCTAATATTTCTTTTAACACAACACAACAACCCTAGGGAAATTTTGGAGAGATAACAGGAGACAAAAGAACCTCATTTCAACACAGGTCGTGAAGCAGATGGGTTTTCTGACCACAACACACCCATAGCCATACACCATCGGGTAGCTTCACCAAGGATAGGATATCCGCGTTAGCTAGCAATGCCGCCTTCCCTACAACATTAAAGCTCTTCATGGATGAGGTATTATGTGACATTGCTCCTATTGATATTTTTGATGTATTATTAGGCCAACCATAATTTTGGAAGAGACATGCTGTGTATGAGTCTAGGCCTCGCGCTGTTATTGTTACTTTGGGAAATAAGTTGTACAAGATACCAGAGGTAGCACCACCTATCACCATCTCTTTGGTTACTGCAAAACAATGCAGTAAGCTTATTTCCAAAATCAAGAAATTTATTTTTCTGATGATCTGCCCTTAGGGAAAGAAGAAGACTATGGCCACTACCTCTAGATAGGGCTCCTCTACATGACAACAACACATGGAAAATGTCATGGAGGAGTATAGGTACATCTTCACCTCACATGCAGGGGTGCCTCTATAGTATCAGGTCAAGCATTCCATCGATCTGACACCAGGTGCACCGTTGCCCAATGGACCAATATATCAATGCTCTATTCTGGAGAATGACAAAATCAAGAGGCAGATTCAGGAGATATTGTAGAAAGGTCACATTCGGCCAAGTTCATCTCCTTGTGGGAGCCCGATCATGTTGGTGCAGAAGAAGGATGGGACTTGGAGACTCTGTATTGACTATAAGGCGCTGAACAAGATCACTGTCCGAATAGGTACCCGATCCCACAGATTGATGACCTTCTGGACCAACTGAAAGGAGAAAAATATATCAGCAAGATCGACTTGAAGTCTAGGTATCACCAGGTACCAATCGAACCCTCCAATGTGTGGAAGACTGCCTTCAAAGCCAAGGAGGCCCTTTTCGAATGGCTATTCATGCCTTTTTGGTTGACAAATGCTCCCGCAACCTTCATGAGGCTGATGGACAACATCTTGTGGCCATTCACCAACTTATTTTTAGTAGTGTACTTGGATGACATCCTGATCTTCATCCAGACTTGGGAAGAGCACCTCCACCACATCCGACGGGTCCTCCAAACACTGCAGCAACACAAGTTGTGTGCCAATTTGGATAAGTGCACTTTTGGCATGACCCGGGTTCAGTATCTGGGATACATTATTGATGAGAGGGGGGTGCATGTGGATCCAACCAAGATCTAATTCATTCGGGATTGGCCAGCCCCAACCACTCTAACAGATCTTCGCAAATTTTTGGGTCTTGCCAATTTATACCACAGGTTCGTGTTGGGATTATCTCATATCACTTGGCCCTTGAGTCAAGTCACCAAGGGAGGAGCGAAAGCCAAATTATTTTGGTATAAATATAAATAGAAGGCATTCATAGAGTTGAAACATTGCCTTTGCTCTGCACCAGTGCTCACATTACCATATTTGCAACAACCATTTGAGATCGAGACCGATGCCTCTGATTATGTTATTGGAGTAGTTCTTACTTAACAAGGGCATACATTGGCATATCACAGTGAGACACTTTTCGACAAAATTCATAAGTATACCACTTATGACGAATAAATGTATTCCATTATGTAGGCTTGTCGAAAATGGAAGCATTACATTTCGGGGAAGGAAATGGTCATCCACATAGATCACTGAACCCTGTAGTTCATACAGACACAAGGGAAGTTGCATAACGATCGCCATCAGAAGTGGTCCACATACCTGCAATAGTTTCATTTGAACATCAAGTACAATAAGGGAAGCACCAATAATGTTGCATACTGCCTCAGCTGACCATCGATCGTGGTGCTAACCATTGTGATAAACTCTTGTGGGCACGAGATTTCGAATTGGTCGTTTCTCTATGAAAGTGATCCAGAATTCAGCCACACATATAAGACACTCTTGGAGGGTAAGTAAGTTCCATATTTTCACCTCCAAGATGCACTGCTATGTCACCTAGGACACCTTTGTGTTTCTTCAAGTGAGCGTTCCAAGCTGATTTAGGAGGCGCACTACAATTGGGTCACTGGGAATTTCAGGGTCGTGAAAATAGTGGCAATACTACATAATTATTTATATTGGCCGAACCTTCGACAAGATGTGGGGAAGTACATTAAGTCCTAAAATACCAGCGCCATTTCCAAACCGACTGTCAATAATCAAGACATCTATATTTCGCTGCCTACCTCTAGACAACCTTGGGAATCCATCTCCATGGATTACATGTTGGGCCTTCCTTCTACTAAGTATGACAACGATTTTTTTTTGAGGTTGTCGATAGATTCTCGAAGATGGCCTTGCAGCCTACAAGAAGAATATCACAACAGAAGCCACTGCCAAACTCTTCTTTGAATGGGAGTGGGTACACTTTGGGATCCCACAGTATATCATCTTAGATTGGGACAATAGGTTTCTCAGTACATTTTGGTCCAGTCTCTGGTCGATGCCGGACACCAAGCTCACCAAGTCCACAGCTTTCCATCGCCAAATTGATGGCCAAAAAAAGGTCATCAATAGGATAATCGTACAAATTATGCTCATGTACAACTCAAAGCATCCACACACATGGGATGAGAGCATCCCCTATGTACAACACTGCTATAACCGGTCTCTCCACAACTCAACAAGCCACATCCCCTTCTAGGTGGGCTTGGGATTCCAATTACTATGTCCCATTGACGTAGCCATGCCATTTGCGGCTACTCAGGTAGATTCGGCTCATGTCCAGTCTGAAGCTGACAAGGTGAACAACTTCATTGAGCACATTCAACATATTTGCCTATAGGTTCATGACATATTGGACAAAGCCAATGCTAATCACAAGAAATGACATAATCAACATTGGGTGCCACATAACTTCAAGGTGGGCAATAAAGTGTGGTTACATTTGCAGAAGGAGCGCCTCGCTGGACCCCACTGCAAGCTTCACTCGCTTCAATATGGGCCATACACCATCACCAAGGTTGTAGGGGAAAATTCCTTCAATCTCAGAATTCCACCATTTCTTGGTTTGCACCCAGTGTTAAATGTGGACTGCCTTCGGCCCTACTTTCCACCTCTACTGGACACATTCGACATGGCATAACAACTCACACCAATAGAGTTAAACCCAAACTGTCTGGAACAAATAAAAACTGATAGAATCATGTACACATAGATCAAGAACACCCGCTAGTAGAGGATCCCGCTATATCGAGTTGTCAAAGCAGGCCAACTCCTACACCAGGGCAAGTGGTTCACTAGGGACTAGGTTCAATAGACATTTCCTCACCTCATTAAGGCTCTGCATGCGATCGGGACCATTGCTTCCTAAGTGGGGAGGAATGATCCAAGTGGATATTGGTGGCCACCTATCTATTCCACTTAAAACTCCAATCAGTTTCATCAGTTTCCTTTTTATAGCATCATTTACTATTTTTTAGCAGTTTTTCAGGTCTTGAATTTCTGGAGCAGTTTTTGACCCCCTAAGTGGAGTTTTGACCAAGTTAAGACCTCGAGAAGTTGGCTGCCAAACTAACCCCAACGGGGCCCACAAAATCTTGTTGTTATATCTCCTCGGGTTAGGGTTTTGGTTGTTTAGGATTTTCTCTTATTGTTCAATAAAAAAAAGGCATTTGAGCCTCATTGTAACACAATTCAAAGGCCTGTAGCCACCACATCTCTTCTCAGAGATAAGCTACCAACACCCTAGCTAGTTTATTTCCATTCTATTTGTAAGCATATTTCAATTATTTGATATTAATGAAATGAAGTTTTATTTCTGCTGCATATCTATGTTTATGTGTATTTCTGTAATTTTATTGCATTCCTGCATAAGTCTGGATCATCCACGAGAATTTTTCCTCAAAAAATTTGAGCCTCCCACTTCCAAACACAGTGGCTTGAAAGTTACATGCAGAAATGACTGAGACGAAGGTGATTTACTACTTACTTTCTTGAAGATGGCCTCTTTCTCCTCCTTGTTCTTGCTCTCAAACCCTTGGAAACTCCCTCCTCCTTTCTTTACAAACTTAAAAATGATCAAATAGAGAGGTATGAGCTCCTTTTAAAACCTTTTTGGGCATCTTTTGGCATCTTGACGAATATTCATTTTTCAATTTTGGCGTTTAAGTGGGTTTTTGGAGCTTTATGATTTGTTTTTTAATTTAACTTTTGTAGGAGGACTTGGGAGTCGATTTGTTTCTTCTATCTTGAGAGGATACCTTTTATTACACTGGGCCTGAGGTATGATCCTTTTATTGGCATATAGGGGTAGGTCACTTTTTTTGATTCTGCATTTTGATCGTCAACATTATTTATGCCTTAGGTCTGACTCCATCATGTTGCGACTTTCGCCACTTCCTGTATCCATGTCGTAGCTTGGTAGTAGAACTTACCTGATCATGGATACCCTAGTTAACACCCTCTTGCTGTATGAGTGTCCATGCAGTCATTTTTTAATATCTCTCGAAATTACTCCTTCTGACCCTCCATGAATTCGAATTTGAGCTAGATGTCCTCTTCTTCGTCTCTTTTCTGGCCATACATTAGGAGGATTCCACATTCTATCCCTTGTGATTGCCACTTTTATTAGCCTGATTCTGCAGTTTGGGCCTTGGTTTCTCTTATCCATCGTTATCACCTGCTTGGCCTATTGTTTGCATTCACTTGGTGTTTTACCATTTCTTGGAGGAACCCATGTGATGGGTGGTCCTATTAGCTAGCCTCGTGTCTGCCTTATTTCATGAGAAGTTCCACCATTTACTAAAACGAGTTGCTACCCTTTATACTACTCATTCCTCTAGGGGGAGTTTTCTTTAATCTCTTTTCAGACTCCTTAACTTAGAAAATATCGTCGAGTGAACTTATCTACTTCACGCTCGTTAAAGTACCTGAAGTGCCATCTATATAGTATAAGTTTAACCCTTTTCCAGACTAGGATAGAATAGTTATGGAAAAGGAATACCCTAGCCTATTGTGGCTAGGAGGTTCCCCCTTGTGTACTTTTATCTCTTTTTTGGGCTTGGGGGACAACTTTACAAAAAAGGAACTTATAAAAAGAGAAGGGAGGGAACATATATCTTCATTTTTCATCCATTGGCAGCGTTAATTGCATTGCCCTTGAACATGGAACCTGCTTGTCTCATTTTCTTACAATTGGGTTTAAGCTTGCCTAGGATCCGTACCATCCATATGAGTCTCTTTACTCCTCTGACTGGTTACTCTTCTAGTCACATGGAGAATTCCTTGGAACCTTTTGTGGTGCTCATTTAGTCATGATGCCAAGTAAATCTTGTGTCATCCCATTATGTGTTCAAGGTAAGTCTCAACCTGTGTCGGCCATCTGTAGTAGCCTGTTGACCTTTTTGTGTCGGCCATCCCTGTGTCAGTTGTACTTCATCGCTTCATGACTTCATCCATACATCACATCATCATGGTATTTTCCATGTCGATTGATGGGGGGTACATTAAGGCCCTCCTTCTATGGATATTCTCCTACCGACGTTATCTCATTATCTAGGAGCTTGATCTAGGAATCGATAGTACCTTGGAGCTTGCAATCCTTATTGGCAGGCTTCCTCATGATCGATAGTGGGTTTACATCACTGGCTCCTGATTGGTCGAGTTCATTGGTGTTTGATATTAGCTCATTTATTCATACTTAGTGGATTTTACTAGGTACCTTGGGGCCCATTTTACTCATTGGTGGATTCCCTCGCGTCTATTACTAGTTTACCTTATTGGATGGTAATCAGGCGGTTTCCACCATTGCTCGAATTCAACTCATCTATTCGCATGTGTAGACTCGTACCATTGGGGTTATGTCGAAGACCCTAGGTTAAGGACATCTCACTCTTATATGGCAACCTTCTCAGGCTGTGTTGGAGTTATGTATCATTTACGTACTTTCAGGGCTATATGGGACACTACTATGTCTATAATGTGTCCATAGTCCCACTGATGTATATTGTGACATAGATCCATGATTGAATTTCTTAGTCGCTATGAAATGTTCATTGAGTCACATGGATACACTGTGTATGTCTGACGTGGCCATGTTTTAGTCCTTTATATCATGGATCCACAGTGTATGTTTGGAGGCCATGTTCAATATCTTCTTCTGACCGAGCATGGGTATGCCCGCCTCGGGAATGTTATCAACATAGTTGAAACTTCAGCTTCATTGTCTTCCGATCCGCATTCTTAACACTATTTCCCCACTGTCGCTTTGACCTATGATTTTGTTATAATGTATTTCAGCCATAAGCTACTCATTCTGATCTCATACATTAGGGGGCATCTACTATCAACCTATTTTTCTACCCCTACATCACTGAACCTTAGCCCTCATGATCATTTTCCTTTTTTCCTGACTTGAGGTTAGTTGTTTTTCCAATTTGAATCTTAACCATGGGCTAACATGCTTGTGGCCATAGTCAAGGGTCTTTAGCCACGACCTGGGCTTCTTGTTCCCGTGTCTAAGGACCTCATCCTTCTTTTTGAGCAAGCGGTCAAAGGAATATTCCTAAATGACTCAGTACCCAGGATATCACCTCGATTACTCACTGATTCGAGTTGGCTAGGACTCATCCATTATAAGTTTATCTAAATTCTCGTAGTCCTGAGCATACACATTCATCCTCCCAAGACTTGTAATTTACCTATTTTGACTGGATTGTTTGAGAGGGTCAGGCTGGTCTGGAGATCCTTGCTAGAGTTTTGGAGAGCTGTACTGTTGTCGCACTGAGATCTTGATCCTTCCTGCTATCTTGCTACCACATTGAGATTTTGTGAGGTCTTATTTTCTATGCGAGTGCTCTTCATACTCATCTTATTGAAAGCACCAATTCTGTTGCAATCAAAATCGTAAGGATTTGTTGCTATGTGATCTAGTGTTCGATAGATCACCAGACAGACACAAGCATGACTAAGAAGATATACAAGATCCACAATCCCACATGATTCACAAGAAACATTCAATTGGATCTATGCTATGAGGAAGAGAAGAGTACCTTTCCTTCTCACAGTTTGGGGATAGATCTTGAGTTCGAAGCAGAATTCTTGCACTCCACACAAGCGATCTACCTGATCCACTTCCGATATCAACACCTGCACACAATCATAAACATACAAGGAAGACAAGTTATATTCCTCGTATGATCCTTAGATAAAGAATGATATAATTATAAACCAATCACATAAACTGAAACACTATCATATAAGGGAGAGAACATATATCTTCATTAATCTAAAAAATATGATACAATGCTTCTATACCTTCGAGCCAGTGTCTCCTCTCTGCGATTCGACAGAGTTTCCCCACTAGATGTGATGGATGAGTATGAAGAGAACTCACATAGAAAATAAGACCTCAAAAGCTCTCAATGTGGTAGAAAGATAGCAAAAAAGGATCAAGATCTCAGCGCGACAACAATATGGCTCTCCAAAACTCTAGCAAGGCTCTCCAGAGTAGCCTGACCCTCTCAAACGATCTAGAAAAAATAGATAAATGGAAAGTCCTAGGAGGATGAATGTGGACGCTCAGGATGACGAGAAGTTAGAGAAACTTATAATGGATGAGTCTTGACCAACTCGAATCAATGAGTACGTTATCACTCAGAAAAAATGAAGCATCATTTGAAAAAGTCCTAGAGGTTCATGTGTTAAAGGTAGGGTTATAGGATTGATTTTTCATTACTTGGTCAAGGAATTTTTTTTTTTTAGCTTACCCTAAGGTCTAAACCCACCCTCTTTCAAATCCCCTCATGTCACATCAATCATAATTTTCTGACATTTTCCATTTCCCAAGGCTGTAGCTTCGAAATGGTCGTTTTAGCCAAGAAACCACACTTTCGTAGCAAAATACACAGATAAATTTCACTTTTTGCTACGAAATTGCTAATACTTTCGTAGCGAAAATGCCCAAAAATACACTAGGAATGCTACGAAAGTAAGGTTTCCTGTTTGTCATGTCAAATTAGCTGTTAGGTGTCAGAAAATGATTTGAAAAGGATAATTTAGATGCCATTCGAGTCAGTTAGGGTAAATATCAAGGTACATAGTTAGGTGTGAAGTCATCATCACCATTTTAAGCATGTATGAGTCATAATTATGTTATGAGTGGTTATCGAATTTCAAAATCTTTCCAAATTGAGTCATGTTTCATTCTCCATTCTCTCTTTGCGTGTTATTGAGCTCTGAAGAGCTATTTCATTGAGCTCAAGCTGTGGGTGGTATTTGCAAAGGGTTGCAGATATCACTGATCAAGCAAGGCAGAGAATTATCAAGCGAGGTATAGAATTATCAAGCGAAGCAGAGAATACTTCAAAGAACCATGGCTAAAAAAAGGAAGACAAATAAAGGTGGCCACTGTCTTAGATATGAGCCATCAAATATGAACCTGATAACTGAAGACCCAACAGCTGTATAAATCTTCAGAAGGACAGGATGTTTACAGTTTTGTGAAATACTACAAGGCTGCCATGTACAGGTTTCCAAAGAATGTTTTCCTAAACTTCAGTGGAACAACTAAGCACTGTTAGGCAGAATATCGCTTGACCTTCCTTTCTATTTACATAGAAGCATAGCATAAATGGCAGATAAAGTTCAAGCAAAGTCTGAGGGAAATGAAACCTCACTTTTTCATCATGGCTTAATAAAATTGATGGTTTTGGATGAGTTACAAAGACTAGGCAGAGATCGGTCTTCATTTCTTTTTGTTAGTGTATTTGAAATGGATACCGTTACCCCTAAAATAACTCCAAAACCAAGAGGGTTACCATCACCTTTAGTGGCAGAACAAAGTGAACCAGTAAGGGTAGAGCAAAGTGAACCAGCCATGATGGAAACATAGCAGTTGCAGAGATTTGATACACCAATTGTTCCACCTGCAAAACAAAAGTCAATAATGACCAAAACTACAAAAAAAAGAGCAAGCTGTGAGTAAACAAAGTGGAAAAATTATAACAAGGAGGCAAAAAATGGCTAAAGGAAATTTAGAAGATATAATACATGCCATTGATATTGAAGAGACTCCTATAGTCCAGGTTGAGGATATAGATGAAGGTGGACAGAAACTCAAGAAAGCTAAATCTGCAAAAAAGTTAGAGTTTGAAGGTGAAGATGCAGGTTTTATGTTTCAGGCTAGGAAGCCCATGACAAGGCATGCTAGAAAATTTTTGGAGATCAACAAAGAAGTTCATCCAACTACTGACAGTCGTCAGCCACCTCAAGACATTATTGATCTTTCATCACATGTAGAAAAATATTCAGTTAGCAAGCCAAATAAAGGAAAGGAGAAAGTAATTGAAAAAACAGAGTTTGAATTCCTTGAATAATAGTTGAGGTTAGCTAACCATGAAATTGTAGTTATGAAGAAGGAAGCAAGGAAAAATAATGTCCAAAAGGTTTAGTTTGAAAAGATGAAAGAAGTTTGGGAAGAGCAGGTTGATACTGTATCAAAGACCTTATAAAACACACAACAATTGATCAAATGGAGTATGCCATTGAGGAAAGAGGTTAAACATGTCAGAAGAATGAAATTTCATTTGAAATATACAAACATAAAACTGAAAGATAAAGTTAAAGACCTACAAGAATAGCTAGAACTAATCCATGAGGAGTTGGAGAAGAAAGATCTAAAAATGAATGTAGTTGAAGAACCAATATCTCAACTCATCATCAATGAGGAAGAAACACCTCAAGAGTCCTAATTTGAGCTGGTTTATGTTTTGAAAGGTAAATGGAATGTTGAAAACCAAATTATCATGGCTGGAAGGTACATTTTTTAAGCTAGGTAAAAATCTGGAATTTACACAGTTTTCAACAGTTTTGTAGCGTTTCCTAGGCTTGAAGCCAGGAAAACACTACGAAACCACCCATATCCTTATTTTTGCATAAAAAACCATTTTGGTTAGCTTCTAAGGAGAGGAAATGATATGGAGGATGTGTCAAGGCATAATGAACACAATGCAGAAGGAAAGAATCAGAAAAGTTGATTGCAAAGGTCATTTTTTGTATGCTACGAAACAATCATACTTTCGTAGTGCATTGTTTTGAAGGTTTATGAGCAGGTTTTTGGGCAGTTTTGGACAGGTGGATACTTTCGAAGGGTCAAAGGACTTTACCAAAAATCATCCAAGACATGAAGACCATGAGATGAAGACAATTCATCAGCCAAACCATTCGTTGAAGATAAGGACCTGTTTTCCTTAAAAATAGGGTTTGTTTCCAGATTTGGAGGAGGGTAATCAAGATGTCAAGTAGTGATGAAATCTGTAATAGCTCATTCGAATATGTGAATCATTAGTTTTCAGAAGTATAATTGTTTCAAGAGATAAGGCAGTTGATGTAATAATTAGCTGTTTTCCCATTAGGAAAACGATTGTTGAATAGAATAGGTGTCATTTTCTCATTAAAGTACATGTTTTCTTGTTATGCAAGGTGTCATTAGGGAAAGTTCGAGGAATCTAGCCAAGAGGAAGATCATTTATGATGTAACAAGTCTATTAAAGGGTAGATATTCTAATTTGTAAAGGGTTGGATATTTTATGCAAATACTGCAGCTTTATGTAAACTGACTGTTATCAGTAATACAAAGGACTTTTTCTTGACCAACCTGAGATTCTGATGGAGTTTTTAGTGCTTATATAATCTATATTTTCTATGTGTACCATTTGCAGTGGTTTTCATCTTTAATACTCATAATTCATAGATGTATGCTTTGACTTCCTTTATTGATGAATTGGCTGTGTTATTTCATGTTCCTTGTGTGATTTACCTCTGCTAAAAACTCTTACCTGCCTTAGCTTCCATGTCAAGAGAAATCACAACTGAAATACTGATTTTTTGACTCCATAAGCCCAATGATTGTAGACTTGTACTCTTTTCAACCTACACACATCACAATCAAGTTATTTTCAAAGTAGAGTTAGCCATCTAGATTCATCTTTATCAAATATCATTAACCCCTTTGAGAGAGCCCTCTCAAACTGAAGAGGCTAAGCTTCAGTCACAAGTTGGTTTGAAAAAGTTACATGAAGATGTCTGATTAGCAGCCAATCAAGTGTAGTTTTGTGATAACAGATTAATCGAGGTGATTTCCTAGGGATTGAGTCATTTAGTAATATTACCTTGACTGCAGGATCAAAAAGAGAAGATTAGGGCCTTAACCGTCGGCACAAGAGGCCCATGTCGTAGCTAAAGGCCCTTGATTGTGGGAACAAGCCTTGCATCCCATGGTTAAGGGTAAAAATGGCAAAAAAACTCACCTCAAGTCAGGAAAAAAGGCATTTGATCATGAGGGCTATGGGTCAATGATGTAGGGGTAGCAAAATAGGCTGACAACAATCTTCCTTCTCAACTTCTTTTTATTCCTCTCATCCTGATTATGTTGTTATTGATTCTTATGGTAACATTAGGCATGTACTCTATAAATGTCCCATCAGTTTACGCTATGAACAAATTTTTTGTCTTAAGTCAAACTTGGTTGTTGTCTTTCTTGACCTTTCGGAGCCTTGTATTGAATGTATTGAGTCTTCCTTTGACAATTTTGATTGTACTAAATCCTTTCCCAAATTTTTATTCACTCTCAATGTTGCATCACCCTTTCATGGAATAGTCCTTGTCGCATGGACCTTTTTACTATAGAATTTATGCTTCCAACATTCAGCTACACAATGCGTATTACTTCCCCACAAATTGCATGGATACACCCTCTTTATGACCTCCATGACCAAATGTTGATAAGAAGGTGACTTAGCATCTGAATCACTACACAAATGGATTTTCTGCTTGCCTTTACGATCTTGTAGCTTCTTCGACATTTGTTCAGGACGCAAAGACCAACAACGATATGCTATATGGCCTTTCTTTTCACAGTAGTGCACATTGATTGATCATATACAAATACCTCATATTGGGGTCTTTCCTAGACTGACATTGGTTGGATTTTACCTTGGCCATGCTTTTCAAGGCGTTGACCTTGCTCATATCCCATTTTTCTCATCAACTTAATACCAATTCCTTTGATACATTTTTCAAATGCTACAAGGTCATGATCACTTGAAGAATCTTCTTTCTCATTTCTTGAATCAATCTTCTGGGAGCCCTGAACATAAGTGAGATCCTCATATGGTGAGGAAAAAGTGTCAATTACTTCTACCATTGATTGGTACTCTTTTGGAGTATCAAATTAATAAGAAACTTTTTTATTAGACTATTGATGAAGTGTGTCAACTTCATTATCTTCAACAATATATGGAATTTTTTTCAGAGGGAATTCCCCTCTTTCGACTTTCTTTTATGGATTGGATCTTTTGTCTTTTTGCAATGCTTGAACCATTCGTCGCAATTCCACATTCTCTTGTTGATAGTGCTAATCAAAATATTCTAGTTCCTACAATCGAACTTGCTTCGTGCTTTTTCCCATTGCAAAATAAACCTACAATAATTTTAGCAATGCTAGATATGATACAAAAAACTTGATCTGAAAACGAATCGATTCGCCGCTTATATATTTTGCAAGTATAAAATTTGGGTCTCAAAATATGTATGGTTAAGTGTCAAAATAAGTTAAAGATGAAACAAAAACATTTGAACTGAAAAATGAAATAAATGAAAAGACACAACTAGTTGATAATAGAGGTCACCCCACCTGGGCTACGTCTCTGTGTTGATTTTGTAGCATTCGAAAGTGTTCGAAGTCTCAAAATTTGCAGGGAGGCTTGGACAACAACATTACAAAGAACCCATAAAATGTTTGTGGAAATTCCACTCAGTTCAAGTCTTATTAAAATAATTAATTATTTTAATGGAGACACTAAGTCCAAACTTAGGAAAATGAAATAATTAAGGTATTAATAAGTTAGAGTGTGAATCTTCTAAAAAACACGGATCAAGTCAAGATTTAATCTTAGCCATTGATTAATATTTTAATATGGGCCGTTGCTTCTCCAACAGGAAGATTAAAAAAGAAGGCTTGAAGATCACTTGGAAGACAAGTCGGGCACACACTCAGTACCTGAAGGAAATCCATTCTGATGTATAATTCGATCTCAGTGGGAGAGTCGCAGGAGCAGGAGGAGGTCAGGGGTAATCAATATCAGGGTCAGAGAGCAGCAGTGGGTCACTAGAGGCAGCTTGAGGCTGCAACGCAGAGACCCCATGCAGTCTCCACGCAGATTCACACAGTCTAGCGCTGGGACTGCGCAGAGAATCACACAAACTGACGAAGGGGCTTGCAGGGGCTGTTCTGGGTGTCAGAAATTTGTCCAATTAAGTTGGATATTTAGTATCGAGTTGTTAAAAATTTATCTACCGAATATTTTCCCTGTAAATATATTATTTGCTGAATAATTAATAAAACCCTCATTTGCTGCACCAGTTTTCCCACATTGGGTTTGTCTGGGGACAGTTGTCCAAAAATAATTGTGTAGATGTGATTGATTCTTGTGCTTATGTTCTCTATTGTTTATTTCTTTGCATATATAATTGTGAATGTTGCAATAGTATTTATTTTGATATTTATCGGAAGATTCTGAATAATAAAATATTGAAATAATAAGTAGGAGAAATAAATCTATCACTGTAATTGGTTGCAAATTTTCATATGGTATCAGAGCCAGAGATGAATAAAAAAGATGGGGAATCTATCAGTGAGCGAGGATCTACTGTTGCAATAAAATTGCAAAATGGTTCACACAGTTCTCCAGGAGGGGGAAGAAGCACAATAGAACAGTTGGATCATGATGTATCTGTATTGGCATCTAGATTATAGGAATATTTTTCTCGTGTATCAAGCACTACGTCCTCAGATGCTTGGTACATTGACAATGGAGCTTCTGCTCACATGACGGGAGTATGGGACTGTTTTTCCGACTACCAAGAAGAGCAGATGAATTTCAAAATAACCATGGGTAATAAAGCAAAGTGCACTCCCATTGGGAGAGGTACCGTAGTTTTTCAGACCGAGGCAAGGAATAGAATCTGGGCCACTAATGTACTACATGTGTTACACGTTATTTTGTCACCATGATATTTGATTGTCCATATAGGTCCATCACTACCTATATTATTCTCCCTTAGAAGTAAAAAACCCTAATATTCCTAAACCAAGTCTTGGAATTGGAGAAAAGCTCATTAAAACCTTTAAAAGTCCAACTTCGCACTTTTCCTACCCTTTTCCTGCGGGTTCGCGGTTACTTGTTCTATGGCTTGCGGAAACTCCCGCATGTTCTGCTAATAAAACCTGCAGACCCTCGCAAAAAGTCAAATAAAGGAAAAAGTAAGTTCTAGAAGCCCAAATGGTTGAATATTCTCCTAACTGAGATCTTCTAGAGGCGTGATTAGTTCGAGCTTTATCCCTCCACTCATGGAGCTCTATCCCCCCACTCATGGAGCTTATCCCTTGGTCTATGGAGCTCAAATCCCTTCATGAGAGGAATCCATCCCCCTCTTCATGGAACTGAAACTACCTCCATTTCCCTATAAATTGAGCTCATGTTTCAGTCTCAAGGGTAGATGGGAGATATATATGTTAATTGTTGAAGAAATTCCCAAGAGTGCATACTCTCTACACTACTTGTTTTTGGCATGAGAATGATCACACCCTTATGTCCATGACTCCATGCTGGTTCAAAGAGAGGAAGGCTTGTAAAACTGAAGGAGGAACGATTGTTCAGGACCCCAGGAGAAACTTGTTCGACATCAAGGCATTAGGTTGTAAAGTTACTTTTTCATTCAAAGTTAATACATATAGATCTCTTTTTCTCATTGAGTTGTTCTTGTACTTATTTGAATAATTCAATACTTAGATTCCTTGATCACCAAGTTAGATTAGCTATTCTTAATTGTTATATGTTGCAGGTGCTTTTAATTCTTTTGTCTGTCTTTGATGCAGGTTCTACTAACTGAAGAAGCCTCTTTGGAGCGGCTGGATAAAATACTGCACCAAACCTTGGATTTTAAGGTAGGGGCATGTCCTATTTATTTGTTTATAATAATTCTGAATTGCACATAATCTAGAGAAAATGATTTAAAAATGGATGTTTGTTTCTAGCTATGCATAGAATACTAGGGAGATCGCTCTTGTCCAAGGGATTAATCTGCATAGCAAAATGGCGACTCCACTGGGGAATTTAACTTAGTTTCCTTTTTTATTTTTTTTCATTTTGAATTTTAAAGAGTCTTCTGATTGAGATTTCTATGAGATTGGGTTGGGTAGATAACTGTTAAGAATCCCTGAAAAGAAAAACTGAATATTTATTTTTTCTGTACTTTTCCTTGCCTCCGTGGTTTTCACTTGAAAATAGTGCGGTAGCATCCACAGTGTTTAGTTAAGAACAGTGCGGTACCGCTCTGTTCTCCATTAGAACCCGCAGACTTGTGGAAAAATTGTGAAAAGTTAAAATTCTCTTTTTAGGAGCCAGATCACCTGATTCTTTGTGTTTTCCCCAGTCTATGTTAGCTGTCGAATCTTATGTGTGAATTTATTTTCAACAACTTTTGAGTTTGTGTGATTTTTCATCCAATTTGCATTTTATGAGTGAGTGTTTGCCCTACTTTTTTGTTTCTCTATACAAGAAACATTCATATCCCTTAGCTTACTAGTATGATGTTGTTCTCTTTCTAAGCCATTAAACCCATTGCAAATCTTACTTTTATGAAAATTGATTTCATTTTCATTTGAAAATTTGGAAGAGCTTTTATCTTACTAAGGCATGATTTTCACACCAAACCATTTTTGGATGTTTTCATTTCTTTTAAGATAAGTAGAAATTATTTTAGGTTCGATCACATACTAGGAGAAAACGTCCTCAAACTCTTTAGATAGACTTCCAAATTAGAGTTTTTATTTTTATTTTTAAATTTATGTTTTTAGGAGTTTTAGATATTGTTTTTCTTTTTGAATTTTTTTTTTTAATAATTTGTAGTTTCTGATCTGATTGATAAAGGGAATTCATTTCGAAACGAGTAATAGATCATTTTTGTGAAATTGAGTTCTTAAAGAAATCGTCTTTTTTTCAAAGATTTTGTTTATTAATGATAGAATTGGTGCTTTGAAAATTGTTAAATATCTCAATCTTTCCCTTAAATAAGATTCATTGAAAAGAAAAGAGTTGCACTCCTCATTTAGATGCATTTAGCATATTTTTGATTCGGGTCACAAACATCATTGAAGTTTCACTTCCATTCCTTCTGTCTTAAGCAACAGCCAAATTAAAAACAACACTTTAATAAAATTAATCTAGATATTTTACATTTTCTAGGGCTCTTTTCCACCAACATAGCTTAGGCTAGTGTCTTGGAAAAGGTTGTAATTAACATTCCAAGACAATACAAACAAACAAGTAGTAACCTTGCGGTAGGAAAATCCAATTGTAGCATTTGTGCTTTGGGAAGCTCTTCTTAAAAGAGTCAAGCATAAGATCATGTAGAAACCAGTGAGGTAATCGTACCTATCTCATCGGGAAAGATAGTAGATGTGCACGTATTAAAAATGGTAAACCTCGGATAGACCATTGTCGAGGAGCTTGGGGTCACTTGTTGGCAAACCTTGGATTATATCAAGGAGCCTTCAAGGGGATTGAGCTAGTTACTATGCCCTTGTGTGTATATTGGATCATAGACTGTTCCCCTAGGTACATTTGTTCCTGTTAGTGACCTTAGTGACTATAAAATTTAGGATTTTTCTGAAGGTGATGGTGGAGGGAAGGTCCCACTGTACCTGGAGCAGACGTCGACTAGACTCACTTGGACTTTCCGGAGGGTACTCTTCACTTTGAGATGGTATAAGTGGAGAGACTTGCATCAGAATGTTTCATTAAGCAGGTTGTCAGGGTAATTGTTTCAACCGCCATTTCGACATTAGAATTTTACGACGTTGGATTTCTTCACCAACTAGTGATTTTAATGTGGAAATCTACTGATTGTGTGTGGATTTCTCTCTTATATTTTGTAGGCGTATGATCAATTTGATTATTTCCTTAGAGGCTTTAGGATATTTTGTTGAAATTTTCTTTTATTTCTTGTGTTATATTTTTAATCGTGGTTGAATTACCTAGACAATCACGTAGAATGCAGGGGAAACCCCCTGAGTACACACCAAGCCAGTTAGAAAAGCTTAAATCCGAGAAAGGACAAACATCAGGGGCTGGATCAATTGAACACGAAGAAACATCAGTAATTATACATCCTGATTATGAAGTAGATCAACCTCAAATAACATAAAGTTGTCAAAATAAAATATCAATTTCTGAACTAGTTGAACTCGCTTCCACAACTAGTGAATTAAAACATTAGGGGAGTTTTGAGGTCTAAAATGGGCCTCCTAATGAAAATATAAAATAATAGTGGAAATAATAAAATAATATTAGATTACATCATCAAATTTTGGAGGGAAAAAAGAAAAAACTATTTTTTCAACTTATCTCCCAATGGGTTTACTAAAATTTCGAGCGGAAACAGTCGTTGGATGCAAAATTTGATTCACCATCGAAGGAGTACCCATGTTGCATACTTTCGATGGACCCTGCTACATGAAAAATGAGAAATACATGAAAAAACATGATTGAAATAATGTTTTTCATGTATTTATCATTTTTTATGTAGCAGGGTCCATCGAAAGTATGCAACATGGGTACTCCTTGGATGCTGAATTAAATTTTGCATCGAACGAGTACTCTCGCTTAAAATTTGAGTAAAACCTTAGTGAGATAAGTTGAAAATACGAGTTTATTTTTTTTAATTATTTTATTATTTTTTAATCTTTTTACTTTTTACTCCAAAAATGGTGAATCATCCCCCATGGTTGACATCTTCATATTGAATCCTATTGGTTCTTATAAAGTTTATTTTGGTTGTACATTTTTCTTACGAGGCCCATTTTAGAACTCAAAATTCCCCTAATGAGCTACTGAGCTTGAAATTTCTAAACCATAAACTGAACCTGCTACATCTAAGCCTGCTTTAGAGTTCGTCACTCCAACCCTTGGTTGTCCTGATTCACCGAGAGTGAATTTCTGCATCACTGAGAACCTTCCTTCTAACCTCATTAGCATTGAAGAGATTACTGAAACTGAAGAAGAGGTTGTACTCCCTTGACGTCAAGAGTCTATAGATCTTAGGCGCAGTGAATCGATTTACTATAACCCTTTCAAACATGATCCTTGGTATTATTAGTTAATGAACTTTCTACACAATTCTGGTCTTAATTATTCACCACCCCAAATTCATTTTTACGCCATACCAAGAGGTAATTACAGACCTTCATTCAACATGTCTGGTGAGTCATCCATGTTTTCTACATTGCCAGAAACTCATTTGTATGGTGGTCCATCTGTTCCTATGGGGTACCAGTCGCTTTCTGGTACTTTCTCAGGAGCAGCTCCCTCTCCCGAAAAATTATACAATCACCTGGTCCAAATGAATCACATACCGAAAATTTGAATGTGGAATAACTTTACATGATGTCTGGAAACATTCCTAACCCTGACCCTCAAAGTAGTAACTTACCGCGTGGGAAACATCCTCAAGGTAGTAATTTATCGTCTGGGGGGCAAAATCAAGGACAATACGCACCTCAAGGATAGTACATACCTCAAGGAGAGTACATACCTCAAGGATAGTACATACCTCAAGGACAATATCAACCTCAAGGGCAGCACTCTATGCAGGGTCCGCAACCTCTTCAAGGAAAATACCCTATACCAGGGCAACTGTCTTTTTAGGGACAACAACCTTCTTTAAGGCCACAGTTTTATCAGGAAAAACAATTGTTTTAGGGAGGTCAATATTTTAGTAGGAATTATCCAGCCAACTATCAAACATATGTTCCAAATTATCAACCTGGTTATGGTCCGTCTAACGCAGCACAAACTTCAATGGGAGCTCCATATCCTGGAGTAAACACAGTGTGGAATCCACCATTGAATCAACATAATTTACAACCTACCGTGCAAATACCTTACCAGCAACCTGGTTAGCTGGTTGATTACACACAAATCCAACAACCTACCCAACCTACACTTCAATTTATACCGCATGTATCTGCACCTAGTACTGTTCAGCAGCCTAGTCCGAGTACACCTAGAACTTTACCTCAAACTGCTGCATTAAATTCTGTTCAACCTACCACACCTATCCCTGGAACTTCTGTAGCCCCTCAAGTATCACAACAAATCCATCAAGTCACTGCTCCTCAATCTGGATCCACAGTTCGGAATACTGTTCAGATGCTTGCGGGACAACCCGGTACAAGCACAATTGTAACAAGCCAACCTTAGTTTGTTTATCAACCATATCAAGGGCAGTATCAATATGGACCTGTAGCACTGATCCATTATACCAACATCAAATGTACCTTGGTTACAAGTATCAAATACCATCTCAACCTCAGTATGGTCCGTCCAACCCTAGTTATCCGAGAGGCATTCCAATCCCAAAAGCACAGGCTATTCTAGGTTATCCTGGATATCCTCCTCCTCATACTGGTATAGTTCCACAAGGTTATCAATTTTCTTAGCAGGACCCTAACCGTTGGTTACCATTCATAGGTACTTTGGATTTACCCGATTTCTCGTGCCTAACGAATGATCCGATTTATTATCTCCGTATTGCCGCCAATGCCAAATAAGTTGCCTAATGATATTCCTAAGTTCAAAGGTAAATCAGGAGAAGACCCCTCAAACCATGTCATGAATTACCACATCTGGTGTGCATCCAACTCTTTAATCGATGATTCCATTTGATTAAGAATGTTTCAGAGAACACTGATAGGCTTAGCTACCAAATGGTATATTGAACTACCATGTGGATCATTCAACAATTTCAACTCGTTAGAAACAAATTTCTTAACAAAATTTCAGTTGCCAGGCCGATACGACAATGGCACAAAACTCTTGACTTCATTAAAACAATCCACGTCTACGTACATATCAGATCACATACATGAATGGAGATGTAGAAGACATTTAGTGAAAGTTATTATTCTGGATCAGATCTTGGCAGAATGGTTTATCAAATCATTGCTTCCAAAGATCACTGAAGATGTGACTAAGGGAGGGGTTGTTACGAAAGAATAGGTCATTGCTCAAGCTTAGTACTTAGACCTTGTATATACATAGTTTGGTACGTTATATGAAAAAAATCCTGACTTACCACCTCCTGGTCAAATAACTGTAACTCCTTCAGGTTCTCATGTAGAAGACAATGTAATTAGTTTATTTAGTGCTAATTAGTGCTAATAAGAGTAAGAAGAAGTCTTCAAAAACTACTTCTCCTATCATAATATTACCAGATTCACCGAAAGGAGATTCTTCCCTTGAAACTTCTGCTGACATTCATGTTGTAGAATCATGTGCAACTAAATCTAAAACTGGTAATAAGAAGAAGGAAAGAATAAAAACAAACAAACTTCATCTTCCAAAGAGAAAACCAAAAATAATGAACCATCTGATGATAAGCGGAAACCTCGTTATCCTTGTCTTATCTGTGATGAGGATCACTTTACCAAAGAGTGCCCACATTGGTTCGAGGTCTCTAAATTCGTGAAAGGTTCACCCACACCCGATGTCTTGAAGGATACTTTCCTTACACAAGATAGAAAAATGATAGGATCTTCTTCAAATTCATTGACATATATTTTAATGATGTCTAAGGTTATGGTTGCGACACGATCGCAAGACTATGGAAGTAAAAATCCTATATCTGGTAAAGAGACAAAAAATTCTAGTCAAACACCAGCTGTATCTCCTTTGGTTTCTGATCCAATTCACATCGAGAAACCTAATTCTGATCTAGTGATTAAAACACCTGCTAAAGGTTTACTTCGAAAATCAGCTTTCAATCCACATGCGAGAGCTGCTCATAATTACAACAATGTTGAAGACTTGGCGATATCCCCTTCAGTAATGTCGGCCTTAGAAGTGCTACAATCATGTCCAACACAAAGGAAATTACTTTTATCAACTATTGGAGCTATATATCTTCAGGATTCTAACCTCATTGTCTTTGATCTAGAAAATTTTACACCGAGGCTCCCTCATCAGATGGATTTTCAGACTCCAACATTAGTAAAAAAACAGACGAGTTTTTCGTACTGTAATTGATGAGGGGGAATCTACATGCATAATTTCATTAAATTTTTGGAAAAATCTTGGTTCTCCAACACTCAAACAATCACCAACCATCCTTAAATCCTTTTATGGAAGAGGATTTCATCCGTACGAAATACTCTAGGATCTACCTATAGAAGTAGAAGGTAAAACTGGTAATCTAGATGTGGAAGTTGTTGATGCCCCTCTGGATTACAACCTTCTTTTGGGTCATAGTTGGTCTTATGCAATAACTGATGTTGTTTCATTTGTATTTCGGTTAATCATGTTTCCTCATAAAGGGAATATTTTGAAAATTGATCTGCTGTCATATTATTCGTCAGACCCTGCTTCTACATACAATATCCAACATGTTGGAAAATCAACTATCCCATATGAAGATGTTGGTGTAGTTTTAATAAAGGACTCTGATTTGATGGGAACTTTCTCTATGCCTCCACACAATGTACTGCGTACCATTGCCAACATCAATATGATTTCATTAATCAATATACCATTCAATGACACTTGGGTAGTGCCTTTAGAGTCATAACTGGATTCTTTCAATGACAAGATGCCTTTGAGTCCCTTTGAGATGGCATATGTGGCAGTAAAGTCATTTTCTGACAAAATTTCAACTACACCTGATCAAATGAATGTGATCACCAAAGAATCTTCTTCACTATCAAGCTCAACATTAACATCACTTTCCGATCCTTTTCAACAAGTGTTTCACACTGATGAAAGTATTGGTGATTTTTTGTCTTTGGATGAATTACCTTGGAATGATCTACATCATAGATTTTCGTTTTTACCTAAACTTGATAGGCTTGAAAATGATTTTTCATCTATTTTACGATTGACTATATCAAGGAACCACAAAATCCCATATCGATTACAAATTCGGATTCTGAGATTAATTTGGGAAACATTTCTACAACTATTCTTATTGACATATCAGTTAAACATGGAATTGTTGAAAACATTCATATAAGCACTTCTTGTACGATTGAAGAGATTAATACATATAAAGCCCTATTTCAAGAATTCCGAGACATATTCGCTTGGTCTTACGAAGAGATGCCAGGAATCGATCCAAAGATTGTCATTCATGAAATAAAGACATACCCGGATGCCAAGCCTATTAGACAAAGATTACGTCCAATACATCAATGAAAAGCTGCTGCTATTAAAGTTGAAGTTGAAAAGCTATCGCGAGCAGGATTTATTTATCCAATTCCATTGATAGATAGGGTATCTAATATAGTTCCCGTTACCAAAAAACAAGGGACTATACAAGTATGCATCGATTATAGGGATATTAATAAAGCATGTCCAAAAGACAATTATCCTACCCCTTATACCAACCAAATTATCGATGATTGTGCCAAGAATGAAAATTTTTCATTCATGGATGGGT
The DNA here is from genome assembly GCA_034641835.2 of Pinus albicaulis. Lineage (NCBI taxonomy): Eukaryota > Viridiplantae > Streptophyta > Pinopsida > Pinales > Pinaceae > Pinus > Pinus albicaulis. Next base: position 37,631,830 of record MU968363.1, read on the forward strand.
TTTCCAGATATAATCAAATTAACATACTCCCTGCTGATCAACCAAAAATGAAATTTATATGTCCTTGGGGGACATTTTCTTATTTCAAATTACCTTTCGGATTAAAAAATGCTAGTGAAACTTTTCAAAGGGCTGTGTCTTACACTTTTCATGATATCAAACATCTTGTACAACCTTATCTGGGTGATTTACCTGCTCACTCATTACATAGGGACGATCATCCTACACACTTACGAGCTATTTTCATGAGATGTAGGCATTGCACGATTCGTTTGAATCCGCACAAATGTGTTTTTTGTCTGCAATTAGGATGATTACTGGGATTCGTTGTTTCGAAAGCCGACATTTGTGTCGACCCCTCGAAGGTTGAGGCCATCATCAATTTACCTCCTCCTTCCACACTTCGCAACTCCAAAGTTTGCAGGGAAAAGAAAACTTTATACGTAGGTTTATCTCGAACTATGCTAAGTTAACAAAAGGTTTTACCCGGTTGTTGAAACAAAATGTTCCTTTTATTTGGGATGAGATTGCTATTCGATCTTTTGATGTTCTAAAACACGCGTTAACCCATGCACCGTTATTGCATCCACTCAATTACCATCGGGACTACTTTTTATACTTAGCAGTCTTTGATTCCACCATTGGAATGGTTCTAGTTCAAGAGGATGAATCTCACAATGAGCACGTGATCTATTATCTAAGACGGAATTTGAACCTGATGGAAATTAAATATTCACATGTGGAGAAATTGGCCTTGGCAGCAGTTCAAGCTGTCCAACGATTTCATCACTACATATTGTTACGTAAAAAAACTGTGATATCTAATTGAAACCCGATGATGTATATTTTGACAAAACAATTACTCAAGGGAAAATACTCTGAATGGATTGTCATCCTACAAGAGTTTGATTTGGAATTCAAGAAATATAAATCAAAGAAATCACTGTTATTTGCAGAACTTAGGTGCGACTTTCCCAATACTAAGACAGAAACCGTGGTAGAGAATCCCATCGCAGATGAATCTCTGTTTCTTATCAGTACGTTAGATCCATGGTATGGAGATATAATCATATATATTCAAACCCAAACCTTTCGCCCAGATCTCTCACGTTCAAATCGAAGGATAATCCAATATCAATCCCAACAATACAATATTGTTGGGGACACACTTTATCGTCGTGGTGCGGATTCTATTTTTTGACGTTGCATAACTCATGAGGAGGCTGAAAGGGTTTTGAATTACTTCCACTCTGGAGCATATGGTGTTCATATGTCTGGGTTTTCCACAACCCAAAATATATCGCGTGCTGGTTATTTTTGGCCGTCATTATTCAAATATTGTATTATTGCAGTCCGAAAATTCCACAACTGTCAAATTTTTGATTGAAAAATGCGTGCACCTCCAGCTCCTCTTCACCCAATCATTGCTGTCTGTCCTTTTGCGAAATGAGGCATTGATTTCATTACATGTAACCCTCACTTGGCCGGGGGGCATGGGCATATTATTCTCGTTGTATATTACTTTATAAAATGGGCCGAGGCGATGCCTACATTCGCGACAGATGGAAAAATTGCAGCTATGTTCATATTAAATCATGTGATTGCTTGTTTCGGTGTACCCCAAGCTATTATCACAGACCATGGGAGTCATTTTCGAAGTATAATGATGACCAAACTTTCCAATTAACTTGGCCTGCACCATGATAACTCAACTCCATATTACCCACAGGCTAATGGTCAGGTTGAAGTTGTCAATAAAGTTTTAACCATCATGATTAAAAAACGGATTATTCTCAACTCAAATAAATTTTGCATACCATGCTTTTTTCGGCACTATGGGCATACTAAACCTCACAAAATCCCAAGGTGGTTCACTCTTTTCAACTGGTTTACGGTTTAGAAGTCGTGTTACCTATTTGTTACCCATTGAATGCAAAATATTGTCACTCCAATTAGCCATAGAGTTACTACCAGCTACCTCTGAAGAGGAAAAACACTTTTTGTACTTAGCACAAATAGATGAGACTCGGTGCACCGCTGCATTAGCTACCGAAGCTCATAAGAAACATGTGAAGGCTCAGTATGATCGAAGTGTTACCCCTCATGCTTTTTCAGAAGGTGACCTAGTCTTAGTATATGATCAAGCTAATGATAAGCTAGGTGCTGGGAAATTTGAACCGATGTGGCATGGTCCTTACATTCTCAAGCATGTGCTTGCAAAAGGGGCCTATGAATTGACTGATTATGATGGGGTCTCTTTAGATAAGCCCAGAAATGGTCTTTATCTTAAGAGATATTATGCTTGACTTTCGTGTGAATATCTCACTTGTACATTAGTTACTTTTTAGATAGTGTGCCTTAGATTAGATAAGTAACTAGATTAAGTTTGTTGTTACTACTATCACTTCTTATCTTGATTACTCTTGATATTGCAGATGTCGACATCCCTTCGGACGTATATTGGTTTTTCTGATGGTGCCTGTCATAGTACACAAAATATCTCTTCCGCAACTTGGGTTATCTATTCACCTATTGATGAGTTAGTTTCTATGCATGGGGTAAGCCTTGGTCAAACAACAAAAAATATTGAAGAATATAGCGCAGTCATTGAGTTATTATTTGATGCCATTTCATTTGGTATTCGATGTTTTATCATTATGTTGGATTCAGAACTCATTGTATTACGTTTAAACTCACTATACACAATTAAAAATCTAGTGTTATTGAGATTATTTTTGAAGTTTCGTCTCTTGGAACAATAGTTTGATTACATCGAATAACAACACATTTCAAGAAATTTAAACATATTGGCCAATGCATTAGCTAATTGTGTTCTAAATAGACATTTGAAACATTAAAATAGTAAAAAAAAACAACATTCGATACATGTTGAACAAGATACTCAGAGAAAGTAGGAATATCATAGATAAGTTTGTTTTCAAAAATATTACATAGTCTATGATCATAGGTTCAAACACCAAATGATCTAATAAATACTAATACAAAAAACAAATCATGTCAATCCACAATGATCATCCACTATCCATGATTATGATCATGGTAATAGACTATGGCATGCGCCACCTTGTGCAGGAATCTCCTAAACTATCTTGGAACACCTGTAACATGTCTCTGAAGCCGAAGAGGAATTTCATCTGTCCCTGTCTCAAGAATATCTATGGTTAACCTCTCCAGGTTATGTTCCATATTAGTTAGGATCTCTGTTGCCTGATCCTGTGGTGTTGCTATAGGCTCTGCCTGTCGCCTATCAAAATGGCGGAGTGGAGCTGGTCGTTGTGGACCAACATCTGCATTTAAATATTGTTATCAGTATTGGATGATAAAAAAAAAATAAAAAATTAGATTAAAAACATCAAAATAGTTCACTTACCTGATTTTTCCATTGTGCCCCTGGAGGCAAGGACATCTCAGGATCACCTCTGAAATATATACCTGCATAAGGGAAGTCTTCAATTGTGAAGACTTGGTTCCTTAGCCACATAAAGTACGCTAGAGTGAGCTGAACCACTGAACTGCCATCGCCACCATGGTAGGCCATTAATGCAACCCAACGCACCATCTGAGGTTATCGAAGTTCCCCACGATCTACTGGAATAAGTTGAGGGATGAGAAGCGGGATTCTCTCCAAAGAAAAAGAAATAAAAATGGTGCCATAACCAAAGTTATTTAACTTTGCATTCTTTTCTTTGGTTAGTTGGCCTTTCATGTTGGCCAAAACCCCTTCGCACCAATTGAATATAGTACCTCTGAAACACTCTACCACGGTCTGCATTTGAGATTTAGTGGCTACATGTGGAGCCGCACTTCCACACAACCTGGTTACCGTACATGAAATCACTTTGAGATCTAATTGCAAGATAGTTTTTATGTCTATGCGATTATCCTTTGGATCTGCTTCATCACTGCAAAACTGTTGTTTGTAGCTAGCAACGGGTAGGCCACCTTGTCTAGCCCCAAACAAGGATATGTTTTCTCCTCTTCGGGACAATCCAGTGAGGAAATAGATATCCTCGAGCTCAAGTTCGAGCTGATGGTCACCAATGATAAAGAACTGATCTTGAAATTCCCATGTATTTACTAACCATGTCATCTGCTCTACCTGTGCTTTTATACCTTGGATTGCCTAGAACTTATATAAACCACAATTTTTTAACACACGCATTGTTGCGGGATCATTCATGGCTCAATTTCCTACACCTTCATGCTCACGTTCTCTCCACTTCTAGCATGGTGGAATAGCCTGCAAATAAACACATTTGAAAGTTAGAAACCATTGGAGTGTAGACCTTTAATCATTTTTAAGAGAATTTGTAAATTTTAAAACAGTCACGACGTCTCTGTAGTTTTTGTGCGGAGACAGTGCAGATGTCCGCACGGGCTCCACATAAAAACCGCAGTAGCTAGATAAGTTTCCTTTTTGAAAAATTATTGGGGTCTGCAGGTAGCGCGCGCATGACCTGCGGACCCCCGAGAACGCATTTTTGAACATAAATTCCTCCCAAAAAATGAAATTAATGCTAAAAAAGAGAATTGAAATGGATATAAATGAAGAGTAAGATGATGTGGATTACTTGGTTCTGACGAGTCACAGAATGAACGGTCGGTTCTCCTGATATTTTCTCCGAAACTTTTTTGCCAAAAGCTCTCAATTCACTGCTCTGAAAAAAAAGGTGAAAATGATTTTGTTAAACTCCATTTTATAGTTTTTGAATGAATAAAATATTATATTTTATTTATTTTCACTTTAAAAGGCTATTTTTTGATATTTTTACTTCTTGGAAACACGTATGTGTAATCTTTCGAGTTTTTGTGCAGGATACAGGTTTTTGGGTGAAAAGAATTATTTTGACGCTGAGTATACTTTTATCACTTTTTCGGGCTCTTGAAAATTATGAAAAAGTGAAACCTTGGAGTTCTCTTTTAAGCCCTTTTCAGGCTCTCTAAATATGAAAATATCACTGAGCACTTGACTATTCGAACTGGTTAAAGGAAATGAATAGTTGTCCCTTCAATATAAGTTTACCCTTTTTTCGGACTGAAATGAACTATTTACGAAAAAGGTATACGTTGACTAATCATGGTCAATAGAGTTCTCTCCTATATTATTTTATCCTTTTTCGGGCTTGTGAGACTAAATTTATGAAAAAGTACAACAACGAAGTTTACTTATGTTTTTCTTTTGACTCCCTAAAACTGAAAAACACCAAGTTTCTCCTATACTGGACTCGTTAAAATTTAACAGTAAAGGACCTATCGATTACAACAGGACCGAACCACTCCTTCTTAGGGTTCGATTTTAGTACTAAGATGGACTCATCTGAAGGATGATCTGACACAAACAAGAAAATGCTATCCTCCTCAAGCTTGTCAAAAATATAGAGGTACTTGCCAGTAATGGTGGGGGAAAAAGATAGAAAAAGAATCTAGCTATCACCCTTGTTTGAAAATCAGTATACCACTCTTGAACATGACACTTTGTCACACTTGTACCTGGGTTGGGAAAATCCTTTGTCTAACTGTTAATCAAACCACATTGAAAGTCTTCAGCCGGTTTCTAGGTATTAGCTTTAGGTCAATTGTTACCAAACCATCTGCAGTGTCGTTATATGTTCAAGAGAAAATTCAAATAAATCATTCATTGCAAAAATTTGTCTCCATTCGCGTTGACCATCCCTGAGTTAGTCCTTGCAAATATTTCTTCAAAACTTGATCTAATGGTTTCGTGTCATGGGCTTTCCTCCAACGGGTCACTTTCTATCGACGACAACTCATCATCTAGAAAGTTGATCTAGAATCCTATCAGTAACTTGGGATCTGCATGCCCTAATGGTAGGTTTCTTGCCTTCGACGACAAGTTACATCATTGAACTTCGTTCGAATGATTATGTGAAGTGTTCAACTGCAAATCATTCATTCACACTTCATAGATTGTACTGAGTACTTTGAGAGCCATTGTCATTATTTGTGGTTTCTCTCACACTTGTTAACAAGTCACATCATTGACTGGTAATCAAGGGGTTTCTACCATGTTCGACTTCGACATAATCAATCGCATGGATAGAATCATACTGGTTCGGGAAGCAGAAATCAAGACCTTGGATCTATTTTCCACCATCCAGGCTGCGAGGAGTGTTATTATTCATGATACAGTAGACTACTTATGATAGATGGCTGCGCCCATGCTGTCTACTATTGATGTAATATTAAAATCATATATGTACTAGAACATTTAGTTAGTTTTGATCTAAGTATGGGAATGGATACCTCAGCGATGATATATATATATATATATATGCTTGCATTTAATGTTTTTACAGGTTTTCAATCGGTGTGTCCGCAATCCAATCCTCAGAATGATAAAGCACTTCACTCTTTAGAACAACCTCAGACTTTTCACTTTAGGGGGGAATCTGTTACATGTTATTTTGTCACCATGACATTTGAATGTCCATATAGGTCCATCACTACCTATATTATGCTCCCTTAGAAGTCAAAAACCCTAATATTCCTAAAAAAAGTCTTGGAATTGGAGAAAAGCTCATTAAAACCCTTAAAAGTCTAACTCAGCACTTTTCCTGCGGGTTTGTGGATACTTGTTCTATGGCCTACGGAAGCTCCCGGACATTCTGCTAATAAACCTGCGGACCCCCATAAAAAGTCAAATAAAGGAAAACTTAAGTTCTAGAAGCCCAGCTGGTTGAATCTTCTCCCAACTAGAAGCTTTTATAGGCGCGATCAATTCGAGCTTTATCCCTCCACTCATGGAGCTCTATCCCTCCACTCATATCCCTTGGTCTATGGAGCTCAAATACCTTCATGAGAGGAATCCACCTCCCTCTTCATGGAACTGAAACTACCTCCATTTCCCTATAAATTGAGCTCATGTTTCAGTCTCAAGGGTAGATGGGAGACATATATGTTAATTGTTGAAGAAATTCCCAAGACTGCATACTCTCTACACTAGCTGTTGTTGGCATGAGAATAAGCACACCCTTATGTCCATAACTCCATGCTGGTTCAAAGAGAGGAAGGCTTGTCAAACTGAAGGAGGAATGATTGTTCAGGACCCCGGGAGAAACTTGTACGACATCAAGGCGTCAAGTTGTAAAGTTACTCTTTCATTCAAAGATAATACATATGGATCTCTTTTTCTCAATGAGTTGTTCTTGTTCTTATTTGAATAATTCAATACTTAGATTCCTTGATCACTAAGTTAGATTAACTATTCTTAATTATTATATGTTGCAGGTGCTTTTAATTCTTTTGTCTGTCTTTGATTGCAGGTTCTACTTATTGAAGAAGCCTCTTTGAAACGACTGGATAAAAGACTGCACCAAACGTTGGATTTTAAGGTAGGGGCATGTCATCTTTCTTTGTTTATAATAATTCTGAATTGCGAATAATCTAGAGAAAATGATTTACAAATGGATTTTTGTCTCTAGCTATTCGTAGAATACTAGGGAGATTGTTCTTGTCCGCAAGAGGGATTAATCCGCATAACAACATGTGACGGGGTTGGGGATGAATCTACTCTCAGTGTCATAGCTTTAAAACCGAGGATATGACATCTAATTTATTGGAAATAAAGTCTACGTCAAGCATCCCAGTTGGAAGAAGAAGGCACAAATCAGGGTAAGAAGAAACAAGCTATACAAACTGCAACTTGATTCCCCAATGGCACTAGTTGGCAACACATATGAAAATATCTGAATGAGCTATGACATAGGAGGATGGGGCACTTGCATCATGGAGCATTTAGAACTCTCCATAAGACTGTCACAGGTGTTCTAGAACTGAGCACCAAACGAGATGATGTTTGCAAGGGGTGCGTTTTGGGGAAATATGCCAAGGCAGCATATCAGAGAAGCAACAATAGGGCCAAGGGTGTATTGGATCTAATACATTCAAATATCTGCGGGCTGATGTAGACTAGAGCTCTTAGTGGTGTCAAATATTTCGTTACCTTCATTGATGACCATTCTAAGAAAACCTGGATCTACTTCTTGAATACCAAGAATGAAGTCTTCAATCGATTTAAAGAGTTTAAGGCTCTGGTGGAAAATATGATAGGGAAGCGGGTCAAGGTATTGCAATCAGATAATGGAGGTGAATACATAGATAAAGAATTCACCCGATTCTGTGGAAGGGAAGACATAAAAATAGAATGGAAGACTCCATACATTCCGGAACAAAATGGGGTGGAAGAAAGGAATTACCCGACTATTGTTGAAGCAACCAGAGGCATGCTGTATGACCAAGACATGCCCAAATTTCTATGGGCTGAAGCTTGTATTACAACTATCTACATTCAGAATAGAACTCCTCACACTGCACTGGGAAAGATCACGCCATAAAGTGTCTTCACTGGCAGAAAGCCTGAAGTGAGTCACTTTAGGATCTTCAACAATACAACTTACTGTCATGTATGAAGTGAGAAGAGAAAGAAGCTAGAGATGACAGTTGAAAATGGGTATTTACTAGGATAAAACGAGAATGAAAAGGCTTATCACATCTACATTCTGGAGAGAAGGAAATTAGTGGTGCTAAGAGATGTGAAATTCATGGAGGAGAAAGCCTTCAGAAGATCACGAGAACTGCCTTCAACCACGTAGTCAGAGGAAGAGCCTCGGTCCAGCCCCAACAACTAACAACAAAAAATTCAGTTGCCTCTCCAAGGCATAGTGATCCAAAGGATGGGTCTCCCAAGGATTTGCAAGAAGGAGAGCTAGTAAATCCACCCACCTCCAGTGGAAAAATGAGCAGGGAACTTCGACAGATTCTGAAGGATGCAGAGGATTTTGTCAGAAATCCCCAGAATGAGAAGAGACATCATAAGAAGCCTGAGAGGTATCAAGCCTTAGTTGCTCAAGTCAGAGAACCTTCCAGTTTTTGGGAAACAACTTAGCACCAGGTGTGGGTTGACGCAATGGTGGAAGAGTACAATTATATCATGACAAATGATGTCTGGGAAGTGGTATCTAGACCGTAGGAGAGATCAGTTATGGGATCCAGGTGGATCTACAAGATCAAGTATGCTGCAGATGGCAGCATCGAGAAATTTAAAGCCAGGTTTGTGGCTAAGCGGTATGCTAAGAAGGAATGAATAGACTATGAAGAAACCTTCGCCTCGGTAGCTAGGTACACATCTATCAGGTCCGTGATATCCCTTGCTGTGCAGATGGGATGGGAAATTCACCAAATGGACGTCAAGACAACATTCTTGAATGGTGTGATAGAAGAAGAAGTGTATATGGAACAACCAGAGGGCTTTGAGACACATGATCAGAAAACTCACATGTGCAAATTGAAGAAAGATTTATATGGACTTAAGCAAGCTCCCAAAGCCTGGTATGGTCAGATTGACATCTACTTGCAGAAGATGGGATTCGTCAAGAGTGACGCAAATCACAATCTCTAATATCTGAGAGTAGGGAGTGAGCCATTAATACTGGTATTGTATGTGGATGATCTGTTCTTGACAGGTTCATTAAGGCTCATCACAGACTGCAAGAAGAATTTAGCTGAAGAATTTGACATGAAGGACCTGGGATAGATGCACTATTTTCTAGGGTTGGAAGTTTGGTAGCAGAATGGGGAGATCTTCCTTAGTCAAGGAAGATACACTACAGTGATTCTGAAGAGATTTCAGATGGAGGATTGTAGGCCCATGACCACTCCAATGATTACCAACTGGAGGAAAATCTACACGTCTGAAAATTATGAAGCTGATCCTACGCTATACAGATAACTCATAGGGTCATTGATGTATCTGGTAAATACAAGGCCACACATCTGTTATGCCGTTAATACCCTAAGTCAGTTCATGGTGGAACAAAAAAGGGCACATTGGGTAGTAACCAAACATGTTCTAAGGTACCTTCGAGGGACAATCGAGATTGGATTGAAGTACACCCATGGAAATGATGTCAGGTTAAGTGGATTTATTGATGCAGATTGGGCTGGAAGTTCAGTTGATCGAAAGAGTAATAGTGGGTACTGTTTCAGTCTAGGATTAGGAATGACTTCCTGGTGCAGTAGGAAAAAAAATTCCATGGCACTGAGTTTAGCAGAGGCAGATTATATGGTAGCTAGCACAACTTCGTGCGAAGCCATATGGCTTATAAAAATATTAGTAAATCTACTCAAGGAGAAAATGGAAGCGACCAACATTTTATGTGATAATCAAAGTTGCATAAAGCTCTCTGAGAATCCTGTGTTTCAGGATAGGTCGAAACATATTAACATCAGGTGTCACTTCATTATGGACTGTGTACAATGTGGAGCTATTCAATTGTAGTACACTCCATTAGGAGAACATGTGGCAGACATCCTCACCAAGGCTCTGGAAAAGACAAAGTTTGTCTACTTCAGAGAAAATATGGGGATGATGAAGAATCCCTTCCAGTAGCAGAAATGGAGGATTCTGTATTCAGAGGGAGCTGTGGTACAGGTGCATCAAGTGACAGTGGCACTGTCAAACACAGTAGTATGGGGGCAGAAGCGTAGCAGGTGGGGGAGAAAAATCTTGAGATCAACAACGCAGAGGGTGCTTTAGAATTAGAGCAACATGCATCAGGCATATTGTTGGAAAACTTTCCTTGCTAAGAGGGAGTGTTGATTTTGTAGAATCAAAAAGTGTTCCAAGTCTCAAACTTTGCAGGGAGGCTTGGACAACAACATTCGAAAGAACCCATAAACTGTTTGTGGAAATTCCACTCGGTTAAAGACTTATTAAAATAATTAATTATTTTAATGGATACCCTAAGTCCAAACTTAGGAAAATGAAATAATTAAAGGGTATTAATAAGTCAGAGTGTGAATCTTCTAGAAAACATGGATCAAGTCAAAATTTAATCTTAGCCATTGATTAATATTTTAATCTGGGCCATTGGTTCTCCAATAGGAAGATTATAAAAGAAGGCTTGAAGGTCACTTGGAAGACAAGCTGGGCACACACTCAGTACCCGAAGAAGATCCATTCTGATGTAGAATTCGATCTCAGTGGGAGAGTTGCAAAAGCAGGAGGAGATTAGGGGTGATGAAGATCAGGTTCAGAGAGCAGTAGTGGGTCAATGGAGGAAGCTTGAGGTTGTAGAGCAGAGACCCCACGCAGATTCATGCAGTCCACCTTTGGGACTGTGTAGAGAATCACGTAGACTGGCGAAGGGGCTTGTAGGGGCTGTTTTGGGTGTCAGAATTATTTCCAAGTAAGCTAGACATTCAGTCTCAGGTGGTTCAGAATTTATCTGCTGAATATTTTCCCTGTAAAGATATCATTTGCTGAAGAATTAATAAAACCCTCATCTGCTGCACCAGTTTTCTCACATTGGGTTTTTCTGGGGACAATTGTCCAAAAATAATTGTGTACATGTGATTGATTCTTGTGCTTATGTTCTCTACTGTTGATTTCTCTGCATATATAATTGTGAATGTTGCAGTAGTATTTATTTCGATATTTGCTGGAAGGTTTCTAAATAATAAATTATTGAAATAAGAAGTAAGAGAAATAAATCTATCACTGCAACTGGTTGTAAATTTTCACACTCTGGGCCTTGCTCCAAAGGCTACGCTAATTTATTGATTTCGACTACAAAATGAGTACATAAAATTTTTTCGTCTCAGAGTGTGAAATTGATACTAGAGTGGCATTGTTTCCCTTCAAGAAATTTCTCCTTTAGATGACTATCACTCATAATTCTGACTCGTTTATAGAAATAAAAATACGACGCCAAAAAATGGCTCTCTCACTGAACGTGGCAATAGGTCCTTATACTCAAGTTCGAGATAAAAAGCATAAATTTTACTGTTTCCCAACAGAAGTGTCATTGTTTTCTTTCTTACAATCACACTGAGAATAGACTGAAAAATAGGCCTTCCCAATGAAGAAATTTATTCTTCCGCTGCGTCTGGAATTCCTCAAAGCCCCTATCTAGGGTCTTAAAGCACTCAAAAATACCTTCGTATGGCTTCAAAAAGCCAAAAACTGTCTCTGCTACAAATTTAACAAGGATTGACTTTGCAAGCCATTCAAAAAAACTTGTGTGGCCTAATGGTATAGTGCTTGGTTTATAATTACCTAGTTTAGGGGTTCGATCCACCATATGCGTGACTTGTTTGAACAATTTGTGGTCGATTTGTTACATGGTGATATGGTTCGTTGTCTATAAAAAAAATTAACCAAACTTTTTGGTTGGTCCCCCTCCACTAGTGGACCGACCGCTGCTTGTGAACACAGTTATGGCATATATAAACTGACGGTTAGTATAACTATGGTAGCAAACCACCAATCTGACTGCTAACATATATATTATATGTTATATATCACATGGGTTGTTGCAAATATCATGGTATGGCAAGTCGGTCCTGCACTGATCGCCACATGTGACCGCACACCATTATGTATGCCACTAGTTAACACGCCAAACATCTTTTCCCTAGTCACTATATATGGTTGACTTCTGCGCTAAACATATACTTTGGTTGGAAGAGTTATGGCGGGTTCTGCCAATCTTGGTAGGCTCCCACCATTTATTTATTATTCAACCATATCAATTGAAACATATGAGACAAAGTTATGTTAACAAGGCCCACCGTTAGCCCCACTGGTATGTCGTCATATTTGTAGAGCAGAGATCTTGGGATTGAATCCCATCCAGTCCATCGGTCGATCAAAATTTTGACCAACAAAATATGGCCAAATGGTCTTTCCCAGTTGGGCCATGTGGCGCCTAGTGATTAGGCCACATGGCACCATGATATTGGTCCATTATTGATGAAACAAAAACCGACAAATGTCACCATATGTGCCTGATAAACCTCCTCACTGGATTGGCCCACGTTCCATTCTTACTACCCGGTCACCAGGATGACGTAACTTCCCATTCAATTTCCACACTGCCATATGTCCTCATGGGATTGGCCCACATTTCATTAGTACAGTCCAGTAAACTGTTGATGTCAGTGCTTAGTCATCCGCCATACGTCCGAACCTTTACCTGCCATGTCATCACCACGTCAGTTGTCGTACCTATCACATAAGCATCATACCCATCAAGTATACCTAGCATGTCAGCGTCGTACCCGCCAACTGTGCGGACTGGCACGTGGAGAAATGTGACTGGTCCAAATCAGTGCCAAAGGTACAAAATTAAGTGACACGTGTCATCCTTTTGTGTTTTCACGTGACCTCATTGATGTCATCATCTAACACATCACTTGCCAACTCATCACAGGCTGATGTCATTATGCCATGTGTCACCTCCCAACTGGTCCAAATCTGCCCCTGCTAATGTCATTGTACGGATATGCCACATCGTCATATGACTGTCACGTATATTTACCAAAGGAAGCCACATGTCTCGTCTGTACTTTTCCACGTCACCCTCGTGGGAGCCATTTTTACCTTCTTTTCACTCGGTCCCAAAAAAATTAATTTCTCATATCTTCTTCATACAGACTCTGTTTTGCATGTTGTTTGTGCCATTGGATTCATCTCCATGAGCTCTACAATGTGATGTTGGTTTCATGAAAATCTAAGATACTTATTTTTTAGGCTTTTTGAGATCAACTGCTATCCAAATAGCATTAGAATTTTCCTGAACATGACCATCCTGGTCTCAAAACATGACTAAACTCAATTTCATTTCAACTGACAAGATCCACCTGGATCAAATGGTATGCCTAGTCTCAGCGCCAAGCTGCGATGATTCTCTATCTCTATTGGCAATGAAATTCTCCGAGATGGTCATGGAAACAATCTCAGAGGTGGTGCTACCCGCGCAGGGTCCCTACAAGCCCCGAAACATTCATAACTATGCCCCAATCCAGGTCCATAAATCTTAGATCCAATGCTTATGTAATTAAGCCTCATATGTAGCATGAAATTTGCAAGGTAAATGAGGACCTGGAAATTGTGGGGGAACTAGCCCCAAGCTCCAATGAATCCATCATAAACAAAATGGGTCGTATCAAATTTTTAAAAATATTTTAGCGGAATCAGACCAAAATCTCTAGACAGTCTAGAAGTATGTCAAACAACTCCCAATGAACATCAATGTTCTTGGTGGCATGTTTCACCGCCTTCCAAGTATGTGGGCCTCTAACCTCCAACTTCCTAATCCTATGTATGGAATATATGAGGTGTTTCTGTGGGCTTGATCTCTGGTATGTCTCAATAAACCTGTTGATGCTATTTAGAATCAGAGATAAACTACGCCTAGTAGTTGTACTAGAAAATATTTTATGTAGCTCTTGTGTGATCCATGTCAGTTGGGCCCTAACATCCTCAACTGTGATACGAGATATAGCATTGTTCCACGGAGGGATCGACACTTCACTTTGATCCTAGTCTTGACCCTTATGAGGGCCTGCAAATCATAAATATAATTTAATATGCATATAATAAACTAAAAGCATAATAACATATACATTAAATTCAAACACATCAATTGAAGACGATTTAAAAAGTAAAGACAATTTCAAGGCATAAACACATAAATTTTAAAAAGGATTTAAAATGCAAGATGTATACCTGCAACATGTGAAGAAGGCCACTTTCCGTAGCAAGATCGTCAACAAAGACATAAACACTTCCCTTGAAACTCTGACTGGTGTCGGAGGGAGGATCAATGAGTGGAACAAACACTCTAGTATGTCTACGTGATCTAGCCCAACCATGTTGTTATAGGCCATTTTGTTACATCTAGTCAATAGGCCTCCTAATGGGATCAATCAACATCATATTCTCCCTTATCATCATCATTGCATAAATCCCTAAGCATGCCTCTTTAATTCCCCACAGTTTATGCCTGAAATTGCATCATCTGAGTCAATTTTAGAACCGACGATCCTTGGCCTCTTGTTGGAATTTGTTCACCTACAGGTTTCTCTCCCGTGGCCTACATTGATCACATATAGGTTGCTCCCCTTTCCACCTTTTTTGGTTCTATAAATACGGGAAAAAGAGAGAGAATTCTAAAGCCTCCATTTCTAGAAGCCTCTAAGATCTGTTGTAACCATTTAGCTCAGATACAACATTCAAATGCTATCCTAACCTACATTAGAGTTTCCATCCCTTATCCTTTGATTCCATCCTCCCATCAAAGGTGGATTTAAAGCCCTAGATTGGTAATAGGATAAGAGATCCCAAATTACCCCACTCCTCTATATATTTACAACCTTCCATATGCAAGAGGTTGGCTTTTGGAGAGTGATTCTACCCTTATGTTGTTGTTGTGAAAGGTTTCATTTCATGCATTTAGGGTGATTTTAGGTGCACTTTGTGACAAGTAAAGGACAAGTCAGCGTGGAGGATTACTTCCATAAGATCAACACCTATTTATTGTTATAAATCCTTCCATATATATTAATGCAAAGAATTCTTTGTTTTCCTATATGTGATGCCATTATTTCATGTATTTCAATACCATGTTAATATATTGAATAAAGTATTTAGATGATATTGCATAGATCCCGTAGTTTTTTGGCTTGTGTTATGTGACTGTGCGGGTTCTAATTTTGGAAATCAGAGCTGGAATTAGAGCATTCAAGCTAAATAAGGAGCAAAGCATGCAACAGATTCCACGTAGGCTTCATTTATTCATCTGTTTACTTTAAGGAAAACATTCGGTTCCTTGTCCCTTCGTTGTTCTAGGTTAGCCACCAAACTTAAGGGAGATACTTTTGTCCGTAATCATAAATCCCACATAACACATGTATAACATATCCCCCAACACTCTGATGGGATGTGGTTGGGGGGTGTATGGAGATGGCTCTACAAATTACATATAAACTAATCCAAGAAAAAAATGTTGACAAGAAAACCATTTATAAAAATTAAAGTAGAATAATCTAGGCATAAGTCTTAAACTAAATCGAGTGTCTTTTTTGATATATTATCAACCAAAGTATTGAGTTCCATGTAAACACAATTGAAAATTTGTGATCAAATTTAACTTACACTTTTTCCCATTTATAAATAATGCATTTTATTCATAGAGCAGAAATATGCAAATATATGTAAAAAATTGAAATAAACATATTTGAAAAACTAATAAAACTCCATGCCAATCAAATACTCCATAAGACAAGTTCTTCTAATTTTTTATTTTGACATGTGACATGTATTAGGTGCAAGCACATGAAGACAATGTTTCTGGTACGACACACTACACAATATTGTGAAAATTAGAAAAGACTCAAAATGCTTATATGTTCACTTTAAATGCACTTTTCATCATGGATTTAATGCATATATCAATAATGTATTGTTGAAATTTGAACTTATATGCGTGTGTGCGTTTGTGTTATGTTGTGTTACATAGTTAAATAAAAATATAGGAAGTGTAAGTTATAATATCATTATTGAACTAATAAATTTAATAAGGGTGAGAACTAAGAAATATATAGTTGTTATATCATTATATTAAATAATTCTACAAATATGAGTAGTGGAAATTTTAAGGAAAATTACAGTAGATCAACTCTAGTCTTAAAATGTTGTTGAGCATCACCCATCTTATGTTATTATGAAGAGCACATTGTGTTATATATATATAAAAAATTTAATTAAATAAAAAAACTCGTTTTGGACTCTCAATTTAGTTATTATTTTATTTAAGTACAACTAATTTTATAAAATAGATTATTAAATTTATTATTAAAAAATATGTAAAATATAAATTTATTTAAATTTAAAATAAAAAATGAAATAAAATTTCTTATTGGATTTAATAGAGGTTCACCATGAGTAATCATATTCATTATGTCAATTTAAAGCTCCTAATTTATATATTTATTGGTTATAGTTTAATTGTTTTCTCTTTTGAAAAAAAATTGGCCATATTTGTGGTCAAATTTGTTCAAAATTTAAAATGATTTTTTAATAATAAAATATCATTTTAAAAAAAAGTTTATTTCACTAAATTCCTAAAAAAAATTTTAAAATTTAAAATAATTAAAAAAACAAAGTTTTTACCATAGAAAATATTTATAATGATGATGATGATGATTACCATTCGTTAAGACCAATGTGGTCTATTGGACCTTAAGCGAGGAGAAAGAATCGAAGTTTGATTCTTCAAAATCTTGTTTCTATGGTCAACGATAAGGGAAATAAGTGCTCCAATATCGCTATAGGTGGGTTGGCTTAACAGGTCAAGAAGATTGGAAGTGTGGTAAATGGTAGGGAATTGAGAGCGAATGTGACTAAGAGTCGAGCAATCTAAAGGAAGTGTTTTTCATCTTCTACCTGCTTAGAATCACAAATCTGACAGATTCTATCGTTCCAAGGGGTCTTGGGAATAGACCACCAAATTCTAACAAACACGTTAGTTCTTATCTTAGCGATGTTATTTTTTTTTCTTATTGCTGGACAACACCGAGAGATAATTCTGATTATCAAGGGTGGGATTGATCACTTCCTTATAGTATCTTAGCTTCCTTTTACCCTCCAACTCCTGATCCTCCCACAACTTGTCCTTAAAATTGGAGGTAATAGTATTTTTGATATTAAATTTTCTTCCCATACTGAGCTCCTCCTTAATTCCTCAATGGTTGAGCCAGGACTGGGCATCCTTATGCGACCCGCGCTTGAGGTGAAGGTGAGGGTTTTGACTACAGTTAGAAGCAATTTCAGGGAGCCTTTTAGATTCCATGTTGTCAAGATTCTTCTTATACATCAGATATCTAAACATAGCTGTACTTTCAATGGGGGACAAACCAGATTTGATCAAGAGGATAGGATAGGGAGTATTTCCCTTGATATTAAGGTTGTAGGTTATGAATTGTTTTTGAATCATCTTAAGCTTCCTCCATAATTCTCTGGATATACTGCAACCCCAAACTTCACATTCGTATAAGACAACAGGGGTGACATGGGTCTCAAAGAGAAACCTCTTTTTACTCCAAATGTAAATATCGACCGACTTGCAATTGTTTTCAAGTTCATAATAAGATTTCCAACCCCCAATAATCCTTTTCTCGATGCTATAACTCCAGTTGAGATGATGAGGGAAGTCAATGCCCAAATACTTATAAGAAAAAAATTGTTCTAAGCACTGGTTATTATACATGAAAATACCATGGGTGATATTTTAATATTTAATGATCATGACTTTAGTCTTATCGGTATTAACTGTCATACACATCTTGGAGCAGTAGTCATGAAGAATCTGGAGCTGTTAGCCAAGGTCATGGAATTTTGCAAGAAGAACGATATCATCGGCATAGAGGAGAAGAGTAATGAGAACACCAGCAAGCTCGGTGCCCTTGCACCCCGTAGATTCCAGACACTCCTCTAGCTTATCGATGTATATTCCAAAAAGGGTAGGGGATAGGGGACACCCTTTATTAACTCCGATATTGCATTTAATGTTTTTATACCACCCCTCGTTGGTATAAATCTTGGCAGTGACAACCTCGTAGAGACAGATCACAAAAATCCTCAGCTCAGGAGGGACCATGATCTCTTTAAATATCTCCCAAATCTTATCTTGAGGAACAATGTCGAAAGATTTTCTAAAATCCACAAAGAAACATAAGAGATCGACTTTACTTTTGCAAGATTCCTCCGCAATGATTCTAAGAGTGACCAGATGGTCAATAGTTGAGTGATGTCTCCTAAAACTAGCTTGTCCTTTAGCTCTTTTTCCCTGGATTTCAAGCCAAAGGCTAAAATTCTTCTCCAAAATGAACCCATAAAGCTTGGCCAGGATATGGCTAGCCATAATGGTTCTGCAGTTAGATGGAACACTCTTGTCCCCATTTTTAAATATAGGCACAATAAAGTTTTGCATCCAAAGCCGAGGGAAGGCATGTATTACAGCCAAATTGAGAAGCTTGTGGAGATAGGGAATGAGGATAGATTTTCCCATTTTAAGGATCTCATCTTGGTATCCTTCTATGTCTTTAGCTTTCCCATTAGCGAGCTTATTAATACCAGACTCCATGTCGTCAAGAGAGAATACATCCTCCTTAATTGGAGTGATTAAGGTGGCGACCATAGTGTCTGAAGAGTCATACAACTTATTAAGGTAGTTGTCCTAGTTTTCTAAGGGGAAAGAATGGTTATATTTGGTTTTATGGACAAGAACATTCCGCCAAATTTTTTTTGGCGCGACTTTAGAAAGGTGGAGAAGATAATATCGTCTTTTATTAATATATGACATTTTCTTCCTCTTGATGATATTTTTGTATATATAGATATTCTGTAGCTTAATGATTTCGTTAGGAGTGTCTCTGATCGATTTCCTGGCAATTTTGAAATCTTTGTCATACCATGGATTGGAAGTTCTATTAGACTGCTTAAATGAAATCTCATTAGAAAACTTGCTAATGGTGTTGGAAAGGATAGTAGTGAAATGGTAATAAATTTGATCAATGTTATTATTATAATTCACAGGGCCTAAATCCCTCTCTAAATCCCTTAAGAAGAGGTCGGTTTTACTTCTATCAAAGCAAATGTGTCTTTTTCTTTCACTGGTCTCCTACATGTGGGTGGTATGCATAGCAAGATTAAGGGATAAAGATAGAGGTTTGTGGTCAGAGTCAGGCTTGAATCCATTAAGAAGCTCGAAGTTTGTAATATGGTTGAGGATGAGGATGTTAGAAATTGCATAATCCACGTCACTGCTACCCATCTGATCTGAAAATGGTCTGGATAACTTGTATGTATTTCAAGAACCTACCAAGCAGTTTAAAATAAATTGATCTAGCTTGTACTTGACAATTTTGCAGAATTATTTACTTGAAAGTGGTGTATGAATTTTTATTGTTTATGTGTCTTAACTTCATTTTTTCTTGCTATAATTTAACATGTGTGACAACAACATAAGGCAAAAAATAATCATTCAAACACAACAACAATTTTAATCTAGGAGTTCACTCGAAATCTCGTGGGCTACGTCTCCTTTGAGCATTGTCATCATGACTCAGCTCTTTGGGATTATGGTAAGTTTTTTTACAAGTAAATAATTAATTCCAATGAATAAAAAAATGATCCAAAGAACTCAAAATACCATAAATATCCCTCAATTGGCTATCCAAACTCTGAAAAACAGCTTTAGGCTCTTGTTGACACGACCCCTTCGATCGGTGCACTAAGCTACTATGAGCTTATAAATGGCACAAACTACCCTAAAATCTGTTTCTGTCACTGAAACCACTCCTGATGTATCCAATATACATCAGACATCAAATATCAACTGATAAATTTCTCAAATTGAGCACTGCATTCCCCAAATAGGATATCCTCCACGGTTTGCCCAGGGCTGCCCAGAACTTCACATCAGCTTTTTGAGCTCTATAAGTTCTCAAAATATTCTGTAACCACTTCCATTGGTTCCAAAATGATTGAAATATCCAAGATAGATTTTTGGTTCATCAAAAATAGCCTCCGAATGCTCCGGTTTCGCCTCAATCACCTATCGGTACCCCCTGGCATTGGGGTCAATGAAAATGTCTCTGTTGAGTTTTTGACCTCTGAAAGTCTTTAAAACTTGTTGAAACCTTTGTAAATAGATTCAAAATGATGTTTTAAGTCAATAATTACCATTGGTTCATTGCATATGGTCTCAAACATCTCTTTCTAAGCCTTGCACTGCTGCTGGAAAAAGATGGCACTAATGGCCCCTGGAACTTTAATGAAGCTTTTCAGAATTCAAATGTTCTCTACAGGCTTTGAAAACCATCTCATCAGATCCAAAAAATCTTAATTATCCAATTTAGACTATTGGAACTTTGGAAAAGGACTCTAACTCCCCTGGTTAGGCCTCAAACTAAATTTGTCTCATGGTGGCCCCGAGGGCTCCTTCATCTTCCCTAAAGAAAAAGATATTGAAGATCACCTCCATTTGACCTGAAACCTGTCCCAAAGTGCTAAAGAGGTCTAAGAGATGCAAAATTGACTAAAATTTCATCCAATTTTGTTCAATAATGAGGAAGTTATGACCTCCCAAAGAAAACTGGCCAATGTCCCCCAAAAACCCCACTAAATGTGGAGGAACTGCTAGTTACAAACCAAATTTGGTTAAATCCGCCCAAAATGGTGTGCTCCTCCAGAATTGTCGGAACCGCCAACTTCAAAATTAAATGTTAGGCGGGCATGTGACCGGTTGCGGGTTAACCGCCGAAACAAATGTTTTTTCCTAACAACAAATGATGGAAATTAATGTTAATTCGGGCGGGGTCACATGTGACCCCCACCACGACTGTAGGTTTAGCCGCGGTTAGAGTTTAACTCCTGTTCGTGGGGCATGGTCTTGTGGAGGGTCTTATGGGGTCAGTCTAGCCCTTAATGTTTTCTGCCGTATTGCAATTTAAACCATAAAATGCTATTACGACCATAGTTATATAAGAAACAACCTGCAGTTCTCTCGGTTGGGCCTGTGGGCTGGTAGCCAATAGACCCAGGGTCGAATCTTGTGAAGTCACAATAATTTTTCCAACCAAAATCTCATTCGGCCTGGGGCCATGTGGTAGGCCCGGCCACGTGGCGGCCTCCGGGCCTACCACGTGGCAGCTCCTGATTGGTCCGCCCCAAAAAAGTCAACCAATCCTCGAATCACAAACTGCCACTTGTCAGAATTGATACATCAGAATGGAATATTTTGAGGAATATTCCAAGAATATTCCTTGGAATATATATATATATATATATATATTTTAAATTTTCTAAATTCAAAAAAGTTAAACTTGGTCAACTAAAAAATGGAGTTTACTGGAGACTTCAAACCTTCATAACTTTCACATATGATGTCGGTTTTGAGAATTGTTCACGACACCAGAATCGCAGCAACGAGACCTTTCCAGTCATTCAGGTTGCAACCAATTTTGAACACTTTAATTTTTGAGAAATTTGCATAACTTTGACATGATCTCCTGATCACTAGCGCATGGAAACATGTCATCTGACTGGAGAGAGGCCACTTGTTAATACCATTACAAATTAAAACCTAAATTACAATTTTTGTTTGTACTTTTCAAGAGTGGTTTTCTTTGCTTTTGGTCTTTAAGGGTTTTCTTGGTGGATTTCTAGGTTATGTTTTGTGGTTTTCAATAGTTTTCTTAGTGGTGTTTTTTTTCATGATGGCAGTTTTCGTAATTGTTTTTCTATTTTTTTTATGGTAGGTTTTTTTCCAAATTATTTTATTTTCTTTTGCAAAATAAAATAAAATAAAAGAGACAAAAATGACAGGAAACCTACCTACCTCTCGGTTGTTGGTGGCGTTGATGGGTAGCTAGATTGAGTTCCTCCATCTCATTCGAGCTTAGAAATATTCCGTCGAGCTTAAATCTTCAGAGGAACTCCTTTTCCTCTAGGGTTCTGCTTAAATCTTCAGTGGAACTCTCTTTTTCCTCTAGGGTTTTTCTTAAATCTTCAGTGGAACTCCTTTTCCTCTAGGGGCTTGAGCAACTTAAATTTCATGAGAGCATCCTTTTTTCACGAAAACGTGCCTTTTTTCACCAAAATCTGCCCTCCCTTCGCCAAAAGGTGTAACCCAACTCCATGCTATCACCCATTTCGATGTTGTTTAATTATTTTTATACATAAGTTAACTAGTGATAACCTTGTTTTTATTGGGTAAATGTTCTTGTCAAGCAAGATGATAGAATATGATATGGAGTATTTCCTTTAATCTTGAAAGGATTTGTTATTTCTTTTCCCATAATAATACAGAGATAAAGAAACCCCAAATCTCACATTCATTTGACTAAATTTTCTAAGAGTTTTTCTTTTTCTTCTTTTCCCAATCCTCAAATTTTTTACAAGCTAATCTTAATTGTGTTTTTTTAAATTGCAAAGAAAATAATAAATTTGTAACATGTCTACCATCAACTTTGACACCAATAGAAATTGTTGAGTTAAGATAGTTTATTTAGGAATATAAATTCTAGAATTTCCATTTTTTAAATAAAATAACAAATTATAGATGGTGTAAATTTAACATTGAAAATATTTTTTTTTATATACACAAATTGTTTTTTTTTTTTTTTTCTCTCCATCCGTATTTTAGCATTGCAAATTCTCAATATTATAAATAGAATATAAATATTTTGATTACTTTTTTTTTTTTCACAAAGGAAAAATTTGTAATTTTATTTATGAAAAACAAAATTACATGTTACATGAGCTATTAATTGTCAAAGGACCGTCAAGTTGCCGCAATAAAATTACAAAGGAAGTACAATTAGGATTTTCTCCCTTTCTTCTTTTCAACCTTACGCCAAGCACCTTGTGTTGACGTGGTCGCGATAAGGACGAGCTGATTTTATTCCGCTTGTGCTCCATTGTCCTTATCAGAGTCTGATGTGTCTGAAGTATGTGTTCTTTTATTCCCCCCACTGTCTGGTGCTCCAGGTACCATATCCTGCTAAGTCTTTGTGGTGGTGTTGAGAGGATCTTGCATTTCCTGTTCTTGTGAGCCCAAGGAGGTGTCTGTTTGTTTATTATCATGTGGTATGGGTTCTTCCTCTTCTTCTTGTTGTTCTGGCCCTTCAGAAGGAAATTGCCAACCTTTGGCAGCTTTGCCTGATTTCTTCTTTTTTCTGTTATCTCTTGTGGCTGTCGGGCATGAGTTTTGCAGGTGTCCTGTGTTCCTACATATCCAGCATCTGAAAGATGTGTTCTCATAATCTAAATGTTGTGTCCATCATTGTTGTTTATTATTTAGCATAATGCACTCTGGGAGTCCTTTGCTCAAGTCTACTTGCACACAGATTCGTGCGAAGGTGAAAATGTGCTCCTCCAGGCTTTGAGTATCTGTTTTAATATATCTACTAAGGGTGTTTCCAATGCAGCCAAGAACATTTTCATTCCAAAAATGTAGTGGGAGATTGTAGAGCCTAACCCAGATCGGCATTCTGGTCACCTCCATAGTGTTGGCATCAAAATTTGGGAACCATGGTGTGATGAAGAGTCCAGTGGAGCCCCAGAACCATGGTCCCTCACTAAGTATGGTATCTCTGACCTCAATTGATGAAAAATTGACAATGAAGAACCCCTTAGAACATAGGTGGATTTCACACTCCATGGTCAAGTTTGTAAAAATCCAATGGAACAGATCCATTGGTTTGGGCCAGAAGGAGTTGAATCTTCCTATTATTGCTTGGGATCCGTAGGCATTTCTATGCACATCAATATCTAGATTGTCTATATTTATTTCAGGCACACTGTCTTGCTGTTCCACAATGTATGGCTTGGGGAAGCTTTCTGCAGGGGCATCAAGTGCTGTATTTTTTTTGTTTTTGTCCCCCTGTAAGACATTTCTGTATGTGGGACCTTTTGAGTTACTGTTTTGGATGCACTTGCACCCAGGGAGCTTCCATGTTCTCTGTTTTGGCCCAGTGTTCCCCCCCGCAGTCTTAGGTTGAGACAAATAGAAGATCCAGAAACAATGGCATATTCTTTAAGAGTGCTAGGATCAGCTAATGCTTTCCCCCCAAAAATCAATGACTGTAGATGAAATGGGTACCCTGCAATAGACTGGATTTCTTCCTTCAAAGATAAAATCAAGTCTGTGTTTCGAATCCATATATTAAAAATATTGCCAACGGGAGGCTTAATGAAGATTTGATATGGATCCGAGCCTACCTAAAGGTCGATATTGCTGATAAACCGAATGCTTCTTTTTCCCTTTGGTTCATCATTCGTGGCAAGTGCGCTAACCTGTGTTTGATAACTAGATTCAACACTCATGGCAAGCGCGCTATCAGAATGGTAGCGATGCCCATTACAGGAAATCGCACGCAGGTGGTCTGATGGTTGGTTTGTATGCCGCCTCCAGCAGCAAGCCGTCAATAGAAAGTCCAGTCTGGAAAAACCAATAAAACCTGTGCAACCACATGTCGGAGAGCGATTCCTTTTCTTGTCCACCCAGGTATGTCCAGAATGTAGGTCCGTCGCGCAACAAGTACCGTGACCTGAGGGTCCGAAAACTGAAGCGATAACTGTCTCAGAGCAAGGGATATCAGTCCGGTGTGTATCCAAACCCCAACCAGGTAGCTGGGAAATGTGTCTCGACACCACAGGAACCCGTCCAGGATGTGCCGCCTCTGCAGAAGCCGAATAACCAGAACAGAGAGCCTTAGGATATCCGCTGACAACCAGAGCTCCGCTTCCCTCCATTTTTCATTTTCTCTAGCCTTCCTATTTGTTCAATCCACCAATATTTTTATTACTATCAACATTTATCATCTATTTAATTTATATATGATTTGTTACCCTAATTCATCCCATTGAATCTCGAACTTTAAAATGACCATGTGCAGCCTACCGTAGAGGGCATTAGATGTCAGGATGCTTCTTGCTCCCCTATTTGAAACATATATTATGATTTTCTATTATACCTTAACGTGATAAAAATAAAGTGATCGAAAAAATAATTCTCAAATGAATGACATGTGAAAGTTTTGGCAGATTTATTAAATAAAAGCACATGCACACGACATGCTACGTAGGAAAGTAATGCTTTGCGCATGCTGCAGAAGTTTTCAGTAGATTGGCTCTAACATAGATCCAAAATTCTTAATAGATTGGCTTGAATTTCCAATAAAACTGGGAAAATATGTAAAATGGTAGCTGAATTTACACACTATGGATTTAGCTAGAAAGGGATGAACAAAACTTAGAAAACTTGCGAGAAGTAAAGAAAAAATAAAATTGAGACCAAACAGATTATGAATTTTATTTAAGCAAAAAAAAATGAAGGGAAAATACAATTCAATGCAATATACTCTAGTATAGTAGTGAATTTAGAGAGATGTGAGCATGTAGTTATTAGTTAACTCTTTCATGCAAGTAGACATTAGTAAAACTCGTGCACCTAATTGTGGAGTGTCAACTTTGTGATAATAACATTGTTGTCATGCATGAATCTAATCAAAAGCCTAACTTAAGTATAATTAAGTGTATGTTATGTCTAATACCCCTCCTTGAAGCACTACTAAAAATAAAAGAGTTAATGGGTCATAGCAAGAAGCCATGTTATGTACCAATTTTACATTGCACCCAAGTAACACCTTAGAACAACCACAAGAAGAGGAATGAGGGAAAACCACATGGGAAAAGAATGTACTATACTAAAAAATAAATACAAGTGAAGATCTCATAGTTTGTTCAGAAGTACGATAGTACTACATGTCGATGACCCTATCATGTAGTAATCCTTAGATGTAATGCATGTGAATCTCAATGTGTTTTGTTTGTTTTTTCTGCACTCATCTCTACAAAAAATTACAATGTTTTGATTGCTGCATTAGATGAAAATTGGGTGATGAAATAGGATACCAAAATCAGTAAGGAAGTTCTAAAAGAATTGGCCTAAATGGCAATGTCAATTTCACCTCTATATTCGACCTTTGTTGATGACAAAGAAAACACAGATTGCTTTTTGATGGAAATGAGGCTAGAGCCTAAACTAAGAACATATCATGAAGTGAATTTGTGTTAATTTTAGTTAAAAATGGTATGTTCTATGCTTAGCATAATTACTTCAATGTCCTTTAGAAACCCAATGCTTCCAATTTATTTTCCAATAACAATCACATTAACTATTAATCACATTGATAGTGAGTGTAGATAGAACATGAAATAGAACATGAAATAACAAAATGCAGAAGACAAGCAAAGACAAGAGGGCACTAGATTTGGAAAATACCAAGGAAAAATCCCAGGATGGGGGGAAACCTTTGATCAATTATTCTTATTCTTTTATCAAATGTTCAGCAAAGAAAGAAAGAGTACAAAAGTTAAAATTGACTTGCCAAACCAAAGTAAAAAAACCTTGTCAAATATGAAGCCAAAGATGGTCAACACAATAACAAATTATCCTCTTTGGAGCTTGGTCAAAGAAAGTCATGCTTAGCCTCCTTATCTAGCCAAATAGCAGTCAAAACAATAATCTAAACAACAATCAAACTTGTTCAGCTGAAGTCAACTTTTGTAGTCAAATAGGCCAGTAGTGAATGTAGGTCAAAGTGCCTATAAATTTTCAGTTTCTGTGCCAAAAAATACGTACTACCAAAAACGAAATATTCCCACAAAAATTGCAGTCAAAGGAGGTGAAATCACCCTTGGTAAACACTAGTCAAACCTGCAACAGTCTCTGAAATTTTAGCCCTATAATTCACCATGCAATTCATCCTTCTTCTACCACACATGTGAGGAAAAGGTATTCCCAATAAGTTTTATGAAACAATCAGAGAAGGAGAGGGGTGATTATGTGAGTGAGTGAGACGCAAAATGAGGTTGGAGGTCTCTCTTATTTATACAAATCCTTGAGGGTGAAGTGAAATGTAACTTGGGCTTCACGAGTCTACATGATGACGTGGCCAACCTCGACAATTTGCACATGTGTGGGCATAAATTCAAAAAATCATTTCTTCTTGTCCAGATTTGATGATATTTACAGGGATTTTGGTCTTCTCAAAAAGAGGAATTCAATGCGATCATCATCTCCATTAAATGAGCTTTCCAAAGTGGAATTTGGCCCTAGTATACAATTTTAACACTCCCTCTCAACTAGGGAGAATTCCACCTACCAATACATCCATCATCCATCATCCATCATCATGTCATCATTAGGGGAATTTTGAGGTCTAGAATAAGCCTCCTAAGGAAATTATAAATAATAGTGGAAATAATAAAATAATATTACATAACATCATCAAATTTTAGAGGGAAATAAGAAAAAACTGTTTTTTCAACTCGTATTTTCAACTTATCTCCTTATGGGTTTACTCAAATTTCAAGCAGGAACACTTTTTGGATGCATAATTTGATTCCTCATTCAAGGAGTACCCATGTTGCATACTTTCGATGGATCCTTCTACACGAAAAATGAGAAATACATAAAAAACGTGATTGCAATCACGAATTTTCATGTATTTCTCATTTTTCATGTAGTAGGGTTCATAGAAAGTATGCAACATGGGTATATTTTGGATGAAGAATTAAAATTTTCATCCAAAGAGCACTCCCGCTCGAAATTTGAGTAAAAACTTAAGGAGATAAGTTAAAAATACAAGTTGAAAAAGTAGTTTTATTAATTTTTAATATTTTTACTTTTTTACCCAAAAATGGTGAATCATCTCCCATAGTTGATATCATCATCTTGAATCCTATTGGTTCTTATAAAGTTTATTTTGGTTGTACATTTTTATTAGGAGGCCCATTTTAGACCCCAAAAGTTCTCTAATGCTTGTCGTCATCTACCATCTTTTTATTTCATCTCGGCTATGTTGAATACTAATATAGATAATGACGAAGAATCGATCGAGAGTGAGTAACAAGACATTGCTGATCTCCACTAAAAAAAGTCAATCCAGAGGTATAACCTCAATCATAATTGATCCCAGATCAACTTGTTGAACATCATGCATCCTATAAATAGGGAGTATAAAATTACACGAAGCATCTATCTGTAGTGCTATGGTCCTGTTGACGGTTTGAAATGTATCGCCAATAGTAGGGGATCTCCCTGATGCAGAATCCCAATTAGACTCTACACCGTTTTGTTTGAGGATCCCATCTAGTATATAGGCCTGGTAGGTTCCCTTCTGAGACTGTGAAAATGCTTTTCTTGGGATTTAGTGAGATCCCATATTTCTGACATCGTTCGAAAATCTGTTTGAGGTGGTGTACATGGTCATATCTCCTTTTCGAGAATACAGTGACGTCGTCCAAATATACCACCATATTCCATCCCATTAATCCTCTGAACGCGATGTCCATAACCCTATGGAAAGTTGCTCCACATTTATTAAACCGAAGGGCATGCGTCCGAATGCGAACGTTCCACACTTTGTTCTAAACGTGGTCTTCAAATGGTCGGGCTCGACAACCACCACCTGGTTGTATCCTGAAAATCTGTATAGTAAAGAGAATATTTTCGAGCCCGACAGATTTTGAAGGATCTATTCTATTATAACTTGGGAGACAACCCTCAGATCTATTCTCTTGCAGAATCTCTTGTTTCAAACTTTAGGGGAAAATATGATTAGCATGAAACGAAATCTAGAGAAGAGGAGCGCATCATTAAGGGATTTCAAACTTAATTTATAGAACTATAAAAACACATAATTGTAAAATTAAAACCCAACAGCTTCATTACTCTTTTCTAGGAAGAATAAATATTAACAAAAGATGTGACAGTGAAAACTTATCATACTCAACAAATTCTAGAATTACTGTGAAAATTTTATTCAAATACACTTGAAGATGTAAATACCAGAAGCTTTTCTTCTAAGGTTCAAAAAACTAGAACCACCTTCCACCTGCCTTCTGGGATTTTATTTCCGCTCTTTGATTCATTTTTGAATTGGTTTTGAGAACTAACTTCTTAAAGAAATTAATAACTATTTCAATGTAGTAGATATTACAAAACTACAATAATATCATATGTATATATAATATATGATATTAATTTCAAATAAAGCTTATTTGCAAGATTCATGATAGGAAATTATTCAAAATTCATAAAAATTAAAATTTGGATTTGAAAGTGGACGTGAGCTCCAACTGTCACCACACAATCCCCTTTATTGAAATAGAAAAACTACTGTTGGAATTTTGGGAAATTTCAAACAATAGAAATGGAGAGAATAATCTCCCCTCTACAACACAGAGAAATTTAAAAAACAAAAGTTTTGCCTTCAGACAGAGATAGCATGAAAAATTCTTTCTATTTCATTAACAGAACTTAAACTATTACAAATTTCTTCCTCAGTAAAGAGGGATTCACAAAATATGTGTAAGACTGCTATAGACGCAGTGCTCCAAAACAACTCTCTGTCTCTCAAGAACACACAAACAGTGCTCAGTTCTTCTTACTGTGTTTTCTTGCCTGCGGGCTCTCACACAACGGTTACAACAATACAATATTACAATGCAATACAATACAATACTACAAGCCTCACGGGCTTTTTCACTTTATATAAGGCGTGGCGGGAACAAACCATAAAATAAAGAAATAAATCAAAATACAAAGGAAAATATTTTTCGGGACATTAAAGCTTAACATAGCGCGATGTACGAGTGGGACCACATCGCAGTTGGCCATTTTGCAATGTGCGATATTGCGATGGCGCGAAAATCGCAATATCTGTGATCGCACATCGCAACAATCAACGTAACTCTGGCTTGGGCGGAGGGTGATACTGCGACATTGCGATGTTGCGATCGTGTGATGGCACGACGATCGCACATCGCAAATAATCCACATCAACAAGACACTCGAATTTCAAAACTGCACTTTGCGATTTGCGCTTTGGCACTCAAGTGGCGGGGACCACTTGTCCAGCCTTTTCATAACTTTTAAGTCTTTCGCCTGTTTTAATCAATTTCATTCATTTTTGGTTGTTGAGGGCTTTAAAGCCGAAATGACTGTATTAATAAAAACTGCTCCTCTGTAGTTCAGATCTACAGGAAATCTCCATTCCTCTGCAAAAATTGACTTCGCCCATATCAAGATTAATTCTCTTCTGCAATACTTGGCTGCGGCCCATCCACATTTAATTCTCCTTACGGATTCTCCATTCTTCTTCAATACAGAGTGCTGTGCACTCAAATCTTTGCTTCTGCTGCTGTACTCTTTTCTTCTTCCTGCTCAAAAGCACGACAGGTGACTTTAATATTTTCAACACTCCCCCTTAAAGTCAGCTGCTGGGTTATTAATAATACCCAAACATTTTCTTAAAAATTCAAATGTCTTCTGTGCCAATGGCTTTGTCAAAATATCTGCATATTGCTCCTCTGTTTTACAATGCTGTAAAGCAATTTCTCCATTGTTCACCAATTCTCTGATATAATGAAATTTTGTGTCTATGTGCTTTGTTCTCTTATGAAACACATTATTCTTTGACAATGCAATAGCTGAGCTATTGTCACAATAAATCACTGTCCCTTTTACTTGTTCTTGGCATAAACTTCTCAACATTCTTCTCATCCAAATTGCTTGACACGCTGCTGCTGTAGCTGCCACATATTCTGCCTCTGCTGTAGATAATTCCACAATCGGCTATTTCTTAGAAGCCCATGAAATGGCTCCTGAACCCATATAAAAAACATAACCGTAAGTGCTCTTCCGATCATCTACACTTCCAGCCCAATCACTGTCAGTGTATCCAACTAATTCTGAATTTTCTGAAGCAGTATACAAAATACCATACCTTTTAGTTCCTTTAACATACCTCAGAATTCTCTTTGCTGCTTGCCAATGTGTTTCTTTTGGCTTCTCCATAAATTTGGAAATTAGGCTAACAACATGTATAATATCCGGCCTAGTTGCAGTCAAATACATGAGACTGCCAACTATGCTTTTATACAAACTTGGATCAAAATCCTTGCTGCTGTCATCTTTACTCAACTTTAATCCCATTACGGAGGGAGTAATTGCAGCTTTGCACTCCTGCATATTAAATCTTTCTAAAACTTGATTCACATACTTTGCTTGAGAAATAAAAATCCCTTTCTCATTTTGTTCCACTTTTATTCCCAAGAAGTATCTCAACAAACCCATGTCAGTGATTTCAAATTCATCTTTCATGACTGTTTTAAGATTTTCAATAAGGTAATAATCATTACCAGTAAATATTAAATTATCAACATATAAGACAACAATAAGCATTTTTCCATCCTTTTCTTTAATGTAGAGGGTGGGTTCTCCCTCACACTTTTCAAATCCATTTTCCAGTAGATAGGAATCTATCCTACTGTACCATGCTCTTGGTGCTTGCTTCAGCCCATAAAGAGCCTTTTTCAGTTTGCAGACCTTATGCTCTTGGCCTTTCTTCTCATATCCGAGAGGTTGTTCCACATATACCTCTTCCATTAAAAATCCATTTAAAAATGCGGATTTTACATCCATCTGGTATCATTTCCATTTGTTTTGTGCTGCTATGGAAAACACTGCTCTTACAGTCTCCATTCTTGCAACTGGTGCAAAAGTTTCTTCATAATCAATCCCTTGCTTCTGCTTGTATCCTTTGACAACAATTCTGGCCTTGTGTCTCTCTATCTTTCCTTCAACATTGCTCTTGGTCTTATAGACCCATTTAACTCCAATAACTTCTTTACCTTCTGGGGGATCAACCAGCTCCCATGTTTTGTTCTTCTCTATGGCTTTAATTTCTTCGTCCATAGCTTCTATCCATTTTCTATCTTTAACAACATCTTCAAAATGAATAGGATCATCAACTTGAAAATACAAAGAAAATAGAGAATTCATACCTTCATTCGCTGCTCCTTGCTCATAAATTTCTCTAATGCTTCTAAACCTTGTTCCACTTTCACTTGGTGTAGTCGTGCTTGATGAAGCACTGAATTCTGCTCCGTGTGGTGTGCTTGGTGATGCACTCCCGCTTCTTCTCAAGGGTGTTCTACCGCCGGGCCGAGGCGTCCGTCGTCCCTTGGCATCGGGAGGTCATGGGCAAAGGATGGGTTGTTAATTTCAACCACATCTCCTTCATCTTCATCATGAGATAAACAGTTTTTAACGTTAACTGTTTTCTCGATGCTTCCATCCCATGCTTCCTCTTCAATGAATTGCACATCTCTGCTTATCACAAACTTCTTTGTGGATGGGTTATACAATTTGTATCCTTTGGAATCTTCACAATATCCAAGGAAAATACACTTCTCCCCCTTACTATCCAACTTCTTTCTCAATTTGTCTGGAATGTGTGCATATGCAACACACCCAAAAACTCTCATGTGGGTGACTCCTTTTTTTCTACCACTCCACGCTTCTTTTGGAACCTTGTTCATTACAGCTTTTGTGGGGCATCTATTCAAAATATATACAACATAGTTTGCTGCTTTTGCCCAATACTCATTCGGCAAATGCTTTGCCTTCAGCATGCTTCTCACCATCTCCATTATGGTTCGATTCTTCCATTCAGTGACTCCATTCTGTTGCGGCTTGTACCCGGTGGTAAATTGCTTGTGTATGCCGTTCTCTCCGCAAAAACGCAGAAATTCCTTTGATATGTATTCTCCTCCTCTATCAGTTCTGAGAACTTTAATATGCTGCCCGCTCTGTTTCTCTACAAGAGCTTTAAAATGGCGAAATTTCTGAAAGACTTCACTCTTATATTTTAAGAAATAAACCCACACTTTTCTTGTGAAATCATCTATGAAGGTCAGGATGTAACTGCTGCCTGAAACTGATGCTGTTTGCATTGGCCCACACAAATCTGAGTGGATGATTTCTAAGGGTGCTTTCGCCCTTATGCTTTTCCCTCATGGAAAATTTTCTCTGTGTTGCTTTCCCAAGATGCAGCCTTCACATAGGCTGTCAGGCTTCTCAATCAATGGTAAACCTCTTACCATTCCTTTTCTGTGCAGCAAATTTAATCCTCCCAAATTGAGATGTCCAAATCTCAAGTGCCATAACCAATTTTCATCCTTTGCTTCCTTCTGGAAGGCTTCTTGTGTTACAGCTACTATGCTTTTTCCTTTTCCTTTCAGGTCAGTGTTGAGCTTGAGCGGAAAAATTCTATTGCTGGTCATTTGTATTTCAGCAATGATTTTCTTGCTTGGAGGTATATCTTTTATTGTGCACACATCATCTTTAAATATTACATTGTAACCTTTGTTTATGAGCTGCCCAATGCTCAAAAGATTACATTTCAGACCTGGAACATAATACACATCAGGAACAAATTTCTGTTCCCCATTTCTTGCTCGAATACTAACCCTGCCTTTTCCTTTGATAGAGATCTTAGTATCAGTCCCTGTGGTCACTTCAGATTTTATTTTTTCATCTAAATTGGCAAACATTGCTCTGTTTCCAGTCATATGATTACTACATCCTGAATCTAAAAACCAAACATTATCTTCTTTATCTTGTGCTACATTACAAGCTAATAGCACATTACTTGGGTTCTTTTCTTCTTTTGCTACATTAGCATTTTGCTTATTTTTCATGTCACTTTGCTTCTTTCTACATTCATTGGCATAATGCCCATATTTTTTGCAATAATGACATTGGACATTGGATTTGTCATACCTCCGTCCATGAGCATGTTGGTGTTGATGTACATCTTGCTGGCTGTTGCATTGGCCATGGCTCTGAATTTGACTGTTGCTCCTTCCATGTGAATGTGAAGGGCTGTTCCTTCCACCTCTATTCTGGCTTCTGCCTCTTCCTCTTCCTTTGCCTTGACCTCTTCCTCTTCCTGAAGGCATCAGGGTCTTGAAGGCGTGCTCAAGAGATGAGTGTTCATCTCTGCTCAATCTCTGTTCATGAGTTATCAACGAGGCATGAAGTTCATCTACCGTGAACCTTGAGAGATCTTTGGTCTCTTCTATGGTGGTAACAATAACATCAAACTTTGAGGGTAAGCTTCTCAAAAGTTTCTCCACAATTCTCCTTTCTTCAAGAGTTTCTCCATGGGATCTTATCTGATTTACAATCCCAATCACATGTGTAAAAAATGTGTCTACACTATCTGACTCTTTCATGCAAAGAGTTTCAAAATCTCTTCTCAGCAACTGAAGTTTTGCTGTCTTAACTTTCTCCATGCCTTGATAGGCTACTTTCAGAGTTTCCCATGCCTCCTTGGATCTCTTAGCTGCTGCTATCCTTGGAAACACACTCTCATTTACTGCCTGATACAAATAGAAGAGGGCTTTAGCATCCTTCTTTCTATTGTTCTTCAATAAATCCTTCTCTGCTTGAGTTAAGGCATTAAAAGCCTGCTCATCTGCTGGTTCCACAAAACCATCTTCTACAAATTCCCATAAGTCTTGTGAGACAAACAGGGCTCTCATGGTAATGGCCCAATAATTATAGTTCTTTCCATTAAATTGTGGAAGTTGAACATTTCCAATGTTCATTCCAGTTCTTGGTCCAGCGATTGCTCTTAAACTGAACTCTGAACTTATACAAACTGTCTTTCCTTCTCTGAAAGAACAAACTCCTTTTTTAAACAAAAAAACAACAGCTCTGTTATCTTTGAGAAATACCTGAACTTTGACTTCTGTTGGGCTTTCACACTGCTGGAGAAAACGCTTCAACAAGTATTCTTCTTCTTCAGCTTCTTTGAAACCTTCAAAGAGCCTGAACTAGCTCTGATACCATGTTGGAATTTTGGGAAATTTCAAACAATAGAAATGGAGAGAATAATATCCCCTCTACAACACAGAGAAATTTAAAAAACAAAAGTTTTGCCTTCAGACAGAGATAGCATGAAAAATGCTTTCTATTTCATTAACAGAACTTAAACTATTACAAATTTCTTCCTCAGTACAGAGGGATTCACAAAATATGTGTAAGACTGCTACAGACGCAGTGCTCCAAAACAACTCTCTATCTCTCAAGAACGCACAAACAGTGCTCAGTTCTTCTTACTGTGTTTTCTTGCCTGCGGGCTCTCACACAGCAGTTACAACAATACAATATTACAATGCAATACAATACAATACTACAAGCCTCACGGGCTTTTTCACTTTATATAAGGCGCGGCGGGAACAAACCATAAAATAAAGAAATAAATCAAAATACAAAGGAAAATATTTTTCGAAACATTAAAGCTTAACATAGCGCGACGTACGAGTGGGACCACATCGCAGTCGTCCATTTTGCAATGTGCGATATTGCGATGTGCGATGGCGCAACAATCGCAATATCTGCGATCAACATATATGGCAGAACATATATTATAATATGTGATTGTGCGATGTTGCTATGGTGCGATGATTGCACATCGCAATAATCAACGTAACTCTGGCTTGGGCGAAGGGTGATACTGCGACATTGCGATGTTGCGATCGTGTGATGGCACGACGATCGCACATCGCAAATAATCCACATCAACAAGACACTCGACTTTCAAAACTGCGCTTTGCGATTTGCGCTTTGGCACTCAAGTGGTGGGGACCATTTGTCCGGCCTTTTCATAACTTTTAAGTCTTCTGCTTGTTTTAATCAATTTCATTCATTTTTGGTTGTTGAGGGCTTTAAAGCCCGAAATGACTGTATTAATAAAAACTGCTCCTCCGTAGTTCAGATCTACAGGAAATCTCCATTCCTCTGCAAAAATTGACTTCGCCCATATCAAGATTAATTCTCTTCTGCAATACTTGGCTGCAGCCCATCAACATTTAATTCTCCTTACGAATTCTCCATTCTTCTTCAATACAGAGTGCTGTGCACTCAAATCTTTGCTTCTGCTGCTGTACTCTTTTCTTCTTCCTGCTGAAAAGCACGGCATGTGACTTTAATATTTTCAACAACTACTCGGGGGTGCACTTACGCAATTTTTTGGAATGGGGAGAGGTGCTTCCGCAATCAATGATGAAAATAGATCTGTTTGATGACGGTTTTGACTAAACCACTTACAGAGGATCTCCTTTACATAAATTCCGTGTAGTTTATGCTTCCAGGAGTCTGTTGGATCTATGTATGATCGTCAGATGTCTGTTCCTCTCACATCCATTTTATTCTCTCAATGGCTTCATCTCAACTATATAATCCCCTTCTCTTTCCAATAATCCAAAATTGAGTATTCATCATTCTCTTCCTGAATCCTATTTTAATTCGTTGCAGATAAGAATATGCTTGCCATTGTCACACTTGAGATATCGCTTTTGATTCAAATTGTTGAGCGTAATATGATTGAAGAACTCATAAATTTCCCTCCACTTGTTGTCCAGGGGAGAGTTGGTAAAGAAGAGCCCATCCCGATACTCAAGACCTTTGCATTTAGTTATAGTCAACAATTTTTTTTTTCCAACATGGCCTAACACTTGTTCCTTCGCATGATCATCTCGCACTAAAATGACTTGTTCAATACCAAATTCATGTTTCTCGCATCCGAAGTTTCTTCTACCTTCTACTTTCACAGTTCCAGGATTTCCTCCAAAAAGTTAAGTTATAATATTCTCACCCAACAATATTGGAGCTTCTCCAAATATTAAACTTGTTTCTGGAGGCAATTTATCCACAACAAAAGGGAAGAAATGATACAACAAATCCATTACACTTTGTGCTAGTTTGGTTATACCACTGTGAGTACAAAAAATTTGGCATAGATGAAACAAATATAGCCTTTTATTTTTCGAAGACAAGTATTTCTTACCATCTGTCGCCAAAATTTGTTTGTAATACATATTTCTAATTTCTTGGAAACAAAAACTGATCCCTCTTGCGATTGTTTTGGTCGTGTCGCCATCAAATACGTAGCCCTCATGAACATTACTAAATATGTATTACATATCAGCTGACGATGTAAGTGGTTCACAACATCTACAATGTCAAAGTCACAATTTACGATTTGGAAGGCGTTTTTATAAAAACTAGTTTTGAAGGAACCCACAGAATCTCTAAAAACGCTTTGAATTTTTGGAAATTTCTCGCGTTGAAGTCAATTGGGGCCTTTCTCACGAAATTTTGAAATTTTGCTTAATTTTCCTGAAATCGAGCCCGAAATTCATGGCCTAGGAATATATGCATTTTCAGAACTTTGACTTCTCATTTACATCAGTATACTTGCTCAACTCCTTAAATTTTAAATGCATGTGAAAATCTGATCTCCCACAGATCACATGTGATTACTTATAGCTTCTCTTGGCCACATTCTCATAACTTCAAATTCGAGAGGCTTTTCCAGAATTCCCGTTGAGACATATCCAATCCTGTAGATGGATAGAACCTGAGTCTGAAGTCATCCAGAATTGCTCATATCACGGCATTGGTTTCCTCCCATCTTGTTTTTTTGTTTTGAATGATGTCCAACTTCAACATTCTCTCCAGAGTCCATATTCATATAAGCACATTTTTGACTGAGTGAGATCATCCTTTTTTTCTGTAGTAGTCCTTAGTGCTCTGCCCTTCTCTTAAAATTCCCCATTATAAAACCACTCTGCCTCCTACGATCACTCTCCATTTCCACCCTAATGAAAATAGTTTCACCACGCTTTTGAAATTCTAGAGTTGAATGTTCCGTTTTCTTGGAAAACCTATTCAGTTATTTCATGCTAAACTCAGAAATTTGCATTGCTTGCTGATAACCATCAATCACATGATCTTATAGGAAATGCTAAGTTATTAATTTTCTGATGATAGGTGTATTCTAGTGTAATTTGGGTTGATTTCTCAGCGTTCAAGGTTAATCTGTCAATTTCCAGTCTTGTCAATATCTCCAATGTCTGCTTCGATGCTCATTTTCACTATCTACATAACATATCTACAAGCATCAATTGCAATTTCCTTGTGGAAACATGGAGGTTCTATTGAAGTAGAATTTTTTCACCGTTTCAATTTTACTTAAATCGGCAATGACATATTTGTCAAATTTCTTTGATTCAGTTAAAAATGAAAATTTTAGATCTTGGAAATTTTGGAGGATAAAAATATCATTGCCAAGTGATTTCAACATTTGCGATCCATTATTTTAATAATGGGTGGCTTGTTCATATGGCTTTTCATTTTGTAAATTTGAAAAGGATAAACCTACAGTGTGTGCTTTGCCACTTCTTCACAGCCCAGGGAATTAGAATTTCAAGTTATTACACATAACTCTAAAAAATGTGGTTGAACAAATGGTACGCGCACGAGCATTCCCTGGTTTTGGCTTCATGAATTTTTTTTTAAACTGTCAAAATTTAGCTACAACATGTTCTATGGTCGGAACATGGTAGTTATCTTTATCTCAAAACTGTTGAAAATATTAAAGTCACCTGCTAAGCCTTTGAGCAGGAAGAAAAGAGTACAAAGGCAGCTGAAGCAGAGATTGAGTGCACAACACTCTGTATTTAAGAAGAATGGGAAATCCTTAAGGATGAATTTAATTTTTGATGGGCCGCAGCCATGAATGGCAGAGAAGGAATTAATGTTGGTATGGGCGAAGTCATTTTTGCAGAGGAACGAATATTTTCCCGTAGATCTGAACTACAGAGGAGCAGACTTAATAAAAACAGTCATTTCGGGCTTTTAAGCCCTCAACAACCAAATGAATGAAATATTGATTAAAACAGGCAGAAGTCTTTTTAATTTTGAAAAGGCAGGACAAGTGGTCCCTACCACTTAGTCGCAATTCGCAAGTTATTTTGAAGTGTCTTGTTGATGAGGAGTTCTGCGATGTGATGCGATGCGATCACAATCGCAATCGCAGATCGCAACACATATAGCCCATAGCCCAAGTATCTTGTTGATATGGGAGAGTTCCGCAAGCGGAACGTTTTAATACATTGCAACTATATTATAAATCGCCCCCCCATCGCAGGGAGGCCCGTGGGTCCACAAGACCATGCGACATTAAATTATCGCATATCGCATTGTAAAGGTTTGCGATGCGATCGCACGACCGCAATATCACAAATATTATAATGGCCCTCCGCACATTGTGTGTTCTGCGATGTGATCGCGCGATCGCGCAGATCGCAACATCGCATAATTGTAAGCTTTGATTGTTTCGCCAATCCACCGATCGCCGATCCGCCGACTGCGATGTGGTCCCCACTCGTACGTCGCGCTCATATGTATTTTCTTTGTAATTTTGTTTAAAGTCTTTTATATAGATATATGTAATTTTTTTGACATATGTGTGGCATATAAAAGAAAAAGGCCTGAGAGCCAACAAAAGTGGTTGTATTGTTGTAATTGCATTGTTTTGTTTCGCACAGCAGCGCGGAAGAAAAGAAAACACAACAGTGTTGGTTATATGAGACAGAGTGTATTGTTTTGAGAGAGACAGAGATTTGTTTTGTGGAGCACTACGTCTGTAGCAGTCTTGATACTATTCTGTGAATCCCTCCACTGAAGAAGAAATTTGTAATAGTTTTTTTTTGTTCTGTTTAATGAAATAGAAGAAAGAATTTTCATGGCATCTCTGTTAATAAGAAAAACTTGATTTTAATTTCTCTATGTTAGAATAGAGGAGTTTATTCTCTACATTTCTATTGTTTGGAATTTCCCAAAATTCCAACTTGGTATCAGAGCTAGTTCAGGCTCTTTGAAGGTTTCAAAGAAGATGAAGAAGAAGAAGACTTGTTGAAGCGTATTCTCCAGCAGTGTGAAAGCCCAACAGAAGTCAAAAGTTTAGGTATTTCTCAAAGATAACAGAGATGTTGTTTTTGTTTTAAAAGAGCGTGTTCTTTCAGAAAAAGGAAAGTCAATGTGTTTAAGTTCAGTGTTCAGTTTAAAAGCAATGGCTGGACCAAGCACTAGTATGAACATTGGAAATGTTCAGCTTCCACAATTTAATGGAAATAATTATGATTATTGGTCCATTACCATGAGAGCCCTGTTTGTCTCACAAGACTTATGGGAATTTGTAGAAGATGGTTTTGTTGAACCAGCTGATGAGCAGGCCTTTAATGCCTTAACTCAAACAGAGAAGGACTTATTGAAGAACAATAGAAAGAAGGACTCTAAATGAGAGTGTGTTTCCAAGAATAGCAACAGCTAAGAGATCCAAGGATGCATGGGAAACTATGAAAATAGCCTATCAAGGCATGGAGAAAGTTAAGA
Source organism: Pinus albicaulis (assembly GCA_034641835.2). NCBI lineage: Eukaryota > Viridiplantae > Streptophyta > Pinopsida > Pinales > Pinaceae > Pinus > Pinus albicaulis. The sequence continues at coordinate 37,672,320 of MU968363.1, forward strand.
CAACAAAACTTCAGTTGCTGAGAAGATATTTTGAAACTCTTTGCATGAAAGAGTCAGATAATGTTGACACATTTTTTACACATGTGATTGGGATTGTAAATCAGATAAGATCCCATGGAGAAACTCTTGAAGAAAGAAGGATTGTGGAGAAACTTTTGAGATGCTTACCCTCAAAGTTTGATGTTATTGTTACCACCATAGAAGAGACCAAATATCTCTCACAGTTCACAGTGGATGAACTTCATGCCTCGCTGATAACTCATGAACAAAGATTGAGCAGAGATGAACACTCATCTCTTGAGCACACCTTCAAGACCCAAATGCCTTCAGGAAGAGGAAAAGGTCAAGGCAAAGGAAGAGGAAGAGGCAGAAGCCAAAACAGAGGTGGAAGGAACAACCCTTCACATTCACATGGAAGGTGCAACAGTCAAAGTCAGAGCCACGACCAATGCAACAACCAGCAAGGTGGACATCAACACCAACATGCTCATGGACAAAGGTATGAAAAATCCAATGTCCAATGTCATTATTGCAAAAAATATGGGCACTATGCCAATGAGTGTAGAAAGAAGCAAAATGACATGAAAAATAAGCAGAATGCTAATGTAGCAAAAGAAGAAAAGAACTCAAGTAATGTGCTGTTAGCTTGTAATGTAGCACAAGATAGAGAAGATGATGTTTGGTTCTTAGATTCAGGATGTAGTAATCATATGACTGGAAACAGAGAAATGTTTGCTAATCTAGATGAAGAAGTAAAATCTGAAGTGACCACAGGGACTGATACTAAGATCTCTGTCAAAGGAAAAGGCAGAGTTAGTATTCGAGCAAGAAATGGTGAGCATAAATTTGTTCCTGATGTATATTATGTTCCAGGTCTGAAGTGTAATCTTTTGAGCGTTGGGCAGCTCATAAACAAAGGTTACAATGTAATTTTCAAAGATTACGTGTGCACAATAAAAGATATACCTCCAAGCAAGAAAATCATTGCTGAAATTCAAATGACCAGCAATAGAATGTTTCCACTCAAGCTCAACACTGACTTGAAGGGAAAAAGAAAAAGCATAGCATCTGTAACACAAGAAGTCTTCCAGAACGAAGCAAAAGATGAAAATTGGTTATGGCACTTGAGATTTGGACATCTCAATTTCAGAGGATTAAATTTGCTGCACAAAAAAGGAATGGTAAGAGGTTTACCATTGATAGAGAAGCTTGACAGCCTATGTGAAGGCTGCATCTTGGGAAAGCAACACAGAGAAAATTTTCCATCAGGGAAAAGCATAAGGGCGAAAGCACCCTTAGAAATCATCCACTCAGATTTGTGTGGGCCGATGCAAACAACATCAGTTTCAGGCAGCAACTACATGCTGACGTTCATAGATGATTTCACAAGAAAAGTGTGGGTTTATTTCCTAAAATATAAGAGTGAAGTCTTTTAGAAATTTTGCCACTTCAAAGCTCTTATAGAGAAACAGAGTGGGCAATACATTAAAGTTCTCAGAACTGATAGAGGAGGAGAATACATCTCAAAGGAATTTCTGCATTTTTGCAGAGAGAACGACATACATAAACAGATTACCACAAGGTACACACCGCAACAGAATGGAGTTGCTGAAAGAAAGAATCGAACCATAATGGAAATAGTGAGAAGTATGATAAAGGCAAAACACTTGCCGAATGAGTATTGGGCAGAAGCAGAAAAATGTGCTGTGTACATTTTAAATAGATGCCCTACAAAAGCTGTAATGAACAAAGTTCCAGAAGAAGCATGGAGTGGCAGAAAACAGGGAGTCACCCACATGAGAGTTTTTGGATGTGTTGCATATGCACACATTCCTGATAAGTTGAGGAAGAAGTTGGATAGTAAGGGGGAGAAGTGCATTTTCCTTGGATATTGTGAAGATTCCAAAGGATACAGATTGTATAACCCATCCACAAATTTTTTTTGTAATAAGCAAAGATATGCAATTTATTGAAGAGGAAGCATGGGATTGAAGCATTGAGAAAACGGTCAATGTTAAAAGCTGTTTATCTCATGATGAGGATGAGGAATATGTGATTGAAATTAACAACTCATCGATAGCACAATCTCCACCAACACAAGGATAGCAAGGGACACCTCAAGCAGCAGCGAGAACACCCTTGAGAAGAAGTGGAAGTGCATCTCCAAGCACACCACACGGAGTAGAATTGAGTGCTTCATCAAGCACGTCTACACCAAGTGAAAGTGGAACAAAATTCAGAAGTATTAGAGAAATCTATGAGCAGGGAGCAACAAATGAAGGTATGAATTCCCTATTTGCTTTGTATTGTCAAGTTGATGATCCTATTCATTTTGAAGATGCTATTAAAGATAGAAAATGGATAGGAGCTATGGATGATGAAATTAATGCCATAGAGAAGAACAAAACATGGGAGTTGGTTGATCTCCCAGAAGGTAAGGAAGTCATTGGAGTTAAATGGGTCTATAAGACCAAAAGCAATGCTGAAGGAAAGATAGAAAGACACAAGGCCAGACTTTTTGTCAAGGGATATAAGCAGAAGCAAGGGATTGATTATGAAGAAACTTTTGCACCAGTTGCAAGGATGGAGATAGTAAGAGCAGTGCTGTCCATAGCAGCACAAAACAAATGGAAAGCATATCAGATGGATGTAAAATCTGCATTTCTAAATAGAGTTTTAATGGAAGAGGTATATGTGGAACAACCTCTAGGATATGAGAAGAAAGGCCAAGAGCACAAAGTCTGCAGATTGAAGAAAGCTCTTTATGGGCTGAAGCAAGCACCAAGAGCATGGTACAGTAGGATAGAATCCTATCTATTGGAAAATGGATTTGAAAAGTGTGAGGGAGAACCCACCCTCTACATCAAAGAAAAGGATGGTAAAATGCTGATTGTTGTTTTATATGTTGATGATCTAATATTTACAAGTAATGATGATTACCTTGTTGAAAATTTTAAAACAATCATGAAAGATGAATTTGAAATGACTGACATGGGCTTGTTGAGATAATTCTTAGGAATAGAAGTAGAGCAAAGTGAAAAAGGGATTTTTATTTCTCAAGCAAAATATGTAAATCAAGTTTTAGAAAGATTTAATATGCAGGGGTGCAAAGCTGCAATCACTCCCATAGTAATAGGATTGAAGTTGAGTAAAGATGACAGTAGCAAGGATTTTGATCCAAGTTTGTATAAAAGTATAGTTGGCAGCCTCATGTATTTGACTGCAACTAGGCCGGATATTATGCATGCTGTTAGATTAATTTCCAGATTTATGGAGAAGCCAAAAGAAGCACATTGGCAGGCAGCAAATAGAATTCTGAGGTATGTTAAAGGAACTAAAAGATTTGGCATTTTCTATACTACTTCAGAAAATTCAGAATTAGTTGGATACACTGACAGTGATTGGGCTGGAAGTGTAGATGATCAGAAGAGTACTTCCGGTTATGTTTTTCATATGGGTTCAGGAGCCATTTCATGGGCTTCTAAGAAACAACCGATTGTAGCATTATCTACAACAGAGGCAGAATATGTGGCAGCTACAGCAGCAGCGTGTCAAGCAATTTGGATGAGAAGAATGTTGAGAAGTTTATGCCAAGAACATGTAAAAGGAATAGTGATTTATTGTGACAATAGCTCAGCTATTGCATTGTCAAAGAATTCAGTGTTTCATAAGAGAACAAAACACATAGATACAAAGTTTCACTATATTAGAGAATTGGTGAACAATGGAGAAATTATTTTACAACATTGTAAAACAGAGGAGCAATATGCAGATATTTTGACAAAGCCATTGGGGCAGAAGACCTTTGAATTTTCAAGAAAATGTTTGGGTATGATTGATAACCCAGCAGTTGACCTTAAGGGGGAGTGTTGAAAATATTAAAGTCACCTGCTAAGCCTTTGAGCAGGAAGAAAAGAGTACAACGGCAGAAGAAGTAAAGATTGAGTGCACAACACTCTGTATTTAAGAAGAATGGGAAATCCGTAAGGATGAATTTAATTTTTGATGGGCCGCAGCCATGAATGGCAGAGAAGGAATTAATGTTGGTATGGGCGAAGTCATTTTTGCAGAGGAACGAAGATTTTCCCGTAGATCTGAACTACGGAGGAGCAGACTTAATAAAAATAGTCATTTCGGGCTTTTAAGCCCTCAACAACCAAATGAATGAAATATTGATTAAAACAGGCGGAATCCTTTTAATTTTGAAAAGGCAGGACAAGTGGTCCCTACCACTTAGTCGCAAATCGCAAGTTATTTTGAAGTTTCTTGTTGATGAGGAGTTCTGCGATGCGATGCGATCGCAATCGCAATCGCAGATCACAACACATATAGCCCATAGCCCAAGTGTCTTGTTGATATGGGAGAGTTCCGCAAGTGGAACGTTTTAATACATTGCAACTATATTATACATCGCCCCCCCATCGTAGCGGAGGCCCGTGGGTCCACAAGACCACACGACGTTAAATTATCGCATATCGCATTGTAAAGGTTTGCGATGCGATCGCACGATCGCAATATCGCAAATATTATAATGGCCCTCCGCACATTGTGTGTTATGCGATGTGATCGCCCGATCGCGCCATCGCGCAGATCGCAACATCGCATAATCGCAAGCTTTGATTGTTTCACCAATCCACCGATCGCCGATCCGCCGACTGCGATGTGGTCCCCACTCATACGTCGTGCTCATATGTATTTTCTTTGTAATTTTGTTTTATTTCTTTGAAATTTATTTAAAGTCTTTTATATAGATATATGTAATGTTTTTGACATATGTGCGGCATATAAAAGAAAAAGGCCCGAGAGCCAACATAAGTGGTTGTATTGTTGTAATTGCATTGTTTTGTTTCGCACAGCAGCGAAGAAGAAAAGAAAACATAGCAGTGTTGGTTATATGAGACAGAGTGTATTGTTTTGAGAGAGACAGAGATTTTTTTTGTGGAGCACTGCGTCTGTAGCAGTCTTGATACTATTCTGTGAATCCCTCCACTGAGGAAGAAATTTGTAATAGTTTTTTTTTTTGTTCTGTTTAATGAAATAGAAGAAAGCATTTTCATGGCATCTCTGTCAATAAGAAAAACTTGATTTTAATTTCTTTGTGTTAGAAGAGAGGAGTTTATTCTCTACATTTCTATTGTTTGGAATTTCCCAAAATTCCAACTCGATTGAGATTTCAGAAGTCAATGCATAACCGGATTTTACCACACTTCTTCCTCACAGGAACAAAATTCGACACTCATGTTGAATGCCTAACTTCGAAAATAGTGTGGGCATCTAGGAGATTTTTTAGTTCCTTTTGAATAAGCGGCTCCAAAGTCATATGTACCTTCCTCATTTTCTGTTGAAACGATTTGACGCCTTCTTTCATTGGGATAACGTGTAGGATAATCCTGGTGCCGTATGTTCGAAGGTCATCATAAGTCCAGGCAAAAACATCTCGATACCTTTTAAACATTTCAATGAACGATCTTCTCTCTTCAGGTGTACATATGGTACCGAGATTGATAAATTTTGGATCGATATCCATCCTGAGGTTGATTTTCTCATGTGACAGGGTAGAGCTTTGCACCTTGGTATTAGGTGGATCCTAGAATCAACTTTGAAAATCAAATAACTTCTGCACGAGATCACCCCTTTGGCCATGGGGTTACGCCTACTTTCATTTGCCTCCTTCTGCAAAGCATGTTCGTGTTCCTCTTCTTCAATGATGGCACCCTTGAACACTTCAAGATTCAACATGAAATCCAACACTTGCTGATTATCATTGAAAACACACAAATTAGTCACGTTATCTGGAACAATCTCTATAGAAAATTTATATACAATCTCTATAGAAAATTTGTCTCTTAATGGCGTAAACCTAGCGATAACGTTGGCTAAAGTATCAACCGCAACATTATTCATCCTAGGGACTGATTTTATGCCAAAAGCATCAAAAGCAGAAATTAAACGCCATACCTCCTGTTGATAGCCTTTCAAATGTGGTGAGAAGTAGTGAATAGTGTCGCGTACCTATCGAGTGATGATTTCATAATCACCGACTACCTTTAGGAATCCAAACTTGAGATCAATGGCCTTATTGAGTCTGAGGATTAGTGCTTCATATTCCATGGTATTTTTGGTACATTGGAACTCTAGCCTGCAAGAAATTAAGAACTTATTCTTCTTGGGGTCTATCAGAATACAACCAGCACCAGCCCCATCCTGGGTCTTGGAACCATCATAGTATAAGGTCCAAAATTCACTCTTGGTTACGTCTAAGCTATAAGAGTTTACAAGTGGGGCCCTTGGGCTGATAGAGAGCTAGGAAATAGGGGAGCAATTCCAACTAAGTCCCCAAAGCGATGGGTGATGGGATGGACTTGTAGCACTCGAAATCGACCTCCAAGAAACACATCCCTAGCTCTTCCTGAGAGAACCTAATAGGCTCATTTATTGCTTCAAGATCTGTGGTGGTGTAATTCATGTACGACTCGATGTTGACTCTGATTTGGTTATTATTTCATTTATATGGGAGCCATAGGGGGGACCAATCAGTGGAAAAGTAGCCTTGAAGTTTGCTTGACCATTCCCGACTTAGCAACAAGCCATATGCCTATGGGATGTCAACGACAATGATATCAATGCACTGGTGCACCCTAGAATCTGTAAACAATTGGATTATTACATTGCTTAATTCGCCCACGGCAGGGACTTGGGATCGGTCCAGTTGGATAATTTGAGCGTCATTTTTTTGTGGTTGGATATTCAAATTCTTGCACACTAATAGGGGCATAACATTAGTTTATGCCCCAAAGTCAATGAGGCAGTTGTGTACATTGAAATTGAAAATTTCTAAAGATAGGAGGAATGGGAGTGTGGACCCCCTAGAGTTGGCATTGAGAGCATTGACTAAAGACTCGAGGTTAATTGCAAATTGAGATGACGTGGAAAAGCCTGCCTTCAAAAAAGGGGAGGCCTTACTTGCCGAGGACGTGTTGGAAAAAGCTTTGAGAATCAATTCGCGTTGGTTGGCTATCCTGGTGAGCTCATAAAGTGAAAAGTTGGCATGATTTTTATTCATATCTTCTACGATGTTATACCAGAGATCCGAATGGATGATGCTTTCTTAGGTTGTTTGGGGTGAAGTGGGAGACTGCACGACCCTGGATGCATTCCAGGGTGTAGCATGGCTATTTTTCCGTGGAGTTGGGGTTGTGGTTTGGATCGAAGTGTTAGGAGGTAGTATCCTCATTAGAAATTCTTTCTAATTCTCTTCGAGGGTAGGGTCAGAGACTGAAACGCTACTTCTAAAGTTGTATGTATTTGGAGGTTTTAGTTGGGTGTTGTCACCCACATTAACCTCTGTGAAGGATTGGACCTCTTCCCCATGGATGAATTCGAACGTTGAAATAACCGAACCTTCATTTTCGTCAGGAGGGAAAACTTCCTCCTGAGGCATGTTGGCCTCTTCTTCAAGGTCCCCCATAGTTTGGTCTTCAAGGAGTTGGTTCACTACAACGGTTATGCAATTTATCCATTGGGGGTTGGTTTTCTCTGAATGGGAGGCCTAGTGGAAAGAACATAAATTATCTTTTTTGACCTCTTCAACGTTGAAATTTGCGTTGGGGTTCAGAGGAGTCCGGCTTTGGGTAGTGTTGTTTTTTCGAAAAAAAGGTTTGGGAGGTTTACTACTTGAAGAGGCATCACTCATCTTCCTTTTCAGATCTAATACTTCATTCGTTAGGAGTTTCAAGGACTTAGCAATGCTTTCGAAGTTGAAGGGGTCCTTATCTTTGTCTCTTGGCTTACTAGTTGAAGGTTGCGACTTCTTGTTTCCGGACTTGGGGTCATCGCGATTATCATGATTAAGGATCTCTATGGAGAGCATATCTTTCTCAACGGCTAGGGATGTCATGAAATTTTCAGCTAGGGTGAACTTGGCTTCGTGTTTAATGAACATAGCGATGTCCCATGGAAGAGCCCTCATGTAATAGTCTATGGTGATGGAATCATTGATTGAAATATTTAACCTTTTCCTTCTTCTGGCATTTCAACATGCTCAACTCTGTGAGGAGAAAAAAGGGGGTTTTATCCTCCAATAACTTCTCGAGAAAGGTATGCCGAAACTCTTCCCACGTTCGGATAGAAGTAATGGGTAAAGAGCGGTACCAGGTCGCGACTTTATTTTCCAAGATGTGGGGAAACAAAATGCATGCTATGCCATCATATTGTACCCTCATCATCTGCAAGGAGAGGTAGAAGTTTCTGATATGGTCTTCAACTAATGTCCCCCTCTCAGGGTAGAACTTGGGAAAGTGATTTTTAGGGTGTCGGGGAGGGTCGTGGAGGGGGCCTCGGATGCCAATAGGGGACTAGGCCATCCAAGCTAGCGGTTGTACTCGGTTAGCTCTGGGCAAGGGTCAAATCATGAGAGGTTTGGCTCCACCTTCAAATGCACTTTTGGTGCCCAACCTAGAAGCATTGCAATCATGTTGCGAATGCTTATCATCATCTCGAAGAAACCTTATATTTTCAATATCCCTATAGTTTCTCATATTTCTGAGACCACCGAAATTCCTGTGGAAACGAAATTATCATTGGTTCTAAGGTTGGTTGCGGTGGTGGGTTTGACCTGTATTTCGACCGTTCCCATGATTTATGGTTTCCTAACTCCATCTAGATCCCTTCCCGGTGGGGGCTCATTTGGTCGGATGTCTTCCGACAACGGTTGGTTATTTGGGGGAACATTATTTTTGATCGGGTTGGGGACCCTAGTAGCAGTGATCGTTGGGCCTTCCCTTTCAGTTGCAGGGGGCTCTCGAGACCTTCAATCGAGAGACGCTCGACTGCATCCACATAGTCCTCAAGCATTAGACTTATAAGCTGGGGAATCGAATTTACTAAGACACCCTGACATGTGTACTGTGGATCAAAGTTACACAGGTTGGATAACGAGCTTGTGGAGGGGAGGCTTTGGAGACCCCTGATGAACTGATAGGTAATTGGACATAAGGCTCTCAATTGATTGGTCATGATTTCATAGAAAGGAGGATCCTCTTCGGGAGGAGTATCCTCGAGGGGCGGGGTCCAGAGTTTCCAAACTCGAGATTTCCGAAAGTTGGACCCATGAAGGGTTGTTGGGGGGTTTGCGGAGGAGAATTAATATCTTGCTAAGAAATATTTGGGTGAGGGTGTATGTCAATACTTGTCATTTAGATCCTCCTTCTAGTGCCAAATATGTTTGGCGTTTTGAAATGTATCGCCAACAATATGGGATCTCCCCGGTGCAGAATCCAAATTAGACTCTACACCGTTTGGTTTGAGGATCCCATCCAGTATGTAGGCCTGATTGTCGTTAAGTTGGTGGAGATGGTTTTCAGACAGGGAGGGGACTCACTGAGAGGAGAATGTATAGATGTTGAACATACACAAGTCAGTGATTGACGAACCACCTGTGAAACCTAAAACCATGAATAGCAAAGTAGATTTCAAATCATGAAATTCATGAAAAGCATTGTTAGCAAAATTTTTACCAAGATCATACTTATAAAAATGTTACTTAACAAATGGGAAAATAGTTCATGATGGCTAAGTAGTCTAATTATAGCCTATGCACATTCCAATTATGATTTAAAGAAAATATCAAAAATGAAATTCATTGACAGACATTTAAATCTGGAGCATCAAGTACCATCCACATGTTGCAAGGGAACTCATAACACAAGAGAATACATGAGTAGAAAGGTCCACCAATACTCGAAGAAGAATTCATTCAGTGGAAGAGACGATATTCACAGCATGATCACATAAGAAACTTCCATCATATTCAATAGTGAGATCCAATAACACTTCTTGTATTCCACAAAACACATACATTCAATAAGAAAAATATATCTCTCTCCAAAGTCCCAAAACTAAAAATAAGTCCTATAACATGTCACTTGAGCATGTACATATAGGTCGAGATGACCCTTAAGTTGCCCGTGGCCCTTGGTCTCCCCTTGACTCTTGGGCTGACTTGCAACCAAGGTTGCTTGCGACCTAGGGACCATTGCGAGCCATGGACAATTGCGACCTATGGTCGATTGCAACATATGGCCGATTGTGACCTATGTATTCTTCCATGTTTATCTTTAGATCTGGTTCAATTTCCCCTAAGCTATCATGTTGTGAAAAAAAATGAGATGGTATATTATGTGCATCAACCTTATGCTAATGATCTGGTGATTGATAAAGATGGGGCATCAATCTGTAACTGCTCCTTAAGGTAGGTCTTCCATGCCTTGTAGTTTGCAACTATCAGGGCCAGCTGAGACATGTCTTCCCCATGTCTATGTAGGCATTCCAGTGCATCAAGAATAAACGTAGCTTTCTTGGTGTTGACCTGGTTGGATATGGTGGCCAATTTCGTGTATATCCTAACAGGTTCTACTATGTACTTCGTGATGTTTTCCATGGTCACTTGTAAGTCACTCGAGCTTCACGCTGGCCGGATTGGATCAATAAAAGCCTAAATTTCATGCAACACTTCTTCTTGGCTCCTTGGAGCTGCCAGTGTCTCGATATATGGTGTGTGATGGAACTCTCCCATTGAATCTATCCCACTGAGGAGATGATTATATGCGGATATAACCTTGTCCACATTTTTGGCAAGCTTGTCCCGAGATTGGTTCTTTATGTGCAGTTGTAGTTTATCATTTTGTGTGGTGATCCAATATTTCTTTGGCAAGATGTTTGGCACCTCGAGGTACTTTTCGTTCCATTCCATGATGTTATCCAAAGCTACTGAGGCCTCCTTTAACTTGGATTATTTCTTCTTTGTGTCTGCTTGTATATCTTCCATAAGAATCACTGACTGACACAAATTCATCATCTCCTAATAAAATAATATCATGGATGTGCCTAGCGTGTTAGCTTCGCTTTTGATGGAACTTTACCTATCGATTGCATTAGCGAGTGTCGGTCACAACACTTTGTTTTCTTCCTGCAGATACTTCTTTTCATCTTTCGCCTTGGTGGCCCTTTGTTCAGATGAGTGGAGGCTGCTCCTTTTCTACAATCTGTTTGCTCATTCTCCCTACATTCACCTCGGTTTCAACTACGAAGGTGGTTCCGGCTGAAGAAATCATTTCGAGATTAGTTCTAGTGTCTGGAACTATGTCCTTTTATGTAGTTACCGCCAAAGTTCAGCTAGATTCTTGGTGAAGCATTTTATCGTTTCTTGTTTGATCTTATGGGTGAACTGCTTGAAGGAAAGTCATGTTAAATCCAGTACCTCTTATTCTAGTTCCTCTGAGAGGCCTAGCTCTGAAAGGGGAAAATTACCACCAGTGATAGGAGTGGATGGGGGAATTCTAGTGGGGGAAGGTCAATCCACTCATCAAGGTGTAGCTACTGTGTCCCAGTGCTCTCGACTTCCCTGCTCGTTCCCCCTTGTTTCCTTATTTATTCCACCTCTTTCTCTTTTCTTTCTGCTTCCTTCCTTTGCTTCTCAAGCTCTTCCTGTTTCTTTCGCTCCTCTTCTTCTCAGGTCTTCGAATTTTCTCTGTTCTTATTCTACTTTATTGGTTCGTGCCTCCTCTTCTTCTTTTCTTATTAATTCCTCTGTTTGTATCTTTCGTCGTTCTTCTTCTTGTTTCTTTCTTCGCTGCTCTCATTCTTGATGTTTTCTCCGCTGTTCTTCTTCTTGTTGTTTCCTATGGTGCCTTGCAACCTCTTAACTTCTTGCTCCCTCTTCCCCTTAAGATCTTGTTAATTTTTCGCCAGAAAGAATTCCTTTGTTCTAAGGTATCACTATTCCCTTCTCCTTCTTAGCTGGTTAGAGAGTCTTCGACTGTTGTGTGCTTGGGTCTATTTGACTTGGAAGAGGACAATCTTGTCTACATCCTTCTTTTCATGGCCGCAAACCTCTCCTGCAAACTCATTTTCTCTTAGGAATGTCCCTCCTGCTCCTCTTCCCCTTATGGCTCTTCACTTGGGCCCAACTTCCTATTTGTGTTGTGCCAATTTCTTATTTCTTCTTCAGGGGTTGTCTCTATGTGTTGATAATACCAATTAAAATTGGACTTCTTACAATGGGCTGGTACGACCCTCTCGGGGTCATAGGAGCAAAAGTGTAGAGGTATGAACCGAAACTCTTTCATCTGTTCGGCGTCTGCCTCCACTTTCTTAAAGTTTTCAAATCTGTAAGCTTTGATAATAAGAGGGAGGGTCGGTCAGGGCTTCTTCTTCCCTTTTCTCAGCTTCATTTAGAATCCTCTAGTCATCTGGTAGCAGACCTATACAACAGAAATTTGTTGGTGACAAACCTTGGTAGGGCATGGGGAGGTTTGAATGAGCCAAAGACCCTGATGTACGTGCCCTCCTAGATTGGAAGCCAGTGTGCTACCTTGATCACTGTTTCCATGGCTCTCCTTAACATGCAGGGCAGATCTTCCCTGTGTAGCAATAGGTATAGTGAGGCAATGAATGCATATGATATGATATCGAGATCCTGCTTGTACTGTGAGTCCCAGAATATCTATAACTCCTTGTTAGTAGGCCCTTGAGTCAATGGATTCTAGTTGTGGGGCTAGCGGTCAAAGTGAAATTTAGCACAAACTGCATCCAATAAGTACGAGGCCATATAAAACTCGGATGCTAGTCCTTCTTCTGGGACTTGTGTCATGCTTATGTTTACCCTCAATGCTAATAGTAACACATGAGCCCAATTGAAAATTGTACCGAACGTGGAAACTGTGTGCATTAGGGGAACCTACATTCCACTGAAAGTACTAGCGTCTGACCTCCTGTACAATTGAAAAATCATAGCTGCTATGAGAGGCGATAGAATTTTCAAAGCCCCTCCATTTTTTACTCCTGATATTTCTTTCCTTTGACCTTAGAAGGGTCTTGCCACCACCCCCTTATCATGTCCTCGATTGGGACATCGTGCATCACTAACCATCGGGTGTTAAAATATTGCTCCTTCTATGGTAACCCATAGTATACCTCAGAGTCTTTATTAAATATATTGGTGAATGGTTTCTGGGAGTGATCTCTTATTACCCATGAAATAAAATTTGTGTTGTGCAAGATCCAATCAATAAATTCCGTGCATGGGAAGATAGGAGGGTGTGCTGCAATGTGATGTAACTTTGACCTCTTGACATTTATGTACACTTGGATGTCTTCCTGGTCCTCCGGAATGTCACGATTTGAGAACTCAGCGTAGACATCATACCATGTCGTTTTGGAACTTCTAATAAAGACACAAGCCGTGTCCCCATAGATAGGTGTCGGTGTAGGGACTTGATAGCTTTCTTGCACACTGACCTCCTGACTCTTTTGTCGTCTTCTAGTGGTCGGAGGCACCATATCACTTGAAAGGGAAGAGTTTGAGATGCGGTCGAGTTCCACGACCACGTCACCTGACATGTTCAAAAAACAGTCCCATGATAAGATAGATGGCATGAATGCAAAAATATGATAGTAAAATTGACTAATCCAAACCACTTAAGGCCCAAGAAGGTATGGGTAGTAAAGCCTCCAACAATGAGGGTCGAATAGAGGAAAATGGAGGAAATATGCGACCTTCGCGACTATGTAGCATGGTCGTTGAGTTGCTAAGTCGTGAGGTCACTAAGTTGCGGGGTCACAAAGTCCCCAGGTCGCAAATAACAGAAGGTTGCGGGGTCGAAAAAGTTGCAAGTTGCACTAGGGCACCTGTCTTCAATTCACCTGGTGTAACCTGCGTGCGTGGGGTGGAAATGGAGAAAAAATAGAAGTAAGGACTCAAGTTTAGGGATGCCTCTAAGCTTGGGGAAGGGTGGAAAAGAGGGGGAGTAGGTTAATAGAGTAGAGTTTGGACTTAGCCGGGAAGTAAAGGATTTTCTGGGTTAAACATGAAGCAAAAAAAAAATCAATGGGCTCGTTGTTAAATGATGAAAAAATGACGTAAATAAATCCTTCCTGGGCTTAGGTAAAGGGGAGACGGGGGTAGGTAAGCACACATGGCGATAAAAAAGGATTACTAGAGGTCAGAGCGACTTACCTGGATAAAAATTCTCTCCTATTGGGTGGTTAGACACCCTCGAGAGATTTTTCGTGCAGGTCGAATGCAACAAGTGTGAGCCTCATATATATAATAAGTCACACGTGTGGGCAATCAATGCAGTCGTAGGGTTTCTAAGTTGCGAGGTCGCAGGGTTGCGAAGCAGGGTAAGATCTCCCTATGCGAGCACACGACTAAAGCAGGTCACTGGTTTGCCAGGTTACATGAGTCACACATTTGGTTTTGAAGAAGGACCGTGACCTATATGACCTTGCGACCTTACGACCTCTTTCTAGGTCATGTAGGTCGCGTAAGTCGCAAGGTTCTAGTTTCAAGGGGTCTGCGACTTTTGCGACCTTGCGACTCCTTTAGGATCTCTGGGTTGCAAAGTCGAGGGGGAAGCAAACTTAAAGAGGATGTGACCTATGTGACTATACTTATGAGAAAAAACCAAAATAGACCAGGAGTCACTGATTTTTTCGGCTTTAGGTTTGAAAGATAATGGGATAGGGAATGACCCAGACCTGAATGTGCTGACTGAGGGAAGCTTCTAATAACATGGATCTCACCAAAGGTGCAGGGGTTTTGAAATTTCAGACATGTGCCAAATATAGTAAGGTAGTTTTAGTGGCTACAACAGGTCCCCATCCACTTTTTCCAACTCATTGGCCAGATGAGAGGTACTTCCCACGAGTCTCAGACTACATGGGTAAGATGTGTTAGGGTCCTATAAGTATATGATTCATAATTTTGAATTGACTTATGATAGTCTTGTAAAATATGTATATACCTTGCTTTCGGCAAGTTGTTTTCCCATATTTTGTAAAAAATAAAAAATAGAAAATCAAAAAGAGGGTAAAAGTCCTAAAAGAAAGATCAAAGGACTTAGAAAAAATATAGACCCCAAAAGAAAATAAATAAAACATGAAAGTATGCAAATTCAAATGCCACTACCTTTTAATTTTTTGCTGATGATTATGGTACAGTGTCAATAAATGCCATAATCCATGATGAGTTGAACTGCTTAAACTTGACTTGTCATGATTTTAATTTTATTGTTGTAGAATAGTAAATAAAGATTAGTCAAACAGTTTAATCCTGACTAATCAGTAGATAGGTAGAGAATAAAGAGGAGTTCATCAGTTTAATCTGAGCCCTCGGATGATGTAAGGTAGATTTAGATAGTGTTTATGCTTTTAAAAGAATAAATGTTCAAGGTTGCTAGCTTAAATGCACTTGCAAAATGGAAGAAAAAATGTTAGATTAAAGTTGGGTAGGTAGAAAGATGTGGGAAGAAGCATGTAAATATTCATTACTGGGAAAATAATCACTAATTTCTTCTCCCCTATAGTTATTCTACATTCTAGACTTTCAGTCAAAGGGGCTCAGAGCATTTCTCTGACTTTTGTTGGGACTGGACCCAAGGCTCAATGACTGATAAGTTAAAAGTGTTGAATTCCTATATTAAATCCCTAATTATCATCATTTACCCTTCATACACTCATTACTATTCAATTTCATAAGAAAACACCTTTTTCACCTAATGAAATATGAAATTCCCCATTTAACTAACTCCCATCAATCATACATAGCACAAAACCCCTCAAAACATTATATCCTAAGTTAAAAGTGGTGACATTATAAATGATAAAAGCTTTTCTTTAATATTTTCACTTTACTTAGTCATATAATTGTATTTTTGATGTATTACATTGTCCCTTGTCATATTAACTTCTAATTTATATATTAAATCCCTAAAATGACATTTTTCCTATTAATATAATTCCCTTTTATATTAATACCCTTTTAAACCCACTATTATAAGATTCTAGGCCAAAATTATTATCCACGTGCTGAAATAAAATCCCAAATTATACCCCTTTGGTCTAAAACTACCTTTAACTAAATATCCCGCCCCCTATGGTTATATACCCTTCAAATGGTCTAAAACTATATAATAAAATAAAAATGTAAATATGATTTTCGGGCATATCTTATGTCTTTGGAAACAAAAAAACAACCCCCAGGCCTTTGCAATATATTTTCCATTTTTTCCCGCATCACCTTTTTTTTAACCAAAGTTTTTGAGACTAAGGTTTATCGCTCATTTCCCGATATGAAAAGCCTCAGACCTTACATAAGCTAAACCCTGGGTTAACAAACCCCGCCTCACGCTTATTTTTTAATTATATATATGAACTCTGTTTATATATATAGTACCACCACTTAACCCCTTTCCAAAATCATATAAATAAAACTTTGGATAAAATGCAAATACATAAAAAATTTACTGTATAACCCATCGCCCAACGTATAATAAAGAACCCCGGTCCCACCAACATTTCAACCACAACGTTCCTTTTAATCTCGACCGTTCGCTCCCTTGCTCTAGATCTGATGGCTCTAGTGTCATATCGCACGCATAAACCAATAGCTCACCCAAACAGAAATTGAGCGCGAAATTGGTGGTTTTATCATTTCCGCCTCCAGCGACGTGTCCGTTTTCTATTGGATCATGTTTGATTTAGTTAAAACCACTTACTACCCATTACCAATGTGAAAACCATTTCCTGTTTTCGCATTCGAAAACACAAATCGCTCCCGCCTTTGATGAGACATGCATTTAATGCATTGATGGTGATTAATATCAAATTGTTAAAACCTTTGATACACTATTTTTATCGTTTATCTGTGCATTTGAACTGTGAAAAAGCTCCGCCTGACTGTAATTAACCCTTTCAAGACCCTGTTTACCAATTTTCATTAAAAACCTGGATTTGACAATTGATTTCTCATTTGAAGATCGGGTAAGCTTTTTGATGCACTAGTAAGTCGGACCAAGCTCAAATTCAACTGCATAAATATTTAGAAACCCTTCCGACTATGAAAATACCTGCGATCAAGGTATTTTTCCTAATCTAGCTTGTAATCTCAAGAGTTTAAGCCTTCTGTTAATGAATTAAGCTTCAATTAGAAAATTTGTTCATCCAAGTTTGTCCAAAACACTCAAAAAATAGGGCAAACCCTTGCAAAATTTCTCCAGAATTCTCTGATTCATAAAAGCCTCTTTTGAAACCCAATTCCTCAGCTAAAGATCCCTGAAAGATCAATTCTACGGTTTGAAAAGGTTTTAAAACCTATAGAACACCTATAAGTCTCTTTTGCTGTCATATTCATTCAGAAAGCTTGTGTTTTCTGTCTTAAACCTGTTGCTTATGTCCCAGATTCCTAATTGAGCACTGAAGCACCCACTGTCATAATCTTTGCCTATAAGATTGCTCAATTACCCTTTGTTTCAACAAATCCAACAACTGCAAACTGTTTAATCTTGCTTTAGTTATTTAAAAAATGACCAAGAAACAAGTGACACCTAAAGCTGGAGGCTCTAGGCCTGCTAAACCTGAAGGATCCAAACCTCCTAAGTCTGAAGCAAAAAAAGCCCCAAACTCCACCCATGCACTCACTACAAAAACTACTGTGTCTGTTAATCCCCTTCAGCCACCAGTATCTACTGAAGAAATCATCCCCTTGATTGATGTAGATTATAAAATTGTGGACCTTGTGATAGAATTCAACCTATTAGAAGTTCACAATTGGTGTTGTGAAAAATTCCTAGATAAATATGACATGCCTATTTGGGAAACAAATTTACCCAAATATGTAGTTCCATTAACACACCCTGGTCAAGACCTGATAAGATTGTGTCAAAAGTACTATGTTTCTGACCAAAGAGCAATTGTAAATGCTGATAGGGAGATTCTATTTTCTATCACTGCAGAGTCTATTAATGAAATGTTGCAACTACAGTTTGACCCTAAGGCAGTCCCCTTATCCATTGAAGCATTAACTCAATTATATTTGGGATTAGATTTCCCTAAGAGATTTATGATTTTCTAGAATTTTATGCCTAGTCATGTGGATATTCCTAAAGTAAATCCTCCTTACTCCACTTCCAAGTTTCTTGAGGGTTCTAGGCATGTGATTTCAATGTTATCTTTCATACTAGGTTACTTCACTGATGAATCCATCCTTGGTTTTTTATGTACTCTATCTCCTGGTCAGCCTCTTGAAATGATTCTTGACTATGCCAGATTTATAGCTGATTCTATCCATCATCAGTTGACCAAGTTTCCCACTGAAGGGGTATTCAGATACTCTTCCTACTTATTTCACTTGTTTTTGTTTTCACAAGCTGATCATTTTCCAATAACATTGCAAAAAATGGATGTAGAGGGTAAACCTCTATCCATTATCTATTGGACATCTTTGTTGAGAAAAGAAAAAAATGAGTTCAGTTATTCATACTTTTCAAATTTGTTCATCTAGCCAGCTATGAGTTTATTGTACAAAGCAAATCAGCCTGGGATAAGTGAGGACATCAAGAGAATCTTGCAGTTATCAGAAGAGTGCAAGATGGGAGACTGGTATTTATATGAAAAGCACAAAGAATTGAGAATTTTTGGGTCCAATTTATTGCCTTACAAATTGCCCAAGTATTTGAATATCAGAGTCTTTGCATTAGAATATTTAAGGTAGGTTTTGAATTCTGATGCCATCAACTTTATGGCTTCCAAAAAGAAGACATAGTTCAAATTGAAAAATCATATTGGTCCTTTCATTATAAATAACATGGAAGCTGATAAAGAGATAGAAAAAAGATTGTCAGAGCTAAAATTTCAGAAATGTTTCCCTTGGAATTATGACCCTCAAGGTCTTCTGAGCAGTATAAGGGTTAAAAATAAACTACCTCCTTTCATACATGAACCCAACCCTGATATTGAGAAATTTGCAAATCAGACAGAATGGGTAGAAAACACATTGATAAATACAGTTATCAATGCAGAACCAAATCAAAATATGGAATCCACACTTGCCATGGTAACTTAAAAATAGCCAGAATATTCAAGCAAAAGAAGTAGAGATGAGGGAGCCTACACAGCAGAAACTACCACAGATACTAAATTCAAGTTGATTTACAACAAAAGGCTCAAATTCAGTTCCATAGGGAAAGAAAAAGTTATTGATGTTAAAGATACCAATGAGCCAGAGGTAAATAATGATGAGGCTACAAAAATAATAAAAGAAACTCTTGCAGACATACAAACAGGTCAAACCACAGGTGAACAGGATACTCAAATGATTGAAAGGCAGAAAAACATGGAGGCCTCTTCCTCACACACAGTGGAGGAAAAAGACCTAGACATCAAAGAGATATAATCAGATCAAACAAAAGAATGAAGAGATCAAAAGTGAGATTTATTCTCAATTTCTCAAACATAAGCCAGGGAATCAAAACAGGTTACTTACAACATTTGATTACTCCACAAATAAAATGATCATGTCATATCTACAAGCAACTACTTCAACAGCTAAGACAGTGGCAGACTACAAAAAGGTTGAATTTGAAGTAGATACTGAAAATGTGCATGAACTGGATCAAATAGAATTCCACAGACATAGCTATGAGATGCTATATTCAACTGTGGTAACAAAGGCTATGAGTGCCACTAAGTTGCAGATTACAATTATCAACATGCAGGACCAAATGAAACTTGATAAAGGCTCTTTGTATGCCAAATATTTAAGGATAAAAGCCTTAGAAGACTTAGTTTTGCAGGTAGGAGTTGATCCTTCAGATGTTCCAGCAGCAGAAATATTGATTAAAAATAAAAATGAGGACATTCCAGCTTTGAGGAAACAACTGAAGCTTCCTCAACGTGAGCACCCTCAAAGTAAAGAAATTCTTCAAGAACAGGTAGAGAAAGAAGACACGATGCAGTTGATTATCAAACTGACTGCCCAAATCAAAGAAATGGAAACATAATTGGATCAACTTATGAAAGAGAAAGAAATTGTCAAAGAAACTGAAGCTCCAATTATCCCTACAGTTATACATATAATCACTACAGCTGTGGCCTCCACTTTGGGAGAAAAATTGGCACCAAAAGAGTTATTGGCAACTGCAGTGCCAGTACAATAAGCCACAACATCAACAACAAATTCTTCAACCACACAGGTACAACATACAGATGATGCAGGGCATATATTAAAGGCTATGGAGGAATTATCATTTAAAAACAATGAAATTAATAGTTTGAAGAAAATGATTCAAAATATGGAAGTTTCCAACAAAGCAGCATTAATCAATGCTAACAGTTATGAGCAAAGGGCCAAAAGACTTGAAGATCAAATCAAAAGCCTTCAAAAAGACTTGAGTTTCATTGAAAAAATTTCTTACATAAGAAATTATCTATGGAACAATATAATTGAGGCTATACATCTTCAGTGGCCATCAATCCAGATCATATATGAACAGAGAGACCTACTTCTAGTAGCTCAAGTTGAAATCCAAAAAACAAAAGAAGAATTTGCGGACAAACCAACACAAGCTTTGAAGCTTATCACTTTCTTGAATGGTAAAAACAGAGTAGAGTTAGAAGAATTGCAGATGCATGATAGAACAGAGACCATTCTACAAATCAATAAATTTCTGACAAAATGAAATCTGATGAATAGTTTGGAGGAGAAGTGTGATGCAATGAATATTTCAATCACTAAGTTTTTAACAAAATACACCATGCTAAGACAAGCTGGTATTCCAGATATTCATGTCTTCAATGAGAAGTTGATGAACCAAAAATAATATGACAAGAAGATAAGGGATCATGCTAAAGAACAGGTCAACAAGCCACTGCCACAGGGCTCTCCCACAGGAAAGGTCATTCTCCAATATATTGAAGACTTTTTTTTTCTTCAAAATGAAATCAAGCATCTGTTTATCTTCAAACCAAATTTTGCTAAATATACAGATGCTGATGAAAACTTCAGAAAGCTCAAGACTGTAAAAATACCAAGTGCAGAACAATGACAGGCTTTTACAAACTTAATATAGCAGTGAAAAAAGGAAAATAGTGAGGAAAACACAGGTGAAACAATCAAACAGGAAAATAAAACAGTCACTTGATTTTTACTACTAGAAATGTTCTTTTTACAGCAGTAAAAGAGTAAATAAGCAGAGTCAAAGTGTATCAGGATGAAAGTACAACGTGAAAGAGTATCAGGAGGAAGAGTGTCAGTAAAAAATACTCCAATAAAGATATTTTCCAATTTTCCAGCAAGCAAGACAACTAGCCAATAAAGGCTCCTTGATCCAGGTGGATATTGGTGGCCACCCACCTATTCCACTTGGCCCCCCACCATTGTCTCTTTCAGTTTTTCAGTTTCGGCATAACTTACTATTTTTAGCAGTTTTTCGGGTCCTGAACTTCCGGAGCCGTTTTGAGGCCCTAAACGACGTTTTTTGGGTATGAAAGCGCCAGCGAATTTTCTGATAAAATTTGTCCCGACAGCTGTAGTCCTCGGATAGAGCTTTCTAATGATGTATCATATGCGTCGAACGGAGATAGTATGCCAAAGTTACGTCCCTGGGAAGTTGAAACACCAATTTACCCAAACGGGGCCCATAGTTTTGGCGCTTCATCTCCTAGGGTTAGGTTTTTGGGATGTTTAGGGTTCTCCATTATTTCTCAATAATAAATAGGCCCTCGCGCCTCATTGTAAAGCAGTTCAGAGGTCTGTAGCCACCACATCTCTTCTCGGAGATAGCTACCAGTACCCTAGCTAGTTTTATTTCCATTGTCTGTAAGCAAATTTCAGTTCTTTGATATTAATGAAATGAAGTGTTATTTCCGCTGCATCTCTGTATTTATGGTTATGTGTTTATTCTGTTGCGTTCCTGCATAAATCCGGATCACTCCTTGATTAATTTAAGTTGTTCTATATTTTTTGGATAAGAGGACAGCTTGCAAAACTGTTAATCAACTGTCCCTCTTTATATGTAGAGATATTTTATTTTTCCTAGAGTTATTCCTAGATCTCTCTAGGATATTTGTAAACAATATTTTGTATAAATACTTCAGCCTTTGAAGTGTTTTGGTGTGGAATAAAATTGCTAAGATTACTATAGATTTTTGCTGATACATTGGAGGCCTACATGTGTTGATTTCGAAAGTAGCAGACTGGACAAAGCTAATCGGACATAATAATTCAGGATTCCTGTGATAATTTAAAGAGTAAAGTGCATCTATCTTGTCATTGTTTATTTCCTGAGTTCCAGTCATTTCATTATGTGTTTGTTCTTTCTTAATGAGTAACTAGGAATATTACCTTAGGACTAGCTTATGGCTCCCTGTCTTAACTAAGTTACCATTTAAATGTTTTCAACTGATTTCCGGTGTTAGGAATTCTTAACTGCTCCTACTCCCGTTTGACTTCTGCCTCCTTCCTCTATTGTCCGGACCAAAGGATTCTTCATTACCCTTTGTCCCGACTTCACCATTTCATCAAAAACATTTTACCCAAAACTCTGAGGGTTATCTATCTTGCCATGAATACATTTGCATCCTTTTGGCCTTGCCTTCTAGTACTGCTATCTAGATTTAGAATCCATTAGCCCAATGGTCAAGTAGATTTCTCCCTAGTTTACCTTTAAGTGATTTTTCCCAACAAACCAATTCAAAACCAAATCAAATTGTTCTATCATAAATAGCCTAAAACACTAAACATAAACAAATTTAAATTATAAATAGAGACCCCTCTCTGAAATTTAGGAAGGCTAGATCGTAAATTTCCAAAGTAGGTTTGTGGTTACCCCTAGTTTTCTTAAATTGAAAACCAAAAGCCCACAATCTTGAGAAATTACTAGGGTGATAACAAGATGTATGCAAGGGAATCCATGAGATAAGGTGAACCACTCATCCTAGTCATGTGCCATAGGATAAGGTGAAACACTCATAGTATGCATTTATCATCAATCGTAAGAGAAGGTGAACCAATCACCCTACACACATGTGTCATCAATTGTAGGGGAACTTGATTGATGAACAAATTCAGAAAAGGTGTAAAAATGAGGCTGGTGATTTACCTTTCCAACTACAATTTTTGAGTCATCTTGCATGTCGTATATCCTCTATGAATCTGGGGTGAATTCAACCCTCCTTCTAGTGTCAATATGTGTCATTTGATACACAGAGATTAGATTTACTGAAAGTTTCAAAATATGAAGGACATTCTTAAAAATTCCATATCCAAGATGTATCCTCCCTTGTCCAATTATCTCTACTAGAGAATCATCTCCCAAGAGAATTGGAGGACCAAAATATGGATTTAAAGATGATAGAGAATCTTTTGTGGCTACCATGTGATGTGAAGCTTTAGAATCTATGATCCATGAATAAGGATAAGAATGAATAAGGATTAGTGCATATGTATTCAATCTTGTTTCAGGTGCTCTTTCTCCATACTTCTTCTTCATACTCTCTGGAATATAGTCACCCATATTGATTTGCTGAAGAGTTTGTAGGACGAGATGAGTTTTCTTCTTCATGCATGATGACTATGGATGATAAATACGGTTGCAATAGTTGCATTTGATTTCCACTTCTTATCCTTATTTCATGTTGGTAGACTCATCTAAAGGTTTTGGATTGCTTCCCTTTCTTGGATTTGGTTCTTTTTCCTTTTGCTTTGGATTTCTCATTGGATTTTGTGTTAGCCCTTCCCCATTCATGCATATCAAGTGCATGGTCTTTGGAACTTTTCAATGTGCCATCTTTATGAACTTATCTTGCTCATGTATTATGGGCTCAATAAAAGCATCGAGTGTGGGATTTTAGGTTGCTCCTATTGCAAGCTTGACTATGTGAAAAGTGGAGATAAATATAGTTACTTATTTGGAACCAAATTTGACAATATAGAAATAATTAATTGGCTTTCTTGCTCGGAATTGTCGATTTGATATTCTCTTAGTTGGTGTAACAAGGCTTAGAGCCTTATGAATATATATTAAATATTTTTGAAACTCCTAATATCTAATGAGTTAAGCTCATTTTGAAGGATGTGACCTTGAATCTCATTCTGATTCCCAAAGAGTATCTCCAAAGTGGTCCAAACTTCATTTGCAGTGGTGCATCCTTAGACATGAAACAATGATTCTGGCGAAATTTTTAAGCATATGAGACCAAATACCTCATCATTGAGGTTGAAATATGGATTTTTCAAATGCTTAATTTGGTTCAATCTATGTTGTCGTGGCTATCTGATACTAGATTCTAATTTTAAGCTCAGACTAGAATCTTTGGCTTCCATTTGAAATAATTATATGGTTTGAGATTGACAACAAATTATGTGGAAATTCCATTCTTTCCCATATATCCAATCTTAAGTCCTTCCAAATACATTTTTTTGGGTCTTTCTTCCTACTTCCCATGGGCTCTCATGCCATGTGAAACTATAGCTGAACTTGCATAGGATGAATTTAGCTAGAAACAATGAAAAAAACTTACAAGTAGGAATGGAGAAAGAAAATTGAGAGAGAAAATATTAGTGAATTATATTCATGCACAAAAGAGAAAATTATAAGCTAATACAATTCAAAGCAATATACTTTACATCGCTGAACCAATATTTTAGTGAATGTTGAGAAATGTGAACATCCACTGAAGAAAATTGACACCTAATCCTAGTTAACTGGCCATCCAGTCATGAGTTACTTGTTTCATGTAAGTGATGATGACTAAACTCATGCAGGTACTTGTGGAGTGCATTGGTGAAGGTTTTCATGCATGATTCCATTCACTATTCTAATTAAAATACAAATAAGTATATGTTATTTTCAATAAAAATTGATAATTTTTTTATATATATAAATAGAGTAAAAACCTCAAAAATTTAGATTAAATTTATATATTACACTTTCACCCACATCAATCTGGATCATGCTTGAAATTTGACATTCTATTTTTTAGGTTATTATTTGATAGTTTTTTTTTGTTTTTCTTAAATATATTTAATTTATTTAGTAGTGAGTTTTTGTTTTTTAAACCCTTCTTATTAATAAATCTTGATAACCCTGCCACAATTTTGGACTGACATTTGTTTTTCCCTATATTAGATTATATTGTTAAGGGTCCATTCCACTATATTTTGTCAGCTAAATTTGAACATTTTCAATATCAAGAAATCAAAGATGTGAACGAGATAATAAATCCTCAAGAAAAATGAATATCTTTTAATTAATCACAACACTGTTACCTGAAACATGGTACGTTGTCTGCTTGTGACGCCTAAAGAGTACAACTACTACGATATCTTTAAACATTAATATTTTCCTTTATTACATATGAAAACCAAATAACTGTGAATAACCATCACAAAATCTTCATTATTATTAATTAAATTATGTAAATTTAATCACAACAATAAAATTAACAAATATGGAAAACAAATAATTGTGAATAACCATTATCAAATTTTATCTTTTGAGGGACTCATAAGTACCAAGATAAATTTGAAATTCCAAATTTTTAGTTGAGAAATTATATAAATTTGAAATTTGAAATTTTGTTTAGATGATTGGTTTTTTTGGAGTTTCTGGTGGATTTCTAGTTTGAATTTGATTAAAAGATTTCTGGCCAAGTCTTGATTTGTGTTGTTTAAATTGGTTTTTTTACTATATATATAAAGACATATGGATTGTAAAAAGCTCACCTGTTAAAACTTGTGATTTCAATAAATCCCTGTAACAAATTAATTTGAAAAATAAAATGGAAAAAATAATCTTTTCCCTTCAAAATAAAAGTAGCAAGTTCAGGTTCTGGCTTTGAATTGACCAGGGTTCATCGAAGCTACCTTATGGCCTTGGAGAATAGGGAAGTAGAATGGGGAATTCTCGCAAGTTTCTTAAAATCACTTGTTCCTCGAAAATGCAACATTGTTTGTATGTTGAAATTATTAAAGTCACCTGCCATGCCTTGGGCAGGAAGAACAAAGAACAAAGTACAGCAGCAGCAGCAGTGCAGAGGAGATTGAGTGCACAGCACCGTATAATAAAGAGGAATGGAGAAGAATTAAATTTTGATGGGCTGCAGCCAAGTATAGCAGAGGAATTAATTTTGTTATGGGCGAGAAGTTACTTCAGCAGAGAAATGAAGATTTTTGTCTACGGAGGAGCAGAATGAATTAAAAAAGTCAAGTCGGGCGTAAAAGCCCTCAACAACTAGAATTGAATAAACAGGCGGAAAGTATTTTATTTTATGAGAAGGCAGGACAAGTGGTCCCTACCACTTTGTCGTAGATCGCAAGTTTGAAGACCAAGTGTCTTGTTGATATGGAAATCTGTAACATTGCAACATCACAATATCGCATTTTATCGCAATCACCCTCCGCCCATTGCCAGAGTTTTGTTGAGATTGCGATGTGCGATCGTTGCGCCATCGCACAATCGCATATCGCATATTTCAATGTTGTCATTGCTCTCCGCCATCACAAGTTAGTTTGTTGCGATGTGCGATCGTCGCGCCATCGCACGATCGCACAATCACATTTTCATTATATGTGTTCCGCTATGTGTTATCGCAGATATTTGCGATGCGATCCCATTGCACATCGCAAATATCGCAAATCACATTTTTTGTTGTTCCGCCGTTCCGCCATATTGCATATCGCAATACTGTAAATTGCGATGGCCGACTACGACGTGGACCCCACTCGTACGTCGTGCCAATATCAAAGTTTTATTTTTTGCAAGGTTTTCCTTTGTAATTGTTTTTATTGTTGTTTTACGTATTTTGTTCCGCCGCGCCATATAAAAGGAGAAAAGGCCCGAGAGAATTGTAATGAATGTAATGTATTGTTATTGAAAATGATGTGTGAGCCCGCAGGCAAAGAAAACACAGTAGGATCATTACAACACTGTTTTGTGCGTTTTGAGAGAGACAGAGAGTTGTTTTAGAGCACTGTGTCTGTAGCAGTCTTACTTTGGTGAATCCCTCCATTGAGGAAGAAAATTTGTAACAATTTTTTTTAAGTTCTGTTATTGAAATAGAAAGCATTTTCATGCCATCTCTGTCTCCTGTCTGCAAGCGAAATTTCTTTTTTTTAAAGTTCTCTGTGTTTAAAGGAGAGCGTCATTCTCTCCACTGTTTGCTTGGAATTCATCAAATATTCCAACATGGTATCGGAGCCAAGTTCAGGCTCTTTGAATGTTTCAAAGAAGCTGAAGAAGAAGAAGACTTGTTGAAGCGTTTTCTCCAGCAGCGTGAAAGCCCAACAGAAGTCAAAGGTCAGGTATTTCTCAAAGATAACATAATTATTATTCTTGTCTTAAAAGAGTTCGTTCTTTCAGAAAAGGAAAGACAGTTTGTTTAGGTGAAGAGTTCAGTTTAAGAGCAATGGCTGGACCAAGCACTGGAATGAGCATTGGAAATGTTCAACTTCCACAATTTAATGGAAAGAACTATGATTATTGGGCCATTACCATGAGAGCCCTGTTTGTTTCACAAGAATTATGGGAGTTTGTAGAAGATGGTTTCGTTGAACCAGCTGATGAGTAGGCTTTTAATGCCTTAACTCAAGCAGAGAAGGATTTACTGAAGAAAAATAGAAAGAAGGATGCTAAGGCCCTATTCTATTTGTATCAAGCAGTAAACGAGAGTGTGTTTCCAAGGATAGCAGCAGCTAAGAGATCCAAGGAGGCATGGGAAACTCTGAAAGTAGCCTATCAAGGTATGGAGAAAGTTAAGACAGCAAAACTTCAGTTGCTGAGAAGAGATTTCGAAACTCTTTGCATGAAAGAGTCAGACAGTGTAGACACATTTTTTACACATGTGATTGGGATTGTAAATCAGATAAGATCCCATGGAGAAACTCTTGAAGAAAGAAGGATCGTGGAGAAAATTTTGAGATGCTTACCCTCAAAGTTTGATGTTATTGTTACCACCATAGAAGAGACCAAATATCTCTCACAGTTCACGGTAGATGAACTTCATGCCTCACTAATAACCCATGAACAGAGATTGAGAAGAGATGAAACCTCATCTCTTGAACATGCTTTCAAGACCCAGATGTCTTCAGGAAGAGGAAGAGGTCAAGGCAAAGGAGGAGGAAGAGGCAGAAGCCAAAACAGAAGTGGAAGGAACAACCCTTCACATTCATATGGAAGGAGCAACAGTCAAAGTCAGAGCCACGACCAATGCAACAACCAGCAAGGTGGACATCAACACCAACATGCTCATGGACAAAGGTATGACAAATCCAATGTCCAATGTCATTATTGCAAGAAATATGGGCACTATGCCAATGAATGTAGAAAGAAGCAAAATGACATGAAAAATAAGCAAAATGCTAATGTAGCAAAAGAAGAAAAGAACCCAAGTAATGTGCTGCTAGCTTGTAATGTAGCACAAAATAGAAATGATGATGTTTGGTTCTTAGATTCTAGATGTAGTAATCATATGACTGGCAACAAAGCAATGTTTGCCAATCTAGATGAAGAAGTAAAATCTGAAGTGACCACAGGAACTGATACTAAGATCTCTGTCAAGGGAAAAGACAGAGTTAGTATTCGAGCAAGGAATGGGGAGCATAAATTTGTTCCTGATGTGTATTATGTTCCAGGTCTGAAATGTAATCTTTTGAGCGTTGGGCAGCTCATAAACAAAGGTTACAATGTAATATTTAAAGATGATGTGTGCACAATAAAAGATATTCCTCCAAGCAAGAAAATCATTGCTGAAATCCAAATGATCAGCAATAGAATGTTTCCGCTCAAGCTCAACATTGACTTGAAGCAAAAAGGAAAGAGTATAGTAGCTATAACACAAGAAGCCTTCCAGAAGGAAGAAAAGGATGAAAATTGGTTATGGCACCTGAGATTTGGACATCTCAATTTCGGAGGATTAAATCTGTTGCACAGAAAATGAATGGTAAAAGGTTTACCATTGATTGAAAAACCTGACAGCCTATGTGAAGGCTGCATCTTGGGAAAGCAACACAGAGAAAAATTTCCTTCAGGGAAAAGCATAAGGGCAAAAGCACCCTTAGAAATCATTCACTCAGATTTATGTGGGCCGATGCAAACAGCATCAATTTCAGGCAGCAATTACATGCTGACCTTCATAGATGATTTCACAAGAAAAGTGTGGGTTTATTTTCTGAAATATAAGAGTGAAGTTTTTCAGAAATTTTGCCACTTTAAAGCTCTTGTAGAGAAACAAAGTGGGCAGTATATAAAAGTCCTCAGAACCGATAGAGGAGGAGAATACATATCAAAGGAGTTTCTGCGTTTTTGCAGAGAGAATGGCATACACAAGAAATTTACCACAAGGTACACACCGCAACAGAATGGAGTTGCTGAAAGGAAGAATCGAACCATAATGGAAATGGTGAGAAGTATGCTAAAGGAAAAACACTTGCTGAATGAATATTGGGCAGAAGCAGCAAACTGTGCTGCGTATATTTTAAATAGATGCCCTACAAAAGCAGTAATGAACAAAGTTCCAGAAGAAGCGTGGAGTGGCAGAAAACAGGGAGTCACCCACATGAGAGTTTTTGGATGTGTAGCATATGTACACATTCCAGACAAGTTGAGAAAGAAATTGGATAGTAAGGGGGATAAGTGCATTTTCCTTGGATACTGTGAAGATTCCAAAGGATACATATTGTATAACCCATCCACAAAGAAGTTTGTGATAAGCAGAGATGTGCAATTCATTGAAGACGAAGCATGGGATGGAAGCATTGAGAAAATAGTCAATGTTAAAAGCTGTTTGTCTCATGATGAAGATGAAGAAGATGTGGTTGAAATTAATAACCCATCCGTAGCTCAACCTCCACCAACACAAGGACAGCAAGGGACACCTCAAGCAGCAGTGAGAACACCCTTGAGAAGAAGCGGGAGTGTATCTTCGAGCACACCACATGGAGCAGAAATGAGTGCTTCATCAAGCACGACTACACCAAGTGAAAGAGGAACAAAGTTCAGAAGCCTTAGAGAAATTTATGAGCAAGGAGATGCAAACGAATGTATGAATTCCTTATTTTCTTTGTACTGTCAAGTTGATGATCCTATTCATTTTGAAGATGCAATTAAAGATAGAAAATGGATAGAAGCTATGGATGAAGAAATTAAAGCCATAGAGAAGAACAAAACATGAGAGCTGGTTGATCTCCCAGAAGGTAAAGAAGTCATTGGTGTAAAATGGGTCTATAAGACTAAAAGCAATGCTGAAGGAAAGATAGAGAGACACAAGGCCAGACTTGTTGTCAAGGGATACAAGCAGAAGCATGGAATTGATTATGAAGAAACTTTTGCACCAGTTGCAAGAATGGAGACAGTGAGAGCAGTGCTGTCCATAGCAGCACAAAACAAATGGAAAGTATACTAGATGGATGTAAAATCCGCATTTTTAAATGGAGTTTTAATGGAAGAGGTATATGTGGAACAACCTCTCGGATATGAGAAGAAAGGCAAAGAGCATAAGGTCTGCAAATTGAAGAAAGCTCTTTATGGTCTGAAGCAAGCGCCAAGAGCATGGTACAATAGGATAGACTCCTATCTACTGGGAAATGGATTTGAAAAGTGTGAGGGAGAACCCACCCTCTACATCAAAGAAAAGGATGGTAAGATGCTCATTGTTGTTTTATATGTTGATGATTTAATTTTTACAGGTAATGATGATTACCTTGTCGAAAATTTTAAAACAGTCATGAAAGATGAATTTGAAATGACTGACATGGGTTTGTTGAGATACTTTTTGGGAATAGAAGTAGAGAAAAATGAGAAAGGGATTTTTATTTCTCAAGCAAAGTATGTAAATCAGGTTTTAGAAAGATTTAATATGCAGGAGTGCAAAGCTGCAATTACTCCCACAGTAATGGGATTGAAGTTGAGAAAAGATGACAACAACAAGGATTTTGATCCAAGTTTGTATAAAAGCATAGTTGGCAGCCTCATGTATTTGACTGCAACTAGGCCGGACATTATGCATGCTGTTAGTTTAATTTCCAGATTTATGGAGAAGCCAACAGAAGCACATTGGCAAGTAGCAAAGAGAATTCTGAGGTATGTGAAAGGAACAAAAGGATTTGGTATTTTGTATACAGCTTCAGAAAATTCAGAATTAGTTGAATACATTGACGGTGATTGGGTTGGAAGTGTAGATGATCGGAAGAGCACTTTCGGTTATGTTTTTCATATGGGTTCAGGAGCCATTTCATGGGCTTCTAAGAAACAACCTATTGTAGCATTATCTACAGCAGAGACAGAATATGTGGCAGCTACAACAGCAGCGTGTCAAGCAATTTGGATGAGAAGAATGTTGAGAAGTCTATGTCAAGAACAGGTAAAAGGGACAGTGATTTATTGTGACAATAGCTCAGCTATTGCATTATCAAAGAATTTTGCGTTTCATAAGAGAACGAAGCACATAGACACAAAGTTTCACTATATCAGAGAATTGGTGAATAATGGAGAAGTTGTTTTACAACATTGTAAAACAAAGGAACAATATGCAGATATTTTAACAAAGCCATTGGGACAGAAGACATTTGAATTTTTAAGAAAATGTTTGGGTTTGATGGATAATCCAGCAGCTGACTTTAAGGGGGAGTGTTGAAATTATTAAAGTCACCTGCCGTGCCTTGGGCATGAAGAACAAAGAACAAAGTACAGCAGCAGCAGCAGCGCAGAGGAGATTCACCGTATAATAAAGAGGAATGGAGAAGAATTAAATTTTGATGGGCCGCAGCCAAGTATAGCAGAGGAATTAATTTTGTTATGGGCGAGAAGTTACTTCAGCAGAGAAATGGAGATTTTTGTCTACGGAGGAGCATAATGAATTAAAACAATCAAGTCGGGTGTAAAAGCCCTCAACAACCAGAAATTGAATAAACAGGCGGAAAGTCTTTTATTTTATGAGAAGGCAGGACAAGTGGTCCCTACCACTTTGTCGCAGATCGCAGATCGCAAGTTTGAAGACCAAGTGTCTTGTTGATATGGAAATCTGCGATGTGCGATGGTTGCGCCATCGCAACATCGCAACATCGCAATATCGCATTTTACCGCAATCACCCTCCGCCCATTGCCAGAGTTTTGTTGAAATTGCAAAGTGCGATCGTCGCACCATCACCCAATCGCATATCACATATTTCAATGTTGTCATCGCTCTCCGCCATCGCAAGTTAGTTTGTTGTGATGTGCGATCGTCGCGCCATCGCACGATCGCACAATCGCACGATCGCACAATCACATTTTCATTATATGTGTTCCGCTATGTGTTATCGCAGATATTTGCGATGCGATCCCATCGCACATCGCAAATCACATTTTTTGTTGTTCCGCCCTTCCGCCATATCGCATATCGCAATACTGTAAATTGCGATGGCCGACTACGACGTGGACCCCACTCGTACGTCACGCCAATATCAAAGTTTTATGTTTTGCAAGGTTTTCCTTTGTAATTGTTTTTATTGTTGTTTTTTGTATTTTGTTCCGCCGCGCCATATAAAAGGAGAAAGGCCCGAGAGCATTGTAATGAATGTAATGTATAGTTATTGAAAACGCTGTGTGAGTCCGCAGGCAAAGAAAACACAGTAGGATCATTACAACACTGTTTTGTGCGTTTTGAGAGAGACAGAGAGTTGTTTTAGAGCACTGCGTCTGTAGCAGTCTTACTTTGGTGAATCCCTCCATTGAGGAAGAAAATTTGTAACAGTTTTTTTTAAGTTCTGTTATTGAAATAGAAAGCATTTTCATGCCATTTCTGTCTCCTGTCTGCAAGCGAAATTTCTTTTTTTTTAAAGTTCTCTGTGTTTAAAGGAGAGCGTCATTCTCTCCACTGTTTGCTTGGAATTCATCAAATATTCCAACATTGTAAATATTAGGCTTTGAGTTTGGCTTTTATTGATGGAAATATTTGCTTGTCCATTCTATTTCACTCATATATGCACTCCGTGCTTTGAAGCGTAGAATGATTCGGTAATAATAAGTAAGGGAGGGGAGAATAATTTTAGTTTAGATTTGGATCAATAAAGATAAATATCGGAATACAAGTCATTTCAAATTTACATCTGCAAATAAATATGTACTCTTACATTTTTAATATTTTTTATTTTTTTGAAGGTAATGGAGAATGTATTTTTGGAGAGAGTTTGTTTATTAGTTATGTGTCAGTTTTAGATTAAGATTTAGTTTCTATATTTTAGAATTTTGTTCTAATTTATCTATTTGTTTGTAAATTATTTTTTCATGATAATTAATGATGAATGAGAAATTCTTCAAATGAAACTCCTCACTTGTGAGCTACTCAATTTAATGACCATATATTTTATGTCTTCTAGTTTTTAACATGGTATCAGAGTGTCAAAGTTAAGTGACTCAAATCCAACGTGCTTTGGTGATTGAGAGTGCCTAAGTGGATGTATGGTGGTCTCTAGTGACTGGTGAGGAGGCGAGTATTAAAGGTTTTTTTATTTTTGTTTTTGTTTATTTTTTATTATTTATTATAAATGGCGATCATTTATTTATTATTATTATTATTTATTATTATTAAATAGATCATCGCCATATTTTTTTTTTAAGAGGCGGTGCTGAGCGTGAATACTGGAGAGAAAGACGCGCTATTGGTCTTTCCCTTAGAGCGATTTTCTTCAGCATGGCCCATCAGCATGAGAAGGCTGTCAGAGGCCTGCGCTGCTCTATGTTAACGTTGACGATGGCTACCTAGATGATGACGATGTTGACCGCATTATTTAATTAATCGGTTTATTCCAGTGATAAACCGCAGGTGGAGATCGAACTGTGTAGTTTGATCGTGGATCAAACTGTGTTGATGCTCCGATCTTGTTGGAGAGATGCTAGATTGAGGTGGCGTAGTGAAAGCGTGGTGTGACCTATCCACGGATGTGTAGATTTCCTGCAGAGTCATGGTAACACTTTGGTGAACCCGACGTAAATATCGATAGCAGAATGGAGCAGCTGTGATATCGCTGTGTGCATTGTGGTGGTGATCGTGGTGAGTTTCTATATCGTTAGATCTGTGGATTGCTGCCATCGAATACCGTGGTATTTCTGCATCAATGGCGTGGCGTGGCAGCATTTTTTGCCAATTTGAAGCATCGGGCCAGAAAAAGGTGGAGGGGCATTGATAACCAGCAGATTGCTGCCTGCAGAAGTCTTGGATCAGATCGAATTGAATCGAATTAGATACGAAGTGTGAGAGACCAGAGGAATCTACCTCAGAGTCTGCCTGCCCAACGAAAGTTGTGAATGCGTGGATTTGAGTAGCCGAATGTTGTGAGCGATCTCCCTAACTAGTGGTAAGCTTCCTTTTTGGAGTGGTGCAGAAGCCCAATATTGGTAACTAGTTGAAGAAATTATTATTTTTTGAATATATATATATATATATATATATTTGGGTTATAATATTATAAGAAGAAAAGTGTTTGGGGGCATATTTGAAAAAGAGATATTTTTTGAAAGAGGGTTTCTGCACCTTTAAAAAGGATTCGTGCATTCAGGGTTGCATTATTTTATTAAGAAGTTTTATGTGACATTAGTCTTCCGGATCGAGAGATGGATTTGTTTTTTTTTCAATTGCTGGAGTTCTAAAGTTTTTTGAGGTAGACCTGTCACAATAAATAATCAAATGGCAGAGGCATATTTGAATGAGAGAAATAAGTTTGATGGAGAAAAGTGCATGGGAGATTATAAATAGAGATGAATTGAAGCCAACAACTATTAGAAATTATGAGAGCAGACATTGCACACAGAAAACAATAGATTGTATTACTGCCCATCAATCAATAGAGATTACATACGTATATATAGTTGAACTCAGATCCAACTAATTCTAATCTTAGAGAGAGAGGTTGAGAGAATCTCTCAACATCCTTCAACAAACCAAATCAATACCTAAACTTTAGTATGCATCATAAATGATGCATTATCTCAAACACCCCTCCTTAATCCCTACATTATAGAAAACTTACAATACTGAGATCACAATTACAAAATTTGTATTTGTCTTTGTCTGGCTGGTCTTCATCAGCAACTCTACCCACTCTGTAGTCTTCTGGATTCCGCTCTTTCTTTCTTCACATCTTCGAGCTTACCTTTCAACCCATTTAAAGTACAACTGCTTCTGACCATCAGTGCTGAATTTGTAAGATTAAAGATTCTTGACACCCCCGAAGAAGAGTCTCGACACTGAACTACCCTATGGAAATATTTCTATCTGTGAAATAACCCCGAAGAATAAATTTCAACAGTCATATAGGAAAATATTCTAGGTACAGAATATAATCAGCGATCAATCCTACAAAGTGACCTTTACATACTTACAAACTCACAAGGTAAAGGTAACCTGTAATTGTTGATCTTGGAGCATCGAAGTACAACAAGAGTCTACAACATATAACGGATTCTCACAATCAAATTAGCGATACATTCTCTCGTCACCGAAGAACGTTGAGAACCACTATTTTAAATTGTGTAAATCTATTCAATAATTGGTTCTTTATAATAAAATTTTACAAACCAACAAAACACTACTCTCACCAATAAACCCACAAATCCAACGTTGGAATTCTCAAAATGCTTTCACATTTGCAGATTCAGATCAAAACAGCTCCGGTGAATGTTCTTCATAGGGGCAGGGCGATTCTCTCCTTGCACAACAACGTTGTTACTGCAAATAACTCCTTAGAATTTTCTTTTTGATGCTCAGAAATAAATCCAGAACTACAAGTATCACAGTAGTGCCCAAGACTCGAACTGATGGCCTAATGGTAGCTGCCATTGTCATTGAGACAACGATTCCAATTGTTCTGAAGCAACAAACCTAGATATTGGCCTTCCAGCAGATTTGATATTGCGACCAATACGCTACTTCATTGAGCCAAAAAGAAAAAAAATGAGCATCGTGAATATGCCGACGGGTATTAGCGACAGCATGAATGGTGGAGGCGGCAGAGATGACAATATTAAGGGAAGAAACAAACAGATGGTCTCTGCCAACAGAAATATCGGCGATAGCGCCTCTACATGATCTATGTTTGTTCTTTATTTGCGATGTGAGCACTGCTTGAGCCGAAGCCAATTGGGATTGCAGCTCTGCTACATTTTTTCCGCAGTTCATTGATTATCCCCACACAACCATGGACAAGATCTCGAATTCTTTTGCTTGCCTCGTACACCATGCTGGTTACAGCAACACCTCTCTTCTCTGCCAGAAGATCCTGTAGTATTTTGACTACATCGCCATTTCCAAAGACTCTGTGTACCAAGAGAAATTTCTGGGGATTGTTTTGAAGAAAATAAGGCACAAGCAAGCATTTCTCCGAGTATTTCTTTCTTTGGATCTTGCAACCAACACACGCTTGTGACTTGAATTCAGTTGCTTCGTTCATCTTTCCGTTGCTATGTTTAGTTGCAGTTTTCTTCCAAATCCGAAACCTCCACACAGCTTCACACACATACTATGTCTCTTTCCGTTGATTGACAGGAATGATAGCTATCAACTAATGTTTGAGTAGGGCTTTGAATTGGCGGCTTCTATTCAGGAAGAATTCACATCTGCAACAATCCTTCCTTCAACAGTAGTAAATCAACATGCACAGAAACTTACAGTAATTTCTAACAAAAAATAATCTTCTACATTCACACACACTAATCCTATCTATTTACATAGGATTATGATTTATGGCTCTCACATCTTCCTGGCCATCCCGTGAGGGATTTAAGCCAGCAGAGGCTCTGACACCATATTAGAAATTATGAGAGCAGACATTTCACACAGAAAACAATAGATTGTATTACTACCCATAAATCAATAGAGATTACATACGTATATATAGTTGAACTCAGATCCATCTAAATATAATCTTAGAGAGAGAGGTTGAGAGAATCTCTCAACATCCTCCAACAAACCAAACCAATCCCTAAACTTTAGTATGCATCATAAATGAGGCATTATCTCAAACAACAACAATAGGAGGCGGAACAACTGCAACAATTTAGGATTGCGAGAAGAGGGAGAACAAGGCGAAAGTGCTGTTGAAATTGTTAGTGAAATATTGCATTATCCCTCACATCAGAGAGTGTAAATTATCTAATGAGATCTGGACAACTCTCAAGGATTTGTACGAGTCCATTAAAAACAAAAATCGCCTATTGTTCCTAAAGAGAAATATTATCTCCATTAAAATGGAGGAGAATGAATCAGTAGCTGCATTCATCTCTTGAATCAAGGAGCTCAGAGATAAGCTGGGTGACATAGGGGAGACAATGTTAAACTTTTATCTTGCCACGATTCACATGAATGATATGACTGATTACTATCAGATGTTTATCACAGGCTTGAATGCAAGAGAAAAATCTTCCAAATTTGAAGAATTGACAGGGATCCTGATGCAAGAGGAAGAAAGGTGGATGACTTTGAAACCCTGGAGTTCAGATCTTTCTTTAATGGCTACGAATAAGCCCTTCAAAGGGAAGGAAGGTGCGGGATAGAAAGGCAAAGTTACACAATAAATAAATCCACCTCAAGGTATGTCTTCGACTAGAAATGATTCAGGGATAAAATGTTGTTACTCTCGTAAATCTAATCACATTGCTAGGAACTTCCATAAGAAGAAGCTTGATGAAAATAAACATAGACATAAGAAGCATGCAGGGCACTTTTCTAATGAAGATCAGAATCCGGACCTGAGATTTTTCATGTCTGATTTTGTTCTCTCTGCTGAGAATGATGAAGCAGGTACAGAGGGTACCAAATCAAAGGGTATGGTAATGTTCTTGTCATATTTCCTGATGGAAATATTAGGCATATTCAAAATGTAATGTATGTATTGGGAATAACAAATAATTTGATCTCTGTTTCTATGATAACATATCAGAATCTTAAGGTAGAGTTTTTTAAGTCTTATTGTGTTATTAAAGATCTGCTGGATCATATGAAGCCAATTGCATAAGGGATTCGAGTGGAATCAAAGATTCATTCATATCAATTTCAATGACCTGCTTCT
Source organism: Pinus albicaulis (assembly GCA_034641835.2). NCBI lineage: Eukaryota > Viridiplantae > Streptophyta > Pinopsida > Pinales > Pinaceae > Pinus > Pinus albicaulis. The sequence continues at coordinate 37,710,196 of MU968363.1, forward strand.
ACTTCAGAAACAAGGCATGGTCAATGGTATCCATGTTTTAAAGAATGTTCATGTTGATTGTGAAGTATGTGCTCTTGGGAAGGTGCACAAAGATGAGTTTCCTACAAATTTAGATAGAAATAAGAGACATATACTAGAGCTTGTGCACACTGATTTATGTGGGCCGATGCAGAAGAGGTTTGACCAAGGGGGAGAATACAAGAAGGGTGGTTTCATAAAATATTGGAAGGACCATGGGATAGTTCCGTAGTTCACAATACCCCACACTCCTCAAAAGAATGGGGTTGCATAGAGGAAGAAAAAAACCCTTGTGGATTGTGTTCATAACATGTTAAAAGGTAAGAACTTGTCTAATGGTTTTTGGGCAGAAGAAATAAATAGTGCAGTATATTTGAAGAATAGGAGTCCAATAAAAAGCCTTGATTTTAAAACTCTATTCGAAGCTTTATTAGGTTTTAAGCCCATAGTTAATAATTTAAGAGTGTCTGTCTCGAAAGCTTTTTCTCATGTTCCAAAAGAGGATAGGAAGAAACTGGATTCAAAAGCCATTAAATGCATTTTTGTTGGGAAGTGTATAAAGTTTAAAGCATATAAATTGTTTAATACTTCTACTCATAAAGTGTTTCCGAGTAGAGATGTAGTATTCCATGAGAAAATTGATGATGGAAACTGTGATAAAGGTAATGAAGAGTGGGACATTGCTTTGCAGGTGGAATATGGAAGTGATGAAAAAGGGGACAACCATGGGCAAAAACATCAACAAAAAAGGAAAAAGTGGATGGTACAGATGTAGTCAGCAAGCCAAGTTCACCAAGGGATGATCAGAATAGATTTGAAGTCAGTCCACCACTCAGGAGATAAGGTAGGTAAATTCAATTTCCAGCAAGATATAGGGAACATGCTATTATAACTATTACGTTAAATGTTTTTGAACTCTCAAATTATAAATAATCTAGTCAATATGATGAATGGAGGGAGTCATGGAAGAGGAATACGAGTCAATACTTAAAAGAAAAACCTGGGATCTAGTTGAACTACCTAGAGGAAAAAACCCATAGTTTGCAAATGGTTATACAAGCCTAAATTTAAAACAGATGGGAGTATAGAAAAATATAAATCGAGGTTTGTTGCAAAGGGGTACTTGCAGAAATAAGGCATAGACTATGAGGAAACCTTCGCCCTTGTAGCTAAATTAAACACAATTAGAATGTTAGTTTCTTTAGCTACCAAACATCATTGGATGATACACCATCTAGATGTGAAATCTACATTTTTAAATGGGTAATTAAAAGAAGAAGTGTATTTAATGCAACCTGAAGGGTTTGTTAAACAGTGGGAGGAACATTTAGTCTGTAGATTTAGGAAAGCATTGTATGGACTAAAACAGGCACCCAGGTCCTCATATGATAAATTTTGTTGTGGGAAAAACTACCCTAACATCTACGTTGAAGGACCTAACAAAGCGGAAGCCATAACATCACAAGAAGCAATAAACTTACAAGCCCTAATGCTTAAATTAGAAAACTAAGGATAGGTGACCTTACACGTATATCCTACGTTTGAGGTCGATCCTGCAGGGTGCAAACCCTTTGCTACTTCTCGTGCTTCAAGACTTGAAACTCACTCAAGACAAAGCACACAAACTAGTTGTACACCATATATATCATAAATGTCAGTATGTTAGACCATATAAACTCATAAAAGATAACATGTATAAGAGACATATAAGACCACGACATCAGGAACAAGATAGATCTTCTTTTATTGATGTATGTAAAAATAAAGTGGAGATATCACCTGAAATCAGCCACGGCTACAAGCGAAACCGTCCTTTGGATCTGTCCAACCCAAGCCTCAACAAGCTTCTTCCATAAAAGGTGCACAAAGGATGTCACATAAAGAGGGGGTGAACATCAGAAGGAAACAATGGTTTCCTAAACCTGGGAAGTGCAGGAGGCACATAGATAAATCAAACTTGATCTGGGCTATAACAGGCTATAGTATCAATATCATTCTCTCTCCTCCCTTAGGCCTTCCCAATGAGTTGTATTTATACTTCCTCAAATCAGTTTTTCAGTTGAGAAATAGTTTGGCCATGGGCTGGTGTAGGTGGGCTTCAAGTAAAACCCATAACCCCCTCCCAATTAATAGGGATATTGTATATTTTTTAATAATTTAAATTGTATACGTGTTTTATATATGAGTGAACCCGCGTCTGCACACGTATAATACTTGGCAGAGTCACGTAAGGAATTTAAATTACTGTTTTTTAAGAAATTGACCAAGTTTTAATGGAAAGGGTTGCCCAAGGCCAATACATAGATCATCAAGTATATAAAAGTGATAAATGATGTTATAACATATGCCCCATAATATATGAGGTCAAAAGGGGTACATGATGGCCGAAATTTATTATGTGCATAAGAAAGAATCTTGCGAGGACTTGAAAGGACTTCACCATATTTCAACCTACCAAAAACCAGTGAAAGAAATCAGAAAGAAATCTCATGTATGAGGCGGGCATACCTATGCTCAGTGAAAGAAAAGCATGTCCACATAACAAGTATGGAGCAGATCCAATATGTATACAAGTATAGCTGAATTGTAAAGTACACAGTGAATCATCTGATCACTGCCCAAAAGTACATATCAAAATCATTTCCAAATATCACATATAAAAGATTGATAAATGATGCTACAAAGATATCTGATCACTGAAGTCACAATTGAATCTCCAAGTACAAACTCATAAGTGGTGGAAAAATGGTATTGCATGCAACTCAGGTGCCAACATATATAATGTTGCTATGATGAACTGCAACATATAAGGGTGGATGGTGTCACTGGAAGAAAAAAGAGGGAGTTGTCAAAGTGAACCAAAGCATGCTGATGCAAACCCGAGGTCTTCACCGATCATTATGGCACAATTCTACACAATGGGAGTAAATTAGTTGAAGTCAACCATGTGAGAAATCGTTTGATTACCAGTCATTGATGTATATCGTTAACAAACGTGAGACAACTCACCGATAATGATGATGAGAGTCAAGGTACCCCAGTACAATATAACAAGTGCAAATGAATGAGTTGAAGTTGAACACTTGAGAGAATCCACCAATGAGGAGACATTGATGTATTCTCACTTTTTCTAGTGAAGGAATTTGCCACTAATGAATGCAAACCCTAAGGTACTGATAAAAGGAATATATACCTTATTCCTAGAGAAATGTGTCAAATTCGATGGGAAAATATATGCTGGAAGGACGGCATTAAGGAATCCCACATCAATCCAACGCGAGTGTAACCCGCAAGCCAAAATTTGGAAGGAATCGAACAAAGAAAAGTGAAGTAACCAACCCGAAGTACGTTTTCTACATTTAAAAAATGTAGCTAGCGCACGACATAAACCCTTTGAAACAACCAAATGAAAGCTAAAAAAGAGGCGAGGAATCCACTGATAGGGTCAAATGGAAACCAAGGCACTGCATGAATCCCAGGTGTGATAATGTAAGCTGAAGTCAAACAAAAGGGAAACCACTTAGTCAAAGACCCATGGTGTTGATCAAATGTTGAGCACAAGGTTGCCTATTATTGATGTAAATAGGGCTAGGCTGCAGCTCTATGTTTACTCTCAAAGCAACTTGTCAAAGTCGATAAGAGACAAACCCTTCGGCAAGAAGTCAATGGAGACCTTCTCAAACCAGCATGAGCAGAGGACCAAATAGCTAATGTGATAAAACAAGACTTTGACTGACCGGGGATGGCTGACTGAAAAATGAGTCAAGAGACACCGCATAAAGGCCGACTCAGGTTTACTTCCTTTGAACATAAGCATGACTCATTTTGACTATGGCAACATATGATAACTTTGTATTAGTTTGTCATGTAGGAGGCATGAACAAACCCTCCATATGATTGGAATAGATAACCAAGCAGGGGAGTAGTGACTTGATAACAAGGTTATGGATTTTCCTAAGTCAAAACTAAACCCATCCCAAAATGGAGCAAAGACTTAGATTTTTTGTGCTTTGTTCAAGGGTGACACAACTGACTCTTTAACTGCCATCAAATATGGAAGTAATGTCCCAATCCCGCTCTTTTTGGGGTACTTGATTTTTTTTGTCTTTTTCATATTGAAAGCCTGAAAAATAATAAAAGAATTCTTATAGTACAATAGATAGAACGAGTGTCAATAAAAATATGCACTAGTTCTTGGGATAGGAACAATCCTATGCTTAATGCAAGGTGGTGAAACTGGTAAGTGACACTCAGAGGAATGTTCCATCCACGGGAAAATGTTTCAAGTTGCAAAGGCTAAGTTATTGCATGGTTGACTTTACAGAAAGACATGGTCAAAAGATGGCTTATACACTAGTCCAAGTGAAGCCGAGTAAAGGCCAAGATATACATATGGTGAATATGAAATGCAAAAAAACAACTCAACAATAGAATGGGAGCCTCTAGGGTATAAGGCTAGAAACGATAGCAAAGAAGAAGAAGAAGAATGAAGCTTTAATGCATAAGTCATGGCAGGACTAAAGAGGATTCCCGAGCCTACACAATTTTCAACAGGGGCGACATATGCTAGCGATGATCTAACTAAGAATCCCATGTAAAGGATGGCTCTACCATCATATCATGATTTATAAGTCGGTGAGTGAAAATGGTGTAATAATCATAACATGATGGGGTCGACCCTATGGCAAGGTTTCAGTCGGGAGGCTAGTATGCATAAGTGCAATGGAAAGTGAATTCCCTAACCTATATGCTAGTTCCAAAAAAAATACATGCCATGAAAGGTCAATGATCATGGAATCAAAGTAGTGATGGAATCATCTCAAAATCCTCAAATGGACCTTAAAAAAACCTATCCCAACACTTACAAGCCAAAAGTTCATAAAGTCGTGAACAAATTCAAAAAGTAGACACAAGACTTTGAATAAGTAAAGTGTGAAAATAATTTTGAATTTTGGGCATAAATAGGCCTTTTGGACTCACATTTGGTCATTTGTGCCTTGAAGAATTTGTGAAAGAGCTTTGGAGAAAAAAATCCCCAACTTCCAACCTCACCAATTATCAGCCGAATCAGCCCAAATCTTCTAGGTATTCTTCTCAATCAACTTAGTAATCAATTTCTTTATCAATTCAGGTAATTTTTAGGAATTTCACGGTATAATTTATGTTTTTTATGAAACCCTCTGTGTATATGTGGGTTCATAATATCGAACTTGCATCTAGACGCGACTATGCAGAAAGCAACTCGTGTATGCGGAAATTTTAAAATGAAATTCTAATGGTTTTTTGATGCAGGGGCATTAGGCTAAAGAAAATTCCATGTATCTTATTAAACTTAGGGGGTTTTATGTTTCCAAGAGAGTTAGATTTTTATGTAATGAATTGAGGAATTTTAACGATTTTAATTAAATATGGAGAGGAATTGTAAATGTTCTTGAATGTTTGAGAACAAAGTGAATATGAGTGAGTTGAGAGTGCATAGGGATTGGGAGATTTTGTAAATCTTAATTTAGAATTGGTTTCATTATTTTTGAGATAAAAGATCCTTAGGGATTAAATAGGATTCATAGGGAATTGTTGAGGAAATACTGGAACCGAAAAACAAAAATAGCTCCAATACGTTTGTATCAATTGGAAGCCTAAAAGGCATAAAAGACAAATTAGGGATCTGAAGAGACAGGAGGTTAGAATAAGAACAAGGTTCTTGGTTTGTAAGCCAGAGAGGACTGTATAATAGGAAAAAGGCCACTGATATTGAAAATAAGGCCAGGAAGGAGAATTCCATGTAATTAATGTGCGTGTAAATACAGAGAACTCATTTCTGAGTTCATATTCATTCCTGAATTATATGTTTACGGGATTGTTGATTGTAAAAGATTGAGTATTTACCTCTGACTGTGAATTCGTGTGAATCGATCACAGAATGGATCGATTCCTTCCAAGAATTTTCTTGGGTGTCTAAAATTAGACATAAACCAGTTTGGGTGTGTCTTGCAATAAGTTTAAATTCACATGAAGCATCATAAGAAGAAATGCACACTCTGTTTTGTGTGTCACAGTAAAGTAAATTGGTTTTGAAGTATATTTGAGGGTTTGATATGTGTTAATGAGATGAACCGAGTACACGCAATTGAATTGTGGTCAGAAGCATTCAGATTAATGAACACTATAGAAATTTCATAAATGTTAATGGACTGGAAAGCATTGGTCGAGTAATGATGTGGTAAGGGCTTATTTAAGCACAGAGGTTCCGTAAAGAACCATTAAAATCAAATGGAACAACATTGAGAAAAGGTTTGAAGATACCATTTCACAAATGGGCAGTTCGAATCTTGAAACAAGTCAAAGAGAAATAGAATAGAATTCCGATTTATTGAAATGAAATTGTGAGGAAGAGTAATAGCACAACAATGTTTTAATTGCAGAGGAAACGTATTGAATGGAGTCATAGCCCAACGAAATGAGAGATGCCGGAATGTCGAGATGCGTTGGAGCATGAGAAGTACAGTGATGCCGTAACGAAGAGTGAGAGCGGAACTGTTAAATGAAACAATGTGTCTAATAGAAAGTGGAACCATGAGCATGAAGATGGGTTTTTAGAAACCAACAAATGGTATTCACGTTGTTGATGAATGGTAAATGGTATTAAGAAAATTTACGCGATAAAGGTCTAAGGAGGACACTTGGAATTGGTGGAATTCCGATACCACCTATTTCGCATAACTTTAGAGCGATAAGTCACTGGCTTATTGTTGTGTGATAACCGTTGGATGATCTGATCCAAGAATCAGACGACATTCGTAGCAGGACATTGCTTGGAGACTAATGGTGAAAGGTGAGTTAGTGAGGTTGTGGGGCCCGAACAAATATGTTAATATTTTGGGTTCTAAAAGTTAAATGGGTTCAATATTTGGTGAACAAACTTTCATGTATGTTGGTGCTGGTGTCTTAATATAAAGTCAAAGGCTTATTTAATGTTTCATAACATTTGATTTGGGAACATAATATATGTTGATATATTATGTTTGGTGTGAGATGATAAAGCCGTGAGAAATATATGCATGAAGATTTTCATAACGTAAAAGTCGAAGATTTGCTTAGGGTACAATCGAATTGAATATCAATTCGATTTAAATGAGATGGTTTTATTAATATGGCTTTGACCATTATTTAAAGAATAAAGCTTCTACATATGAACTTTGTATGTTGGTTTTATAACCATTAGTTAAAAATTAAGTGAATCCTCATATGAATATTAATGTAATTTGATTGTTGGGTTCTAACCATAGTGTTAAGAACATGAAGGTAGCTTCCACATATTTTTAAAGATTGCCCAGATTGAGAAAATTTAGAATCAGTTTGGGTTTAAAATGGACATGCATTTTTATAAGCATAGAGAGTGTGATTGTGGGTATTAGCAGGGTAGCCTGCTATCAAGTGGTATTAGAGCAGGAAAGGCTTTGTTGAAGTAAAAGAGTTTTTTTATTAAATCTAAATGCATGTGTGATGAGAGGAGAAAGAGATCAGATTCTAAATCTGATATGCAACAGATACACATAATTAAAGAGAACAGGCATTTGCAGAAGTGAATGGAGGACAAGATTATGCAAAGATCTTGCAGGTGAGATAATCTTAATCTAATTTTAAAATTATGATTGCAGAATTATGGTTGCAGATATGATGAAGTCAAAGTTTTGATGGTGATGGCAGTGAACCTGATATTCAGCTAAAGGTTGGATAGGGAGAACAAATGAAGTGTTCTCAAGAGAAGGTGAGTTGAGGTTATAGCCTAGAGAGAGCAGAAGAAAGTGCTCAAAAGGTTCCAGAGGCAGCGAACCAATACTTGCCAAAAGACCAAGTCGAGTGGAGGGATTGGTGAGGTAAGTGGCAGCAGGAGAGCTTGCTGTTGCAGAGGCTAGTGCAACTCATGATGAGTGAGAAGCTCATGGAGAAGATGATCATGGAGGATCAGAGAAGATGTTCTAAGGAATGCCACAGAGGTAAGATGCTTGATAAGGTTAGAGAAAGAGAAATTGCAGGGATGAAAGTACAAATGGAGGTAATGCTGGGCCTTTACTGTTAGAATGTGTAATTCCTACTTGTCGAGTCGTGACTCTCTATGTATAGAGTTTGTTCCTATTCAATAGGAATTAGCTAAAACTAGTTTCCTTTTTTGGTGTGAGGTTGAGATATTCCCTCAACCAACTTATTGTACGTCCAAGATAGATTTCCTATCTTGAGACTAATTCATGTATAAATGTGTGTAATCTATTTAATTAATAATATAGTTTTTCATATTAAAGTTTTATTTTGGTATCAGAGCATTAAAGTTCTGGACCTCGGCCCCTCCTGGGCTGAGGGAAATAAGAGAATATATTTCGTTTGTTTTGTCCATTGGTTTGGGCGGACTGGTGCGTTGAGCGTGGCTGCACCTTGTTATTAGCAAGAGTGTGGATCTACTTATAGATCTACCCAGCACTGCCGCATCGTCTCGACTGGGGCTCCGCCTGGTGCCATGAACCAATTGTACTTCAATGTATACATAAACGACCAGGTTGCGATCATGAATTTTGATTTGTCCATACTACAAGGATTTTGCGGGAAGTGCTCTTGTTGGGTCTAAGCTGATTTATATCAAAATTGGCCCGAGTGATTTGGATAATGTTCCTGCCAATGCCATCCTCAATGGTTTGGAAATAATGAAGATGAGTCAGAAGGTTCGGCGAATTAAGAATTATTCTGCAGCTGGGCTAGTTCCTAGAGGTGGAGGTTCCAATAAAACTAATACAGTTGCGATTGTTGGGTCCATTGTAGGAAGCATTGCTGCAATCGGATTGTTGGGAATAGGATTTTGTTTGTTTTGCCGCAGCAAGAAAAGTTCAAAGCAGAGTCATGTATCATGGTTGCCTTTATCTTTGCATGGCAAGTCTTTTGGAGTTTTCAGAATGGAAATCAACGGCGTGCACGAGTATGGAAATGGGAGCTCCTTCGTGGCGCTGATCGATGAGAATAGCCATGTTAAAAACACCATTAACGGCTGGATGATGGCAGTTTATCCAAAGGGAAGAACGACGAAGGATGAAGGCGAGCCGAGGAGCAGAAAGCTGTTGCGGCCAGTGCTCTATCTGCTGGATACAAGTAGCCTGGATGGCGTCGCGTTGCAGAGAAGCAAACGGGGTTGTTGTGCTGCTGAAACCCGAATTGATCTGCATTGTGGTCGGTTCAAATATTTGAGCTGGTGTAGCTTCTCTGGTTCAGAAATGGCGGACTAAAGTGGTAGTGTTAGTGTACCCCGGGATCTGGAGTTCGAATCTCGTTGGGGGTGAAAGGTGAAAGTTTGCAGATTGAAATTTGTAAAGCTTTGTTTTTTTTTTCTTCTTATATTTTGTGAAGGGAGCAGCAGAGGAAGAATATAAGATAGCAGTGTGGGTGGATCCTTTGGTGAGGTGTTGTTGTTTGCGGGATCTCCTCAGCATTTTTTGGTGCCTTGCTACTGCTACTTGGTTGGTTTGCAATTTACTAGTATGTCTGGTGCTTAGTGATTCTGGCATTTTTTCTTCACTGGTGCAACCACAGCATGTAGCACGGTTGTTTTTTTTTACATGCTTGGGTAAATGATATGTTTTATGGTGAAAGTATTTTGGAATTAAAATCAATATACATATTGAAATTAGCCATCTCAATATGAAGTTACTTTGTTAGAATTGGCTACTCTAACAAATGACAGGTGAAACGTGAAGTTCCAAGTTTCAATTGACAAAGACAAAGATGCCCAAGATGTGAGCAACGAAAAGAGATAATGAAGTAGCAATAATTATTATGATGGACATCAATCGGGTTTGTGTGAATTTTTTTATGAGTTTCGTGAAATAGACTCAATAGCATGTTGTATGATGAGTCACTCAGTTGCATGGTAAGCAAGTCTAGGATGGTTTTGTAGTGGTCATTTTATGTACCTGGTAATTCCAAGAGTTGGAGTATGTAAGCCTTATAAAGGCATGTGTATCCCTGTAAAAGTTCGTGGTCATCTCAAAACCACTTTGTAACTACAGGTTCATGGTCAGCCAGAAACCATTTTGCAGTGTCAGTTTGTGGTCAGCTAAAAACCACGTATAATAGTGAAGCAGACTGGAAATAGGTTTATGTCAGTGTTTGCCACTGAAAGAAAAGCATGGTTACGGGTCATTCGATAAAACCCCGATGAAGGAAGAGCATGGTTACGGGTCATCCGATAAAACCCCGATGAAGGAAGAGCATGGTTACGGGTCATCCGATAAAACCCACGTTGGAGGGGGATATGTAGATACAGGTACATGTATGCAGTGATAATGGTTGACAGAACCATGTATACGAAGGACATCCTACAAGACCAGCGGTTGCAGCGGTTGGTACCCATGCATTCCGGTGGATGGTTGCTCCTTTATATGGATGTCGACATATCTTTTTGTTATGTTTGACCACAACTAAATTTTGCGAAGTGATATTGAGACAAGTAGTCATTAAGGGGGTGTGTTAGAATGTGTAATTCCTACTTGTCCAGTTGTGACTCTCTATGTATAGAGTTTGTTCCTATTCAATAGGAATTAGCTAAAACTAGCAATTGCACCATATGTTGCAAAGGAAACGCTGTAAAGCAATAACATAGAAAAGAGTAGTAAAACTATTCGCCATTCTTTCGCCATTCTTTTGCGAAAGAGGTCTTGAAGATCTCCATTTTGGACATACGGTTGCTATCAAACACTAAAGCAACTATGTGACTTATCTCCCTATCATAGAGAACAAAGAGCTCATTTTTCAAATGCAAACCTCAACATGTTATTTCCAGCTATTCTATATCTCCGCAAACATCTGTTTAGAAATGTGGATTGTACCTACAATATTTTGAATTACAACTAAAATTGCCTCCAAATTCATTTACCTTTAGAATATAGTTAGTCTGAAGGCTACTCTTCACACTTTCCATTGTTGCTTCCTGCAGAAAGCAAGCAACCATACAATCAAAGAACCAACCATACAATCAAAGAACCAAATTGACATCAATAAGCATAATCATCCCTAAGTTATCAAGCTTTTCTCAAAGCAAGCATGGGCACATGAATAGCTTCCTTTGGAAAAATCCCACCTTGCTTTTCTCTATGATAGGGAGAGAAGTCACAGAGCTGCTTTGGTGTTTGATAGGAACACTATGCTCAAAATGGAGATCTTCAAGAACTGTTTCGTAAAAGAATGGCTTAGCATTTTATTTTACTATTTTTACTTTTAGTTACTATTTTTTTTTAAGTTGATATAAAATTATTTTATTTCACATGAACATCTAAATATTTATTATGTATGGTTGAGAGTGAGAGTAAAATAATTTCACTAAGTCTTTTATTTGTAATGTCAATAATGGGAATGGTTGAGAGTGAGAGTGAAATAATTTTATTTTGTTTTTCTAGTTGTAATATGAACAATGCTAATTGAGTGAGAGTGAAAGTGAAATTATTGATATTTTACTAGTTTAGATCCATGTTAATTCAGAGACTACCAAATGCTAAGAAGGATCAAATTTCTTGAAATACAAACTTTTTTTAAAATGAAAAGAAATTTAATATCATTAATAAATATATAACTAAAATGAATCTAAATTATTTAATTTTCAAATATTTTTATATATTTTTATTACATTTAATGAGGATTTGATTGTGGAAAAAAACCCGTCTTACGTCTAAAGGTAGGTAGTTGGAAGAGTGAGGAATTAACTTTGTGATATTCTATTTCGCGTGGAGTTTTTTTGGGATGGTTGAGTGGAGCGCAGTTCTTGAGGATCTTGTACAAGCTCTTGCCGAATTATATTGTGTTAGTATTCTTTACACAAAGTATTATCAAACTTTGACCTTGTGTTTCCATTAAAAGTTTTTTGTCATTGCATGTTTCTGAAAGAGTGGTTTCGTATTTGAAAATGATATTTTCAATAAAGACAAATCGCATGCTAGTTTTGGGGTTATCTATTCTTGTAATCTCTCTCCATTTCCATAATTTATAAGGTATTAGGGGATGGTAGTGATTTCAACATAAATTTGTGGTTTACAATCTGAAATAACTCTTCGTATTACTCTTAACCAACTCCATATTTGAAATGGACTTGATAGTCACTGGAAACGCCCTTACAACCATCTGAAAATTTTAATTCCAACTCGAAATTTGGTTAGTAACAGATCTGGGAATTAACTTAATAATGCACTTTAGATCTGGTACTCCTAAAGCCTACATACATTTGTTCTGCAAAAAATCTGAAGGTGCTGGCTTTGTTTTTCTTATTCAAAATCTGTTGGAACGATTGTGAGCATATAGATGCAGATTTTTATAAGAGTAGATAATTTCATGTAGTAAAAGTTAAAAATAATCCTATAACAACGATTTATCCATCAGCTGTAATACATATTTTTCTAGTAAACGAGATTCTTCATACATTGTCAAAACATCTTCTTCATATTGAACTCAGCCAGACCTAGAAATGTCAACTTCTATGAAAAAACTGTAGTTGGTATAAAATCAAGTAAATGCAAAGCCTGTGTATTTCCTGTACTATCCAGTTTCTCAAGCTGATCCTAAACCTGGAAATAGCCATATTCAAATGCATAATTGTTGATCTCTAAAATTTGGAAAAGTCAAAAAGTTGCATAATGTAGAAGTATTGTCCCTTACACTTTGAATTATGAATTGAAATTGAACGTAATCGGTGATAATACACCTATATCCAACCATTTCTTTAAAGTTATAGCAAAGAGTTATCTCTATGAGGATGTATTGACGTCTGTTTGCCATATCCCCATTTAAATAAATTTCTAGTTCATCCAAAACAACATGCTACCCCCTTCTTGATCACTTGGAATCTATAATCATAGAAGAAGAATAACACAGGGAATCCCCTAGCAGTGATCTGAGATCATATTAAAGAGTATGAAGATAATTTGAGTTGACAGTAGTCCGTTTTTTAAATTCCAAATAGTTGTCAGAAGACCTTATACTTGAAGAGACAAATTGTGTGTTAATTGTTACCCCTCTGGAAAAATCCTAGCTTGCTTTTCCCTTTTAGCGAGCTCGGTAAGCAGCTCTGCATCAAGAATATGCCGAAAAACATATGATTCCATATACACTTTAAAGACTCCTTCAAAGTGCGATGCAGAGCACTAATTAACTAAGTGAAATGTAAATCTGATGGTCTGATATTTGGTTAGATTGCCCACCGAATCTATGAGCAACACCTTGACATCTGGTAGCGAAATCAGGAGTTTCTCTGTCATTTCTGCAAAATGTAAGTCACGCTGGCTTATGTAAGCATATGTTTTGAGAGGAACACACTCATCCTTCTATGCCCGTTGTAAGTAATCTCTCCACTCAGCTGATCATCCAAGAATGGTTTAGTAAATACCATTTTGTTTTTTATTGCTAAAACACTAGATAGGATTCCACAATGCTGAGTCAGGATAACAAAAGGCTTTAACCTTCAAGCCAGGGTCCATTTTTCCAGCCAAAGCTATTAGTAATGTTGTCTTTCCAGAGCCGGGGGGACCCAACAACAAATTCATTCTGCATTACGAGTGCAAGGATATGGTGTAAGCATTCATCAGTGTTTCAGATAAGACCTTTCAGGACCAGTCCTACTAGCTCAAGAAAAAGACCTTTAAGAATCGCGTCAACAGAATCCAGGGAGATTTGTAATAAATTAACAGTAATTGCATAAAAAGTTCTACATTAGTTTGACTTGATTAAAAGCGAAGAGTACCAACCAATTACCTATATGGTTTGAGGATTCCACTTGCATCTTTCAGAATTGTGAGATTTATTTTCTTTGAGAGTGACAGTCCGACCATGCCGAACAAGTATTCACCAAGTTTTTAGCAGTATTCCATAGTGTAGGAAGCGGATAGTGAGACTGTGCGTATCAAAGTCCCTGCCATAAGGACCATGATGAACAAGTATTCCACCAGGTTTTTAGGAGTATTCCATAGTGTAGGAATACCCCTGCTACAAACATAACACTGGGTATCCAATGTCAAGCGTTCAAATCGACTTCTAAAGTTGGACGCTGGATACCAACTCTGAAAATAATGGCAAAGCACAATTTATGTGAGTTCTGGATTGTGAATTGAAATTGGAATCTCAGAACTTTTTTCTGTGAGTGTGAAATACAGACACAAATAAACTCACCTGTCAATACGATTCCTGAGCTTCTTCAAAAATTCTGAGCTTTTTCAAAAATTTCTAGTTTTCTTCATCTGCCACATTAAAGATACGATCAATGAAGGTCTCAGTTTTCCATTGGAGAAGCGGCTAGTGGGAATGTGCGTTCTACAGTATTCGGTTTCTCTTCCGTCGGCTTCAGGGTTTCTTTAGACATTAGGGCGTTTCTCTGTAACTGAATAACAGTATTTAATCCTAAGGTTAAAATCAATTCAATCGTCTAACATTGAAATCAATGATGCATAATAGTACACGTGACAGTTTAGGAAAGTTGTTTTCAAATAGTAATGCTTTACAGCGTAACTAGTTTCCTTGTTTGGTGTGAGGTTGAGATATTCCCTCAACCAACTTATTGTAAGTCCAAGATAGATTTCCTATCTTGAGACTAATTCATGTATAAATGTGTGTAATCTATTTAATTAATAATATAGTTTTGCATATTAAAGTTTTATTTTTTACACCTTTAAACGAACTTGAGTGCTGGATAAACTCTTGAAGGGTGGCTCTAGCACCTCCCCACAGCATGATTTGTGCTCCTTTTGCACTACCAGTCGCAACAAAATGTCACATTTTTAAGACTTTAATCACGTGAGAGTGTAAATTTTTGTGATTTATATTATATTATAATAATTTTTTTGAAAAATTACATAAGAAATTATAAAATATTGAATATAGTTTACTATCAAGACAATGAAGACTCGCTGATCAGACTATCCATATATATAATGTAGAGAAAAGCAATGGTCAAAACCTCTCATAAATGAAAAAACTATCAAAATGAAAACAACCAATAAATAAATGAACGAAAACTAAATAAACACCATTATAAAATAATATAAAAATAATAAAGACTAAATTAAAAATAAAATAAATAAATAGATAAATATAAATAAAATATAAATTATAAAAATTAAAAATAAAAAAATAAAAAAATAAACATATAAATAAAAATAGTACTGGATTTTGTATTTTTTTGGCTTTGATATTAATTTGTTAAAAAGTTGAGAAAGAAAAATACAAAATTGACACACAAATAATATGAGTTGCTGCCTTTCTATTGATCATCGCATAAAATTTAATGTAATTAAGATAAACCCATCATAAAATATTTATCATTTTTCAACTAAAAACTCACTTAAAATAACTTAAACATGTAAAAACACACCATATTTATCTTTTCCCAAAATAAAAAATAACAACTAACTCAATTAACACACACTCTAAATTTAAACTAAAGAGTAACTACAATTTCCAATACAAATTCCAATTTAGAGAATTTCCAATACAAATTCCAATTTAGAGAGTAGGTATTCTGCTCCAAACATGCATCCATAGATTTATGATATTTCGACATCGATCAAAAGACGCAATATCCTGACAAGTATTCATACATCCATCGGAGCAGACTGCAAATATGTAAGTATGGGTTGCCACAGATCTCAGAGGCCAATACAAATATGACATACAACGGTTTCAACATTAACTATGTGTATTTCCAAACAAAAGGTAGGTATTGGATTCCCACACCTTCTTAGATTATGGTCGGTCCTAGACATTTTTACAGGACCATTCTTGACCCACTCAAAAAACATGCATGAAATTGCACTCTATCTTCAGTACAGTTCAGTTTATTATTTTGGAGATTGAGGCCGCGACTCGTAGTGAAGAACTGAACCTTCGCCCCCCCTGCAGCTCCCATGTTACTGCTTTGTAGCAGGTTGCAAAATCTGCATAGAGGACCCCGCGTGTAATTTGACGCTTCTCAAGGATTTCCGAACTCTGCGGACTCACTACAGCTGAAAACACTGCATCAAGTCTTTCGCTTTTTTGTCGTGCAGGGAGATTTTGTAGAACTATTTTCTTGCTTGCTTGAAATTCATATATGAGAAATCCAGTTCCAACGTATTAAGAATTTGCAGGCACATAAATAATACAAAATAAAAAGTTAGACATAAAAATGGTAGGCACATAAATAATACAAAATAAATTTTGGAACTATTTTATAAGAGGCCACTTCACCTGTCATTTCACCGTTTTCTCAAAGTTCTATTTACGCTGGCAAACTTCTCCTCCGGTGTGATCGCAATACAAATTTGTAGTGGCCGCTGTGAATTTGCAGCAGGCCCCAGTATATGTTGTATCTGAAAATGGATTTGATGCTGCAATGTTGTCCTCCCTTTGGTAAAAAGGATGCTTCATGCATAGTAATAAACAGGTATGGTTGATCTGCCGGCTTACACATGCAGATTTTCAAGTAGGTGTTTACACATCATACACATAAATCCATTTCACAATGTAGAGAACACATTGCAGACACCGATAATATTTATCCTAATCTATCATAGTATTTGAGGCAAGACAAACAATTGGCACTGAAATTTAAACATAAAGTGAAATAGATAAATGTTTAATTATTGGAAAATATAATAAATAATTGGTACAGAAATAAATACTAGTCCAATCATCTAAATTTAAAAAATGAATATACAACAAAATACCATAAAGTATTTAAAAAATGAATATACAACAAAATACCATAAAGTGAAATAAATAGATGTTTAATTATTGAAAAATATAATAAATAATTGGTAGAGAAATAAATACTAGTCCAATCATGTAAATTATAAAAAAAATGAAAGATACATCAAAATAATTTATTAAGTGTTTTATGAAATTGCTAAAAATAAAAGAATCATTAAAAAAAATCAATTATCATTATTATTAATTTCAAAAAGAATTAATATATGAATAAACATGTATAATTTTAAAAATACGTAACATAATTTTTAATCATGGAGATTCATTTCCATTTTACCATGAATATAGTTATAATATCACCATGATTTACTACAATTACATGTCAAAAAAATTATAACTCATATTTCTGTGACATTTTTCTTAATTAATCAATTTATTTAAAAGTGAAGAAATATAATTGTTTTTGATAAAATTCCACCTTCTAAAATATTTCATGAGATTAAATCTCTACTATTCACTTTATAATCATTGATAATCAAACTAAACTTTTGAAAATTCTATTTCAAAATAAACACACCTATAAAAAATAGCTTAAAAAAAAAAAATACAAAACTCTATAACATTTATAAAACATATATATTAAAATTTAGTATTAAAAATGTAAAGTTTAAATGATATGAAAATTATAAATTCAAAATTTAAAGATTAATGCTTTTACTTAGATTACTTATTTAATTTAATATTATAAGAAAATAATTTCATTGTTTTTTATAACCGTTTTGTATCATTGTGGAACGTAAAGCGGTCCAAAATGCAAAAGAGCTAACAAGCACCTAACAGTTTAGGGGCGGAAGAGAAAATAAATAATAAAGTCGTAGCGCTAATAAAAATTGTAAAGATAACTCACTTAGCCTATAAAAATTGTATAAAGAACTGACTTAGCCTGACCACAAAATAAATAATCATAAGATTAGCCTGACAAGCTAATTTGCATATTAAGTGACAGGCACATCTCTACATTCGGCTTTGATTTCAGAAAAAAATCTTCCTTATCGATCATGCGCTGGAAGAAGATCCTGTAAATCAAACATAGAAATAAAAAAATATATAAAACTTCATAATACATTAGTTGTAAAATATCCAAAAGTACAGCGAAATTGAATAATGACCAATTACTATAATACCTGCTTTTGCAGGTGTTGCCAACTGTTCGAGCTCAAGCAATGCATCTTTTCTCTGTTTCTCTGGACCTTTAATCAAGTCCACTACCAATTCTTTCGCCCGTTCCTTTGCTGGTCCTTTAGCCGATCTTGCCGATTTAGTTTTGCTTTTATCGAATATGTCCATAATTTCTCTTCCCTTTGTTGTAACAATTTCTCCTTTTTCGTCCATTAACGTCAATGATAGAACCCCCAATTTCAAAGACTCTAACAGTGTTTTCATCCCAGCCCACTTTTTGCCTCTTTCACCCATTCCCTCTAAGTCCTCACGCAAATCATGAACACGTGCCCAAAATCTTATAGCAGCGGACTGTGAAAGGTTAAACGCTGGCTCTAACCCCAATTTTCCCTTCTCCTGTGCCATGTCGGACTCTTCAGTCGGAAAATACGCCATCTTCATGCTATCCGTGACAGGTATCACGTCTCTGTTCTTCTTGTCATTTTTCTTATTATAAGGGGGGACATAAATGAAGTAAACGTCCTTCATTATAGCGTCAGCTGCGTGTGCTGTTTTGATGTTGTTTTCAACTGTTTGAGTTCTTTCTCTGTGCGTGTCAGGATCATTCCCGTTGCATAATAACCATGTCATTTTGCCTTGTATCTCCCTTTTAACCTTTTTCAAAAACAACACCGCAAATACAGAATGATAACTATGTATTTTTCAAAATAGTATATTGCGCAATGAGGTATCGTTCAGAAGGCTATTTCCATTAAATTTGTATCATATAAAATGAAATATCATTCCCAGGAAAAGGACGTCATTTTATAAATGCAACTTTTTATGCAATTTCATATTATAAATTCTAAAAATTCTTATTAAACATAAGTAAAAATATAATACCGTAATCCATTTATCCTAGTGGTAAGCAAAAAGCATAGGGAATTACTAACCTCAACAAGTTCATCAGCTTCCAAAGACTTCAAAAGAAGAAACTCCAGACATGACATACTCTGATGTTGCTTCCATTCTTCGTTTCTTAATTCTTCAATTTTTTCTTCAGTAAACGGATATGCATCTGGCCCCCACCTGTCAAGAATGCTCAATATAGGCTTATAAGGTGCAATTTTGCCATTGGGTTCTATTTTCCTGACTACACTAGGATACCATGAATCCTGTCTTTGTGAAGTCCATGATTCCGTTCTTTCTGGATTACTTTTTTTCCTTTCCCTTTCCCTTGGGCACCCCTTAGTGAGAAAGTACTTCACTACCCTTCGTACTTTGCATGGATTTTCGACGACCAACCAAGGTGTGTCTCTTGGAGCCTCTCTTAATTGCCCAATTGGAATTGATATAATCTCAGAACCAATTCTGACTTTTTCATTCTTATACATATCACTCAAACATTGAAGGCGGATGTGATCATGACTCTCATCAGCGAACCTGATCTCTATTAAAATCGTCTTTCCTTTCAATTCCTCGACACTAACCTACCAGTCACATTAAAAAAGTGTCTGATTAAAAATGTATACTACAATCGTCAAATAAAAAGCGTCTTGAGAAAAAATGCATAGAAAAATACAAAATTTTAATGCTCTTTTGAAAGGAATTACTATCAAAAAGTCAAAACTCAAATACCTCCCGCTGTTCTCGCAACAAACAGTTCTCCTCGCACCCATTTACAAACAACTCTCTTAACAAGTGAATGTTACTTTCTTGTGTTTGTCCTTCAAGTTTCTTAAAAGAATGATATTTTCCACATTTACTTAACAAAAACTCCTCCATCTTAGCAAAATCTTTTCCATCTATCAGAAGCTCCCAACAAGATAAGTATTTACCACCATCTTCCTTTTGCACAATCGTCGTGCTCATCGCGAAAAATTTGTTCATATTTCGGTGCCACAATTCTTTACCATTTCCTTTTAAGTTGAACAACACTTTCTCGAGCAGTAGACGAGCATCAGAGTTATCAAGTGCATGGCCCATAATTTTGTGGGCCACTTTCCTCGGCAATTTATGAAAATGTTTGCCAATGTAAATCATTTCAAACTTTATTTCCATGTCATCTAAGCTCTCTTCTATCAATGGCCACGGAAAATCATGATTGAAATCTGATTGGCCATCAAACATGAGAAGGAGGATGGTGTTTGGAGGACGACTGGATACTTTAAATGGCTCTGGTCGTCCATGCTTGTAAAGGAAGCGGTCCAGTTCTGGTGACAAGTATTTCCATTCATTCTCCTTCTCTTCCTCTGACAAATCCTGAACAGAAATCTAATATCAGCGAAAGGGACAAATTAAAGAAATCTACTATAATGATGCCATCATAATAAAATGTTTACTAGTTTCCGGACATCACCTGCCCTGTATCCACTTTATAAGCCGTTGACTGACGGTCCTGTATTTCTCCCCATCTCTCTACCAGATTGGTACTCTTTGTGATGTACAACATTGCCAATGAATTTAATTCTCCCATGTTATTCATGCATTCTGCTTCTAACATACGACAATTACTTAGATCAAGATGTTGCAGAGAAAGGGCGTGAAAATTTGTAGGGAGCTTCTTCAAATTCACACATCCATCCAAGGATAGAGTTCGCAATGATAAGAGGCCACGGAAGTCTTCACATAATTCTTCAAGTGCACTGCAACCTGATAAATCCAAGTGCACCAAACTCTTTAGTCGAGAGAAACTCTTGGGAAGCTTCCTTAATTGCTGACATGATTTGAGTTTCAGCACTGTTAAATGTATCAACTCATCAATTTGCTCTGGAAGCTTCTCCAAAGCGACACATCTGGTCAATTTAAGATTTGTGATCAGTGAGAGCTTGCAAAACCCATTAGGTAGCTCCTTTAAACTTCCACACCATGAAACATCCATTGAGGACAAGGACGTCAAATCTTTAATGCTTTCTGGAATACTAGTTAGCTTCTTACATTTGGAGAGATCAAGTTTAACAAGGGATGTTAAGTTTCCTAGGCCATTGGGGAGAACATTTAGGGCTTTGCAAGAGGATAAAATCAATACTTTCAATGACGAAAGTCGCTCAAAATTATCAGGAAGCTTTTCCAGAGACTCACACTGGTTTAAATTGAGTGTTTGCAACGCACTTAATGATCCAAGATCCTCTGGCAATTGGCTTAGTGTCGTACAATTTGATAGATCAAGTTCAACCAGGGACTTCAAGTTTCCTAACTCACGAGGAAGAACTTTCAAAGATTTACACTGATCCACTTTCAATACTCTTAAAGATTTAAGATTTGAAATTGGGAAGGGCAGTTCCTCGAAGGATTTGCAATTTGAAAGTGTTAATTGACGCAAACCCTTTACTAGAAGAGCTAGTTCACTTGGCAGTTCTTTTAACCCCTCAAAGTTTATCAACTTCAATATTCGCAAATCTGGTAGGCGCAAAAGCTTCATGGGAAAGATTTCCAAGTCATTGCAGTAGAACTTTCCGTCAATTTCCAGGTACTTTAGATTTGAGGGCATCTGCAATTTATTTATGCATTTGATATGTGAAATCAATAATCAAAATCATTCAAATTACTAAAATGTCTCTTTCATTACATCCATAATTTTCAAAAAACTGAGCGGAAAAAAAAATGAACTAATCAAACTTAGTAAAACCGATTAATAACTTGTTTAGTACCATATATTCGAAAACATGAGTGAAAAACAAGGAACTAAATATGTAAAGTAGACTTGCCTTGCTCAGTTGATCCAAATGCTTGGGACGCTTGTACCGCAAGTATCTTATCTGCTCTACCTGACACATTAAAGGA
Organism: Pinus albicaulis; assembly: GCA_034641835.2. Lineage (NCBI taxonomy): Eukaryota > Viridiplantae > Streptophyta > Pinopsida > Pinales > Pinaceae > Pinus > Pinus albicaulis. Next base: position 37,731,856 of record MU968363.1, read on the forward strand.
GAGATTGATGTGTTAAAACAATTTTACTAATTTTAAAATTATAAAATGATGCTTGATATATATATATAGGTCGCAGTTGCGTAAAATGTTACAGTTACAGTTAAATCTATTTTGTGATTAATTAAAAAATTAAAATTGTAATCAATTAGAAGATTAGAAATATAATTTTATTAGGAGATTAGAAATATAATTTTATTAGGAGATTAGAAATATAATTTTGTTAGGCCGTAAAATTTTCTTACAAATAAAATATTTGAACTTAAATGTTAAGTCTGTTTATACATGTCTACAAGAAAACATGTGTAATGTTTTAATATTCAACTTAAACAAATGTATACATATGCATAGATATGTAGCTGAATTTTATAAAATATTTGAACATAAATGTTAAGTCTGTTTATACATGTCTACAAGAAAACATGTGTAATGTTTTAATATTCAACTTAAACAAATGTATACATATGCATAGATATGTAGCTGAATTTTTTTTTGTGTAAAAATTTATTTTATCTGCTAATTTTCCTTAAAATTTACAAAGTAAGAACTTTGATTCACTCCTTTCTAAAACAGTGATAGAGTAAGACATAAATTTGAAATGTTAAAAGTATGCTAACCATAATGTCATTTTTCATTTTGCCCAAATAACACATTTACTTATAAATTTAATATACAGTTATTTGATAAATATAAATGGTCTTTGTCACAACACCTAATGCCAATACTTGTATTGAAATGAAAAATGGATTCAAGCATAATACAACCAAAGTTATTTATCATTTATATGTTTTTATATAAATGTTGGAGAGTTGATGTATTAGTATACATTTCTTTTTGTGAGATAAAAGGAACATGGTGTAGCTTATTTATTTAATAAAGTTAAAGTAATTAATAAATTATTATTAAAATAAAAATGTAAAAGAAAATTAATCAATAAATTATTATTTTAAAATAAAAATGTATATTTCTAATTTTGTTTCTCTATTTAATTTAGAAATAGTTGAGTATTTGTTGTTGTAAAATTGTGGTTATTTTAGTTGATTTGAAAGAATTATTTTTATTTCCCTCATCTAAGTTTAATTTTTTGAGAAAAACATGATTATGGGAAATATTGTTGAAATTTATTTTATTGAGAAAGATCACATATGAAATGAGAGTTATGGTTTTTAGACATATAAAATTGGTGAAATTTGTTGAAATTTATTTTATTGAGAAAGATCACATATGAAATGAGTTATGGTTTTTAGACATATAAAATTGGTGAAATAAGTTATGGTTTTTAGGTATATAAGATTGATGAGTGATAATATTGTAATAAACTTATTTATAAACTAAAAATTTCTGTAATAAAAAATGTAAATTTATATTATTTTACTAATTATTTTTGTCAATCAACCATATAGATTTAGAAAAATATTATAAAATTAAATATTAAATATTTATACTAATATTATATAGATTTAGAAAAATATTATAAAATTAAATATTAAATATTTATACTAATATTATATATATAGTATCAGTCTATCCATACTAATTAAAAATAAATAAATAAGACAAAATTGTGTATGATTTCCTTTTGAGGTTCATAGATTTAGTACCTTTTGATCCTCCTTTTGCAGTTCACTGGTTGTGGTGAATCTGAACCTCATTCCCTCGGCCTTTCTTTGACAGATCTTCAAAATGACGTCATGTACAGTTACAACCCCATTTGTGCCTTTGGTCACAAGTGCTCGACGTTCTAACTTGTCGAGGGCGGAATTTCCAAGAATATCCGCTACCGTGTCCCAGTCCCATCCTTCAAAAAATGAACAAATATCGAGGAATGGCTCCTTGCACTGCTGCGGAAGCTTGTCGTAAACGAAGAAGCAAGATTCTAATATTTCGCCAAACTCTTCACCCTCCATTTTTTCTAGTTCTTCAATCACTTGACGAACTTCATGCGTGTCCTTTGCACAGCATAGCTCGTGTGCTACTAAGGTTAAGAGTAACGGAATTCCACCACATTTTTGTACTATGTGGTCGAGATTAGAATCTGAATTTCCTTCCATGTTATTGGTCATTCCGTTTGCCAATCGACTTCGTGCGGCCTCGTGCAATTGCTTTTCTAATAAAGTCTTTGCGGCTGCAGACGAAATGCCCGTCATACGATACACTCTGGGAGGAGTTTCCATTGGGCATGCTTTATTCACGTTTCTGTCACGTGCAGTAATAAGCAGCCTGACCTTCTTTGCTTTATCCAAATTCAGTGGCAAAAGCTGTCCAAGGTTATCTTTATTCAAAACGTTATCAATGTAGATGAGGGCCGGTACCTCTTCTAACTTTGTGCTCAGCAATCTCCGTCCTTCCTCATGCTTTCTGAATTCTGGGATATTTTTGGTTCCCATCAAATCTTTTAATATGTCTTTTTGCAACTCTACTATCCTAGTAAGATCCATATTCTCGCAGAATTCAACCATGGAATATCGGTATCCATCCAAGTTAACTCGTGAGAAAACAGCATCTGCAAGGGTAGTCTTGCCCATGCCTCCAAACCCGTACAAGATAACCCCGATAGCCTTTTTTGGACTGCTCCATTCCATTAAACCCATTACTTCTCTAAATGCGTCCTCCATTCCGACTGTAATTTCAACAATTTTATAATGTTATTAATAATAAAATAATGGCTATAAATTTCAAAACTAGATTAATTAATTTCATATTATATTCACCAGCATGTTCAGGATATCCTCTCGACAACCGGGGCTGATTGTTCCGCTCGATGGCATTTAAAAGACGAACGCCCATATGGGCATAAATCTTCTGGTACATCGAAGCTATCTCTCGCTCCGTTTTGCGGAGATTTTCTCTGTTTATTGAGGCTGACCAACACCTGCAAACAAGGAATAAAATTTTGTAAAACCGCTAGTCTTTGGGTATTAAACATCATGTACTACGTGTGCAATTGACAGAGACGAAGAAATATGATATACTATATCGACATGTCTTTAAAGAACTAAAGGTCGATTACGCACTTGCAAAAACCGTCCGAATCGATTTGCTTTAAAAGAGTTGTGGCTTCTCGGACAGCCATTTCTGCTGCGCTGTCGATTAAAGTCTGCACTTGATCGATTTGGCTGTCTTTAAGTTGCGTAACAAGTTGGGCTAAAAAAAATATTTCCTTTAAAAGACGCAGGCAATCTTCATTGTTTTCAGAAATTTGTTCAACCGTCTCCAACACATATGCAACGGCAAAAAGACCAGCAGTAGCAACGTTTGCCTTCCCTAGTTCCTTTACGAAACTTCGAACAGGTTCAGATGGAAAACATTCTTTCTGAACACCATAAAAAGTGATAAGAACTTAGATTTTGTAAAATAATTCTCGAACTTTGCAGGTTATGAAATTTTTACTGAAAAAACATTACCCACCAAGTCAGAAGCCCAATCTATTAGTTTTGACAGAATTTCTGCGAAATTCTTCAGGCCTTCTGAATTATTAAGCCAAGTAATTAAGCAACAGCGAGAAGTCTGTTCTGGTTCTTGACATAACGATTTTCCCTATAAAAATAAACGAAAATGAGATATATTTATTGGGTTGGGCTGACATCACGACGATAAATAAGAATGCCTTCGAATAATATAATTTAGATTTATATTCAGATGGATATCAGAACTTATACTATTGATCGATCACCTTAGCTATCCGATCGAAACGCTGAGATAGGACCTCAATCAAACCTTCCAGATCTCCTGCGTTACTCTCTTTTGAACGTTTTATGTAGTTGATAATCTCTTTCTCACTTTCTGCACGATCACCACCAACATTATTAGAATCGCTCATTATTGATATTCTACAGAAAGACATAAATTAAAAGTAATAATTTGAAGAAGAGGTATCATCTTCTTCAAATGACCATGATGAAAGGCACGGAAAGGGCATGCAACGAGTTTTTATTTGCCATTGCTCTCGTTCCCTCTCCTATTATTAGGTATTCTATTATTAAATGCCGGAAATAAGTCCCCACCCTCTGATGCAGAAACTGGGTGGCCTTGAGAGGCCGAGTCTCCACCCTGTGATGTAGTTGGCCGTTGAGAATCATCTGGTGGCGAAAAACACGGAAAGAGATTACAAAAGATTTTATCCGCCATTGCTCTTCTGGCCTCTCGCCTGTCTATTCTACTATTATCTTCAGAAGACATCACCCCACCCTATATGGAGCTGGGATAGGAAAAACTGGGTGATTTTCAGAAGGCAAGTCCCCACCTTTTCTTGGATCTGGCGAGAGAGAAACTGGCTGATCTTCAAAAGGAATTTACCCACCCTCTGTGGCGATGGCCTATAAAAATTGGGGGATTTTCAGAAGACAAGTCACCGCTCTCTGAGAGACCTAGCAGAAGAGAAACTGGGTGTTCTTCAGAAGGCAACTAACCCACCCTCTTGTGAGCTGGACGGGCAAAAACTGGGTAATTTTGCGAAGGCGATCCCCACCCTATGATCGAACTTGTGGGACGGAAACTGGCTGATCTTCAGAGGGCGACTCCCCACTCAATGTGGAGCTGGCAGGGAAGAAACTGAGTGGCTGTGCAGAGAGCAACTCCCCACTCTATGTGGAACGGAAGAAACTGGGGCATTTCTGTTCATCAAAAGACTGTAATCGGCTGAGAAATGAAATGATTCTATTATTTATAGATGATTTGTTTTGAAGACCGTAAGTTTCGGCAACCAATATTTTCAAGTCTATAGACCCATTAATAAGCCTTAAGGACAGTAAATCTGACATCTGTTCTGACTGTCAAGTCGTGGACCATTAATAAGCCTTAAGGACAGTAACTCTGACATCTGTTCTGACTGTCAACTCGTGGACAGAAATTCTCTGGCTAACACTTTTCGGGAAATGGGTTGATGTCTAGTGATTACCAAGATTCACCATCCATCCATCACTTATGCCCATGCGAGATGCGTCATCCACCATGTGCATGATGGACTGAAGTGAATTAATTTAAACATCTACCGAGATTTGAATTTTCCCACCAATTTTTCAAATTTTCTCGCCTAACTCTATTTTGAATTTCGCTCCGGATCCTCAAAATTATTTCCTCCGGATCGATTTTCCAGCCACTCAGCAGAAGGATCGCGGGAATGTGGGTGTGTATGATTCTCTGTAGGCAATCTTATTTTTAAATCATGGCGTTAATGAAGACTCAAAAGCAAATTCCAACTTTGTGCCGAGTGGTGCAGTTTTCTTGTTACAGGCATCTGGGATACTATTTATTGATTGTGTTTCGATGGGATCCGGATTAAATTGAAGAAATAAAAAAATTTGTGAAATTTTCAGCTGATATTGAAAAGGTAAGTTTAGATTTGAGAACCCATTTTCTCTACGAATTTTACTCACTTTTTTGTTGCGCAGGAAGTACAAGCTTTCGGTTCAACATCAAGCCCTCTGAGAAGCCTCTTACCAATGGCGGAAAACTCAAACAAAGGGGTTTCATTTGTTAAAAACACAACCTCTGATGGTCGGGTTCATCCTTTCTCTCTGTATGTTCTCGAGTGGAACCCTTTCTCTTTGTATGTTCTAGAGTGGAACAGACTTTCCAAACTTTGGCCGATTGGTGGCCATGGAATTGGCAAAGGATTTGTGAATCTGTGAACCGTGAATTCAATGATAAGTCTTTAGCGTTTGGTCTTTCATTATTTCATATTAATGATTTTTGAACATCTGCTTGTTAGGTGATCATGGAAAACAAGCTGTACGTTCACTGGTAGTTGGATCTAGTGTTTTTCATGAAAAAAATAAGTTTACTGGTAGTTGGATCCGGTGTTTTTCATTAAAGAAATTGCTTATGGAAAATAGAAAATCGTTGTGGTATTCATCATCTCCATATATCTTTATCTTTGATAGGATTCGAGGAAAATAGAAAATCCTTGTCAGATTATAAATACCCAAATTGAAAAGAGAAAGGTTCATTTTCTGTTGTTTTCATGGTTGGCAAAAAGCCACAAAAATCTTTTCCAAGAACTCTCAAAGGCTCTTACACTCCACAACCACAGCGTCTCCTTTCTGTCCACGCCTATTAACATTTCCAGAATAAAGTCGTCGTTATAGTTTCCTTCAAGAGGGCAACCCTTATTCCCATTGCAGATTATCAAAACCTGATTACAGGGCTGCCTTGTCAGTTTATATAGACGACGGAGTTTCCAATTACCAAAATTATTCATTAAAAAAAATACATGGGACCTGCAAACCGGCTTGTACATACATGGAATATACATCTGCCACATTTTTGTAGAATGACCGTTACATATCGTGGAATTACAATGACCACCACCCATCATTTAGCAGTGAATTCACAACGCAATCCCAGCGATTTCAAATATAAAATTTGACTTTTGAAGACTCTTGATAGCGCCCTTCGTGGATGCTGCACTTTATTTTTCAATTTTAATATATTTAGTAACGATTAGAGACCAAGTTTAGATTCTGTTTTGTGTTATTTTTTAATTGTTTTTTTTTTTTTTTTTTTTTAAAATTTCAAAAGTATATTTGTAAATAGCTTTTTTATTTGTAGATTTTAATATTTATTTAAGATCTTCGTACATTTTAACATTTATTTGGATCTCAATTAATTAGTTATAAATAGTAAATTAGATTAAGAGTATATTTTCTTTTCAATTTCAAAAAAAATATGCACTCATAAAATGGATATTTTTGTTATTATTGAAAGTAAATCAAATAACATGCACTTATAAAATAAATATTTGTCTTATTATTGAAAGTAAATCAAAAAGTCATCATGAATGAATGCAAGTAAATCAAAGACTCACTATATTGAAAGTAAGTGAATGAATACAATAATTCTAACCAAAGTGAATAAATACAATAACTCCTAGAGTTAATTAATTACCAAAGTCATTTTTCTAGTTAAGATCTAAATATTTGAAATCTGAAAGATTAGAATGGGAATGATAAATATTAGCCCAATCTACTTTACCTTTGTATAATCCATCATTCAAGATTTTATTATTATTATTTTTAAATTAATATAATTATTGTATTATATTTCATGGTGTACAATGCTTTCCTAAAAAACATAATTTTATAATACTAAAAGTATTGTATTATTTCATGGTGTACAATACTTTCCTAGAAAATATAATTTTATAATACTATTCATCAATATGTTTAACATCATGGAATGACTTAAGAGGACACCCCATCACTATCTATGCTACCTTATAGGCAAAGACTTTTATTATTATCAATTTATTACTTTTTTTTTATAATAGTATATTAATTTTACAACATATTATTTAAGAAAAAAATCAATAATAATGGTAAATAAAAAATATTTTATTTTATTTTAATGTGTTTAAAAATTAAAAAATAAAATTATTACTATTTAATTTATTCATTTTATTTTACATATTCAGTTTATTAGTTTGAATTAAATAATTCAATTTTATATATCTTATATTAATTTTAACTTAAATAATAATTATAAAGTAATATATTTTAATTAAAATTTAAAAAATTATTAAAAAAAATTAATTTTCATTTTAATAAAAGATAAATATTTATTATATTTTGTTATTTTATAAGTATAAAATTTGTAATTTATACATATATCTATTCATTATAATTCACTTATCTTTTAAAATTTTATCCAAAAATATTAAAATAAAAATTTACTAAATATATAATATTTTAAAATTGTGTATAAAATTTTTAGGCGAAAATCACATTCCAACAGATTTTGTCCACGTGTTTGGAACCAGCTATTGTGGTTCATCATCAGGACAAGATAAGAAATCTGATCTAGGACACAGTTTAAATAAATAAGAAACTCAGCAGCTATTATGGTTCATCATCAGGACAAGATAAGAAATCTGATCTAGGACACAGTTTAAATAAATAAGAAACTCTGACAGATCAGATTTCTTATCTTGTCCTGATGATGAACCACAATAGCTGGTTCGAAACGCGTCAACAAAATCTGTTGGAATGTGATTTTCGCCGAAAGATTTTATACACAATTTTATGGATCACAGAAGCCAAATTCCTAATATTTTAAAATGTTAAAACAAAAATGTGTTAAACTATAAAAATAATAATAATTTTTTTTCTTACACATGTATAAATCAAATTTTTTTTTTTTTAATTTTTAATTTATAAAATATTTATTAAAATTAAATACATTTTAAAATATATATATTATATAAATATTTGCTAAATTCTAATTAAATATGTAGATTTATATTCACTAAAATAACTTAATTTAAATTATTAAATCAATATATTGTATTATAATTTATTTTAACTTTTAATCCTCAAGTATTTATTAAGATTAAATTAATTAATTAAAAAAAATTATATAAATATTCAATAAATTAAAGTTAAATATAATTGAATCTCAAAAGTGATATCTAATATAAAGCACTCCTGAAGCCCATCATACTTTAAATATAATTATTTGAGTTCATATATTTTCACCAAATTATCTCAATATAAGTAGTTCATTTTAAATTATAGAATAACTAAAATTAATGCTTCTAATTGTTTTCATGCTATCATTATAAAAATAAATGAAATGGATTATTTTATATTGTACCATTTTTTTATTTTGTGGAATGAATTCTATTAACGTAGGAAACTAGAGATTACATCAAGGATTGCAATAACTCATACTAATCTATCACAAGGCAGATTAAACTATAATAAAAAATATACACTTTGAAGGGACAAGCTAGATAGCTGGAAATAGAGATAACCATCATTAATGAAGCCTAAATCTAGATAGTAGCATATTTTTCCTTGCACAAAATCAACTTCAAAAGTGGAAACATGAGGCAGAATCATAACATAGTCAAGTAAGGGGATCATAATCAAAGGCTACCATTCAGATAGGAGTTGTTGGATCTGTTGGAGGTCAATCAGTCAGTAGTTGGATGTCAAGATGATATTCTATCCTCACCAACTGGTGGTCCATATTCTTCGTCCTGCTATCATACTCTTTCAAGTTCCCATGCATGTGATCCAAGGGTTGTAGCAAATCCTTCCGAGACTCATGGAAATCCAATCGAGTACGTCCCTGCAGGAACTTCATTTTCCAATACAAATATATTGTATGCATATATTGGTTAAATATTCCTGGCATATATCCCGTATTAGGGATCCAATATGTCCATTATGTCAGCACTTTATTCTCTGAGAGGGGATTTTTGTGGGAAGAGGCTTCCCTTCTAAACCGATCCATTTCCTCCTGCACATGAACCGAGATCTACTCCCTATATTTGGTTGTGAAACCATCAGTTTGGTGATGTAGATGGATATTTCCTCTACCAGAACATTACTCATAATAACCATCCCCTTTGCTTACTTGTGCTCTACGTCTGGACATGGCAAGGACAACACCTGGAGCCCAGGCTATGGAACACAATCTACTCTAGTAAAAAAGAATCTCTCCAACACAAAGCCACCTCACCTTGGACTGGCCAAAAGCTTTGAGGTAAATAACCCGAAATTCCACCGGTGAAGCATCCTTTCCATCTTATCAAAAACCCTTGTTGTAACTTTAAGACTCCACCCCTTTTTTCATGCAACAACAAGTTCATAAATTCATTAGTTAAATTGGGTTGACACTAAAGAAAATATTTGAAATAAAAGATACAACTACCGCCCAACCCATCTCGACATGTGAGATCTAGTGGACTAGTGAAAATGCAAGAGTCTCATAATAACATATACCGACATTTATCGAGGACACTCTTAAACCATAGCCAATTTCCTTGAGTCTTGGTTATATTCACTACATTGACATGAAAACACCAACACTTGAGATTGAAATAACCCCAAGAAACTTCACGATAGATATGCCAGTGATCATACCTAGACCAAAAAACCCCCAAAGAACTAACATAGGGTCAAGGACTTTGCAGCCTCCACAAGCCTCTCCAATTACAAACCACTGGAAGATGAACAACAAATTTGAAAATACCAACCACCACCAGAGTCTAGGCAATAGAGAATGAGGTGCCCAAAATAAATTCTAAATATAATAGACACAAAAAATAACCATAATGAGGGCTCTAATCCCTGGGATAATTATTACATGAAGTAAAAATAGCGAGGATCCACTGTAATTTCCTTAGTTGAAAAACAAAAATCATAATTATTTCCAACTTTGAAATATGGGAGCTTGGCAATCTACTCTTCAGGAATTTAATGTGGTGATTCCCTAATTCAATCCACTGACTAGAAATGGAACTTGCCAAAACTACAATCCCCAACTAGTAACATTTGTCACATGTTTAGTGTCATCTACCTCATTCCCTCAACATCGTCTCAATTTTCTTCTCAAGGGGAGGTGGGCCTGAGCAACCATGTAATAAGGTTTTGATAATATACAATTGGATAAGTGTTTCCTTGAAAGAACCTAAAATCCTCAGTCAATCACTAAGAGCCAAAACTTGGTGGTTATGGCTTTAAGACCCAAAAGCTTTAGGGAGAAAATTATGTAAGGAAAAATACATGTCGAGAATAGATGATAGTATCATAATTTCGATGGGGGGTGGAATTAAGGGGTCTCATATTTGGAATTCATCCTATAATAATAAACACTTGATTCAATATCACAAGTTTTTGGGAAATCATGGATGGAAATTTAGCACTCTTTTGGGAGGATTCCTAGTAGCAATGGCCCAAATTGGGTAAAAGGATAGTTGAATGAATTGAAACCTTGTTTGATATCAGAATGGAGTAGTGGTCCAATAATTTTGGGTGCAACCTCAATCTCAACAACAATGGAGGTTGTAACAACACCGGGTTAAGTTTCCATGTAAATATAATAATACCAAGATCATTAGACACATATTTCAAACTGAATGGAGGGGAAAACATCACATTGGGGTCACTTTTGGTTTAAGTTGTTTGTATCAAACTGTCTCTTGAAAGGAACTACCAAGTATGGAATTTAAGGATAGCACTATGTAATTGTCTAAATCATGAAACATAACCAATCATCGATCATGATACATAAATATTGAACATAGGATGTAAGTGGAAATCCATATGGGAGAAAAACAAAAAAATCCTCATGATTAATTGTGTTTTCCAGCACCAAATGTAGGTATAATTATTTTTGTAGGAACCACCCTATAAGAGACACCAATTCCCCTTTTCTTTGTAGGCACAAAATTTTTGGAGATACCAATCCCAACTGAATTTGCAGGAACCAACCTGCAAGAGCCACCAATCTCTTATTAATATATAGTTTTCATTTGTTTTTTGTTGATCCAATTGACTCTTTAGTATTATATATGCAATATTATCTTCAACTCTCTACAATATGTTCTAAAACTCTCAAAATTCACATTAGGTCACCTCTTGTTACACTTGTGTCCTACTTCCATCACACTTGGTAGTCCTCATTTGTTACACTTGTTATCTCAATAATCACACTTGTTTTTCATTCAAAAATCATACTTACTGTCCTTGAAATCACACTTGATGCCACTTTGTTTTGTTGTTACATATGTTGTCACACAGTCTTCATAGATTCATTTCCACTTTGCTTTTCTATTACACAATCATTTTTTACTACTCCTATTCGATCTTATACCGTCGTTTTTTTCCTCTCTGTTGTTGCCACTATGTGTGGAAAATCCCTTAAATAATGGACCTAATGATCGAAGGTATCTCGATCATTATGGACACCCATTTGAATGAGGAGTTTGGTATGTGGAATTGTTACCTTCATACAATGTGTGATGGCAGTTTCTGGTGATACGATAATTAAAATATGAGCATCATCAGATGGTTTTTTCTTGGATACATTTGAAGGTCATATTGCAAAGTGTATTTTGAGCTTCCTTCCTCAATTTGGGACAAATTTTGTTCCTTTTGGTGCAGATGGCTTGTTAAATATGTGGAAAATCAAGTCAAATGAATGCATTGCAACATTTGATCAACATAAGGACAATATCTCAGAAATGCTCTGGCCAATAAAACATAAATAATCACAATAGATGGAAATGATTCTCTTGCAAATTTTTGGCATGATTGCACTATTATAGGTGAAGAGGAGAATATTCACAAAGAGGAGGAAGCAACAATAAAATATCTAAAATTACTGAATGTTCTTCCAAATACTAACTATGTGAAAGAAATTCAAATTGTAGCAAAGGAGTTTCCCAAGATTAGATACATAAAGTGATACATGAACTAGGAAAAAAATAATTAAGATTATTTTTAGAATATGTGTGAGAATGGAGTACAAAGCTAAAATTTTCCCATGTTTACCAATTTGCATTATTTTCAACTTTTCAACATCCTTCCTCCAATGAAAATAACCAAGGTAAAATGTATTAGTGAACTTTTGGAAGGTCTTACACCATATGAGAAGTGACATTATAGCATGATAGACAAACTCACAAGAAGCTCTTTAGTTATGCAAAGCCAAAATTAAGTTTTGATGGACAACATTATAACATGGTTTCTCTTAGAGAAGGTTGGAATATTTCTAATGCAATCCTAGAGTTTGTGATCACCTACAAAGACGAAGGGGGTGGAATTCTTCTTGTTCGTTATTTATCATGGAGATATTTTTCCATGCAACAAAATGCATTAAAATAGTACTAACAAAGAAAAAAAAATGAAAGGGAGCTCATGAATATATATAACAGTGAACTGTTGTACACAAAATTATCATAAAGGACAACAATTATGAGACAATTATGATCCAGAACCATGTTGTGTTATTCAACTCAATTATAGACAATGTATCTTCGAGGAATATAAACATAATCATTCCATGAAAAGGCCAGACATCTCAACTAAGCCATGCACAAAAATTGAGAAACTTAAAAGGGATATTAAATTAGGAAAAAGTGTGCATCTAATATTGCATCGCAAAGTCTAGTCATAGTAGTTAAGATGTAAAAGGAGAAGCAAGTACAATCAATATACTTGAACCTTCATGGATGAATGAAGTAAACACTTCCATGGTGAAGAAGAAACAACAAAATTAATGGCCTCACCCATCACTTATATATTATTATAATTATGAAAATGCCAAATCAGGAAAAAGTCAAGATTAATCGTAAAAGTTATTAGGAATATAAGAGTCATGAGGAAATTGAAAATTTATGGGGAAGTTGAAAGGTCACTTCCTCATTTCTGTAACTATACCATCATGCCTCATTTGCATATGAACTTTTAGCACTTGAGCTATGTTAGCATTTAGATAGTTGTTTATGCTTAGGGAGATTAAAACACTATAATTTTGGTAGTTTTTGGGCTGAGTGGTGTTGAGGCTATAGTTTCGGTTTTAAAGATGATATGAGTTGCCCTCATTCAACTATTGGATTTTGATGGGATGTAAGATCCCAAATCGCTAAACAATCAATAGATCTGGAATATTTTAGTGTTAGAAATGAAATATTGCCAAGCCAAACATAAATCACAAGGGATCTAAAGAGATGCATCCTTTATTTATATTATTAATTTAGAAAATAGTACATGCCCATACAAAAATATTGGAGCCCCTGCAATGGCATGCACGACTGCTCATCAAAAGGGAAAACAAACACTGAAGCACAATCATGGACCCTGAATGGATCCACCAGAAAAATCACATCAACAGGGGTTTTGTCCCTAGGATCAAACTGGAGCCGACCACACCAAGTTATCAAGAAAACACAATAAGATATATAAACGTAGGATTCCCCCACTAGCAGGCTCTTATCCCCTTTTATAGGCTTGATGGAATATCTAGAAACATTATTTTATTATCTTCCCTTGAAAAATGAAGGAAAATACCATGGGAAAATACCACAGTTAATACCATGGGAAGATTCTGTCCACTTTGACATATCAAGAAAATAGAATATTATAAATCCTCCCGCTCAAAGATTACTTTCCCTCAATCAATCTAATTCTATCCATAGTAGAAGAATTTGTACATTGATTCCAAGATCACATACAAAACAGTGTGATATCTCATGCCTCCATGTTGAATTATCATGAATGGATCATTCGATACCTGGATCCTAGAAAATCCTCCAACCAATCTTGTCATCAATAGATCCACCTGGATCCCAATGCCACCTAAATCTGGGTACTTGTGGGTTATGATACCACCTCAACCCTCCATCATTGCCTTTGCCTAAGGGCCCCTGCTATGAGATGCCCTTGGATAAGAGTATCCTCCTAATAATCATCCTAGCAATAGAGTACCAACTCATAATCTCTCACCAATCGATGTCGTGGGAAAGATGAATACCTATGCATGGAACATATATACTATGCTTATGTTGCTCGATGCCCCAATCATGTTGCTCCACCCAATCACTCGACATGATCCATTTGGATGACTCTTCTCTGCTCTCCTTAATGTATAAAGGCGGGTTGGTAGTGTTGAAAGCCTTATATATTTACCCCTTTAGAGGGTTGCTATGAAACTCCCAAATGTACTCCTCTTGTTGCCTTGTGAGGGAATTGAGTCATTCCTTAACACTAGACAACTTGGTCGTCGATTCAACCCTTATTTTATTTATTTTAACTATTATTTTATTATTGTTCCTTAAGAGGCCACTTTTAGGCTGAAATTTCCCTAAATTATGGAGATATTTAGAGCCTATATCTTGTTTAATGACAAATCCATAATGATTTACTATGAGGTGACGTGAAGCAAGAAGGCCCAGATTTTGATCCCATCAAGGGAGTCCTCTAAAAATATTCCAATGCTTTAGTCATTTGAATCTAACGTGGAAAACAAAATTCTATGTACTTTTGATGACTTTGATGAGAAGCCAGTGCACAAGAGAATAAAGATTAAGGTTTGAGGGAGGATCAACCCACACCCTATGGCTATGACTGCAAAACCCTAGATCCCCTTGAAAGTTCCCAAAACCTAAGAGCGATCCTTAATATTATCTATATATTTGAACATAAATACATTAGTAAAAGTATTTCTTCTTCTTCTTTTTATCTACATTAAAGAAATAAAGTTATCCAATGAACATTAATTCAACCATTTTTAATTTCAATAATTTATTTATCATTTTTAGGAATCAATCAATATAAATAACCATTTTAAATCAATTTACAATTTATCTCAAATGTCTTTTTTCTCAAATTTATTCATAATTAGTGAACAACTATATAATAGAATATATTTTCTAACCAAAAGGCAATCAAGATTTTTTTTTTTCTTTTTTTTTTTGTATCTAGAGAAATGGGAACCTATGTATGGCTCTTTTGTAGGCATGAGAATGGAGGAGCTTTGAACCTCGAACCTCCTCATTTTCATGATCATAGCTAATTAAGCTACCCAAAGAGCTTCAATCAAGATCCTTTTACTTTGATTAAGTATTATATTTTAAATAGATGTCTTTCCAATAATTATGAAGTTTTGTGTTTCTCAAATACTCTTCTTGATACACTTTAGAGTTATTTCAACTGTGTTTCAACGTTGCAACTTAATCTGGATATAAAATTTTTGACATAAACAAAAAACTAAACATAATTCCTATTTAGCCGAAGGCTTTTTATTTCAACCTAGATTGATTCTCAAGGGAATATGCTCACCATATGCTTCATCTGTATGTTTACCAACCATTATAGTGTGTTAGAGAGTTTGTAAGGTCGTATGTACTTTTAATAAATTTAAAAATTTTGATGTCAGTACGCTCACCAATTTCTTATGGATTTTTAAGCATACCTAATTTTAGAAAATGTGCCTTATATCATGGTTGTAAATGATAATAACTCTTTGAAACCTAGGATTATTAAGGCTTAAGTAAAATCAAAGTTAATAATAATACTTTTATTGCAATAGCTAATAATAATATTTTTTTTGCAATAGTTTATACAAATGGAAGGCATGTTAGATACAAATAGAGGTTTCTGCTATATCAACCACATCAATATTTTTAATGTGGTTGTACTAGTTATATTATACTCTTTCTTGATTAACTTATTTTTTTGTATTGATTATTTGTAAATAACAATGTTAATATTGAATCATTATAGAAATACTTTTATTATTTATACATTTAAATGTTAAAGAATCAAATTAAAGAAAATATATTATTTCTTTAAAATAATTAATTGATATTACTTGAGATTGAATTTAAATTAGAAAAAGATTATTCCAAACTATTTTTATGGAAAAAATAATAAAATAACTAAATAAATTTAAATAATGATAAATTTTCAAAATAAATAAATACATAAAATTATAAATAGTATATATATATATATATATATAGATATATGAAAATTTATATCAATATAAATAATAATTATATCATAAATATCTAAATATATATCTCAAAATGGTTAACTTAATAAATAAAACATTAAAATTTATATTTTATAAAATCAAAAAAATATAATAAGTAAAAACTTTAAAATTACAAAAAATTCAACTTATTACAACCAGTAACATAATCTAAATTAAAAAAAATACTATTAAATTAGTAATACAATTATATATATTACTAATATAATAGATTTTTAATAACAATAATATATAATTAATATTTATTTATTTGTCAACAAAAATATAAATTAAAAAATTATTGTAAATATTTTTTATATTTATAAAAAAATATAAAGCTAAATAATACATAATTTCCATTTAATATAATATAATTTTAATTGTTCAAATAATTTTGAAATTAATATTTTATATATTTCACTCATTTTGAATTTGAACACAAATTAATAAAAATATTAATAATTAATATATATATATATAAGAGAGAAAAACATTCATTGCTTTTATATAATACAGTTAAGCAATGAATAAAGAAGATATAAAAGAATACAAATATAACTAAAAAATCCAACCATTAATACTTTATATTAACACATAATATTGATTAGTTTAATAACAATATAGAAAAGAGATAAAACACTATTGCTTTTATATCATGCACTTAAGCAATGAGTAAAGAAAATATAAAAGAACAAAAATAAAGGTAAAAAATCCAACTATTAATATTTTTTTATTAACCAATAATATTGATTAGTTTAATAACTTTTAATATAAAATGTTTAAAATACAAATTATAAAAATTAAATGTTGTATTACAAGTATACAAATTCAAATAACTATTATTAAATAATTATCAAAATATAAGTACCATATATAAATTCAAATAACCATTATTTAATAATTATCAAAATAGAAAAAATTGAAATATATGAATGAAAAAAAAATAAAAATAAAAATATTAATTCAATCAGAAAAAACTAAAAAAATCTTAAATATTAATTTAATATAAAAACAGAAAGAATGTTGGTCTCCCATATATTTAAGAAGTACGTTGACCGCTGATTTCAAAAATTTGAAATGCTTGTGGTTTTCAAAATTCGAAATTAAAATGAAAGGGAAGTTCAAAATTCCAAATTAAAATGAAAGGTTAAGTGAACAGAGTTTGTTTGAAGTAGTTGTTTGAAAGATGACGTGGTTGTACCTGCCAAAGAAATGCAGCTGTTACATAAATGAATAGTATTCATCTATGATGATGAAGATGCATGTTAATGGTATCGCATAATAATTGCCTTAGAAAAAGAGCGAGCCTTATTTCAGCTGCCATAGGCCCATTAATGCGCCCAGGCAGGAAATGGCCGCCACACGTGTGGCGGCCATTTCCTGCCTGGGTGCATTAATGGGCCTATGGCAGCTGAAATAAGGCTCGCCTAGAAAAAGGTTTGCCGGAAAAATTATATACACCGGGTCACAACCTATTTAAATGTCAGATTTCTTTTCCCAAGATTGTCCTTGAGATATAATAATGGGCGTATAGACTGGAAAATAAGGCTTTCCTATTTAAATGTCAGATTTCTTTTCCCAAAACTGTCCTTGAGATATAATTGAGATATAGTAATGGGTGTATAGACTGGAAAATAAGACTTTCCTATTTAAATGTCAGATTTCTTTTCCCAAGACTGTTCTTGAGATATAATAATGAGCGTATAGACTGGAAAATAAGGCTTTACAGAAATGTCGACTTCTGTACGTGAAATGTCCGGCCCACACATCCCAAAACGTTTTACATAATTTACTTGAAAGTCTCGAACAACAATGATCGTAAGTTCCAATTTGACGTTTTTTCTTTTCAATTTTAAACGTATTTAACGGCGAGGAAATTTCTGAAACGTAAAAAGTGACCGGTAAATAAAATTTGGAACCGTAAATTCCATCGTAAATTGGATCAGTAAAGATCTAAATTGACTATCATAAATTTTAATAAGCTATTTAAATTCTAAAGAGTAATTTAGACAGAGATTAACTTAGACAATTTGTTGCTGCAACTGTTTCTTGTCATTATTCTTTTGTGAATCCAATAGAAATGCATTTATTTCTGGTCACAATTTCCAGTAATACTGGAAATAATATTTTTATAAATACAAAGAGATTTCTCTAATTGAACATCATTGTTATACATTTCATTAAAAGAATTTATAGAGTTAAAAAAAAATTATATGGTATAGAGTTAAATTAGTATATTATTGTGTTTAAAAGATTTTTTTTAAATATAATCACGTGAAAGCCTACCAGCCTACCACACACTCATGAATCTATATAAAAAAATAAAAACAAGCAGAAAAGACAAGTTCTCATCATTAAATTTCCACTTGGCAGTTAACATAAATTTGAAATTTCAAACCTGATCCTAACTGAACATGTAATCCAACTCATCTAAGGTATTAAGAGAAAAATAAAAATGTTAAAACAGGAGACATCTCCCTGGCTAGATCGTTGTTGATTGCCATTGTCTACCAGACTCACCACCATTTAAAAAAAAATCTGATTGCTGTGTTATTTAATTATTTTATGTTTTAAAATAATTTAATTATTTAATTATTATATTGATGTTATGTAATTAATTTATGTGTTAGAATTATTAGTTTTTAATTATTATATTGACTTACCAAGGGGTGCGGAGCAACGGACCATCCAACTAAAGTAGGCTAACCCAAAAAAGTTGAATAGCAATGCTCAAGTTCCCACACCCTAGAATCTCAGTGGTCTGGCTGTAGGGCAGTAAAAAGCCGTAGTCTAAAAAAGTAACAGAATGGCCCAGAATTTGGCAGAGATTTTGAAAAAATGTGGCAAAGATTTTATCAGAATCTTGTTTACAGTTGTTAAACTTCAGTATTTTGGGTGTCCTAAAGGTTTTTAATAGCGCTGAATCCATTTCCACTTTCAAAAATGGATTCCAAACACTGCAACTACCTCATTTTATGAATTTCCACTTTCAAAAATGGATTCCAAACACTGCAACTACCTCATTTTATGAATTTTACTGAACCAGATTCCCACAAAAACCTACCATCCGAACTATTCTGTTGCCTGAAAAGACAACTCCCAGTAAAAACAATGTACCCATAATTGTAGCTGTAAAACATGCATTCATTAAGTAGGCTAATCTCAATCTACCCACCACTGTAGCTGTAAAACATGCATTCATCAAGTAGGCTAATCTGTTGCAGACTCTTGATCTGCAAGCGACTGGATTGGAATCATGTGAAAGGATGTTGATGCTATTGCATTAAATGAGTAGGGCTATATTTAGGCCGATAGGCCTTCTGTTTTGAATTAATACAGTTGCTTTTTCGTCAACCAATTCATTTTGATAATGACACATGTCACTAGTAAGACTGTGTGCAAAAAAATCATAAAATATAATAGTTCCAAAAATAAAATAATACTATACCTTTATCATAAAAATCATAAAAGATAACCGTTCAAAAAAACAAAGAAATATACCTTCATCATAGCAAGTTCACATATTTCTCTAAATTTTTAGGAATTTTCCCTCATAACTCATGTTTTTGAATTACTTGATCATAAAAATCATAAAATATAATAATTTCAAAAATAAAATAATACTATACCTTTATCATAAAAATCATAAAAGATAACCGTTCAAAAAAACAAAGAAATATACCTTCATCATATATATATAAAGTTAAAAAAAAGCATAACATGATAACTTTTTACCAAAAATGACACTGAGTTTCCATTTCTAATTTGGGTAATATGATTTATGCATTATTGGTAATATGCTTTATTTGCTAATGCTTTACTCTTGCCTTGTGCTTTCTTTTATTTGCATCGTAGCTCTTCATATTCGATATATACCATATGTGGAGGATACATATTCGATATATACCATATGTGGAGGATACGACCTTATTCGAAGAAATTCTGCTGGGGAGCATACGTTAAAGAGACTGGGGAGAGTAGGTTATTCAAAGAGATTTCCACTGGGATATAAAAAAACACGCTTATGGAAGCTGCATTTTCACGTTATTCCATGATGAAGACTCAGTTTTTTTGCTTTAGGCCTATTGAGCTTTGGGGGTGCGTAATTTGCATGAATTCATTGGGTATTCAATATGTTTTGCAGAGAATATTTTCTCACATGCCTGCGAAAGAACTAATATGATACAATAACCCTTTTATTTCGCTGATAATGAGGGATCGCTGGGAGAGAAATTAGTGATGAACAAACCCCCTATTCGTTGGAACATTTTGGCTCTGCTTTCTTTGTAATCATTCGTTTCTGAATCCATGTTTTCTGTAATTTTTCAGATAAAATAATATTGGATTGAAGATATTGGTGCACACTTGAATGATAAAAATTGTTGTTGGCAGGTGAAGGGGATAGGAGAGCGTAGAAGCGAAGTTGCATTGCCCACTATTGGCTCTAGGCCGTTGTCATGTTATAATAAATGCGAGGGGTGCAATCCATGTACGCCTGTGCAGTGCACCGTCACTCCACAACTGCAATGACCCGGCACTCCAATAGGTGGAGACGATCCAATTGTGTGGAAATGCGAATGCGGCAACAAAATCTATGACCCATCATACTACCAATCCCCTGGTATTTGAGCGCTGATCGCAAAACTGTTCGACTGTCTGCCACTTTTCGCAGAAATGAGAGACCATGGAATGTTTCTCCAAGTACAAAAATTTCTGCTTGAAATAAAGAAATCAGTTCATGCTATTAATGAATTATACGAATGGTCCCACTTGTATTTGCTTGACTGTTTTGTTAGGTTATTTTATTTAATTTAGTTCATGCTATTAATGAATTATAAGAATGGTTCCACTAGTATATGCTTAACTGTTTTGTTAGGTTATTTTATTTTTCTTTATAGTCTTAAGCTCTAAAGAATTTTAATGTGTGCTTTATAAATGGTGATTGTGTGAAACCATTATGAAAATACACTTGCTTTTTTTTGTCAATCAATTCATTTTGGTAATGACACATGTTATTAGTGAGACATGTATGTAAATAAAATAGAAAGTTCACATATTTTCTTAAATTTTTAGGAATTTTCCCTGGTAACTTATTTTTTTTAATAGAATTAGAGATCTTTCCAAAAATATTATTTTTCTTTATAGAAAGTAACCATAAACTTCTAAGTTGCCCAATTTGAACTCACATGTCACTAGTAAGACTTGTGTAAAAAAAAATAGTAAGTTCACATATTTAATTAATATTTAATATATAAAGTAATATTTAAACTATAAAGTAATGAATAAATCTTTAATTCACATATTTATTTTAACCACATTTACTTCACATTTTTCTATTATATTGTAATTGAATTTCCACGAATCTTTCTCCAAGTTGGGTTTTTTACCATTACACTCTAACTAAATTTCAATTCGTCTTTTGCAAGTTGGGATAATTATATTAGTTGAATCCCACATGTTGTTGCTATATAGCTATGATAAATGAAGGAAGCTATACTTAAATATAAATTCCATGTCTTTGCCTAGCGATTTGATTCCTAGATGTCTATTTTCTACCTTTTTGAATTTGAACTTTTAACCTTTTACAAGAAGGCATGCATTCTTAACTATTAGAAGTTTAGAACCACTCTATGTATAAATGGATCCTTGAGACATTCAATTTTTGTAAATTAAAATATCATCTCATCTATTAGTTAGATTACTTTAAAATATAATGTAATCAATTTAGTATTTAATATTCCACCATGGGGTTCTAATGACATTGGAGAAAGTTTTTGTTAAACAATTCTAATATAGTTACATATTATAAACTTAAGAAAAAAATACAAAAAAATTAACTTAAATTTAAGTTATCAATTGTTATTTTCTTGTACAACTTTTTTGATTTAAAACAGACAAGATGGCAAAACAGGAACTGACTTCACTGTTACATTGACAAAATCTCCTTCATCTCAAAAACTACAATTACTTAAAATTAATAATTAACAAATGATACTCCTATCGGCCTCTCCTTGCACCTCCTGGGGCAACTGTTAGTGATTATAGTTGGATTATTGGTCTATAGTAAACATATACAACCTAATTACATCTATTTATTTTCAAATATTTCATTTAATATCCATTGACAACCTACCACGTGCGGGACCTTGTATGGACATAGTCCAATAATAAATATATTTCATTTAATATCCATTGACAACCTACCTATTTTCAACTTTTGGAAGCCCTGCAACACTTGTGCAACCCTCGTACGGACATAAAATGTGCGGTGAAGATTTCATCACGAGCTCTTATTAATTGGAGTTGTCTACCGAGGTCGCGTTTTGGCCCGGACGGCAGAAATCTGCCAGAATCCGGTCAACTAAATTTTAAAAAATCAGGTAGTTGCAGTGCTTGGAATCCATTTTTGATAGTGGAAATGGATTCAGCACTATCAAAAACCCTTAGGGCACTCAAAATACTAATGTTTAACAACTGTAAACAAGTTTCTGGGCAAATCTTTGCCGGATTTTCTGAAAATCATTACCGGATTCTGGGTCAAAACGCGACCTTTTTAGACGATGCGTTATTGGAATGCCCGCAACTACTTACATTAAAGCTAAGTGGAATATCAACCACATAATAACAATGTCACAAGTGAAATTTCTGGCGGCTTTAATATTTTCTTTGATTATGTTTGTGCAGTAGTTGTCTGCTATTTAAATGTGCCGGTGGATGGTGTAGCACATTTAAATAGCAGACAACCTGCTCGTAGGAAACCAGGTCTGTTGGCCATCTAAGTGCATGGAAAGCATGCCAAAATTGAAATTGTCTCATCCTTCTATATGCCGCATTAACTATCTGTCCTACTACTGCAATATGTTCAAGTTTATGACATACAATAAGTTCATATACTTTCAAAAAATGCATAGAAATGAAATACTAGAAATTCTAGCCATCTGATGAGGAAACTGGAGCTGGGTCTTGCACATTTGACCCAGGCATGTCTACTTGCTGCATCTGCTGGAGCAGCTTCTCCATGCAACCTACTCTGTCATCCATTCTCTGAATATAGTCGGTTGCTTGATATTGTGTAATTTTAATATGCTGCAGCTGGCTTTGAATATCCTCTAACAGATCTTTGAGATGAGGGTCTATCTTTGGCTGGCCTGCTTTGGCCTGGGCAGGCTGAAAAATCTGCATAGCTTTTGCTAGAAGACATTTCAGTAGCCAGTAAGTGTGAACAGTCTGATTGAAGAGGGTAACTCGACCACGGGTGTTGCCAGGGTCTGTGATAAAATCTAGAATTTCAGCTTCTGTTTCATTGTCTTCAGGATCCCTCTGAATATCTCTTTCCCATCCACGAATTTCTTGGCGGACTGTTGAAGAATTTCCCATTATGTAATTAGCTACAAGGTTCTCCAAGTGTTCCTGGTTAGTTTTTCTGCCACGTTTCTTTGGGACTTGTTCCAGCTGAACCTTCTGCTTGCCCTTGGTAGTTTCAGAGCGTAAACGACGCTTCCCCATAATTGGGGTGCTCCTATATAGTAAAACAGACAGACAGGTTGTAGTAGTCAAACAGAGGAACCTAATGTTTAAATCTCCCTCTTTAATTCTATTTTTTGAAGCGGAATGGGAACAGCTCCTACGAATCAAATGGGGTAACCTATACAGAGGGTTAGAATTTCTTTCCATATGACACAGGACCGCAGACTTCTTAGTTCTGTCCCAAGAACCACAGCTGAAGCTGTCAGGGCGAATCATTGTGAACTGGGACAACGTCAGCCATAAAAGATTGGTTAAGTGCATCTCAAAATCCAGAACAGAGCATGCGATAGATGAGGCTTGACAGCTTAGGAGCTTTTGAGGTCGAATGCGGAAATTATAAGGAAAAAATACATGGGTACAAGACTTACAGAGGACCTCGGAATTCAAAACCTGAGTCCGTATATGAATGCGGGAACTACTGATACTGGAAGCAAGTGATAAGGTTAACCACGGACGAAAAATTGACCAGCATTTTGGCATCTTACAACACCCAAAAGACGCAAGGACTCCAACCCTACTACTATCCCAACTTTGCATTATCATAATTGGTCTAAGTCGAAGCTCACACCAGTCATCCGGAAAACTTTGATTATCAGTGGTTATGGCACTGGGGAGGTAGAAAACAAGTAATTTGCATGGGTCATGAAAACAGGGTTGGACAAGGTTTTGCAAGGGAATGAACGACCATGAAAATGAAAGAGAAACCCAAACAGCCTTAATTTGCTTAAACCAGAACCAAATGTGTGTTAGGAACGCCATGAAAGTGAGATGGAGGACTGATACATACCCTGCAAGAGTAGCGAAGTTGACGGGTTGAGATGTGCTCCTCCTCTTCGACTCCTAAGCACTGGCATGCACAGAGTATTGCATGAGCGATTGGGGTGAGGGAGGGCGGTTACTTACCTTAATAAAAACTTGCCTTTGGTGCACTGACAGAACAGCCTGGCAGGTTTGCTGTAAAATCATTCCAAGGTAAGTGATCACACACTTCAGTGATCTACTATGATGATTCTTCATTATGATGATTAATTGCCCGGAGGGTGGGCTGCCGCCATGTTGCCACGATCTGCCCGCTCTGTCTGTTGTACACCCCGATTGGGGGGTTGGAGGTCTTTATTCACTATCAACTGAAGAGAATGTAGCTCAACATCCCAGATTGCATCAATGGGACGAGCATCTATGGATCGCTCTGTATGTTGGCACCCCCAATTAGCCAAGTAATCCGCTGCAACATTACCTTTTCGTTTAATGTGGCTAGGGATTAAATACTGAATTTGTTTAAGCAATTTACTTATTTCTTCAATAAGTGCTGCAGTGCGCCAGCTTTGAGAAATTTTCTCCCAAGGTGTGCCATGTTGTAGCTTCTAGATGACTCCGGTTACCATGGCTGAATCTACCTCAACAATAATTCTATGGTAATTTTCTCTGATAGCTATAAGAATGCCTTGCTTTACCACCATAAGTTCTGCTTCATTGTTTGTGGCATGTCCCAAATCAAATGCATAAAACTGGCAGACTGCCCCTTGAGAGTTGCGGAAAATCCCTCCTGCTCTGGCTTGTCTCGGGTTACCTTTAGAGGCACCATCGTAATTGAGTTTGATAAAGCCTGGTTGAGGAGGTGACCAGTGCTCCTCCATAGATTGATCAGGTGGTCTATATTTCCATAATCCTTTATACAACATCTGTGGTTTCAAATTGAGGTACTCTAAAATCTGAGATTCTATCCCGACTGTCTGCTAGTCTTCATCTGACCATCTTTTGACTAGGATAGTTTTGCGAATGTTTTCAACGGAGTGCTGCCAGAAGTGATGCATTGGTTGAGCTGCTTCTTGGAAAACTCTGTGGTTCCTTTCTTTCCAGATGTTCCAGAGGAGGAAACCAAGTGAGAGGGTCCATGCTCTATTGATCACTTGACAGTGATACCTTCCTTTTCTCCAATTGCTAATGGTTTCTAAAATACTGTCATTGTTTTTATCCGTTTGCTAGAACAAATGCTCCAAATTCCTCCAGATCGGCTGCACCAAGAGGCATGTGTTGAGAAGGTGTTCTGTCGTTTCACTGTCTGAGTGACAGAAGGCACAACGAGAAGGGCCGATCATTCCCCGTTTCTGTAGGTTCTCCCAAGTGAGTATCCTGCGATGGCTTAATAGCCATAAGAAGTATTCTACTTTAGACCAATGCTTCAGTGCCCATATTTTTTTCCACAGCGGCCAAGCAATATGCTGAGCTTGTTGGGATTGAATATAGTATCCTTCTTTAATTGTGAATTGCCCTTTTGTCTTGTATCCCCATCGTAATATATATGGACCTGAAACTCGTCTGAGTTTTCTTGTTTTTAGCTCTTTAGTAAAATTGTCCCATTGTTTCGTGGCTGGGGCTACCTCCCACCAGTTCTTATCTTTCCATTTTCTCCAAAAATCACTATTATTTGGACACCAGTAATGTTGCACTAATCTCTGATTTGGTGTATTCGTATAAAGGAAAATTTCTCCCAGGTCCAAGCGAGTAAAAAGTTTGTCCCTTTGTTGCCATGAGTCTTCCAAAAAAAGAGTTGTGCCTCCTTCTCTAATCTCCCAAAAGCTGTGAGAGCGAATTAAATACCTGTTCGTGGCAGCCCAGTTCCAAATTAAGGAGCCCTTTGGGACTATATCTATCTTCAATCGGCCAGATATTGTGTGTGGCATATCATATTTTGTTTGCCAAATGTTCTTCCACAAATCCTGCCCACCCATGAGCCAGTGCCACCATAGCTTCGCTCCTAGCACATTATTCAAAATGAAGGGGTCATGGAGGCTCAATCCCCCTGCTGTCTTCAATTGGAGTAGTTTATCCCACGATAAGAGAGCCCATTTCCTGTTTGCTTGTGCTCCCTGCCATAAAATTTTTTTGAACATGCAGACCAATTGTGAACAGATTCCTTTCGGGCATGCTCTGCCAGATAGCTGGTATACTGGTAGGGCTTGAAGCACTGATTTTAACATGATAAGGCGTCCAGGGGCATTCAGGGCTCTAAAAGCCTAATTCTGTATTCTTTTCTCCACTCTGATGAGGATATCTTGCTAGTCTGCTCGGTGAATGGGGCCTGAATTTAAATACATTCCTAGGTATTTCAAAGGCAAAGATCCCCTTTGGAATCCTAAGGTCCTTGCTAAAAAAATTTTCATTGCTCCATTGCAATTGAAGAATAGACATTAGATTTATCATTGTTGATCTGAGTACTTGACGCAGCCATGAAGATTTCCAGAATTCTAAGGATTTCTTTACATTCTTTTAACGACACCATGCAGAAAAGCAGGATATCATCTACAAATTGCTGATGGGTCAAAGGAAGGTGAGGTCCCCACAATTTTAGGCCTTGGATCTTCCCTTCAGCTAGATGAGCTTTAATGAGTCTTCCTAAACCTTCTGCAGCAATTATAAACAAAAATGGGGAGAGTGGGTCACCTTGTCGGAGGCCTCGCGAAATATTGAACGGAGCAGTGGGACTACCGTTCAGCAGAATTGAAAAAAGTGGGGAAGAGATGAATGAGTGGACCCATTGGAGCCATCTTTCATCAAACCCAAAGGCTCGCATTACTTCTATGAGATATTGCCAACTTATATGGTCATACGCCTTAGACAAGTCCAGTTTTATTAATAATCCTCTCTGTTTGTCTTTCGTGAGAGAGTGGATTGCTTCTTGGGCAACCACTATGCCATCCAATATTTGTCTGCCTTTGACAAAGCCAGTCTGTTCTGGCGAGATTATAGTAGATAGCAGCGGTTTCAGGTGATTGACTATAATCGTGGAGAGAACTTTATATATAACATTATAGAGAGCTATCGGTCGAAAGCCCACTGGGGTATCAACATTTTTTTGTTTGGGAATAAGGGTAAGAAATGTTGCATTTAGGGCTAGATAGACTTTCTTATTCCTTCAGGATTCTTCAACCACCTCTTGAATATCAGGACCCATGAATGGCCACGCTGCTTTAAAAAATTCACTTGTAAACCCATCCGGTCCCGGGGCTTTGTTCCTGGAAAGCTCAGGACTACCTCTTCTACCTCCTGGAGAGTAACTTCTCGTAACAGGGCCAGATTTTTCTCTCTAGTAATCAGTCTAGGAATGTGCTGAGTTATCTTTTGTATGTCTTCCTGCCGATTTGGGATAGGTTCCGTTAGGATATCTTTAAAGTGAGTCGTCAGCTCTCTCTCCATATCATCGTGTTTGATTAAATGCTCTCCATTTGTTGCTTTCAGTGAAAAGATTCTGTTATGCTGGCGATGCTGTAGCATAGATTTATGGAAAAATTTTGTATTACGATCACCTTCTTTCAGCCAATTAACTCGGGATTTTTGTTTCCACAGTATCTCCTCTTGTTTTCTTCTCTCCTCTTGTTGACTGAGAGTATGCCCTTCCTCCAGAGCCAAATCCTCTGTTCGACCATGAAGAATAATTTGCTGCTGAATCTCCTTCATTTTCTCATTGAGTCGAATTTTGTCCTATTGGATGTTTCCAAATTCTTGATGATTCTAGCGTTTTATTTCTGTTTTTAGCTATTTCAAGCGCAACTGGAAAGAATGCATTTTGTTATTGCCCCTGACCGGGTTTGAGCTCCACCAGTTCTTCACTTTTTCCATGAATCCAGGATCTCGTAGCCAAAAGAGCTCGAACCTAAAAGGTCGATTCGGACGGCTTGCCTTCACGTCTATTTCCAGTATGATCGGCCAATGGTCTAATCCTAGAGTTGGAAGAATAGCAGCTTCATAATAAATATCTAGACTCACCAGCTCTTCCGTTGCTATAAATCGGTCCAACCTGGAGGCAATCTGGTGCCTCTCGTCCCTGCGGTTGTTCCAGGTATAATGTCCATTTACTGTGGGGATGTCTACTAGACGTAAATCATTTAGTAGTTCTCGAAAAAGAGCCATTTCTGGATCCTCCCTTCATAGCCCTCCCTTTTTTTCCGAGAGATTCAATATCATGTTAAAGTCCCCACCTAATAACCAATACTTTTCATTATGCATTGTACTTAAAGTTCGTATACTCTGTAAAAACTCTGCTCTCTCTCCTGGAATGGGAGGTCCATAAACAACTGAGATTAAAATCCTGGCCTCAGAGCCTATCTGACGAAAAGTAGCTGTTAATATTCGGGGACAACCTATCCATCCCTCTGCACTGACCTCCACAGCATTCCATAGTATGGCTATGCCTCCTGAGGTGCCCACCGATTCAATAGCCATAACTTCATACTGCATTTTCAAAGATTGTATTATTAACTGCAGCTTCTGCCCCGAAACTTTTGTTTCTTGTAGTAGCATGACTTGAGGTTTCGCGTCCATCAATTTGTCTTTCAGATATCTCTGTTTACCCTTGCTATTAAGACCTCTGATGTTCCAGGAGAGTACCTTCATTAGGGATTCTTGGGTAGTTGTTGGAATACCATTGTTAACGGTATTATCTTGCCTGTGTTAATCAACATTTCTCCAACTAACTGTATTGATTCATGCAGGGTTGGCCGTCCTCTCTTTTTTGCTGGTTTTGAAGGGGGAGGCGTCTTCTTGCCTGCTGCTTGTTCTTCAGTTTCTCGCTGGGCTTGAGCTGTAAGATAGTGCTCAAAAGTTTCCTTATACAATTTCTTCTAATCGGCCGGGATGAATCGATCATCAAGATTTCACCATTTGAACAACGTTTCAACAATTTCTCTTCTGCACTCAAATCTTCTTTGGATTGTTCTACCTCCATTGGAATGAGTTCTTGCACCGGGCTGTCTTCAGGTGCCTCCATTTCCGGCCCTGGTTTCCGCTTCGAAGATTGATTTTTCTGTGCAGTCTCCGCTTGTCCAACTACCGGTTCCTCCACTGCAATTCCTGAAACTGACGGTTCGCCTTCCTCTTGTAGGACCTCATACCGATTCTCAGTTGTTGTTGAACCAGGAGGGTTTTTTTTTTGTAGCCAATCCAGGGCGAGGGTTTACTGAACGTGGTTGGCGTTTTTTAGTGGAGACCGTAACAAACCCTTCTTCATCATGCCGTGTTGGCTTCTCAAGACCAGTAACATTAGAAGGTTGTTGCTCTGGGGCATTTAAGGGGCAAGATTTGTACATATGCCTGTACTCATGACAACGACGACAGCGAAAGGAGATATGCTCGTAATCTAGAAGCTGTTGCCAGACTTTACCCTCATATTCCAAATCTATCATCTCTGGTAAGGGTTCTGAGATATTCATATATACACAGATTCTTGCAAAGGATGTATATTGACCCCGAGCAGTGGAGTCGGCAATTTTGACAAAAGAACCTAAAGAATTTCCTATTCCTTCCAAAATTTCAGGGTCCCAAAAATCGATAAGGAGCCCAAAGAGCCGAACCCAAACAGGAGTAGCCATAAATTGCTCTTGTTTAGGGTTATAACATTCCTCCCATTGTCTGAGGAAAAGCCCTACATTGCTGTAAAAATAGGCCCCTCCCTCAAAAATGTGTTCTTTATCTGCTAAATTGGAAAAAATAACTGTAAAAAAACCTTTCGCCCCTAATTTCAGATCAAGATGACCTTTGGGCTGCCATTTTGTTTGAATCCATTTCAGTAATTCCTTTTCTGAAGGCCAAATATCTATAAACTTACAGATTAGAGCATGATTCTTCATATATCCGCGATACTCGTCCAATTTCGATGCTGGGATAATAAATCTTGGTTTTTTGACTGCCCTTGGCAAGTAGTTTCCTTTCATCTTGGCTTGCTAGGCTGCTCCCAATACAAGAGATGTCTTTTGCTGAGCAGTTTCTGAATGGGATGGCCGTTGGGAATCGTCACCGCTTATGATATTGTGGTAGGAGGGTGGCGGCCCTCCTCCCGAGGACGCAGCCATGGAGAGACCAGTCACCTTTGGCTTCTTGCGCTTAGATCCCAAGGAAATCTACTGTAACTTCACCTCTGTCTTGAAACCCTCCTTCGCCGCGAGCGCATTCTCTAGAAAAAATCGAAGATACCTATTCCGTGATACATGTTAACTATATTGTAGTTGTTTGCTATTTAAATGTGCTATTATGTGGTTAATATTGGAGGGCATTAAGATTCCACTTTCACCTTTAATGGAAGTAGTTGCTAATCTGACCATCCAAAGTGAAAGGTTAAAAAAGTTTAAATCCTAATTATTTAGGCTGGCATTATTAATTTTAATAAACATTTTATAATTTAAATTCTAATAAGTAATTTACATACAAAGGCTGAGTTAAACAATTTGTATTTTGCTTACATGGTATCACCTACTTCTTATTTGTCTCTTTTTTAGTTAATTCACTAAAAATGAGATTAATGAAGAAAAAGGGAATATTGAAAAAAAAAATTAGAATAGTAATTTTTTCTAATTGCAATTGGCTAAATACATTTCATAACTCATTTATTTCATCTTTATCAAAAAAATAAAAAAAATGTATATATATATATATATATATATATCTAATAACAAATAGTTAATCACCTTATATCTCTTATCATCCTCATAGGAACCTTCACCATGGTACCCTTACCTCTCTTATCATCCTCATAAGAACCTTCACCATGGTACTATGGGAAAAGGTGGGATTGCTCCAAAAAAAATTAGACATTCTTTTGTAGGTGAGCCTCTGTAGAATAGTTAGGGTAGTTTCTTTTATTATTCCCTAGTCTATACATTATCTTTTCAAATTCAATCTCTCATGGTTTGAAGATGAGTCATTGTTGCGTGATTAGAAATGTTAGACAATTAAACCTTGGGTTAGTTTGTGTTAGGTATTTGGTTATTAGAGTCCAAGAAACCTAGGGAACTAGTTCAACAGTTTCTTGAAAGAACAAGACTCTTAGTTTATAATTATGTGGAACGTAAGCTTGATGTGTGTTATAGTGGAAAAAAAAAAACATTGTGGTTAGAAGAGCTCATTTGGTATATTGAAAATCACAAGGTCATAAGTTCAAATCTTTGACAAGATCATTTTGGAAGAATTTATTTATGCTTTTTTACCACTAAATTTGTTAAAGTTGAAATCAAAAAGTCAAAGTCAGAATTCAAGATTCAAAGTTAAAGTTATGATTTCAAAGTTTAATTAATAGTCTATTATCAATGTTGTAAAATGGGTGCATGATTAGTTGAACCTCAGACCCGATTAAATCATTGTAATTTTGTTTGTATTGGGTGCATTTTCAGTGGTAGCCGACACCCCTTTTTCTGAGTTGATTGCAAGTTTATTTTCAAACTTCAATGGAGAAAATGGCCAAAGTAAATGATTTAGTACATGTATTAAGCAATTTAATGTTATCTACCGTCCATAACAATGTCCAAGTCAGCAAGGATATGCTCTATGACATCCAATCATGTTTGCAAAATGCTAAAAGAAAATTTTAATTCTTGGAGTTAGAGTCGCAGTTACAGTGAGACGAAATTCAAAAGAAAACTCGTGATTTTGAACTAGTGTTTGTTCAGAACAAAAATTTGTTCGAGTTTGATCATCAGTCAAAGAATGATTAGAGAAATGAAATGCTTTCAGGTGATGTGAAACCTGTTATAAGACCATGGGAAGAGATTACTTACAATAAACACAGAACTGGTGTTGGTTATAACAATGATGTATCTTTCCACATTCCAGTTTTCGCTAAACCTATAAAATTTCGAAGTGCAGGATTTATAGATGGTGTAGTTCCAAAAAAAGTTGATAAATGCCAACAGTGTAACAAAGTTGGATACGTGAAAGATCGGTGTTTTTATCTTCACCCATGCAAGCATTGTGGAAAGCAAAATCACCAGTCAAACAAATGTTCCAAAAAGAAGAGTACTGCAAAATTTCGGATAGATTGCTTCTTGGGAATGGACAAAAGTAACCAAGAAGATCTTCAAATCATATCGAAGAATTTGTTCGAGAGTGACAAGTCTTGCAGTGATGACGAATATTTCTCACCTTGTATCCGACAAGGGGATATTTGTTGGTGGGCGATCTGCTATAGGTTCGAGTTCGAGATGTCAAGCGAGCCTAATTCATTGATCCACATCCTGAGCCACAACTTGAGTTGATTGAGTTGTTTCAGTGAGCACTTCCAAATTCGAAATTGTTCGAGGAACTACTGTAACGGTTCTAGAGTTTGTGGTCATCTTAAAACTAGACTTTTTGTTCTGAGAACTGCTATGTAGGTTCCAGAATTAGTGTTGGTTGAGACATTGAGTTCTCCCATTTTTAGTTTTTGGTCATCCTTAAAAACCATTTCCGAGAGACATTCAGCTCTTGGCTAAGATAAATTTCTTCATTCTGAGCTCTCATTCTTGGACTTTGGTATATCCCTTCGGATTAAGGAGGGATGTTAGACAACTAATCACTGGGTTAGTGTGTGTTAGGTAATTGGTTATTAGAGTCGAAGAAACCTAGGGTACTGATTCAACAATTTCTTGATGTATTTATATGTGTACACATTGTACATCATTCTTTGAGACATACATTAATATATTGTTAAGTTTGTTTCCAATCTTGTGTGTCTTACAAGAAGTATTTGGTCGTAGCTTTCCCACAAATCTTTCAACTCAACAATGGAAAGTTGGGTGAGTAAGATGAAGTATTTAAAAATTAGGGTGAAGGACTGGGATAAGCTTAAAAAAACAAAATAGGAAAGCATAATTGGTTCACATTGAATTAGAATTTGATAGAATTTTTCAAGCTTACATGAATTAAACTTTTTTTTGGAAGAGAAAAAAAATCCCAAACTTTAAAACTCAAAGAAGAGGAATGGAGGATGAAGAGAAAAACTATTTGGATTAAGGTGGGTGATGGAAATACAAAAAAAAAATCACAATTATATATAGGAAATTAAGGAGGGGGAGGGGATCATTAGAATCTACCAGAAAGATCTAGAGAAGGCAACTAAGGAGAATTACATCAGTCTTTTATGGTTCTTTTTAAGGATCCATGTATTAGTACTGTTTCTACCCAGTTGCAAGTACTTCAAAATTTCTCAAGGTTCCTTTCAAAGGATGATTCCTCTAGATTTGGTAAGCCTGTAACTTTGGATGAAGTCAGTAAGATGTTAAAACAATTTGCAAAAGATAAAAATCATGGTCCAAATGGGTGAACTATAAAGTTGTACCTAGCTTAATTTGATCTGATGGAGAATGAGATATTACACATGGTGGAAGAGGCTAGAAGGAAAGGATCAATTAAGGGTGTTATTAATGTCACCTTTATTACTTTAATTCCTTAAAGTGTTCACAACCTGAGAGTTTTAATGGATTTAGGCCAATTTCATAGTATAATTTGACATATAGGGTAATTACTAAGATTTTATCCATTAGGAAAAGAGAATAAATATAGTGTAATTTGATATATAAGGTTATTACTAAGATTACATCCATTTGGCTAAGAGAAAAAAATGCAAAGATGATTTCATTGGAATGTTTGTTTTCCTTCCAAATATGAAAATTCACTATGCAATTGGAGTGGCTCAGGAAGCCCTCCACTAAAAAAAATAAAAAATTGGATGCTATGATTTTGAAAATGGATCTAGTCAAAGTGTATGATAAAATCAATTAGACCTTTTAAGACTATTTATGCTTCAAATCAACCTTAATCTCGAAGTGACTAACTGAATCATGGGGTGTGTAACCTCATCAAATTTCACAGTGCTGGTAAATAGTTCCCCTTCCAATTTTTTTTGTATCGCTAGGGGGTTGAGACAAGTTTGTTCCCTTCCTCCCGTGCTTTTTTTTGTTAATAGTTGAAGGGTTGAGTGGACTGGTCATTCAAGAAAAATGTGTTGGGAATTTAAAAGGCGTTAAATTGTATAATATCCAAGCTATAAAATACAATAAATACCAAAAACATGCACTAAGATACAACAAGAAAATACAACCATGCAAGCACGATTTTTTTCACAACTAGAAATAGATCAATAAAACATAGAATAGTAGCAACAAATTTGAGCCATTGTATAAAAATTTCTATGGAGTTCAATATAATAGAGTAGAATGATAGAAACTGGGCTTGCTAATGAAAGCATGCAATACCCAGGTGAATTTCTAGGTAAAAATCCAACTGAAATGGTTCAATCTATCCCAATACATTGCCCAGAAAATTCTACTTTTGCTACTCGAGGTGAACTGTGATTTATGCTATCAAATTTGCTCCAAAAAATCCACAAAATTAACTTGAGGCTTCTCTCACCCAAATATACCAATCCCATAAAAATATTAGGCTAATCCTAGCTAACTCGGAAAGCCCCAAAATGTGCAAATTACCCATAAAATAGTGTTGTTGTTGCTAGAGGAAATCTACAAAATGTCAAAATTTTTGGGTAGCTAGAGTACATGAGATCTCCAAGACCCAGAAAATGTTTGGAGAAATTCCATCAGGTATAAGAGTTATTCAAATAATTAATCTTTTTAATTAAGGACCCTAAATCTAACTTAGGAAAATTAAAAGATTAAAGTGAATTAAATTAAACATGTGATCAGAATGTTCTAAGTGATGTGGATCAAGCAACTTGTAATCTTAGTTATTGATTAGAGATTAGATCTCGATCGTTGGTTTGCCAACAATAAAAGTATAAAAGAAGGGCTTGGGGTCAGTTGGAGAACACACACATTGGGAGAGCACTGAAGCTAAGCTGAAATTCCAGGTCATGGTTTGCTAAGAATTTCAGAGAGAGTTTGCAGTGCAACGAGGAGCAGTATTGGCGAGGGATTCTGATCCAAGGCGAAGAATACAAAATTGAAAGATTGGCAGCATATCCAGTAGCGTAGAGGGCAACCAAATCCTATTCAAGGGTAGCGCAGAGGCAACAGGAACCATGCAGGGCTGACGCAGGCCCAGTCAGGGCAGTGAAGGGGAAGCGTAAGCCCAGAGAGGGTGATGCAGACCCTTCCAGACCCACGTAGAGGCTAACACAAGCCAGTAAGGCTTACGCAGCAGGTTTAGGAGCAGCACTGGGGTTTTTGGTGGGCCAGAAAAGGGCTCGAGTTCTATTTGAGGGTGTGAATCGGCCATATTTTCTGTCTCTGAGTGAAAGAGGTATTGTTGCCATGATTTTCTCTGTAGGGCCAACCATATTTGGTGCCCAAAAATTGTTGTATTCAAATTCTGCATAATAATAAAACCCTCGAGAGCTAGCTACACCATTTTTCCCGCATTGGGTTTTTCCAGGGACATTTGTCCGAAAAATATGTGTGTCACTTTGTCATATGAGCGTTATATTCAATAAATGATATATATGTTTAGGTTGTTATTTGTGTTTACTTCACTATTTTTTTAATATTCAGATTAATAACTTGTATAATTAATAGTTAGTTAAATTAAGAAATTTTCACATGGTATCAGAGAATTGCAGATCAAGCTGAATCTCTAGCAAAACGGCTGAAGAATTGGTTGTTGCAGAGTAGTAGCTAAAGCAACACAGATCCAGAGAGGGTAGCGCAGCACCAGGAGGACGCTGTCCCAACAGAGGCCATGCAGGGATTGAAGCAGTCCCAATTGAGTGACGCATAGGCATCGCAGAGCCTTCCAGAGTGACACATGAGTAGTCTACGCTACGCAGTCACTGCGCTGAGCTAGTCTTCTCATGTAGAGGCCAACCTGAGGGTTGTGTTGGGGTCCTAGTGATTTGGTCTACTGGTAAACCAAATGACTAGGCAACATCAGAACCGCTTTGGGATCTCAGGATCTAGCCCTCTTGGATCCAGAGAGGGATCTCTCTATAAAGGTAAAGAATAATGTATCTTTAAAGTTCAGTTTAAGGTATTAGGCTAGTTATAGAGCACGAGAGTTTTGGTTTTGTTTGTTTGGTTGGGAATCATTGACAGAAGGGTTCAGTGTAAGGTAAAGGAATGAGTAGTGAAGGATTTTCAGCGATGGGGAGATAATTCAAAGAGAATACGAGTCCATTGGGCAATGGGGTCATAAAAGGGTTTACTTACAATTCAAATATCCAAGGCTTTCAAAGGGCTAGTCATCTAAAACAGAGGATCTCTTAAGATGATTAAATGGGATGAAACACTAAGGAAGTGGATGGGAATAACAAGGAAAACCTTCCAAGGTGACCACTTCAGAGTAAGTCAAGGGACAGGGCATACCTTATACCTCTATGATCAATACTCTTGATGAGGCTAACTTCAAAGACAACAATCCAGCAGTCCTCCTGACTACTTTCAAACAATAGAAAACACTTAAGTTCAAACACAGAGTGAGGCCTAAGATCAGAGAAAGACTTTTAACCTTCTCTACTTTTGACATTCAACTCAAAGGGATCTTAGAAAGGCTAACTATTGGAAAGGGAACCTAGGGGATAGGGCTAATCACTAATCTCCTTATTTTCTTATTCCTTCAGTTGAACCAAGCAAGAATATCTAAGAAACAAACTCTAAGTTCATACATCAGTAAGTATGGGCAAACCAACTCTTTAACTGGTTAAATTATATTGAATTTGTTCCAAGATACACAAGTAGCAGAAAACATCAAGATAAGAGTGTGCAGGAAGCGTTAGGGTACTTGCAGCAGTATATCCTAAGCCGAAATTATTGTTTCTTATCATAGAAAATGAACATGATGAAATCACAGAGGGAAAACGATAACAGAGAAGAGACACATCACCAATGACTTAGATCAGGATCCGATGAACATGCTTGTCATATTAGTAGAGCAAAACTAGTCACATACATTCTTGTCCAATAGCTTGATACAATCCAGAAATCATCTCCCAGCCTATTTACAACTACTACTCAAAGAACTCTAACTCAATAAAACAACTTACAATCAATTAATTTCCAACCCTTTACAATGCATTCTCGATGATTTATTATAGGTGAATGAGTGGTGGTAGTGGTAGATAGGACTTAAATGATTCATTAAGGCAGAGGGGGAAGAAGTATTCGGATGCCCACTCTGCTTAATGGTTTTACATTAACTGTGCGTACCCTTTAGATGAATTAGGAGTCTTTGTCAGTTTGACAATAACTCTAAGGGTATGTTCCTTTGAAATAATTTCTGGCTGTAGTACTCTGTTTAATCTTCTGTGACAAGTAAGGTAGATAATCTGACTTTCAGGTCTTCCATGCTATGCAACCAATGTACTGACATTATAGGGATTTCTGTCAAATTAATAACTGTTCTGAGGCTCGATGAAGAATGAACTAGGCTGTGGGAAGTTGTCCTTCCTTAGGGGAAAGGACACTCTGCTGATAGATCTCCTTTGTTACTTTGATTACTAATATTCTGCATTTATTCTTCAAGTTGAGTGTCAAATCTTCAGTATTATGCATTAAACTTTAGTCTTTGATGATATTCTTTGTTATTTCTTTTGCACTGCTGACTGTACAGGTGGCTTTGGTGTCGGAGGGTTTGTTCATTCAGCCAGTGCTCATGATACAAGGCTGAGACACGTAATTCATCCCCCCTCCGTCCCTTTGCATTGATTTCAGGCTGCAGGATCGTCACCCCGGACCTTCTCTATCACCTGTCTGTGACTGTGAGAAAACTGACAGCGATCACCATTGAACCTACAAAACACAGCAAACACGTTATGAAATCCTGAGAATTGGGTTTGACTGCTTATAGAAGGCTTAGCTGGAGGGTGAGGAGTAGTGTAGATGGTGATTGCAGTGGAAAAACGGGAAGAAAACCTTGAGAGAGCAGCTAACCAGGTCCAATGGAGGTTTGGGTGGGACAAGGAACGAGGACTATTGGATCAAGACGATCTACGGTGGAGATCTCTCAATGAGAATTTCGAGAGAGAGATGGAGAGAAAATGGATGAGATCGCGATATATTATGGACCGTTCGATCTTAGAGATCGACGGCTGGGATCAACTCGGGAGCGACGTTGCGGAGGATAGTTGTATGGAGGAAAACCGGGGATGGTTTTCGTGCGACAGAATGGGGGGAGGCAGTTTTGGGTGAATGGAATGCAATTCCATACACTGGTCGACACGTGGATTCTCAATACCGCCCACTTCGCAAAATTTTGAAACGTTAATCTTTGGGCATGAAAATTTTGCGATATGGAGTAGCGACTGTTAGATCTAGGGTGTCAGATCGGACAGTGCGGGTTGCACGCGACAGACACAGAGATGTGGGGCGAAAAACTTGGTGGGCCATGTAGGTGACGTGTTCTTCTTCGTCGCGTAACGGAGGTCGAGGGACTAGGTGATGCGATGGCCATAGATATTCTCATATCAAAGGCAAAGATTAAATCGCATGGTCGGGGGATCAGGGGAATAGGAAAAGAACAAAGGGAAATAGCTTTTTGTGATTGCGATGACGGGGGCTATGGGCGGAGCACAACGCAATCTCAGCCATTGGTTCTTGTGGGTTCAACAACTGAGATCAAATCAGCGGATCGGGCCATCAGAGGACCATCGCTTGGGAAAGAGACTTATGTTTTTTACGATGCAACGAAGGGGTGTGGTCCCATGGAAAGGTAAGGAGACCGGGGGTCAAAGAGAAAGGAAGACAAAGGAATTGGAAGAACTCCGATTGCGATGGGGCAATGAGGCCTAGCGCCTGGTTATGGCTCCGGGTCATATGCGGCTTATAAAGGGATTTCACAAGGCTTGAAGGGGATTTGAGGCCTTTGAGGCTAAATGGAGGGTTAAAAAATGAAAAGAAGGCTTTATGAAAATGGGGGGAAAATAAGTGAAGACAGGCAATTTTAGAGGCTTTTGGAACAATTTTCTTTGGTGAATCAGCATGGTTTTAAGATGGAAACAACAGGGAAGATGAACCTCCAGGATAGAAACACCATAAGACTTCAAGGATGATAGATTTTCAAGAGAATTTATCACTTGAAGGCTTGATGACAAATTTAGCCACCTGTTTGCTTTGACAAATTATTATAGGTGGCTAACAGGTTGCAGTCCAGTTTCGAGTCACTGTGTAGAGTTGTCGTAGTCTGGAAGCAGAGCTTCAGATCTTCAGCAGTTTCTAGTGCAGTGGAGATTCTTTTGGTTCAGAATCATGCCTAGCTAAGTTGACAAAGAGTGAAAGGAGAACAATCGCTTAGCAGATTCTTGACAAAGAAATCTGAGGATCGATCAAGAGGGTGATCGAAGATGGATGATTCAGAAAATTTGGTAGATTTCCAAGGGTGGAAATCAAGTGTCAGAGGGAGTAGTTACTATAGAGGGTGCCTTTTTCACAAAGAACCCTAGATCCAGGCCACTGTAGAGGTAGCAACAATAGTAGGGAGAGGAGTATTTGTTTTTACATAGTGTTCTGAGCTACATGGCACCATATGGACTGCGTGATTAGGAGAGGTTGGAAGGCTTGTCCAAATTTTCTATCCGGAAGGCCAGAATCCTGAAGGTCCTGGATGCATACGCATTACGGGAGCATGCAGAAAGTGTCTTGGCTACACCGACTGATATTGCTCTTCTCACGAAGCGTAATGAATTTGAAGCGCATGCTAGCATGCACTTCACCATGGATGGGGTCAAGGATCATGTGGTCCCACACATAGCCGAGAAGAAGATGGCTAAATATATGTGTAAAGAGTTAACCACAATGTATCGAGGGAAATTCGTCTAGAAGAAGATGCTTCTGGAGAACCAAATGAGGTTGTTTATGATGAATAAGTGGGAGGAAATTGATCCTTTCCTCTTTGGGTTGGAGACAATCCAGGATCAGCTGATTGCCATGGGGTTTAAAGTGGATGATGATGTCATGGTGAGGACTGCTCTAAATGCATTCACAGATGAATGGGAAACATTTTTTCCAAAGCATCTTGGGCAGACATAACCTTCCAAGCTGGGATGACATGTGGGCTATCCTTCGACAAGGGGAAATCCGTCTGATGACCAAGAGACAAACTAACACTGGATCAAGCAAAGTGAAGAAGGAGGAAGAGGAAGATGCAACCCTGGAATCTAAGAAGAAGCAAGGGAAAAAAAAGGGGATCTATCAAAGATCAAATGTTTTAGATGTGGTGAACTTGGACACTTCTCCACCAATTTTCCTCTAAGGAAGAAGGACAATGAAGCTTTCGATTCAAAGGCTGCAAAAACTAAAGAATACGATGGCTCTGATGATGATGTGGCCATGAGCGCTCATGTACCTTGAGATAAGAGGTGGGGCGATATTGATGTGTAGAGAAGCTACAAATGGCAGACATGATCATTGAGTAGCCCAACTCTTGGATCAAATACGTGCTATGGGAGCCTTAAGACTGTAGCGGGGATGACTGGAGCAATTTATAGTTCCTCCATTTGCAACCATCACTTGACATGCTGGTGCTGGGTATAGGAAACAATTCAATTCCTTGGCTACCTTACAATGAATAAAATTATGGGTACTACCTGAATCAATCAACACTATTACATTTTTTTTCTTGATATGTCCTTCTATCTTGAGAGTTTGAGGAGTGGTAATTCCTGCCAATGCATTCCACGATATGTTCGGACTCATTTCTTCCTCTTCTAGGGTTGGTTCCTGGTGTATATCCTCTTCTTGTTCATTTTCTTCTACCTCTTCACAATCTATTTAAAACAATTTATTCTCAGCACACTTATGACCTTTAGTTTATTTGCTATCACAACTGTAGCAAAGCCCTTTTTCTCTTTTTTCTTCCAATTGTTGTGGTGTCAACCTTATAGGTTGTGGAAATCTAGGAGTAGCAACACTTCCCTCTTTATAGAAGTGAGTGGTAGGCTTCCTTGTCGCCATAAGTTTACATTCAATTTTTCTTGCCAACCTGAATGCCTTCTCCAATGTATCAAGTTCCAAAACGCGAACTTCATGTTGGATGTTATCCTTTAAAGTACCTATGAAGAGATCAATCCTGTGTTCCTTTGGAATATCAGTTACCCTTATATTCAATGTTGGAAGTCCTCAATGTGCTCCCCCACTAAACCCTTTTGTTTGAGATTTATCGATTGGCTAAATAAGTTGTTGCTCTTTGTATCCTCATAATGTGCTATCATTTCCTCCATAAAAATTGACCAAGTGACAATTTTTTTACGAGAGCAAAGCCATCGATACCATACAATGTATTTTGTTCTAAATGTAAAGTTGCAATGCATACCTTTTGTGTGTTTTTCACATTATTTAGATCAAAATATTTCTCCATCTGTAGTATCCATGTTAGAAGATACTTTCCATCAAACTTCCTCATATCCATTTTTGGAATATGGTGATTCTTCCCACCAACATTAGAGTTTATGAAATCACAATTAACATTTATTTTGTTCTCATCATGAGTTTCCTCTACTATCTTTTCACCATTAGAAAACACTTGTTGAAGATTGCAACAAGAAATAGTGAAGGAGGCATCCTGAAACATCATTCTTGATCCTAGTTGGAAAGTGATCACCTAAACTAGGTGGGGCACACACAGGTGATTTTTGTCGCAAATTCTATTTTTAGACTATGTCTATTTTTAGACATATGGATCATTTTCTATAAGTTGCGGGATGCTATTTGTGGATGGTTGGTCAAGTTGGAAAAATAGATGGATTTCTATTTTTAGACATATTGGGCGGAATCTATTTTTAGATTGCGAGTCTAAAAATAGATATGTCGAATATTATTAGCTCTTAATAATATTTGGACTATAAACATTATCTTATTCTCTTGGAGCACTTCAGTTAAGTGCACAGATGTGGCACAGGAGCTGACAGAAGGAATTACGCTATTCCTGAGAGTTAAGTGGAGCTATTGCATGGATACTTCAGTTAGAACTCATGTGACAGAGTTTGGTGGAGTTGATTGAGGAAGTTAGTGGAGTTGTATTCAGTTTAATTAATCTAAACATAGTTGAGCTATTTGTATCTAGTTTAACTGATTGATACAATTAGTGAGAGTGGTGTGAATTAATTATTAATTAATTCACTAATTATAAACTCATTAATCAACTCAAGAATACATCAGTTAACTTCAGTGCATGGACAGTTTCAGTGGAGACCAGTGCAGAGATAGGTGACTATCAGTTGTGACTATAAGTGATGTATGTTTTACATCCAACACTTAGTAGAGATGCCTGTAAAGACTGTGTGAGAAAGGCTGGGGTAATTCATTCTCATCAAGAGGCATTCTTCAGCAGGGATTGCGCAGTAGAGGCAAGCTAAGGGCTGGCAAAGATCGGTGCATGGGATTTGCAAGATCAAGCTTGATTAGTGTGTAGCAAGTGGAGATTATACTGAGAGCTTGTGAGGAGCTTTGTATGATGATTGTTACATGATCTCTATGACATATATAATATACAGATAGTTGGGGGTTTTCAGCTTTAAGCTTTCCCATTACATATTGTGTTCATATGTGTGAATTTTTATGGTTTTAATGTGTGCATGCAATTGATTTTATTTCCGCATGTGATGATCAATGGTAGAAGAGATTTTGTATTGTGCGTGAAGATAAAATAGTGTGTGATCAGGAGAATCTCGGTGGATAACATATCAGTTATTCAAATTTCTACAACATTTGTTGTATCAACTTTGTCAAACCTTCCATGTCTGCTTTTAGATCATTCTTCATGTTTTTCATTTTTCATCAATCTTAGCTTCCATGTCATCCATATTAGATTCCATGCCATCTTCCATGCCATCTATCTTAGCTTCCATGCCAATCTTCAAACCATCCATCTTAGATTCCACACCTTTCTTCAAACCATCCATCTTAGTTTCCACGCCTTTTTTCAAAACTTCCATGTCAATTTTTGTTGCTCTTTGCGAGAGCGAAATTTGTTGCACTTGCTCTTGTAAAGTTGATATCTCATGTTTCCATTCTTCGTCTTCATGAGTCATAGTAGAGCCTTCTAAAGGATTAATTGGTGTTGAATTCTTTTTAGGAGGCATTTCAAAACCCAATACTGAAATATATTCTACAATATTCCCTTGGAATCAATTGAACTTGATTCTTCAAACAAGACTTATGCAATTTGGAAAACAAAATACACACCTTTTACTTTCTTTTGAGGACCTCGATATTGAAATTGACTTATCTCTATACTCGCAGATCCTCAATATCTGAAATTTGGCCCTGTAGTAGTCCTCTGAAGCTTCTTTCAAATGCCATATGTCTGACTTGATTTGGATTCTTCAAGACAAAGTTATGTCCAATCTCCCACAATGACCTAATTGTGGACTAGTTCAGTCGAGCGAACTTGTATGACTTGCCACGTGTCACTGTTTGCTCCTTTGGCTCTGATATTTATAGACAGGAAACTACAATCTGTGTAATTCCAGTCACTTCTTATAAAATTCCAATCTAATGCTCAGAGAGAGATTTATGAAGACTTTCCCACGATGACCTCTTTGAGATGAAATCCGGGAGCCTGAAACTGACCTAACTTCCACAGATCATATCTCCGAAAATATTGTGAACCAAGCTTTGAAATTTTCCAAAGTTGTTCCTCAGGATTTCGGCTTTGCTCTCTAAACATTTCAGCTTCTGAACCTTCGTAGAAAAAAATTTATAGCAAAAATGCTGCAATGACCTTTTTAAGTGAAATTCAGGAGCCTACAAAAAGCCCTAACTTCAACAGATCATATCTCCTAAAATATGGCGAACCAAGCTCTGAAATTTTGTGATGATGTTCCTCAGGATTTCGACTTCACACTCTACAACTTTAAGCTTTTAAACCTTTGTAGAAAAAAGTTATAGCGAAAATTCCACGATGACCTATTTGGAGTAGCGAAACCTTAGAATCCAAACCTCTGATACCAAATGTTGTGAAACTAGCTCCAAAAATAGAAGAAAAGAGATATCAATGCCTTACAAATAAGTCACTTCGAGGGGGCAACTTCCAATACATTACATGAATGAACAATTCTTGGATGATACAAATTACAAAACCTCATTTC
Source organism: Pinus albicaulis (assembly GCA_034641835.2). Taxonomy (NCBI): domain Eukaryota; kingdom Viridiplantae; phylum Streptophyta; class Pinopsida; order Pinales; family Pinaceae; genus Pinus; species Pinus albicaulis. The sequence goes on from MU968363.1 coordinate 37,776,416, forward strand.
TATATATAGGAGTCCATGGGGCCACAATGTCATCTTAGTGGGGCCACAATATAATCCTAGCCAACCTATAAATAATAATTTAAGGGCACAATAATAACAATATGGGGGTTACAAAGGGTATAATAATAAAAATAAGGGGGTTACACTAACAACAATAAGGGACTATACTAGTAATATAGGGACCTAACATAGATGGAGAGAGAGTGTGTATGTTTGGGGGTGAGATAAAGAGACAAAGAAGGAGATATGGAGAGAAGGGGGGAGAGAAGGAGAGAGAGAGGAATATATTAACAAATTTGGAAGGTGGAGAGAGAGAGAGAGAGAATGTTAGAGAGTGGAGATAGGTAGGGAAAGAGAGATGGAGATGGATGGGGAGAGAGAGGGAGGTAAGAAGAAATAAATAGAGAGATAAAGGTGGAGAGAGAGATAGAGGGAGTGATAAGGAAGATGGAAAGAGAGGGAGAGAGGATAACATGAGGGAAGAGAGATAAAAGTGGGGGAGAGGGAGGGAACGGGACGAGGGAGTGAGAGAATGGGAGAGGAGCAGGGAGTGATAAATAGATAGATATATTGGAGAAAGAGAGTGTATGTTTTGGGGTTGATATAGAGAGACAAAGGGAGATAGATATATAGATGGAAGGTGACGAGAAATAAGAGAGAGATGGAGACAAGGAGGGAGGGACAAAGAGATTGATATATATGGAGGGAGAGAACATGTGTGTTTGGGGGAAGGTGAGATAAATAGAAAAAGGAGAGATGGAGGGAGATATAGATATAGATAGAGGGGGGAGAGAGGGAAGAATATTTCTTGCAATAGATGCATTAATTTCAGTGTAGATGGTGATTTATAATCCTATTTGATTGCTTGCACTAGATACATTGATTTTAGGGTAGATTTTGATTTCTAATGATATTTGATTACTTGCAATACTAAGTATTCCTTCCCATATCCCTTCCTTTCTTTGGGGGTCTTCCTCTGCCCTCTTATTTGAAACTTTGTTCATACAATTGGTGAGAATAAATCATTAAAATAACAATTATGATCAGGACTTGGAGCAGGACAAAATAATTTCCTCCCCAAGACGAGAGATTGGACTCAAGCATAAAATAAAAAAAACTCAAAAAAAATGAAAGATGGGTTCAAACAGAAAATCACACAAGCTGGAAAAGTTAAGGTTCAGGAGCTGAAGTAGGGTGGTTAAATACCCTCACCAGGACGCGAAATTGGCGCCTAGGAAAAAAAATCGAAACAAAAAACAACAAAAAGCAAAATATTCAACCCAAGTTTTCCACATTAATTCATCAACCCGAGTGTGTATATTATTTCAAGCTAACGCACAAGGTATATGCAGGAGCAATGGCACAATCCAACATTAATCACACATTTAACAACTGAAATAAATAAGAACCATTGTGACAGTAATTAAAGATAGATTTCAGAGTTACAGAAGCATTCACAACAATTGAAGAAAAGTACCATAATAATAGTTAAAATGTACAAACAGAAATGTGAGAACAACACCTAGAAATATTGCAGCACCTGATCAGAAGAGTGTGCCCAACTCTCTGACCAGGGCTGCGATGGATTCACATCTTATCGAGAGAACAACAAAATGACTTGCATTCAATTAATTAAACAATCTTATGTTACAAACTTGATCTCTTGCACGGCTAACCTGATTCACAGCCTTGAAACCCTTCTTATACAATTGTTTAGAAAACTGCTTCTCAAATATGACAACTAATGCCTACAAACATACAATTGTTAAAACGGCCAAACCTGTTGCCAAGACAAAACAATAAAGGTCCAGAATAGGTCTAGAATCTATTATACCATTACAACGATATTGAAATGGTGCTGTAAACTCGGAGTTTCTCCTATGATATGCAGATACGACCCTTTGACCATCAGACCTGCGGAAATGACAGAATTAGTAACTCGTGTAGGCAAAATCCCCATTACTATTATTTCATTAATTAAACATTCCAGATAAGACAATGGAATGGGGTTTACCTTGTGTGTTTAGAGCATTTAATGAATATTAATGATACAAAGAAGTGAAAGAGTGGGTGAAAATGGAGGGAAAAAGTATGGAGGTTTGGTACCCAACACTAACACAGCTCCCAAAGTCATATTTTAGGCATCAGTTGCGATATGAAAAGGTAATTTCCAATTTGGTCCTCTCAAAATTGGTGCTTCGAAAATTTTTTCTTTCAATGTTTCAAACGCTTTCTAGCAGTCAGAATTCTAGGTGAACACAATATTTTTTAAGTAATTTGAAAAGTGGAGATGAAATTTTGGTAAGGTTTTCAATGAATCATATATAGTAACCAGTAAAACCAAGAAAACTTCTAACATATTTTTGACAAGTAGGAACTAACAATTTAGAAATTACTTCTACCTTAGATGCACCCACCTTAATTCCATGTCCTGAAATATGGTGGCCTAAAACAATCCCCTTAGTAAACATCATAAAACATTTTCCATGGCTTAATGAAATATTTTCTTCTTTACATCTAATAAGGAAATTTTTCTAAATTATTAAGAGCTTATTTAAAAGAGTTTCCATAGACAGTAAAATCGTCCATGTATACTTCCACACAATCATGAATTAGACCATAGAAAATCCCAGAACTACCAATTGAAATGTTAAGGGTGCATTACAGAATCCAAAAGTAAGTACTCGATAAGCATAAGTTCCCCAAGGGCAGGAAAAAGTTATTTTTCTTGACCTTGTGGAGCTACTTGAATTTGGTTATATGCACTAAAGCCATCCACAAATGAAAAGTACTTCTTTCCTGCCAATGTGTCAAGAACTTGATATATAAAAGGGAGTGGAAAATGATATTTTAAGGTAGCTTTATTCAATTCTCTATAGTCAATGCATACTCTCCCTTTTCCATTATTTTTTGAAACAATTACTAATGGTGAGGCCCATTAACTATCGGATATAGGATAAATGAAATTCACATTTAACAATTTTTGTAATTCTTTCTTAAAAATTTCCCTTAAGTTTGGATTCATCCTCCTTTGTGGTTGTCTAATTGGTTTGGCATTTTCTTCTATATAGATATGACGCACAAAAGTTTCAGGATCAATTCCTTTCATATCAGTGCATTACCATGGATAAGCAGAGGAATGTTCTTGTAGAATTTTTACTAATCCTTTCTTTTGAGTCTCATCAAGGTTATAATTAACATTCAAATTTTTTCCTAAGAAGATTTCCATTAAATAATTTCCAAAATTTTCCATAGAATGTATAGATATTTGACGAGATAATAGATATTCAACATCACATTGTTCTTGAAAATCTTGACTAGATTCACAATATGAGGAAGATTCATTATTTTCCATTAAATTTAAAATTTGATCTTCTTCATCTATTTTTGAAGTAGAAAAAATTGATCGTATATCAATATCATCTTCTATCCATTCTTAACTTTCTACTTCTATCATTGTTTTTGCTGGAGGATATAATGTGAATTTATTTGTTGCTTCCATGAGAGATAAACATATCACCAGATTTACATCTTTTAAAAGCATCAATTGTAGCTAAGCATGGTCTCCCTAAGATCAATGGATGCCCTCCTAGATTATTCTTGGGTGTTAAAATCATAAAATCAACAGGGTATTCCCAAGAATCTAAGGACACAAACACATCTTCTAACACACCATCAAGTTTTATAACAGATCTGTCTGCTAGTTGTAATAATGCGAGTGTATATTGAAGATTAGGAAGTTTCAATTGATCCATAATCTATTTACTCATGATGTTTATGGATGCTCCTAAATAAATCAATGTATTTGGTATCTCAACACCATTGATGTGTGTTTTCACAATGGGACTTTGTGGATATAGATATTTCTGAACTGTTGTTTTTCCCATCATCATATTTGCAATTTTTCCAACCAGTTGAATTCTTTTAACTTATTTTCGTTTTCTTCCAGGTCTTTTAATGTTCAACTCCCTAATTTTCTTTGCAAATATCGGTATTTCTTTGATAGATTTTAGGAAAGGGATTTTTATACAAACATTCTTCAGTCCATCAAACATATCATAATCAGGTATCATAATTTGTTTCTCTACCCCCTTATCAATTTTCAGTCTTTTCGGAAAAGGTGGGTTTTGTACGGAAACTGAAGGTTGTTCTATAATGGGAGTTGAGTTTATTGGAATATCATTGATTTGTACAGGGGTGGTTTTTTTTTGTTGAGAAATTTCCTTCTAATGAAGATATGTCTCTTCCTCATAGTGATCATATTTTTCACTTTCCTGAATGACAACATATGGTGGATTCTTTTCCAATACCCTACCGAATCTAAGTTGGACATTATTTATATATAATGGAGTTACCATATAAGTTTGGAAATTTTTCCCTTCTATATTGTAAACAAGTTGTGAAGTTTTATTGTTTGGGTTTGGGAGTGGTTGAGCAGGAAATTGGTATGGTTTTTGTGGAAATGGTAATGAAAGTTGTGGGTTTGGGTTTTGAATTTGAGCTTGAGATGGTTGACTAGGCTGAGGGAAATATTGTGGTGGAAAAATAGTGTAAGGTTGAGGATATTGAGAATACTGAGGATATATTCCATAAGTATTTTTCCATCCTTATGCCCAAGCTTGAGGCCAAGCTTGTGAAGGCATGGGTGCAATCTAGTTATTTTGTGATGGTTATGCATATGTTTGGGTGTTAAATCCTTGATTTTTCCATGGTCTCTTGGAAATAAAACAAAGAGGGTCTACCAAATTTGGTACTATATCCTCTTGGTAAACAACTTTAAGACCTAGTATCGAAGGAAATTATTTGGTATCATGATTTTTTGCACATATGACACAATTTTATATGCTTTTCAAATCAATAGGACATTCTCTCAAGGCATGCCTATTTCTACACTTTGGATAAAATATGGATAGAGAAACATTTTCAGATTTTTGCTTGTTTTGTATTTTAAGGGTGTCTATTTCTTCACTAAGACTCCCTAAAATGTCTATTTTGAAATTGTCAAGAAAAATGCCTATTTTAGCCCTACTAACTGTTATGGATGTAGATTTATTAATCCTGGAAATAATAGGATCTCTTGGGCTCTTTCCAGTCTTTGTCTTTCTTCTTAAAATGTGTATGCCTAACTCAGAAATATCTGGTAATGATAACTGAGAAATATCCCCTTTACCCATTAGGTTGAGAAGATCTATCCATTCATCCTTGATGGATTTTAATAGGAGATTTCAAATTTTCTTCATCTAAATTTTTCATTTTAGCTCTCTTAAGATTGTAGCTAAACCTTTTAATCAAATTCTCAAGAATTGCATCTTCTCTTTGCATCATTTAAAAAACTTCATCCTTAAGTTTATGGGGCATGCAGTATTCCTTTTATTTCTCTAAGAATGCATTTTTCATTTGTTCCCATGTTCTAATAGAGTTTTTTACAAATCCCATAAACCATTTTAATGTTGCATCCTTAAAAGTGCCTAGAAACAATTTCAATTTTAGAGAATCGAGCAAATAGTCATAAGATCTACATAAAACTTTGAACTCAAAAAGAAATATTTCAGGATCCTCACTTCTGAATCCATGGAAGTTAGGAAAAATGGAGGGTGAGATATTTTTCATTGTTGTTGTGGTATCTTCATCAAAGATAGGAAATCCAAAAGGGTTTGGTTCTCTTATATCTCCTCCTATTCCTCTTCCTCCACCTCTTCCACCTCCAATCCTAGGTTGTTCACCGTTTACTTTATGTACTTCTCCTTCCCCTTCTCCAGCCATTGTAGATTCTTCAGAACTAATATAAGGTTCCCAAATTGGGTTTTTTAGTTCCTCCTATAGTTCCTCTAGTTCTTCTATCAATGGTATATTAAAATAGTTTTCTTCTTCTTCTTCTTCACTGGGGACTTCTAGTTCCTGTGCTAGAAGTCTTTCTCGAGTTGAAGATAGAAAAAGTATTCCTTCTGTTGGGGATGTGGGATCTTCTTCTTCTATTATGGCCTCAGTTTATGAATTTGGTGAATTTCTAGGTTGGATTTCAAATATAAGTACCTTAGGAAGTCTATGGTTGCCTACAATGGATGGTATACGATTTTGGGTGAATGGTATGCCGCTACGAGGTCTTGGTGGGGTGAGTGGTGATGTTGAGATTAAACTTATAACTTACCTACAAATATACCTCTAGAATCTCTTTCCCTATGCATGCCATTTTTGTTTTTTTTTTAAGAAAGGAAAAAGAAAAGACTCCTATATACACTTCCCCGGCAACGACGCAAAAATGTTTCGTAGTTTAATTAGTTTTAAATTACTTATATAAATTGTCAACGAGATCTAGTAAATTGATGAAGTGTAAATGCACTGTATATGCTATAAGTCTTGATTATTTACACAATTCTGAATAAAACTGAGTTTTATTAAAATGCACATTATTTTTATAAGAAAATTAATGATTCCCAGAAAACTCTAATGATGATCACGCTCTCTGCTAACACTATTTATGTTTATAAATTCTACACTTTTATTTGAAATGGAAATATAAAACCCTTCCATGAAATCAATCTCACACTTTACATGAATGTAAATCAAATCCATATTCAATTACAAGAATAGGAAATCACCCTTGCTCAGGAAATCTAAATACTTAAAGTAAACCACACAATTGCATGAATGAAATTTTACTTAATGAAAGTCTCTCTTCACTCTTCACACTTGTAAAGAAATTTTCTTTCATGAAAAATACTATTTGTCCATGTGAATTTGTACTTTATGAAAGAAATGAAGAATTTAAAAATACTGAGAAAATGAATTAACCGAAAGGAAATTGACAACACAATTACAAATTTAACTAAGAGAAATTGAAAACACAGTTAAAGAATTTAATACTTAGTAATGGAAATAACATAAAAATCCTTACTTCCTCGAGGGGGCCCTCCACAAGAAGTAGGAAACCAAAATTATGCTACTGATCAAACACTTAACCACTCATTGATGTGCACTGGAAACGAAAAGTGTTCTTTAAAACAAAGTTTCAATCTTGCTGACGGTGTCTTTCATTTCTGCCGAGAGGCATTACTTATAGAACTTATAGCAATTAATGTTCAGAGCTTTACGCCTAAGACTAATCAAAATAAATTATATTTAATCTAGAAAAGATAATCATCATGATTTTCTCATGATTTTCTATTAGCAAAGAAAAATCACAAGGCACAGATCTCATTCTTGCTCGCCTATTGTCAACTTGAGTGGTTGAACTTTCCTTTGACCATATAACCAAGATCTTCTCCATCGTTTGGCTTGTGGGAATAGGAGGAAATAATTATGTGTATCCATTGCCACCTATCCATATATTTCGCTCTCCAGCTAGCATCCTGGAACTTGTCAAACAATGGACTTGGCTGTAGAATCATGAATTAGCGGCAGAATCATTAGAATTCAGTAGCCACAGTAAACGTTAAACTAAATAATAAAGGACATTGTCACTTTATGAAATAGGATACAATTATATACCTTCCATGTCATAAATCCTATAATTTTATTTCCAATGCATTGTTATGGAGGTCAAAAAGAAATAAATGAAGTAAAGGATGGTGTCAACAAGAAGAAATTATGGGGTTCAACAATAGGCTCCATATTTTCTCCCTCATTGTTGTTGCAATTCCTATTTGACTTCTCTTGTATTTTTTTTAGTATTTCTTCAATGGCTTCCTCTTCAACAATTCATTCACTCATGGAATACTACCACAACTCTTCATCTTCAAATTGTGTACACCACTCTACTTCTTGCGCTTCTTGATAGTAGAATCTGATGTCTTCTTGACTCCACTGCTGAAAGGTTGTTTCAATGCTTTCTTATTCGTCTTTAGAAGCTTCCATGTCCTTTCTTGCATATTTTTCTTCATGTTCTCTTTCATCTGGATTGTTATCTTGTTTACTTGCACACTCAAAATCAATGTTAAAAACATATTCATTATACTCTGAAGTGAGAGCTTTCTCCTCTTACTCTTCCTTCTCTTCCTTCTCCTCCACTTATTTAGAAACCTATGCGGTTGCAAACATGTTTTCTTCTTCCACTTGGCTTCTAGACACAAGTGGGATTCTCTGACCAAATAACAACATATCAATGCATTATTTCTATTACATCTTGTGCAACTACTCATAATCAGTTAATTATTCTTCATCGAAGTTAACATAAAAAATTTCAATTGTTGGATCCACTAAACCACTTGCTGCTCCATTACTAGCTTTATCCATGCCAAACTCAATTGTTTCCGATTCATGTACCGTTTCATGGGTGGTTCTAATTTTTTTTTCATAACTTGCTACTACAATGGAAAATTTAACCTTCAATTCTTCATCAAGCATGGAACTTACCATATTGCCATGATCAATCCATGTTTCAAAAAATATACCACAAATGTCATTAACATAATGTTCATCTACCTTATGGTGGGATATTAGAGCATGCATGTGATCATGAACAATTTTAACTTCACCAAATTCATCAAATGTTGTTGAATTCAACAATTCATATATCACTTTATAATCATCATCCACATGTGTCTTGTCACAGTGGGATTCACCATCATCTTTTCTCTCTTCCTCTACTAAATGACACAACCTGTGACATAACCTGTTGTTGCATGTCACTCCCCCTTTCACTGATTTTTTCTTCTAGTATCTTCCACTCTTCCTTAGAATATGTAGCTTTTGCTACCTTACACAAAATTGTTTCATCCATTTCTTGTTGAATGAAACTCAAAGCGAGGGCAACTTTTCCCTCATCATGGGGGTTAATATTCCTCACAATATCATACCATAAATATTTACAACATAGGTAAGTTTTCATCTTAACAAACCAAACTTCTGTTGGAAATGTTGTCATTGATGGCAAAGGAGGTAGCAGAGACAGAGACAGACAAAGGACAACAGCAGAAGAAAAGGAGAAGACAACAGAGAAGAATAGAGGAAGAAGGAAAAAGAGAAGCAAGCAGCGCAAAGGAGACAACATAAATGGAAAAGGAGACAGGCAGAAGAAGACTGTTGAAATGTAACAGTCGAACAGCAGAGACAGAGAAACAGTCGAGCAACATAGAGCATGAGACATGAAGCAGAGGCAGTTGTAGAAGGGTCATGTGATTGGAGATCTGGAGAGGCAGTAGAGGCAGCAAAAAGAGAAGTAAGGAGCAACATCAGTCAAGGAGCAGAGTTAGCAAAGAAGCAGAGAGCTATTCAAGGTGCAGAGTAGTGAGGACAGAAGGAGGGCCGTTGATTTTGATAAGGGGTCTGGAGTGAAAAGTTGTTCAGAGACAGAGTAGTGAAGTTGAAGAGGGATCATTCCTGTGTCAAAGCCACAAGTAATAATGTTGGTGGTTGCTGTTGTTGAAACTGGAGTCACCAGCAACACAAAATTATGTTCATCGATGAGAAACTGCAATCGAAGTGCAGTGCAGAAGGCGCTATAATGGTTTGCAGTGAATCGGGGTGTAAGTTACAATTTGATATCACAGTTTACAGAACATTCAAAAGATGAGATTGCACATTCTGCCGTGTAATTTCATTCAGTATTCATTGAGAGGTGAAGTACACAACTGCTGTGCGTAACCAATAAAGAGAGGGTTTGCTCTCTGTTTAATGAAACTGTGGGCATTTTTGATATTTGTGTATAATTGGGATTTTGGGTGAATGGAGAAGTTAGAACAGGAATAATACATTTCAGATGTATGCCTTGATGAAGCACCGAAGAATAGAATGCCATAGGTATAGGTAGCACGAGATTGAAGGACAAAGGTTCGAAATTGTTCGATACAATGGAACAGTGAATAGCATGGCCAATTCATGTAATGGACCAGTGTTGTAGAGCCAAATCGAGATCATGGGGGATTGTTACATCTCAACGGAACCATGCAAGGAAAGAATAAACAAGAGCGATGGTGTAGAAGGTGGAACTTCGGTGGCAGAGCAATGGAGTAAGTATAGCCATGGCACAGTAGAAAAAATCAAAATCAAAGTTTTAAAGAATGAAACGGAACCTAGAGTGGGGAGTAACTGGAACCACGAAGGAATGAGCAGTGACAGTGGGTTTGGAACACCAGACTATTTTCATCGCACCGCTTTTGTAAGGAAAACTGTATTTCCAATTTGAACGCGATCAATGCCATCGGCTGACACGTGGCCTTAAGTGGTTTGGAAATACCACCCTCATCGTGTGCCATCGCGCATTAACTGTCGACTGTGGACTCTGCGCGATATCGACGTACGCCGTCCAATCTGAGGTGGGTCCATCGAACGGTAGTCGCACGTCAATTAGCATGGAAGATAACTCAAGGGACGGCGCGATAAGTGGCTGGGCCCTATTTCATCGCGTAGAGTCTGAGGTTTAAAACCTTTTCATTTAATCTACGCGACACTCGTTGATTGCCGTTAGATCAGTTGGATGGGGTGCGACGAGATTGCGACCGTCGGATGAAATGGTATGTATGTGTGGGTCCAATATTGTTTTATTGTTGGCAGTTGATTTGTAATCAAGTCGAGGCTGTGTAAGAATGAATGTATATATATAGTGTGTGAATAATACGCGAAGGTTCATATGATATAGTTGGAGGCCATGGTATTAAATCCACTAATCCGAACTTAGGAGATGTAATATATTACGAGTTTTGGTTTATGTGATATATTGCGAGGTTGGTTTGAACCAAAACCAAGTTGTAAAGTTGAATGTACAAGGTATGTTAATGAACGTTGAGTCAATGTATGCAAGGGTATTGTAGTGTGTGGGGCCCGGTTCTACTTTATGATTTCTGTTTGGCTTTTAACAAGAGTCTATGGTAGACTATATTCATTCATATTATGAACCACTACATATTGATTTAATCGTAAGTGAGTCAAGATTCGAACCTTATAAAGTGAAGGTTGAAGGTTAATATGGTTCGTAGTGCTAGCTTTATACAAAAAGTGAATACTTAGTCGAATGCAAATATGGATGATGTTATGGGTTATAACCATGGTGATATTAAAGCCTCCGTATTCATTTATTTAAATTGCCAGTGAAGGAAACCAAAGCATTGGAATTTGCCCAGATTTAAAATCAGCAGTTATATTAAAAGACAGTTATATATGCAGCGGTTACACAATTGCAATGATGCTAAAGTTCATTCGGACGCCTTGAGGGAAGATGTTGGATTGAAGTTGTATTACGAGTTTTAACCATTGAGTTTAAGTTCATATATGGACAAAAAGTGTGTAAGCAGGTAGCCCAAGCACAGAGATTGATAATGAACAGACATTGTCCAGATTTATATTTATTTGAGGATAAACTTGAAAAGTAGTTATATATATGCAGCAGGTGCGCACATGTACAGTGAACGGGTGAATAAACACAGGGATGAAACTGTGGGCCTGACAGAGGTAAACAAAGAATGTAGGAACTGAAAAATTCACAGGGAATTTTACATGCATGATGAAAAGAAGTATGCAGAACAGTTACTTAACAACAGCAGAAAAGAAATGCCAGCAAAGCCAAAAGCTAGAAAAGGGGCTGAGTGAAATTAATGTGTGTAACTGAAATTGTGAATGGAAATGTTTTAAATTCACTTTATATTGTTTGTGATGCATTGGTAAGTCTCTGGATGAAAACAAAAATCCCACTGTAATATTGAAATTAATACATATTGTTGTACTTTTTTCTTGAATGAGTTGGTAAAAGAAATGAGAAGGCAAAGAGGCATGGTTGTCCATTTCAAATTCCCTAAGGAATGCTAACAGTCATAAGGGAATTTCTATAAATAATATCATCTTGATATGCATAGAGAGGTTAGAGAGAGAGAGGTTGGAGAATGCGGAATTGAGGCAGAAAAGATAAGAAGAAGGAGGAGCAGAACGAGATGCAGTGAAAAGTTAGAGAATACAGAAATGAAGCAGTGAGGCAGAGAAGAAGGAGGAGTTGATAGTGAATCTGAGAAGATGCATAAATGATATAAGGAAGATATGAAGACTGATGCACAACAGTGAAGATGGTACAGAATAGAGCTGATATCCAAGGTAAATCAGCAAGTGTTTTTCTTTTGAAAGAGTAAGGAAGTTGGAGCTTCCCTATCAAGTTGTAGCTTGATAGATGTCGATTCTTAGCTGAGAAGGCGGGGTAGGAGCCTCCTGTGGGTTGTAGCCTGCAGAAAGCAGGATGGGAGTTGGTGCTTCCATCAAGTTGTAGCAGATGATGTGGTGTAGGCGAAGGCGAGGTTGGAGCCTCCTGTGGGTTGGTGCTGCGAAAGTTGACGGGAGTTGGAAACTTCCTTGCAAGTAGTAGCTTACTTGAGTGAGGTAGGAGCCTCTGTAGGTTGGTGCCTCTGAGAAAATCGGTGGTGAAGGGAGTTGGAGCTTGCCTTTGCATCACAACAATAATAAGATGTGGTTTTCTCCCTTTATGGGTTTCCACTTATATCTGGTGTCTCTGTGCATGATTTTTATGTGTTGATATGGTTTATCTCATCTGCTTAATACTTGCTGCTCTCATATTAAGTCTGTTGTTACATTATATTAATACTTGCTGCTCACATTCTAAGATTACTCTCACATTAAGTTGAACATGAACTGAAGGTGTGAATAAGTTTTAATGAAAAAGTTTTAAAAATCCATGAGTGTGTTAAACTAATTCACCCCCCCCCCCTCTCAGTTTAACTGAGAGTTCAACAATTGGTATCAGAGCTGGTTCCTTTGGTGTAAGCCTAATGGCTTGAAGGAGATCTGGTTAAGTCATGGACTGTCAGAATGTACCTGTGTTAAATACAACAAACTTTCTTGAATGGAGAGATAAGGTTAAAACAAGATTATTGGCTTATGAACCTAAAGTATGGAAGCTTGTATGTGATGGTTACTGCATAGACTCCCCCACGGTGAAAGAAAAACAGAGGAATGCCAAGGAAAAATGTGTGATATATAACAGTCTTCATAACAAGGACCTTGAGCTAATAATGGATTTAACCTCTGCAAAAGAAATCTGGGACAGATTGCATTTCATACATGGAATAGACACAGAGGAATGCATTGTCAAGAAGGAGAAGAGAATTAAGAAGAAGAAAAATTCATGTCAAAAATATAATGTTCAATCAAATGAGGTACCTGCTAGTGTGAATGGAAGTAAGAACCATGAAGAAATTGCTACCGAGGAAAAAGCCAAACTTGACACAACCTTGACTGAAATAGAAAGATTGAAGAATGAAAACAAAGACTTGAAGACATTGGTGCAAATATGTGATGAGAGAGAATATGAAGATAAGAAAGAAATTGTTGGCCTGAAGACACACCTTGAAGAAGCAAGGAAAATAGAAGACACTCTACTGCAACAAATGGAAGGAAAAAGTCTAGAATGCAAGAAACTGGAAGAAGAAGCAGTGAGCCTAAGGAAGAAATTAGAAAAAGCCCAAAGAGAATTATTAATGAATACTCCTCAAAAGAAAAGCTCTGAACAGTTGGACAAGATTCTAAATGCACAAAGGTCTCCTCTCATAAAGGCTGGGATAGGATATGAAGGAGAAACCAGTAAGTCCAAGGCAGAAGATAACAGGAATATCATCTTTGTAAAAGCTATAAAGGGTAATGAATCAGCTCAAAATATTCCTACAAAAGTAGAAGCCAACAAGAACTTGATGTGCAAAGAAACAAAAAAAAAAAAGCAGCAACATGAAAGGACATAAAATGAAAGGATGAGACAAGCAGCTAAAAAAGGCTCATACACTCTTGATTATGAATTGAATAAATTTGGAAGATGTCAAAGAAGGTTCTTTCCTCCTATGGGAAATACCACTTGTTTTTCCTGCCACAAACAAGGACATACTGCAACATATTGTAAGACAAAGCAAACCCAGTCCAGCCAGCAAAGGATGCAGCAAAGGAGAAGAACCCCTGAAGCAAGCAAATGGAAAAGACAATCTTCCACCAAGTACACAAACTATTTCCATGGCTACTATTATGCATGCAATAATTTTGGACATAAATCTGTTGAATGTAAATTGTATTAAAAAAAGGGAACAAAGTATTGTACATCAACTCAAACATACCTTGGTAGAATAAGATGTTATGTATGCCTCAAGCTTGGTCACAAAGCAAAAGACTGTAAACTGCCATATACATTAAAGAGCTCTAGACAAAGGATGGAATCAAAACAGATCAATCAAAACTATGAATCAAAAAGAAGAGCAGACATTATGAAGAACCCCAATAAAGTATGGAAAGAAAAGAGAAAGGGGGAGCATGTTACCTCAATAACATAATAAATCCATCATAGGCTCAGGGGGAGTTGCTCTAGGAAGCAAAGAAAATATCTAATTAGTGACAAATATGAAGCAACATCCCAGGGGGAGAGCAATTCATAAATAGTCCCCATGAAAGCAGTCTGAGAAGAGCTCCTTGGAATATGAACAACTATGAGATCAGGAAGGGAAAGGAAATTCCTCTAAAAGAAGATTATAGAGGAATAAGATCATCTGAAGTATTAAGTAGCTGACAGATTGATGGAAGAAGAGATGACAACAAGAAGCCTTGGTGGTAGAGAGAACATCAACCATGAACATGTAAGCTAGGAAGACATTAACACATTAAGTGATGATCACATTGTGTATCATTATGCTAGAATGAACAGTGAACCACATTAAGAAGGAGGAGTAAGAGAAGAGCATATCATCATTATATCATTACATCATTCATCTACGAAAAGTCCCATTGGAGGAGTGCAGTTAAGTAAGTGATATTTCTCTGAGTGATCTGCCCATGAAGAGTCCAATCAAAGAAATTGAAGATGTCTTCTCGAAGATCATCATGTCAGAACAGTTGAATTGGTAGATAAAGCAATATAAAGCAACAATGATTCTGGAACTGTCATAGAAAAGAAAATGCAGTGACATTCTTTTTCAGAATGACAGACTAAGAAAAAGGTTAAATAATGACAAGATCAGACTGAGGATATTGACGACTGTTAATGTGAACAATGGAAAGCTCAATAGAAGAATTTATGAAGGATGTCTTAAATTATGGGTAAATGTGCAAGCTAAAGTGAAATCTCTGCATATTTTATCAAGGTAATATCATTTGGTACTTGGAGCAGGCAACATGTCTATCAACAGAATTTCAAGTGTTATCATGGAGCAGCGATAAGGTACAGGTCCTCAGGATCAAAGGTTATGGCAAGAGTACATCCAGCATAAAAGGGTCAATGAAAAGGCTAAATGATCAAAATTTTGTTTACTCTTGAAACATGATATTGAGCATTGAAACAATTTTTTTTGGATGCCTTCCTGAAGTCAGTACATATACATATCAGACCTCTTCTCTTAAGATCATTCATAACATTGTGTGAAGTCTGTTTGCTGAGTTTTCAATTAAATATCTTGAATATGCTTCTGTGGAAGATCATCCTGATAGAACAGTCAAAGTATCTAAAGCATAAAGGACTAGTTGTGATTACCATTTGAAGCTCAGAAGTCTTTTTTTTTCATCTAAATCCTTCATCAACACAAGGGATTTGCTGGTAATTCACCTTTAAAGATAGATTGATCATTGACATACATACCTCCTCATGTCATAAAGAAAACTGCATGATTGATAAGTGAGACTAACCAATACACTGAAGGGTTTGTTTTGAAAGTACAGTGTGCAAGCAGTAAAAGTCATTTGGTCTCTTATATTGAAAGATATTGCCTAATCTCACAATAAGTTGTAAACTCTGGTTTGATTCATTGTTCACAACAGCAACAAGGACCTTTCAGTCTTTAAGAGTAATATCCCTGTCAGCAGTCTAGCACATATCACCAACAACAGGCAGTACAGGTGAACCACAGCTATAAATATTGCCATTGTCATCATATTTGAAAAAATGTTGTACTGTAGATGTGTATCGCAAAAGAAGACATATTCCACCTACAATATTCCTCAACAGATATGTATTTCTGATGAAGATCATACTAGAGACTGAAGTATATTTGAAGCCTTCTCAGTATTTTAGTTTTGATCTAGTGATGCATCTATGATTAGATAAGGCTAGTACAATGTGTTCTATGAAGTGTCATTATCTTCATTTCAACGTTATACAAGTGAAAGGAGTCTGTGATTTGGGATTGTATCAACTTACTATGTATATAAAAGTTCAATAATTCTCAAAAGTGTTCTCTCAACAACTCTTGTACACTATTTTGGAGCAGCAAGGTACAAAGTCAGAAGAAGAAGGCCTAAACACATCTCAGAGAGAAGAAATGAAAAGACAGAATCTACACTGAGAAATGTGCAACCCTTTGCCATTGATGTCAAAGGGGGAGGAAAAGCAGGTAATAGAAGAAAGGGTCTTCTAAAAGAAGCTAGGCAGAGGAAGACTTGGAGGAAGCATATGATTATTGGTGAAGGTGTTGCCATCAATGCCAAAGGGGGAGACTGTTGGAAATGTTGTCATTGATGGCAAAGGAGGCAACAGAGACAGAGACAGAAAAAAGACAGCAATAGAAGCAAAGGAGAAGACAACAAAGAAGAATAGAGGAAGAAGCATTAGAGAAGCAAGCAGCGCAAAGGAGACAACATAAATGGCAAAGGAGATAGGTGGAAGAAGACTATTGAAATGTAACAGTCGAACAACAGAAGCAGAGAAACAGTCGAGCAGCAGAGAGCATGAGACATGAAGCAGAGGCAGTTGTAGAAGGGTCATGTGATTAGAGATCTGGAGAGGCAGCAGAGGCATCAAAAAGAGAAGTAAGGAGCAGCATCAGTGAAGGAGCAGAGTTAGCAAAGAAGCAGAGAGCTATTCAAGGTGCAGAGTAGTGAGGACATAAGGAGGGCCATTGATTTTGATAAGGGGTCTGGAGTGAAAAGCTGTTCAGAGACAGAGTAGTGAAGTTGAAGAGGGATCATTCTTGTGTCAAAGCCACAAGTAATAATGTTCGTGGTTACTGTTGTTGAAACTGGAGTCACCAGCAACACAAAATGATGTTCATCGATGAGAAACTGCAATCGAAGTGCAGTGTAGAAGGCACTATAATTGTTTGCAGTGAATTGGGGTGTAAGTTACAATTTGAGATCACGGTTTACAAAGCATTCAAAAGAGGAGATTGCACATTCTACTGTGTAATTTCATTCAGTATTCATTGAGAGGTGAAGTACACAGCTGCTGTGCGTAACCAATAAAGAGAGGGTTTGCTCTCTGTTTAATGAAACTGTGGGCCTTTTTGATATCTGTGTATAATCGGGATTTTTGGTGAATGGAGAAGTTAGAACGGGAATAATACATTTCAGATGTATGCCTTGATGAAGCACCGAAGAATAGAATGCCATAGGTATAGGTAGCACAAGATTGAAGGGCAAAGGTTCGAAACTGTTCGATACAATGGAACAGTGAATAGCGTGGCCAATTCATGTAATGGACCAGCGTTGTAGAGCCAAATCGAGATCATGGGGGATTGTTACATGTCAACGGAACCATGCAAGCAAATAATAAACAAGAGCGATGGTGTAGAAGGCGGAACTTCGGTGGCAGAGCGATGGAGTAAGTATAGCCATGGCACAGTAGAAAAAATTGAAATCGAAGTTATAAAGAATGAAACGGAACCTGGAGTGGGGAGTAACCAGAACCATGAAGGAATGAACAGTGACAGTGGGTTTGGAACACCAGACGGTTTTCATCGTACTACTTTTGTAAGGAAAGTTGTATTTCCAATTCGAACGCGATCAATGCCATCGGCTGACACGTGGCCTTAAGCGGTTTGGAAATACCACCCTCATCATGTGCCATCGCGCGTTAACTGTCGACTGTGGACTCCACGTGATATCTACGTACGCCGTCCGATCTGAGGCGGGTCCATCGAACGGTAGTCGCACGTCAATTAGCACAAAATATAACTCAAGGGACAACGCGATAAGCGGCTGGGCCCCAGTTCATCGCGCAGAGTCTAAGGTTTAAAACTCGTGCATTTAATCTACGCGACACTCGTTGATTGTCGTCGGATCAGTTGGATGGGGCGCGACGAGATTGCGACCATCAGATGAAATGGTATGTATGCGTGGGTCCAATATTGTTTTATTATTGGCAGTTGATTTGTAATCAAGTCGACGCTGTGTAAGAATGAATGTATATATACAGTGTGTGAATAATACGCGAAGGTTCATATGATATAGTTGGATGCCATGATATTAAATCCACTAATCCGAACTTAGGAGATGTAATATATTACGGGGTTTGGTTTATGTGATATATTGTGAGGTTGGTTTGAACCAAAACCAAGTTGTAAAGTTGAATGTACTTGTAAGGTATGTTAATGAACGTTGAGTCAATGTATGCAAGGGTATTGTAGTGTGTGGGGCCCGATTCTACTTTATGATTTCTATTTGGCTTTTAACAAGAGTATACGGTAGACTATATTCATTCATATTATGAACCACTACATATTGATTTAATCATAAGTGAATCAAGATTCGAACCTTATAAAGTGAAGGTTGGAGATTAATATGGTTCGTAGCGCTGGCTTTATACAAAAAGTGAATACTTAGTCAAATGAAAATATGGATGATGTTATGGGTTATAACCATGGTGATATTAAAGCCTCCGTATTCATTTATTTAAATTTCCAGTGAAGGAAACCAAAGCATTGGAATTTTCCCAGATTTAAAATCAACAGTTATATTAAAAGACAGTTATATATGCAGCGATTACACAACTGCAATGATGCTAAATTTCATTCGGACGCCCTGAGGGAAGATGTTGGATTGAAGTTGTATTACGAGTTTTAACCATTGAGTTTAAGTTCATATATGGACAGAAAGTGTGTAAGCAGGCAGCCTGAGCACAGAGATTGATAATGAACAGATATTGTCCAAATTTATATATATTTGAGGATAAACTTGAAAAGCAGTTATATATATGCAGCAGGTGCACACATGTACAGTGAATAGGTGAATAAACACAGGGATGAAAATGTGGGCCTGACAGAGGTAAACAAAGAATGTAGGAACTGAAAAAGTCACAGGGCATTTTACAGGCATGATGAACAGAAGTATGCAGAACAGTTACTTAATAGCAGCAGAAAAGAATGCCAGCAAAGCCAAAAGATAGAAAAGGGGCTGAGTGAAATTAATGTGTGTAACTGAAATTGTGAATGGAAATGTTTTAAATTCACTTTATATTGTTTGTGATGCATTGGTAAGTCTCCGGATGAAAACAAAAATCCCACTGTAATATTGAAATTAATACATATTGTTGTACTTTTTTCTTGAATGAGTTGGTAAAAGAAATGAGAAGGCAAAGAGGCATGGTTGTCCATTTCAAATTCCCTGAGGAATGCTAGCAGTCATAAGGGAATTTCTATAAATAATATCATCTTGATATGCATAGAGAGGTTAGAGAGAGAGAGAGGTTGGAGAATGCGGAATTGAGGCAGAAAAGATAAGAAGAAGGAGGAGTAGAACGAGATGCAGTGAAAAGTTAGAGAATACAGAAATGAAGCAGTGAGGCAGAGAAGAAGGAGGAGTTGATAGTGAATCTGAGAATATGTAGAAATGATATAAGGCAGATATGAAGACTGATGCACAGCAGTGAAGATGGTACAGAACAGAGCTGATATCCAAGGTAAATCAATAAGTGTTTTTCTTTTGAAAGAGTAAGGAAGTTGGAGCTTCCCTATCAAGTTGTAGCTTGATAGATGTCAGTTGTAGCTAACTAAGGTAGGAGCCTCCTGTAGGTTGTAGCCTGCAGAAAACAAATGGGAGTTGGTGCTTCCACATCAAGTTGTAGCTTGATAAAATGTCAGTTGTAGCTGATTGAGGTTGGAGCCTCCTGTAGGTTGGTGCCTGCAGAAAATTGACGGGAGTTGGAGCTTCCTTGCAAGTTGTAGCTTGCAGAATTGAGGTAGGAGCCTCCTGTAGGTTGGTGCCTACAGAAAATCAGTGGTGAGAGGGAGTTGGAGCTTGCCTTTGCATCACAACAATAATAAGATGTGGTTTTCTCCCTTTATGGGTTTCCACTTATATCTGGTGTCTCTGTGCATGATGTTTATGTGTTGATATGGTTTATCTCATCTGCTTAATACTTGCTACTCTCATATTAATTCTGTTGTTACATTATATTAATACTTGCTGCTCACATTCTAAGATTACTCACACATTAAGTTGAACATGAAATGAAGGTATGAATAAGTTTTAATGAAAAAGTTTTAAAAGTCCATGAGTGTGTTAAACTGATTCACCCCCCCTCCCCCCCCTCTCAGTTTAACTAAGAGTTCAACAACTTCAAAGTTCTTACCAAAAAACATAGGAGGTGGTAGAAAATCCACGCTACACCAATCAAACTCAGTCTCTTCTTTGTCTTCTGTTAGACTTATCAGTTCCTTGGTTGTAGTTTAAACAATCTCTGCCTCTTCTTGTTGATTTCATCTTTTGATTTTCCTGATCCGTGCTTTTAGAGCCATCATTGTAGTCTCTTTCTTATCATTCACCTTCTACTTTCTAGCCTCTTTCCTTATTGCATGAGGCTTCCTTTCATATTTCTTATGAAAAAATAATAATATTTTTAATATGTACCCCCGTAAGACACGATCGTCACTGAATTCATGTATCCAAATCATACAAAATGATTAAAAAAAAAACAAAACAAAACAAAACTATTGTTATATTTGACGAAACATTTTTTTTATAAACAAACACACCTTTCAAAAGCCCTAAACTCTCTTTCCAATAAAATCCTTTTATTTTAATTTTCTTTTTATCATTAAAAAAATAAAAATCGCTTTAAAAATCTCACATAAAAATCTCTCACTTAATATATATAACTCCATCTTTAAAAAGTAAAAACCACCATTTAGTAATCCTTTTATAAGGTTCTCCCTTTTAATAAAACCTTTTTTGTTTTATGCAAACGTGCTTCAAGAAAACTCCTTATAAAACTTTCGAAAGAAACCATGAAACATGCATTTTTAAAATCGTTTTTTTTAAATAACCTTTTTTTTTGGTTCAAACCATTCAACATGCTCATGCATAAATTTTAACGAAACTCTCGAATCAATTTAAAAACAAACCTTTTAATAGACTACAACTCTTCAGGATATGAAGGGTCGCGTTAGTGCGACAAGGGAAAGTGACTTGACAGGTACATTTCCCACAACATAAGATGATCGTGGGAGTGCAGCAGAAGTGAAGTTTGTGACGTGTAACTCTCCCCCACGTTATAACGTGACTAATGATGTTGGCGGGGTGTTTTATTTCTTCGTCTTTTTGTTTTTGTTTTTCTTTCTTCATGCGGATTGTAGCTATGAATTATCATATGCCTTAGCTCTCTCTTAACTCTTTAAAATCTCGGTGTGATGCTAATGTGATACAATGGCAAAAGAGGAAAATACACAAAATAAACTTCTATTATAGATTTTAGATTTCTGCGGACTCAAAAATGCTCACTAAACTTCTATTATAGATTTTAGATTTCTGTGGACTCAAAAATGCTCACTGTGGAGATTTCGAATTCAACAACTCAAAACTTTTATTAATAAAAATTTTCTCTCATACATCCAAAAAGTTGTGACTCTTGCTTTCACTCATCACAATGACTTAATCAAAGGTATATAATGACCACACTTATTAATTATGGAATCATGCAAACTCTAACCTGACTTTTCTTTTCTTCTCTTTTCTTAGACTAACTTATAATTACAAACTCTCACCCAAATTCTAATATTAGACTCCACTTAACTTAACTCATCTTTTTATGCATTCCATGCACACTGGGGTATGTGATTGGGCACACAAGAGTAATTACTATTTCAGAGACTTTGTTGCCTATGTGGCGGGTCATTGTAATGCTTGACTTGTCTTTTCTCCACCTAACTCACACTTGATAGACTCATACTCACTTCTAATATTGGACTAACTCAGCTCATAGTTTCATGCATTGCATGTAAATAGATCAATTCTCAATCCTAATTTTATCAATTTTATATATTTTAGTACACAATTGTCCATTTCCTGGTTAAAGAGACTCCAAGGAACTATTGACATAATTCACTTAAAAAATAATAATATCTAAAATTTCGATCTCTTTATAACATTAAAAGAAAAAATAAATATTTAAGCCGATAGGCCTTCTCTTTTGAAAGAGATCAAATTTTTTTTCGTCGACATATTCATTTTGCAAAAGAGGCCGATAGGCCTTCTCTTTTGAAAGAGATCAAATTTTTTTTCGTCTGACATATTCATTTTGCAGAAGACACCTGTTACTCGTTTAAAAAACTCTACTCTGTTCACTGTTCTCGTTCTGTTCCCGTTATTCGCTCTGCCGACTGTGCGGACAGTTGCTGCATTAAAGTCACTTTCTCAAAAGTGAAGTATGGAAAGCCTTATTTTCCAGTCTATACGCCCATTATTATATCTCAAGGATAGTCTTGGGAAAAGAAATCTGACATTTAAATAGGTTGTGACCCCGTGTGTATAATTTTTCCGGCAAACCTTTTTCGAAGGCAATTATTATGCGATACCATTAACATGCATCTTCATCCATGATCATAGATGAATACTATTCATTTACGTAAGAGCTGCACTTCTTTGGCAGGTACAACCACGTCATCTTTCAAACAACTACTTCAAACAAACTCTGTTAACTTAACCTCCGTTATTGCCTCCCGCTTCTCTTTCATTTTAATTTCGAATTTTGAAAACCACAAGCATTTCAAAATTTTGAAATCAGCGGTCAACGTACTTCTTAAATATATGGGAGACCAACATTCTTTCTGTTTTTATATTAAATTAATATTTAAGATTTTTTTAGTTTTTTCTAATTGAATTAATATTTTTTTTTTTTTTTTTCATTCATATATTTCAATTTTTTATATTTTGATAATTATTAAATAATGGTTATTTGAATTTATATATGGTACTTATATTTTGATAATTATTTAATAATAGTTATTTGAATTTGTATACTTGCAATATAACATTTAATTTTTATAATTTGTATTTTAAACATTTTGTATTAAAAGTTATTAAACTAATCAATATTATGGGTTAATAAAAAAATATTAATAGTTGGATTTTTTACCTTTATTTTTGTTCTTTTATATTTTCTTTACTCATTGCTTAAGTACATGATATAAAAGCAATAATATTTTATCTCTTTTCTATATTGTTATTAAACTAATCAATATTATATGTTAATATAAAGTATTAATAGTTGGATTTTTTACTTATATTTTTATTCTTTTATATTTTCTTTATTCATTGCGTAAGTGTATTATATAAAAGCTATATATATATATATATATATATTGTGTTAAAATTCCAAATGAGTGAGAAATATATTAAATATTAATTTCAAAATTATTTGAACAATTAAAATTATATTATATTAAATGGAAATTATGTTTAAAGTATTATTTAGTTTTATATTTTTTTATAAATATAAAAAATATTTACAGTAATTTTTTAATTTATATTTTTGTTGACAAATAAATAAATATTAATTATATATTATTGTTATTAAAAATCTATGAAAAATAAAAATATATATATAATTATATTAGTAATATATATAATTATATTACTAATTTAATAGTGTTTTTTAATTTAGATGATGTTACTGATTGTAATAAGTTGAAGTTTTTGTAATTTTAAAGTTTTTACTTATTATAATTTTTTTGATTTTATAAAATATAAATTTTAATGTTTATTTTACTAAATAAATGTTAACCATTTTGAGATATATATATAGTAATTTATATAACTATTTATAAGTTTATGCATTTATTTATTTTGAAAATTTATGATTATTTAAATTTATTTAGTTATTATATTATTTTTTCCATAAAAATAGTTTGGAATAATCTTTTTCTAATTTAAATTCAATCTCAAGTAATATTAATTAGTTATTTTAAAGAAATAATATATTTTATTTAATTTGATTCTTTAACATTTAAATGTATAAATAATAAAAGTATTTCTATAATTATTCAATATTAACATTGTTATTTACAAATAATCAATACAAAAAAATAAGTTAATCAAGAAAGAGTATAATATAACTAGTACAACCACATTAAAAATATTAATGTGGTTGATATAGCATAAACCTCTATTTGTATCTAACATGCCTTCCATTTGTATAAACTATTGCAAAAAAAATATTATTATTAGCTATTGCAATAAAAGTATTATTATTAACTTTGATTTTACTTAAGCCTTAATAATCCTAGGTTTCAAAGAGTTATTATCATTTACAACCATGATATAAGGCACATTTTCTAAAATTAGGTATGCTTGAAAATCCATAAGAAATTGGTGAGTGTACTGACATCAAATTTTTTAAATTTATTAAAAGTAAATACGACCTTACAAACTCTCTAACACACTATAATGGTTGGTAAACATTCAGATGAAGCATATGGTGAGCATATTCCCTTGAGAATCAATCTAGGTCGTCAATCTAGGTCCTCATTCACCTTAAGTTGAAATAAAAAGCCTTCGGCTAAATAGGAATTATGTTTAGTTTTTTTGTTTATGTCAAAATTTTTATATCCAGATTAAGTTGCAACGTTGCAACAGAGTTGAAATACCTCTAAAGTGTATCAAGAAGAATATTTGAGAAACACAAAACTTCATAATTATTGGAAAGACATCTATTTAAAATATAATACTTAATCAAAGTAAAAGGATCTTGATTGAAGCTCTTTGGGTAGCTTAATTAACTATGATCATGAAAATGAGGAGGTTCGAGGTTCAAAGCTCCTCCATTCTCATGCCTACAAAAGAGCCATACATAGGTTCCCATTTCTCTAGATACACATAAAAAAAAAATATCTTGATTGCCTTTTGGTTAGAAAATATATTCTATTATATAGTTGTTCACTAATTATGAATAAATTTGAGAAAAAAGACATTTGAGATAAATTGTAAATTGATTTAAAATGGTTATTTATATTGATTGATTCCTAAAAATGATAAATAAATTATTGAAATTAAAAATGGTTGAATTAATGTTCATTGGATAACTTTGTTTCTTTAATGTAGATAAAAAGAAGAAGAAGAAATACTTTTACTAATGTATTTATGTTCAAATATATAGATAATATTAAGGATCGCTCTTAGGTTTTTGGCACTTTCAAGGGGATCTAGGGTTTTGCAGTCATAGCCATAGGTTGTGGGTTGATCCTCCCTCAAACCTTAATCTTTACTCTCTTGTGCACTGGCTTCTCATCAAAGTCATCAAAAGTAAATAGAATTTTGTTTTCCACGTTAGATTCAAATGACTAAAGCATTGGAATATTTTTAGAGGACACCCTTGATGGGATCAAAATCTGGGCCTTCTTGCTTCACGTCACCTCATATTAAATCATTATGGATTTGTCATTAAACAAGATATAGGCTCTAAATATCTCCATAATTTAGGGAAATTTCAGCCTAAAAGTGGCCTCTTAAGGAACAATAACAAAATAATAGTTAAAATAAATAAAATAAGGGTTGAATCGACGACCAAGTTTTCTAGTGTTAAGGAATGACTCAATTCCTTCACAAGGCAACAAGAGGAGTACATTTGGGAGTTTCATAGCAACCCTCTAAAGGGGTAAATATATAAGGCTTTCAACACTACCAACCCGCCTTTATACATTAAGGAGAGCAGAGAAGAGTTATCCAAATGGATCATGTCGAGTGATTGGGTGGAGCAACATGATTGGGGCATCGAGCAACATAAGCATAGTATATATGTTCCATGTGTAGGTATTCATCTTTCCCACGACATCGATTGGTGAGAGATTATGAGTTGGTACTCTATTGCTGGGATGATTATTAGGAGGATACTCTTATCCAAGGGCATCTCATAGCAGGGGCCCTTAGGCAAAGGCAATGATGGAGGGTTGAGGTGGTATCATAACCCACAAGTACCCAGATTTAGGTGGCATTGGGATCCAGGTGGATCTATTGATGACAAGATTGGCTGGAGGATTTTCTAGGATCCAGGTATCGAATGATCCATTCATGATAATTCAACATGGAGGCATGAGATATCACACTGTTTTGTATGTGATCTTGGTACCAATGTACAAATTCTTCTACTATGGATAGAATTAGATTGATTGAGGGAAAGTAATCTTTGAGTGGGAGGATTTATAATATTCTATTTTCTTGATATGGTCAAAGTGGACGGAATCTTCCCATGGTATTAACCGTGGTATTTTCCCATGGTATTTTCCTTCATTTTTCAAGGGAAGATAATAAAATAAGGTTTCTAGATATTCCATCAAGCCTATAAAAGGGGATAGGAGCCTGCTAGTGGGGGAATCCTAAGTTTATATATCTTATTGTGTTTTCTTGATAACTTGGCGTGGCCGGCTCCAGTTTGATCCTAGGGACAAAACCCCTGTGGGTGTGATTTGTCTGGTGGATCCATTCAGGGTCCATGATTGTGCTTCAGTGTTTGTTTTCCCTTTTGATGAGCAGTCGTGCATGCCATTGAAGGGGCTCCAATATTTTTGTATGGGCATGTACTATTTTCTCAATTAATAATATAAATAAAGGATGCATCTCTTTAGATCCCTTGTGATTTATGTTTGGCTTGACAATATTTCATTTATAACGCTAAAATATTCCAGATCTATTGATTGTTTAGCGATTTGGGATCTTACATCCCATCAAAATCCAACAGTTGAATGAGGGCAACTCATATCATCTTTAAGACCGAAACGATAGCCTCAACACCACTCAGCCTAAAAACTACCAAAATTATAGTGTTTTAATCTCCCTAAGCATAAACAACTATCTAAATGCTAACATAGCTCAAGTGCTAAAAGTTCATATGCAAATGAGGCATGATGGTATAGTTACAGAAATGGGGAAGTGACCTTTCAACTTCCCCATAAATTTTCAATTTCCTCACGACTCTTATATTCCTAATAACTTTTACAATTAATCTTGACTTTTTCCTGATTTGGCATTTTCATAATTATAATAATATAATATAATAATATATAAGTGATGGGTGAGGCCATTCATTTTGTTGTTTCTTCTTCACCATGGAAGTGTTTGCTTCATTCATCCATGAAGGTTCAAGTATATTGATTGTACTTGCTTCTCCTTTTACATCTTAACTACTAAGACTAGACTTTGTGATGCAATATTAGATGCACACTTTTTCCTAATTTAATATCCCTTTTAAGTTTCTCAATTTTTGTGCATGGCTTAGTTGAGATGTCTGGCCTTTTCATGAAATGATTATGTTTATATTCCTCGAAGATACATTGTCTATAATTGAGTTGAATAACACAACATGGTTCTGGATCATAATTGTCTCATAATTGTTGTCCTTTATGCTAATTTTGTGTACAACAACACTGTTATATATATTCATAAGCTCCCTTTCATTTTTTTTAATTTGTTAGTACCATTTTAATGCATTTTGTTGTACGGAAAAATATCTCCATGATAAATAACAAACAAGAAGAATTCCACCCCCTATGTCTTTGTAGGTGATCACAAACTCTAGGATTGCATTAGAAATATTCCAACCTTCTCTAAGAGAAACCATGTTATAATGTTGTCCATCAAAACTTAATTTTGGCTTTGCATAACTAAAGAGCTTCTTGTGAGTTTGTCTATCATGCTATAATGTCACTTCTCATATGGTGTAAGACCTTCCAAAAGTTCACTAATACATTTACCTCGGTTATTTTCATTGGAGGAAGGATGTTGAAAAGTTGAAAATAATGCAAATTGGGAAACATGGGAAAATTTTAGCTTTGTACTCCATTCTCACACACATTCTAAAAATAATCTTAATTATTTTTTTCCTAGATCATGTATCACTTTACGTATCTAATCTTGGGAAACTCCTTTGCTACAATTTGAATTTCTTTCACATAGTTAGTATTTGGAAGAACATTCAGTAATTTTAGATATTTTAATGTTGCTTCCTCCTCTTTGTGAATATTCTCCTCTTCACCTATAATAGTGCAATCATGCCAAAAATTTGCAAGAGAATCATTTCCATCTATTGTGATTATTTATGTTTTATTGGCCAGAACATTTCTGAGATATTGTCCTTATGTTTATCAAATGTTGCAATGCATTCATTTGACTTGATTTTCCACATATTTAACAAGCCATCTGCACCAAAAGGAAAAAAATTTGTCCCAGATTGAGGAAGGAAGCTCAAAATACACTTTGCAATATGACCTTCAAATGTATCCAAGAAAAAACCATCTGATGATGCTCATATTTTAATTATCGTATCACCAGAAACTACCATCACACATTGTATGAAGGTAACAATTCCACATACCAAACTCCTCATTCAAATGGGTGTCCATAATGATCGAGATACCTTCGATCATTAGGTCCATTATTTAAGGGATTTTCCACACATAGTGGCAATAACAGAGAGGAAAAAAATGACTGTATAAGATCGAATAGGAGTAGTAAAAAATGATTGTGTAATAGAAAAGCAAAGTGGAAATGAATCTATGAAGACTGTGTGACAACATATGTAACAACAAAACAAAGTGGCATCAAGTGTGATTTCAAGGACAGTAAGTATGATTTTTGAATGAAAAACAAGTGTGATTATTGAGATAACAAGTGTAACAAATGAGGACTACCAAGTGTGATGGAAGTAGGACACAAGTGTAACAAGAGGTGACCTAATGTGAATTTTGAGAGTTTTAGAACATATTGTAGAGAGTTGAAGATAATATTGCATATATAATACTAAAGAGTCAATTGGATCAACAAAAAACAAATGAAAACTATATATTAATAAGAGATTGGTGGCTCTTGCAGGTTGGTTCCTGCAAATTCAGTTGGGATTGGTATCTCCAAAAATTTTGTGCCTACAAAGAAAAGGGGAATTGGTGTCTCTTATAGGGTGGTTCCTACAAAAATAATTATACCTACATTTGGTGCTGGAAAACACAATTAATCATGAGGATTTTTTTGTTTTTCTCCCATATGGATTTCCACTTACATCCTATGTTCAATATTTATGTATCATGATCGATGATTGGTTATGTTTCATGATTTAGACAATTACATAGTGCTATCCTTAAATTCCATACTTGGTAGTTCCTTTCAAGAGACAGTTTGATATAAACAACTTAAACCAAAAGTGACCCCAATGTGATTTTTTCCCCTCCATTCAGTTTGAAATATGTGTCTAATGATCTTGGTATTATTATATTTACATGGAAACTTAACCCGGTGTTGTTACAACCTCCATTGTTGTTGAGATTGAGGTTGCACCCAAAATTATTGGACCACTACTCCATTCTGATATCAAACAAGGTTTAAATTCATTCAACTATCCTTTTACCCAATTTGGGCCATTGCTACTAGGAATCCTCCCAAAAGAGTGCTAAATTTCCATCCATGATTTCCCAAAAACTTGTGATATTGAATCAAGTGTTTATTATTATAGGATGAATTCCAAATATGAGACCCCTTAATTCCACCCCCCATCGAAATTATAATACTATCATCTATTCTCGACATGTATTTTTCCTTACATAATTTTCTCCCTAAAGCTTTTGGGTCTTAAAGCCATAACCGCCAAGTTTTGGCTCTTAGTGATTGAGTGAGGATTTTAGGGTCTTTCAAGGAAACACTTATCCCAATTGTATATTATCAAAACCTTATTACATGGTTGCTCAGGCCCACCTCCCCTTGAGAAGAAAATTGAGACGATGTTGAGGGAATGAGGTAGACGACACTAAACATGTGACAAGTGTCACTAGTTGGGGATTGTAGTTTTGGCAAGTTCCATTTCTAGTCAGTGGATTGAATTAGGGAATCACCACATTAAATTCCCGAAGAGTAGATTTCCAAGCTCCCATATTTCAAAGTTGGAAATAATAATGATTTTTGTTTTTCAACTAAGGAAATTACAGTGGATCCTCGCTATTTTTACTTCATGTAATAATTATCCCAGTGATTAGAGCCCTCATTATGGTTATTTTTTGTGTCTATTATATTTAGAATTTATTTTGGGCACCTCATTCTCTATTGCCTAGACTCTGGTGGTGGTTGGTATTTTCAAATTTTTTGTTCATCTTCCAGTGGTTTGTAATTGGAGAGGCTTGTGGAGGCTGCAAAGTCCTTGACCCTATGTTAGTTCTTTGGCGGTTTTTTGGTCTAGGTATGATCACTGGCATATCTATCGTGAAGTTTCTTAGGGTTATTTCAATCTCAAGTGTTGGTGTTTTCATGTCAATGTAGTGAATATAACCAAGACTCAAGGAAATTGGCTATGGTTTAAGAGTGTCCTCGATAAATATTGGTATATGTTATTATGAGACTCTTGCATTTTCACTAGTCCACTAGATCTCACATGTCGAGATGGGTTGGGTGGCAGTTGTATCTTTTATTTCAAATATTTTCTTTAGTGTCAACCCAATTTAACTAATGACTTTATGAACTTGTTGTTGCATGAAAAAAGGGGTGGAGTCTTAAAGTTACAACGAGGGTGTTTGATAAGATGGAAAGGATGCTTCACCGGTGGAATTTCGGGTTATTTACCTCAAAGCTTTTGGCCAGTCCAAGGTGAGGTGGCTTTGTGTTGGACAGATTCTTTTTTACTAGAGTAGATTGTGTTCCATAGCCTAGGCTCCAGGTGTTTTCCTTGCCATGCCCAGACATAGAACACAAGTAAGCAAAGGGGATGCTTATTATGAGTAATGTTCTGGTAGAGGAAATATCCATCTACATCACCAAACTGATGGTTTCACAACCAAATATAGGGAGTAGATCTCGGTTCATGTGCAGGAGGAAATGGATCAGTTTAGAAGGGAAGCCTCTTCCCACAAAAATCCCCTCTCAGAGAATAAAGTGCTGACATAATGGACATATTGGATCCCTAATACGGGATATATGCCAGGAATATTTAATCAATATATGCATACAATATATTTGTATTGGAAAATGAAGTTCCTGCAGGGACGTACTTGATTGGATTTCCATGAGTCTCGGAAGGATTTGCTACAACCCTTGGATCACATGCATGGGAACTTGAAAGAGTATGATAGCAGGACGAAGAATATGGACCACAAGTTGGTGAGGATAGAATATCATCTTGACATCCAACTACCGAGTGATTGACCTCCTACAGATCCAACAACTCCTATCTGAATGGTAGCCTTTGATTATGATCCCCTTACTTGAGTATGTTATGATTCTGCCTCATGTTTCCACTTTTGAAGTTGATTTTGTGCAAGGAAAAATATGCTACTATCTAGATTTAGGCTTCATTAATGATGGTTATCTCTATTTCCAGCTATCTAGCTTGTCCCTTCAAAGTGTATATTTTTTATTATAGTTTAATTTGCCTTGTGATAGATCAGTATGAGTTATTGTAATCCTTGATGTAATCTCCTCCACAAAATAAAAAATTGGTACAATATAAAATAATCCATTTCATTTATTTTTATAATGATAAAATGAAAACAATTAGAAGCATTAATTTTAGTTATTCTATAATTTAAAATGAACTACTTATATTGAGATAATTTGGTGAAAATATATGAACTCAAATAATTATATTTAAAGTATGATGGGCTTTAGGAGTGCTTTATATTAGATATCACTTTTGGGATTCAATTATATTTAACTTTAATTTATTGAATATTTATATAATTTTTTTTTTTAAAATTTATTTAATCTTAATAAATACTTGAGGATTAAAGGTTAAAATAAATTATAATACAATATAATGATTTAATAATTTAAATTAAGTTATTTTAGTGAATATAAATCTACATATTTAATTAGAATTTAGCAAATATTTATATAATATATATATTTTAAAATGTATTTAATTTTAATAAATATTTTATAAATTAAAAATAAAAATAAATAAAATTTGATTTATACATGTGTAAGAAAAAAAAATTATTATTATTCTTATAGTTTAACACAATTTTGTTTTAACATTTTAAAATATTAGGAATTTGGCTTCTGTGATCCATAAAATTGTGTATAAAATCTTTCGGGGAAAATCACATTCCAACAGATTTTGTCAACGTGTTTCGAACTAGCTAGCTATTGTGGTTCATCATCAGGACAAGATAAGAAATCTGATCTGTCAGAGTTTCTTATTTATTTAAACTGTGTCCTAGATTAGATTTCTTATCTTGTCCTGATGATGAACCACAATAGCTGGTTCGAAACGCGTCGACAAAATCTGTTGGAATGTGATTTTAGCCCAAAGATTTTATACACAATTTTAAAATATTATATATTTAGTAAATTTTTATTTTAATATTTTTCGATAAAATTTTAAAAGATAAGTGAATTATAATGAATAGATATATGTATAAATTACAAATTTTATACTTATAAAATAACAAAATATAATAAATATTTATATTTTATTAAAATGAAAATTAATTTTTTTTAATAATTTTTTAAATTTTAATTAAAATATATTACTTTATAATTATTATTTAAGTTAAAATTAATAGAAGATATATAAAATTGAATTATTTAATTTAATTCAAACTAATAAATTGAATATGTAAAATAAAATGAATAAATTAAATAGTAATAATTTTTTTTTTAAATTTTTAAACACATTAAAATAAAATATTTTATTTTTTATTTATCATTATTATTAATTTTTTTTCTTAAATAATATGTTGTAAAATTAATATACTAATAAAAAAAAAAATGATAATAATAAAAGTCATTGCCTATAAGGTAGCATAGATAGTGATGGGGTGTCCTCTTAAGTCATTCCATGATGTTAACAGTTAAACATATTGATGAATAGTATTATAAAATTATATTTCCTAGGAAAGCATTGTACACCATGAAATAATACAATACTTTTAGTATTATAAAATTATGTTTTTTAGGAAAGCATTGTACACCATGAAATATAATACAATAATTATATTAATTAAAAAAAAAAAATAATAAAATCTTGAATGATGGATTATACAAAGGTAAAGTAGATTGGGCTAATATTTGTCATTCCCATCCTAATCTTTCAGATTTCAAATTTTTAGATCTTAACTAGAAAAATGACTTTGGTAATGAATTAACTCTAGGAGTTATTGTATTTATTCACTTTGGTTAGAATTATTGTATTCATTCACTTACTTTCAATATAATGAGTCTTTGATTTACTTGCATTCATTCATGATGACTTTTTGATTTACTTTCAATAATAACACAAATATTTATTTTATAAGTGCATGTTATTTGATTTACTTTCAATAATAACAAAAATATCTATTTTATCAGTGCATATTTTTTTGAAATTGAAAAGAAAAAATACTCTTAATCTAATTTACTATTTATAACTAATTAATTGAGATCCAAATAAATGTTAAAATGTACGAATATCTTAAATAAATATTAAAATCTACAAATAAAAAAAGCTATTTACAAATATACTTTTGAAATTAAAAGAAAAAAAAAAGAAAAACAATTAAAAAATAACACAAAACAGAATCTAAACTTGGTCTCTAATCGTTACTAAATATATTAAAATTGAAAAATAAAGTGCAGTATCCACGGAGGGCGCTATCAAGAGTCTTCAAAAGTCAAATTTTATATTTGAAATCGCTGGGATTGCGTTGTGAATTCACTGCTAAATGATGGGTGGTGGTCATTGTAATTCCACGATATGTAACGGTCATTCTACAAAACTGTGGCAGATGTATATTCCATGTATGTACAAGCCGGTTTGCAGGTCCCATGTATTTTTTTTAATAAATAATTTTGGTAATTGGAAACTCGGCCGTCTATATAAACTGACAAGGAAGTCCTGCAATCAGGTTTTGATAATCTGCAATGGGAATAAGGGTTGCCCTCTTGAAGGAAACTATAACGACGACTTTATTCGGGAAATGTTAATGGGCGTGGACAGAAAGGAGACGCTGTGGTTGTGGAGTGTAAGAGCCTTTGAGAGTTCTTGGAAAAGATTTTTGTGGCTTTTTGCCAACCATGAAAACAACAGAAAATGAACCTTTCTCTTTTCAATTTGGGTATTTATAATCTGACAAGGATTTTCTATTTTCCTCGAATCCTATCAAAGATAAAGATATATGGAGATGATGAATACCACAACGATTTTCTATTTTCCATAAGCAATTTCTTTCATGAAAAACACCGGATCCAACTATCCGTAAACTTATTTTTTTCATGAAAAACACTGGATCCAACTACCAGTGAACGTACGGCTTGTTTTCGATGATCACCTAACAAGCAGATGTTCAAAAATCATTAATATGAAATAATGAAAGACCAAACGCTGAAGACTTATCATTGAATTCACGGTTCACAGATTCACAAATCCTTTGCCAATTCCATGGCCACCAATCGGCCAAAGTTTGGAAAGTCTGTTCCACTCTAGAACATACAAAGAGAAAGGGTTCCACTCGAGAACATACAGAGAGAAAGGATGAACCCGACCATCAGAGGTTGTGTTTTTAACAAATGAAACCCCTTTGTCTGAGTTTTCCGCCATTGGTAAGAGGCTTCTCAGAGGGCTTGATGTTGAACCGAAAGCTTGTACTTCCTGCGCAACAAAACAGTGAGTAAAATTCGTAGAGAAAATGGGTTCTCAAATCTAAACTTACCTTTTCAATACCAGCTCAAAATTTCACAAATTTTTTTATTTCTTCAATTTAATCCGGATCCCATCGAAACACAATCAATAAATAGTATCCCAGATGCCCGTAACAAGAAAACTGCACCACTCGGCACAAAGTTGGAATTTGCTTCTGAGTCTTCATAAACGCCATGATTTAAAAATAAGATTGCGTACAGAGAATCATACACACCCACATTTCCGAGATCCTTCTGCTGAATGGCTGGAAAATCGATCCGGAGGAAATAATTTTGAGAATGGCCACCACTACCCAATTGGGAGTATACAAGGCCAAATTCAAAATAGAATTGGCGAGAAAATTTGAAAAATTGGTGGGAAAATTCAAATCTCGGTAGATGTTTAAATTAATTCACTTCAGTCCATCATGCACATGGTGGATGACGCATCTCGCATGGGCATAAGTGATGGATGGATGGTGAATCTTGGTAATCACTAGACATCAACCCATTTCCCGGAAAGTCTGTCCACGAGTTGACAGTCAGAACAGATGTCAGAGTTACTGTCCTTAAGGCTTATTAATGGGTCTATAGACTTGAAAATATTGGTTGCCGTGGAGTATATCGTCTTCTAATACATGGAACCTTACTGGAGATTCATGCACTGGACAAGCCATCGATAGTACGCCCATTACCGATAGTTCTCTGAATCCTGCATTCAAGTGTAACTGCAACTTCAACAATGGATCCACTTGCCATATTACTAAAATGTAAGAAGTTCTCTGGGATCGGCCTATTTAATTTTTTTTAGGTTCTTAGATTATCAGCTTAAATTCGATTCAATGGAGTGCATGAAGTGCTCTTTATTGATTTTAGATGTGAGCTCATTTCAACTCAGAATTGCAAAATTTAACCCATTGGCGGCCTTCTTTCTCCGAAGAAAGTCAATCAAAAGGTCACGACGG
Source organism: Pinus albicaulis (assembly GCA_034641835.2). Taxonomy (NCBI): domain Eukaryota; kingdom Viridiplantae; phylum Streptophyta; class Pinopsida; order Pinales; family Pinaceae; genus Pinus; species Pinus albicaulis. Next base: position 37,811,896 of record MU968363.1, read on the forward strand.
GACAAATTGCAGCAGAACTGGCTAACCTGACTTACCTTTCGTATCTGTAAGACTGTTTTTGATTTTTCAGTGAAATTGAATACTCGTCTGTCTAATGGATGCAGGGATTTGTCTTTTTTCCTTTTGTATTTGTAAGACTGTTTCTGATTTTTCAGTGAAATTGAATATTATTCTGTCTAATGGCAGCCGGGGTTTGTCTGTTTCCCTGTGGAAAAATAACTCTGTTTATGATTTTTCAGTGAAATTGAATACTATTCTGTCTAATGGCAGCAGGGGTTTGTCTGTTTCCCTGTGGAAATTAACTCTGTTTCTGATTTTTCAGTGAAATTGAATACTATTATGTCTAATGGCAGCAATGGTTTGTCTGTTTCCCTGTGGAAAAACAACTAACATGTGATGGCTTTGGTTTCCAAACTCTTGACACAGAAATCTCTGGAATTTTTATGACAGAAACTTGTCACAAAACTATTTAACAGGACCAGTACCTGCTTTCTTGGGTAACCTCACACGCCTGCTGTACTTGTGAGATTCTCCCCCCTTTTGTTCTATGTTCTTTAGCAGGAACTTCTCTTTTTCCTCTGTTACCTAGGTAGAGTTTGTTGATCTGCGTCTTTCATATATGCCATACTACTTGAAATCATTAATTATTACTAGGAGAATCGATTTATCTGCAACCAAGTTGCTACACTGATATTTAATTACATTCATTGATTCAGATCCCTTGGAATAAATAGTTTATCTGGCCCTGTTCCAAAGGAGCTTGGAAATCTTCAAAAATTGATTGTGTTGTAAGAGATTCCCTCTTTCTTTCTCTCTCTGCACAGATGCATATTTATAGTATAGGAAGCTTCTCTGGTTTTCTCCGTTGTGCCATTTGTTTTTTAGTTCTTTCCTTGCATTCTTCGCACCTGTGTTGATTCTATTTTCGGTCAGTCGACGGATTCCCTATCAGCGCAATTTGTTTGATTTTTAGGTTGATTTGAGTAAATTTCCTTAAATAGAGTTTCATGGCTATTCTATCTGTGCATAGAATGTTTATTTTCTTACATGCTGCCATACATGCTGAGTATCATTAATATAAGTTTGAACTGTCAACGCTACTCGTCTTTAAACCATGCTTCCGCCTCTCATCAATTCTGTAGTTTCTAACAGCGTAGAACACCATCAAACATCCAAACGAATTTATAACATCCCAATTAACTTAACCGTTGTGTCATCCACAGCTCCCATCGCAACCACCAAGCCCGTCCATCATCATGTTCAAGCTGTCATCACTGATTTGGCTTCTCTATTATTATTGTTTTAATAACCTTTATTTTTAACAAAGAAAAATGTTGACCAAAGTTTTCATGTATATCCTCATCAAATTTCATTCTTAATGCGAAGAAAGTTCTTCTTTAAAATTTTATAGTTTATTATTTTATTTAGATTTTCTAAAAATTTGTGTTGATTATTTTAATTAACAATTAATTAGTAATTGCACTATTTGTAAAGATATGTCTATAAAATTATTAAATTGAAAAAATTATCCTTAATTTCCGTAATCAAATAAATAATAATTAATATATTAAAATTATTATTTTTAGTTATATATTTATTTTGAAAAATTTTTATTTTCATTTTCATAATCAAATAAATAATAATTAATATATTAGTGTGTTACACATTGTATTGGTCAAATTCATATATTTTGAGATAATTGTATTTATATTCGTATCAAAGTGAATATGAGTAAAACATTAAAAGAGTAAAATACTTAGAATGAAAATAAACACTTACAAAAATTACACTAATCACCAACAACCCATTAAAATAAGTTTTCTAGAAATATATTCAAATTCTTATGAATATATTCTATTTTTTTAATAAATATATTAAAAAATTTCAACCATATTCTAAAATCTATATTCAAATTCTTATGAATATATTCTATTTTTTTAATAAATATATTAAAAAATTTCAACCATATTCTAAAATATATTGAAATAAAAAACTATATTGTAAATTTACATCAAGTGGAGCTTTGAAAATTTTGCACACCTCATTTGCTGCAGCATCATTGAAATTTTTGTCATTTTCTAAATACCCAATATTCAAGTTTAAGTTTGCAACGGGAGTAACATTATGAAAAGTCGTGGTTGCATTTTATACTATGCCAGATATTATAAGAATGATGATTGACTTATATCATGCATTGATTGAAGTTGAAACTCAATGGACATGCTAGAAAATAGAAATCCTCCATGTGAATAACATTTCCATGTGAATAACATTTCTATTTGCAGTAACATAAACCCATGTTATTTGTTTTCTTAGAGATTTGCGTGCAAGTAATGTCATGTCATGAATCGTCTTTTGTGGTTGGGATATTTTAGAAGTACCATTATAGTTCTTATTTAATGATTATTTAATATAATTTGTATTTAATGATTATTTAATAATGTCAGTAATAATTAAATCAAATTATAATTATATTATTAAATTATTAAATCTCAAACTTTAAATTTAGTTGGATTATAATTTTTTTTATTAATTGTATATGTTTTTTCATAAATTTCTTTATATTTATTTGAATTGTAATTATTATTACATTATTATTTTAAATATCTTTTATACAATATTAATTCATCATAGTTCTTTTCGTGGGTGTATTATTTTTAGTGGTATGCTTTTGGAATCACAAACCAATAATAAAATAATTTTTTATACAATTTCAATAAGTTTTGAGTTTTGGTGTCTTTGCTATAGTTTCAAGTGACACATGCATTGTCCTTAAAAAACTTGGGATACAAAATACTTTAATAGATGGTTACACTTTTTTCTTTAAATCTTACCCCGTACATTTAATGATTTTTCCCAAGTGAAATTCCATCTATTTAATTAAAATTAAAGTTTTTAAATAAATTTTAAAACTTTCTTTAAAGAGAATTTTGCAACCTAATTTATGGTTAGAGTCATGCATTTGCTTATATTTTTTGGTTTAAATATATATAGATTTCCACCACATATAATAGGTTTTGTTTTAAATTTACATAAGAAAACAAAAAGTATTTACTACTTTCATTTTATTATTTTTTCACTTATTTCATCATTTTGGATATTAGATGAAAAACCATAAATTTTCAATTGAAATATTATAAGTTTATGTTAGATATAAAATATATTAGAATTTTATTAATTTTTTTCACTTTTTCTAATATATAGGAAGCCTATCATGTTGTATATTAATGCATAATGTATATTTAAAAAAAAAACAAAAATGACAATTGAAAATATATTTAAAGGAAAAAATAAATAAATTACTGATATATAATATGATGTAACATGTGTACATGTTGGAAGAAATGAAATATTATATATATATTTTTATTTTTAAAGATACCTTATAAACAAAATACACATTAATATACAAGATGAATGTTGTCTAGAATTTGGAAAAAGTATTTTAAAAAATAGAAATAATTAATATAATTTATATCTTACATAAATTTACAATATTTAAATGACAATCCAGCCAAATGTAAATTGCTTCTCCTCCGTATGTGAAATACAAATGCATACAAAGGGTTGTCATGACTAAAAAGGATCAAACTCTTCAAACGAAGGGTTTCAAAAATAACCTTGTATTTTAATTCATCTAAACTAATTAGTAATCCAAGCAAGAAGATTTTTCCAATATTTTATGACTAGCTTGAGTTGAGTCACTAATGCATGTGATGGAAATTTCACACTCACTTATACACATTCTCAGTGTTAAAATTTCATTAATAATATTTCTTCACAAAATTAGTAGTTACTATACCCACATAAAGTTGTCCTCCAGCTTTATAGCCAGGGAATTTATGAGCATAACCTCAAATTTCTTTTGAATCTAGCAAAAATGAGCCCTTTTAGGCATCAAAAACCAATGAAGACAAAGGGTATTTGCTAAGGAAAACGAGGAAGAGGTTACATGTCAAGAATAACTTAAGTAATATCAAGATAACTATAAGTTTCCTCCATGTAGCAGCTTCAAGTGTACTCATCTCCCTTGCAACGTGACCCCATCCTAACCTTTTAGGACCTGGAACTATTTCTAACACACATGTTGTGTCACTTTGCCATGCATTTTGGCATACCATTCACCATAAATCATTATTTTTTATCAACTCATAAGGAATTTTCAAACTAATCCAAGAGATTCAACATCTCTGAGTGTCAACCACAACAAAAAATTTATGCTTTGGTACCACTTAAGCTAACAGAGCCTGATATTTTTGGTATTTCACCTAATATGCATGAAAAAAGGCTTGATTTTCCTGAACCAATAGTTCCACATACAACAACCCTCGTGCCTCTCTCTATTTGGAAATCTAAACCTCTTATAGTTGGACTAGAGGAATCGTGATTCCAAGAAAAGATCCCTCCTTGGATTTGAATAGCAAAGTCCATTGACTCCTTTGATACATTTTCTACCCCATCATGTTGCAACTCTTCCTCTTGCAGAAAGGCCACGATACGATCTACTGATACTTTAACTTGAGCAATCTTAGTGATTAAGCTAGGAAGCATGCATATAGCTCCCCGAAGTGTCCCAAAGGTTGCAAGCGCAGAAAGAATTCTCCATGTTGTCAAAGGCACTCCTATAAGCATACATATAACAAAATTTAAGGCACTCTGATATGCATACATGTACCAAAAGTTGCAACAGAGACAAATGTTGTTCCAACAGAGAAAATAAACCTTGTGATGGTTGATGCGTAAACATACTTTTGTAGCCAACTATATTCTGCATGCCTCAATATTTCAAAGATAGTTATAGAATATTTATTAATATACTTATAGCATATTCTTTAATTACAATTGGTTCGTGCAATTTGATTTGTTGTACTCATAACATTCCAAAATTTGATCATGTGTTTTCGCACGTTTGCATTAATGCATCTGTCATCTCAAAGTGGTCATTCATCCAATAATGTGTATTCAAATGTTGTTTGGATAAACTCATCTTTATATTTTATTTATCATATTTTATTGGTAGTGTAAATAAAATAAGTAAATTTAAAATTTACTATATAATTTAAATTAATTATATAGTAGATTTTGGCACGCAGGATATCTACAGTTTTCAAATTCATGATAATTACTTAAAGCTGTATCGCGGGGCTATAATGTATATTGTGTTAGCACTTTTCACTCTCCTTCTGAAGCAGCTAATGGGTTCGACCTTTATCTAAGGCATCAAAGACTACACAGATTTAAGATCTCAACTGAAGCTTTCGGAGGAGAGCGAAATAATGGCTCAGTTTCCTTTCTAAAGCAGTGACATACGATGAAGCAGTGGGAAGGGGAAGGGGTTTGAAGTAGTTTGAAGGAAATGAAAGTGATTTTGATTCTCCTTACAGAAGCAGCGAATGGGTTCGGCCCCTATCTAGGGCATCAAAGACTACACAAAAATTCATCATCTCAAAGGTTAAAGCACAAAGCAGTGGGAAGGGGAAGGGGTTTGAAGCAATTTGAAGGAAATGAAAGTGATTTTGATTATCCCTATAGACCCCTATCTAGGGCATAAAATAATGCATAGAAATTTGTCATCTCAAAGGTTGAAGCACAAAGAAGTTTGAAGGACACCTTCCAGAACAAGCGAGAGTTGTTGGACTGCATCTATAATTTGTCTCACGGGTCTCGGGGTTCGGCTATGTCGTCTACAAGACCCAATTTCAAAATCTCAACCCTAAATATGCGTGAGAAGGAAGGCGGCTCATTGTTTTTGTAGCTGGAAGGTTATCTGAAATAGTTATATCAGGTGCACACATTCCTTATATTTTTTTTCTAATACATATCTACTGCTCATATATTTGTTGACAAGTATGAATAATTCACCGCATGTACCAAATATTGTCAAAGGTAGACCTAGCACAGTTACTCTACAGAGCCTTTATGAGTATATAGATTCTTTAGAGAAATGTAGAGAAGAAAGAGAAGTCAAGCTACAAACAGAGTTAGAAGCCGTGCTGGAAAATAAATTTACATCTCTTGAAGACAAGATCCAAAAAAATAGAAAATAAAATAAAACTATTGGAGAATAAAATGGAGACAATGGAGATTAGGTTACAAGTAATAGAAAAACAAAGCCAAGATATGAACCAAGCATCCCAACAAGGATATGTTGATACTTTTGAAAGTCTTCAAATGAAGGACATGATTAAAGAACTAGAAGAAAAAAGTTAATAACAATATCACCCTAAATAGTGTGGCAGATAAATTAGATATCAAACCCATTAAAGAAGAAATGAAAAAATTGATAGAGTTAGACCATGAACGTAATAAAAGGGCCTTGAACCTTCTAATATTCAGTTTGAAAGAGGAGGTAGACAAGGATACTTTAGCCAGAGCCTAGACAAAATTACATAATAGATTACAAATTGAAACAACGTGTCTCACAGAAGCAACAAGGTTGGGAAAATTAATTGAGAATAAAGGAAGGTTGATTTGGATAAAGTTGAGCTCTACTGGCCATAAGTATGACATACTTAGTAAAACCTCAAGTCTAAAGGGAACAGGAATATTTATAAATGAAGATCTCATTCCAGAAGATCAAGCAGTATTAAGAAAGGAGGTTCAAAAGGTAAAAGAAGCTAGGAAGGAAGGAAAATGGGCAATAATCAGAAATAGAAAATTAGTTATTCGAGATAGAAACCAAAAAGATAGTAATAAATAGCAATTCAACATGCTTGATATTCTTTCTTGGAACTGTTGGGGCTTTCCATGGAGCAAAGGGCCCAAGCTAAGTTGGATCTTGAATGAAGTTGATATTATATTTCTAGTTGAAACTTGGGAGCATGAAGAATCTAAGGTACCTAACATAGATGGCTTTACACTATGGTCAATCTGGAACAAGCGATCCTCCCGTAGAGGCATTGGGGGTATGGCTTGTTACATTAGGAAGAACATCTCCCCTCATGCTAGGCTTTGTAAAAAAGACCCTTACAACCAATATATTTGGATAGAGATTACTGACATTAATGATAAAAAAAACCTACATAGAAATCTGTTATTTTGCCCCTATCAATTCTAAATTCTATAAGAAAAATAAATTAGATAAAAATGGTCCTTACAATGGTTTAGAGAATGATATTTCTAGCCTAAGGAATGAAGGTAATATCCTCTTAATGGGTGACTTTAATGCTCGAACTTCAAGCAACCAAGCTATTATTCTAAGAAATTATTCCAACCCTAATCCTCTTTGGTTAGAAGAAGACCTTACTCTAGCTAGCCAGTACAAAAGAAGCTCTGAAGATCGATGGGAAAATTTGTTTGGGTCTGAGCTAGTCAAGCTATGCAGTGCTTAAGATCTCATAATTTGCAACGGTCTAAAGAAGTGGCCTGATTCTAGCCAGATAACTTGTATCCATGGGCTCGGTAGTAGCATGGTTGACTATGTTATTTATGATATCCCTTTATTTAACGAAATAATAAATTTTGACATCTTAAATGACCACGAGCCTGACTCAGATCATAGGCCTTTAATCTTTACTCTCAATTTTTTCATGCATAGAGATCCCATAGAAGATAATCCTTATAGCCAAAAGAACTTAATCTTTGATAGAAATAAAAATGATCTTTTTCTAAATGAATTAAAAATTAATTTTCTTCCTTTATCTAGTATATACAACATAGAATACCTCTATCATAATTTTACTACGACCATCTCATATTATATTAACAAGTTCTCAATTGAAGTTTCAAGTAATAAAAGAAATAACAAAACCAACCCATGGTATGATAAAGATTGTAAGAGTGCGAGGAGAGAAATTAAGGAAGTTGTTGATGAGTATCTTAAAATTGGCAAGATAAAAATATACAAATCCATGACTAAAAGGAAAAAAATTCAGTATATTCATAAAATAAAAGAAAATCTCTTACACCTCTCTAAGGTAGCTCCTACGAAATTCTAGAGGCAGATTCTAACTAGAAAAACTAAAGATAATAATAGAATTGTTTTACACGACTGGAATTCCTATATTAAAAATCTTTATGAATCTCCAAATGTCATAGATAACTTTGAAACCCCACTCAAAACGGAAGAATTTTTCTCATTAAAAGACACAGAGTTTGGGGTTAAGCGCCTGGAAAATGGAGAAGCTAAGGAAATTGAAGGTTACCATGAAGAAATATTAAAAATGGGAGGTCCTGTCCTCATCCCTCACATCTATAAGCTTTTCAATCAAGCAGTCAAGCTAGGTTTCCCTAAACCATGGACTCAGAGCCTCATTATTCATATTTTTAAAAGTGAGGATACAAATAACCCTCTAATTATCGTACAATTATGATTAGCCTTCTCTTAGCCAAGCTATATGGTACTATTATGGAAAAGAAGATGAGCATGTGGATTGAAAGTGAAGGTAAGAGGGCTAAAGGCCAAGCAGGTTTTATAAGGCAACAGTCAACAATGGACCACCTCGTTATGCTTAGGATCATTGTGGAGGAATGTTGCAATGATAAATCCAATATCTTTTGTTACTTTGTGGACTTTAGAAAGGTTTTCGATATGGTGCCCATAAATAACCTATGGAATATATTAGAAGAGCTAAAGGTTCCTTTCAAGTTGAGAGATGTCACTATAAGGTTATATGATAATGGAATTGCCAAGTTTAAGAGAAATGAGGGGTGGTCGAAAGATATTAAGTGTAATATCAGAGTTAAACAAGGTTTCCCCCTCTCCCCTACCCTATTTGTAATTTACATCCACAAGCTAGAAGGTTATTTAGAGGAAGCAGGTTGTGTTGGCAAGATCTTAGCTAGAACAGTCATCATCCTTCTTCTATATGCTGACGATATTGTTCTTCTCGAAAGGTGCCCGTCTGATCTTTATAAGCAACTAAGACTTCTTAAGGATTTCTTCTCTACCATGGGTATGATTGTTAACACTGACAAAACAAAAGTTATGATTATCAAATCCAGGAAGGACACTTACGCTAATTTTGTGTATAACAACAGCAACTTGGAGGAAGTGTCTTGTTACAAGTACCTAGGAATTGATATTCATCACAAGCTCAACTGGAACTATAAAATTGAGAAAAGGATTAATGGAGGGTGGAAATATTATTTTGGCCTTGAAAAAATTATAAAGCAGCAAACCTTGTGATGTGGGATAAAAAGAAACTCCTCTTTGAAACTTTAGTCACTCCTGTTATCTTGTGTCGATGTGAGGTTTGGGGTTGCGACATCTCTAGAGAATCCTGGAGAAATATTGAGCAAATATAGAAGCATTTTATAACATATAACCTCAAAATTTAAAAAAATACACCCTATCATATTCTCCTTATAGAAGTGGGTCTTTCTCCTATCGAGAGCCTAGCTATGACTAGGCTCCTGTTGTATAAGCACAAAATCAATACCGTGGGAGACCATAGACTTCCTAAGCTAGCTTTACATTCCATCCAAAACCACTGGAGGCTCAAATGAGGTTGGTATAAAGATACCAGTGCCTGTTTAAACCATTGGGAGATCGACGAAAATGTTGCATTGCGAAATATTAATAACATTAAAAATATTGTTACTTTTAAGTTTAAAGAGAAAATGTGGTGTGAGAAAGATTTAGCGGCTAAAATAAAATTAAGATATTATAAGGAGGTCATCAACCCTACTCTAGAAGATCAAAAGTATCTCTTTGTTTTAACTAGCTCAAAGAAAAAAAATAATATAGCCAAGATAATCATGAACTCTCATGAGCTCCATAGTGAAACAATTCGTTGGGTAGCTCCTAAAACACCATGGGTGGAAAGGCTTTGCCATTTCTATGAGAATATGAACATTGAGGATGAAAATCACTTCCTATTAGAGTGCCCTGTGTACACCCACATTAGATCTCAGTTTCATAATCTTTATTGCAATACCGACCTTCCTAGCCTTTTAACATGTCAAAATTATAGTGAGCTCGGGATGCTTCTCTCCAAGCTCTTTAAGCATAAGAGTACAATTTTAAAGCAAACTAAATCATTTGTTTCTTTAGGTCTGATAGACCAAAGTTTGGTCTCAGTGGACGTTAACCATCATCATCATCAAAAATACAAAATAATATATATATATATATATATATATATATATATATATATATATATATATATATCTCAAAAAGTAATTATATTATTTATGTAATTATGTTTTTTTTAAAATAAATTTGGAAATGATTCTTAAAAAACATTAATTACGATGTAAGGCATCCCTCTTTGAAAACAACTCCCCTAGCTGCCACTGTGTCCATGTTTGAGCCATTGGATCAAATGTTAGATGATTGAAATGTTTTAGGCCATTAGATCCACAAGTAAATAGTTCTATATATGTTTTTTATAATGTTAGTTTTTTTTTCTTTTTCATAAGTTAGATTGAATTTAGGTTTTGGTGACTTTTTCAAATTACACAAAAATAAAAATAAAAGTAAATTAAATAAAAAGATTGACATAATGTAATGAAAATTTTAACTAGGTCAAGATACAATAAAAGATAAAAATAATAAAATAAAATAATACTAAATTATAAAAACAACCCATGGTATTCATGTGGAATGTAGTTTATCTAAAGGGGGGAATTAAGATGGGCTAACTCTCGATCTACCAAGAGCCAAGTGGGATCAAATAACTTCATATGCAAACCTCATTGATCCCTGTGATCGATAATATAGATCTAAACTAATTATTTAATAAAATTATTTTTAAATGTTTATAACCATTATTCTTTTAAAATTTTACTTAATAAATTGTATCTAAATTTTCATACATCCAAATATACATAGTTTTTCTTGTTCTATATTATTTTTGTTACAACTATTTTATTATTCCAAAAATACATGGTTTTTTTTGTTATATATTATTTATGTTACAATTGTTTTATTATTCATGAGTAGTATTTTTTAATATATAAAAAATTAAATTAATAATGAAATTTTTTTAAATATGTGATCTTTTTTTTATCTTGAGAAATAATGATGAATATTCATAATTCTCATTTCTTAAATAACACGAAATTTACCTTTAATTACTTAATTGTAATAGTTTGTAACTTCATACATACTCTTTTTTTTTTTTTCCTGTTAATAAATAACAAATTTCTTTCGTTAAAAAAAACAATATACATATCTTTAATTACCTAATTGTAGCTAAAAGAATCTTACATATTTTTTACTTTATAATAATAAACAATTTTCATGTAATATGATGTCAAACTTACTCAACTTTTTATTCTCAAATTTTAAACAAAGTTTTTCACTACATAATTTTATCTTTTATAATTTTTTTATTTTTCAATTCCAAACAGAACTTACAAAAGAAAAAAACCACTTAGTCTTTAGTGTAGATTATAGTTTTACAAAATTGACACTATGTGATTAACAATAGAGTAAGTTGAGACAACCCTAAAGGGTTTTTTTGTATAATTTTTATCATAACCTTTCCCTCCATATAAAATATAATGTAGAGTCTTCTGAAGAGAGAGTATATTCTAGTTTATAACTCGATCCACAATCAAAGAAAATGGATAGGGAATTCACAAGTTATTAGTTTATAACTTGATCCACAATCAAAGAAAATGGCTAGGGATGTCAAAAGTTATCATTCGCACAGTGATGTATAGACTTTCTCAGTTGAAATGGATCCTAGTAGATGCATGGTGGCCAGAGACACTAAAAAATAGAAAAAATATATCTGTTATGACATCCATATTGTCTACAAACCATCCAAATTTCCCATCTTATACAACAATTTCTAACAATAAACACTCAATTTACTCTGCAATTTTTGAAACCCCCACCCATGATGGGGAGATCACACTGTAAAATCAAATGTTCCTCTAGTTTTTTTAAAGGGTTCATAAACAAAATAGACAACAAGAAAGTCAATATTGTGGTATAATCACTGATTTTTGAATCATTGTGAAAAACAAAACATCACATTAGCTCACAAAATATATCTAATGCTATAAGGATCTAAGTGATAATAAAGTTTTGAATCATGATAACTAGGTGAAAACCAAAACTAAGTTGTAGCCACAAGCAAAAAATCACAAAAACTCACAAAATATATCCAAGGTTGCAATGAACCCCAAACATAGTGATGGACCTCATGAGAATTTTAGTGCACATAGAACAACACCCTAAAAATTCTATACTCTTGATCAATTTAGAATAACCTAAGATGTGTAAAATATTTTAATTTAAAACTATATTTGTAATTATAAAATATAAAACTATAAATTAAATTTGTGAATTTACTTTGTATTTTTTTTCTCATGTTTATAGAGAAAGACTAAACCAAGTTTGGAGTTAAGAAAATAAACCATAACATAAAGAACAATATCTCCTTCCAAATATGTCTCCATATTAAAATGACATGCACTTTCTTGTATACCAAGAATATTGTTCTTCATATACAATTTCTGATAAGCGTGCAATTGGTGATCCAATATGTAGATCAACTTGGAGTAAACTCTATTTTTTTTAATAAAAAATCTCTTTATTTACATCTATGTTAGATATATTGTACTTGAATTTATTGAAAATATCTTATTTGAGTTACATGCTCATTTCATGCTTGTTTCAGAGGATTATTAATCACCAAAGGATTTTCACCCCCAATTTCTTATTTCAATATCTATAACAATTTTTTTTTTTATATATGTGAACAGATTATGTTGGTTTATATATATATTTTCACTCCCAATTGCCTATTTCAAAATCTATAAAAGAAAATTCTGGTCGATAACTCTTATCATCGATATCTTTGAAACCTCCATGACCTGCTTCCATGGAAGCAAAATTTGCCTTTCATTCCTTCACGATGGCCGTTTCTCTGCAACAATTTATTTCTTCTAGGCTACTTTTTCTTATGCTATTTCCTTACGGTGTTTCTTTTGCAACATGTGGTGCAATTTCTAGTTTATAATTATTTTCAAAAAATTATCTTAAAAAATCTTCAAGCATACCTTAAGTAAGATCATATATATTCGTTATGCAAAACGTTTAGAGTAAAATATATTATTTCTATTTTTCAACATTTTAGGAATTTAGAATTAAGAATATAAAAGTTAAACTATTCTAAAGTTAAAAATAAAGAGAGACGTTAAACTTTTTATAAACATATAAAATTCTATTTTAAGAAATTATCAGGTGTTCTCATGTCTTATGTTTTTATCATTATCTTCTTTTTTGATCAATTCATTTCCTTTTCTTGCGAACAATTGCTGCATTAAACTCACTTTCTCAGAAGTGGAGTATATCGTCTTCTAATACATGGAACCTTACTGGAGATCCATGCACTGGACAAGCCATCGATAGTACGCCCATTACTGATAGTTCTCTGAATCATGCATTCAAGTGTAACTGCAACTTCAACAATGGATCCACTTGCCATATTACTAAAATGTAAGAAGTTCTCTGGCATCGGCCTATTTAATTTTTTTTAGGTTCTTAGATTATCAGCTTAAATTCAATTCAATGGAGTGCATGAAGTGCTCTTTATTGATTTTAGATGTGAGCCCGGCCAAAGTGGCCTCTTTTCAACTCAGAATTGCAAAATTTAACCCATTGGCGGCCTTCTCCCAGGAAAGTCAATCAAAAAGTCACGACGGGACAAATTCCGGCAGAACTGGCTAACCTGACTTACCTTTCGTATCTGTAAGACTGTTTCTGATTTTTCAGTGAAATTGAATACTCTTCTGTCTAATGGATGGAGGGATTTGTCTTTTTTCCTTTCGTATCTGTAAGACTGTTTCTGATTTTTCAGTGAAATTGAATATTATTTTGTCTAATGGCAGCAGGGGTTTGTCTGTTTCCCTGTAAAAAAATAACTTTGTTTCTGATTTTTCAGTGAAATGGAATACTGTTCTATCTAATGGGAGCAAGGGTTTCTCTGTTTCCTTGTGGAAAAATAACTCTGTTTCTAAATTTTCAGTGAAATTGAATACAATTCTGTCTAATGGTAGTAGGGGTTTGTTTGTTTCCTTGTAGAAAATAACTCTGTTTCTGATTTTTCTGTGAAATTGAATACTATTCTGTCTAATGGCAGCAGGGGTTTGTCTGTTTCCCTGTGGAAAAACAACTTACATGTGATGGCTTTGGTTTCCAAAATCTTGACACAGAAATCTCTGGAATTTTTTTGACAGGAACTTGACACAAAACTATTTAACAGGACCAATACCTGCTTTCTTGGGTAACCTCACACTCCTGTAGTACTTGTGAGATTCTCCCCCCTTCTGTTCTATGTTCTTTAGCAGGAACTTCTCTTTTTCCTCTGTTACCTAGGTAGAGTTTGTTGATCTGCGTCTTTCATATATGTCATACTACTTGAAAGTTGAAATCATTAATTATTACTAGGAGAATCGATTTATCTACAACCAAGTTGCTACACTGATATTTAATTACATTCATTAATTCAGGTCCCTTGGAATAAGTAGTTTATCTGGCTCTGTTCCAAAGGAGCTTGGAAATCTTCAAAAATTGATTGTGTTGTAAGAGATCCCCTCTTTCTTTCTCTCTCTGCACAGATGCATATTTATAGTATAAACATCAAATTTAGCAGTAAATGGCAAAGGGAAAAAACTGTCGAACCATTTATAGTTGAACATTTTCCTACTTATCCTAGTGATTTCCTTTTTGCATGGAATGCATATATGCTATATCTCTGAGTTTGAGAAGATATAACAAGCTGTCAGTTCAGTTCCTTGTAGTCCAACAACTTCATTCCGTCTGTGTGTATTTACATCCCTTTATATCATATAAGTGGTATCACTTAAAGCAACAACCAAATAAAGAAAAAAGGAATTATTTCTCAATTAAAGCAACAACAAAATAAAGAAAAGAGAAATTAATTCTCACTTGAGGGATTTTATCTTCAGAAGTTTTGAAGACATGAATTATTTCTTACATCCCTTTATATCAGATAAGTGGTTTCCATGATCACTAAAAGCAACCATAAAATAAATAAAAAAGAAATTATTTCTGACTTGAGGGATATTTTCTTGAGGAGCTTTAAAAACATATAATCACTTCTTACTTGCGGGGTTTTATCTTCAGGAGCTTTGCTTCAAATAGTCTTAATGGAACACTTCCGGAAGAGCTTGGGAACCTGACAGCATTGCAAGAATTGTAAGTCTGATTGAATTTTGTCATATCGATATAGATTTTCCAATGCGTTAATATGTGTGCATAAAATAATCCACACCTATTTCTTAGCAGTTGTTATACAATTCAATCATACTAATACTTTGGAGTTCGACTCCTCTACTGTATGTGGAAAATTCAGTGTTTCTGTGGGGTATTTGGGGGAATATAGTACCTTTCATTTAGCCTTGTTATCATGGCCTATACGAAGTTTCTTCTGAAGGTGAAGGATAGTTTCATACTGTGGACCAAACAAGTGAGTAAATTTTCCAAAGACAACAATATTTTCCCAAATGGTTAATCCCTACATTCGTCCTTTTTCTTTGGCCTTAGCAAGCAATAGTTATATAGCTCTGTAATTAGCTTCAAGAAGCTGGAGTTGTACTTGTTTCGCAATGTCCTTTAGGATCCTTCTTTTTTGGTTTCAAATGGATACATATGTTTGCAATTTTTTTATCCATGGCATTATAGTATTTGCAGTGTCTGTCAATTTAAGTGCTTACCTCCAATTGGCAATCAGTTTCATGTCATCTCCTTCCACAGAAGTTTTTATATACTACTTGGAGTTTACCGTGGCATTCTCCTCTCTAATGTTTGCTTCATGGCATTAAATCAATTTTGTTGGCTTTTTTTTCATAATTATTATGTTGTATCGAAAGCCAAAAAATATGTTTAATCTGGTGGGTTGTTACTTAGTTTGACTACCACATTACAGGTTTTGTTTGTTTATGTTATGCAGGAGTTTTACTTGGGTGTAGTAGATTACTGATATCAGTGTTTGGGTGAAGTTAACTACAATGCTGATCATCTAATTTCGTAAATGAGAAACTCACCAAGGAAGACATGGGCAGTTTATTTACAGTAGTTTGGTTCCTGTGGGAATTTCACCAATTGACACTTGAAAGCGGAAAGGCTTTAGCAATACATCAAAAACAATTTGAATGATCTTCAGATTTCAATTCCCGTAATCTATTTCATTGTTGATGCCTTTGATGTCGTATACTATATCTACTTGATACAGAGCATACATGAGGAATGCTATTATCTCCTTCCAATATGTATCAGATCACTGTCTTAGAAATTTCCACATAAACTATGCATGTAAGAATGACTGCAAATGGGATGGATTTAGAGCAGGAGAGGCCATGGTGAGAGTTGTTGGATTTTCTTAGAGGTTTTACAATTTCAAGGCATTTTGACAAAGTTGAACTAGTGTGTTAGACATATCAAACTAAAATTTCTCTTCTTTATCCTCATGAATTGTGATGCATCTAGTGTGGTAGTATGGCCATCTTCATTGGGAAGTTTCACTGGGGGCTTCTCTTTCTCGGCCTGCTTGTTCTTACCTCAGGGAGCCATTTCAACAAGACCTTCAAACTGGAAGAAGTAGTTTCAGAGAATTTTGCTACCCTGGATGGTTACTCCCATGCAGTGAGTCCAAATGGAAAGAGCTATTCTCTTAGTATTGAAAATTCACTTAGTATTTTTCCATCCGGAGATAAGTCTCCCTCATGTGAAGGAGATCTGAAAGGCATTGGTTCATTAAATACTAGTTGTCAGCTTAATACAACCCTCTACTTGGAGAAAGACCTCTTTATTTCAGGACGAGGTAATCTAGAGATCTGATCAAATATCAGTGTAATCTGTCCAATTGCAGGCTATCTGATTCATATCAATATTTCTGGTGATTTCAAATTGGGTCAGTATGCTTCTATTGTAGCTGGAACTATAGTTATAGATGCCCAAAATGTAAGTTTGGAGGATAGTTCATCTTTAAATACGTATAGCAGATCTATAAATAAAGATGTATCTTGTTATCTTGGCATCAGTGCTCATGAACGTCATTAAATCTGATATCGGTTAAAAGTGAAGGGACGAATATTGATAAACGTGTCAGATAAACGTTATTATCTGTCCAGAGCTTAATGTAAGATTAAATGGTTTAGAATTTTCAATCTGCTTCCACGCCTGTGTTTATTTGTATTCTGCCATTACTTCAAAAAATATTCATCTAGAAATTTATATCATACCCATTCTTTCCCTCTAATGTCATATTCATTTTTTCATTTTTTTCATATTCATTTTTCAATGTTACTCCATTTTATTTTGGAAAAATTTAATGTTTTTTTTTTTTTTTTTTTTTACCATTTAAATTTTAATTTTACCATTTATATTTATTATTTCTATAATTTATTTATTTATTACTATTTTCTGTTTATCAAAAAACAAAGATCAGATTGCTATACATATACTAAAGTAATGGTCTTGTCTTACATAATTTTCTGTTCTTACCATTGAAGTATCCTTGCAATTAGGAGCTGCAGCTATTTCATCAAATCTTCCAGTGCCTACAGTGGATGATCTGGTAGAGCAGGTGGCTGAAGTGCTGGATCACTTTGGGTAATTACAAAAAACATTATTAATACACATCAACCGATTTTTTCTCAAGTTATTACAGTTCAGGTTCACTTTTGATGCGCTTTTTTAAAAGTTTGACTAACTTATGATCTTCCATTAAAATTTGGTTGACAGGCTTCATGAGGTCATTTGTATGGGTGTGACAGCAGGGGCTTATATCTTGACATTGTTTTCAGTAAGAATAGAGACTGTAGATCAGTGATTTGTCTCAACTCTATTTCTCTGTTCTTTTCACTGTATTTTTCTCTATCTGGTTTTAAAGGAAAATCTCATCTTCTGTTGTAGATAAAATACAGGGAGCGAGTTGCTGGACTTATTCTTGTGTCCCCATTATGCGGAGAGCCTTCCTGGACTGAATGGTTCTATAACAAGGTTGGTTTGGCAAATACATTTTAAAATTGTTTCCTCTCTTTTAAATTGCCCTTGAAATTGAAAAGCAAGGTTGGTTTAGCAATTTTATATTTTATTTTATTTTATCTTTTCTTTCCTCTATTCTAAAATGGCCTTGATATTAAAAATTTTACTCTAACGTGGGAGCCCTTCAACTTGATGATAATCAATATCCGTCATCTTTTTTTTGGTTCAGTTGATGATCAATCTCTTTTATTTTTACGGTATTTGCAGCGTGGTCAAGGAAACATTGCTTCAACAATACTTTAGTGAGGTGCTTTCAATCTTCAGTCCTTTCAGAAATTTGAACGGTTTTTTTAGAAATAATTGTAAAAATTGAACATTATCTTTTATAGAAATAGTTATTAGGATGGTTAGAGTGGAATTGCCAAAGTGGTTGTTGATAATTTCATTTCAAAGTGTGGTTGGTAACAAGAATAACAAAGCAGAGCTTGGAAATTTATAACACTTGCCGATCTCCTATTAATTCAATAGGAATTGTGAAGTACTCAATCTGGGAAATTTGACATTGTGCAAGCTTGCAGAAGGGTTAGTTTTCTTTTTAAATGAATCTTGTTTGCTATTTCTGAATTTTTAATTCTTCATTGACAGTTTCTATCGAAAAATGGTTCCTATGGCATAACTCTCATTCGATGGTTATGATTGTAGTTGCTGGATTAGAGGCAGAGCAAAAATGTTATGCGGTTTTTAGGCATTTTGTTCGAAGTTCTAATCTATTGTTGGCTGTCTTTATTGAATAATAAACCTGCCGGAGGCACAAGCAGAGTTTTTCTTTTCTCTGTTGCAAATTTGTTTATTGGAATTCAAATGTGGTGTCTTTTTGTTGCTGGAAACGACATACTGGTACTATTCTTTAAACATAAGCCAAAATAAGCAGTCAATTTTGTTGAATGTAGCATATTGTGGTCCATCTGCAACAAAGCTAGCGCGCAAATGAAATTGCAATGGTGAAATAGTATGAAATAATTTATTTCAATTTTCAAACAGGGATATGCTTCACAAAAAGTTTTATTGTTTGGATAGCCCTGCAACTAAGAGATTCAACTAAGTTTTAATGTTTTGCATTGAACTTCAAAATTCGAGATTTTCCAATACATTTTCTCCTTCATGTCAAAAAAATACAATTACTTCAAATTAATAATTCACATACAATACTCCTATCGGCCTCTTTTTGCACCTTCTGGGGCAACAACTAGTTATGACATTCTTTTTTAATCGGTTCACCTTCCAGTGGCATCTATTCATCTGCTCTTTTTCGGATTAAGTGACATCTGGTCAAAATTTAATTGATTCAATTTTACAGTTGTGCCATTCTCCGCATGCAGTGATGCAGCCTGAGCATCAAGCATATGATGCTATAGATAATGAGGAAAATGCTCCAAATTGCACTCGGGATTCTTTACATTCTGTAAAACTGTAAATTTAACTTCACATTTGTCACAAATATGCAACTGTTCTTTCAAAATCCTTTAAATAAAGTCCCATCAGTGGAATCCGTTAAAAACAAATCGTACCAAATTGAGGTCTTCCCGAGCTATCACAGTGTTGTTAAGATATACGGACGAACGACGAGTTTCTCTAGACTTCTCTCTATGTGTAAAAAAACATCTAGGGTTTCAACACACATTTGAATCACATTGTGTTACAATCAATATCGTGAGTAGAAGCGGAATGTGAGCTTATGCCCAGGCTTTGCTTCAGCACCTTGTGATGGAGAATGGTAAGAGTTCAGTGTTGGAAAATGTTCACTATTTGGTGAATCAATATCAGATTCAATGGTTGTGGATATGTTGATTGAGTTTTTAACCAAGGTTAAGATGTTTGATCAGGTTATTGTAGTATTATTTCAATATCCTTTCAGAAGAAGATTCAACATACAACAGTTGAATCACATTGTGTTATAATCAATATCGTGAGTAGAAGTGGAATGTGAGGTTATGCCCAGCCTTTGCTTCAGCACATTGTGATTGTTGAAATATTTAAAATTCCAGAACAATAAATGGAGAATAAAACTCCCCTCTTCAACACAGAGAAAATATTAAAAATTTCTTCACTGGAGACAGAGTTTTCACTCTAAAAACTATTTCATTAAACTTCAAAAACTTGGTTACAAAATCTCCTCTGATTGAGGGAATACAAAGGAACTTTGACTGCTTCAAAACACAGTTCAAAACAAAACTCACACTCTAAAATTTCACTCTATCTGTGCATTTACAACTCACTGCTGTGTGTTGGAAAAATACTCTGTCTCTCCAAAAAATGAACGCACTGCTGTGCACTTCAAATTTTTTTTTACACTTTTCTATGTGTAAAAATAACACTTACAATACCATTGCTCACGGCCTTTTTTTTAACTTCCTTTTATATGCCACAACATATAAACATAAAACAATTTTTAAAAGAAATAAAATTTAAAAACTAAAAAACTAAAACCAAAAGGAATTGACTATGGCCCACGACCTCCCTTTTGAAACGTTCATATGATATATATATGTAAAACATATATTTTTTTTAACTTCCTTTTATATGCCACAACATATAAACATAAAACAACTTTTAAAAGAAATAAAATTTAAAAACTAAAAAACTAAAACCAAAAGGAATTGACTATGGCCCACGACCTCCCTTTTGAAACGTTCATATGATATATATGTGTGTGTGTGTGTGTGTGTGTGTGTGTGTGTGTGTGTGGACTGTATGCACAAAATTTTAAAAGAACAAACATTAAAAGAACTTTGACCACGCATTGAACCCGAACGTCAAACAAAAAATTAAACCATCCTTCAATCGATTTCGGGTGACAAAAGATCCTGCTGACATCACCAAAATTGTAATGCAAAATCACTATTAAATCCGCCTTATGATTTGTTCCGGGTCCGATTTTGGGCAGTCGTATGGAAGGCTGAGTATGACCCAAAATCTCATCAAATCCGCCTCAATAAAATTTCAGGTCTGGGACCACTGTCCTTCAGTTTTTAAACTCCTGCGCATACAAAATCAAATGCTCTGCTGTTTAAACAAAAATAGCTCTGTTTTGTGCATATACTTTGTTCTTTGTCAATACACAGGACAGGCGCCCGAAACATAATTTGACTGATCAATCAAAATGGCAAGCAGCTCGCGTACAGTAACCTGGAGATAGAAATGGAAGACGGCTCTGAGTACAGAGGTAGGTGAAAGTAATATTTCAACACTTCCCCTTACTTTCAACTGCTGGGTTGTCAGTCATACCCAAGAATTTCCTTAAAAACTCGAAACTCTTCTGTCCCAATGGCTTGGTCAGAATGTCTACAAATTGCTCCTGAGTTCTGCAGTGTTCCAAAACAATTTCACCATTGTTTACCAATTCTTTGATGTAATGAAACTTTGTGTCAATGTGTTTCGTTCTCTTGTGAAACACAGAATTCTTCGATAATGCAATAGCTGAGCTATTGTCACAATAAATCACTGTTCCTTTTACCTGCTCTTGGCACAAACTTCTTAACATCCTCCTCATCCAAATTTCTTGACACGCTGCTGCTGTAGCTGCCACATATTCTGCCTCTGCTGTAGACAATGCTACAATGGGCTGTTTTTTAGAAGCCCATGAAATGGCTCCTGAACCCATGTGAAAAACATAACCGGAAGTTCTCTTCCGATCATTTACACTTCCAGCCCAATCACTGTCAGTGTATCCAACTAAATCTGAATTTTCTAAAGCATTATATAAAATACCAAACCTTTTTGTACCTTTAACATACCTCAGAATTCTCTTCGCTGCCTGCCAATGTGCATCCTTTGGCTTCTCCATGAATCTGGAAATCAAACTAACAGCATGCATTATGTCGGGCCTAGTTGCAGTCAAATACATGAGGCTGCCAACTATGCTCTTATACAAGCTAGGATCAAAATCCTTGCTGCTATCCTCTCTGTTGAGTTTTAATCCCATCACTGTGGGAGTGATCGCTGCTTTGCTCTCCTGCATATTAAATCTTTCCAGCACTTCATTAACATATTTTTCCTGTGAGATAAAAATCCCATTTTCATCTTGTTCTACTTCTATTCCTAAGAAGTATTTCAACAAACCCATGTCAGTCATTTCAAATTCTTCTTTCATGACTATTTTAAAATTTTCAATAAGGCAATCGTCATTACCTGTGAAAATAACATCATCAACATATAAAACTACAATAAAAAATTTTCCATCTTTTTCTTTGATGTAGAGGGTGGGTTCTCCCTCACACTTTTCAAATCCATTTTCCAGTAGATAGGAATCTATCCTACTGTACCATGCTCTTGGTGCTTGCTTCAGCCCATAAAGAGATTTCTTCAACTTGCACACTTTGTGCTCTTGGCCTTTCTTTTCATAGCGGAGAGGTTGTTCAATATAAACCTCTTCCATTAACACTCCATTTAGGAATGCCGACTTCACGTCCATTTGGTAAACTTTCCACTTGTTTTGTGCTGCTATGGACAACACTGCTCTCACGGTTTCCATTCTAGCAACCGGTGCGAAAGTTTCCTCATAATCTATCCCATGCTTTTGCTTATACCCTTTGACAACAAGTCTTGCCTTGTGTCTCTCTATTTTTCTTTCAGCATTACTCTTGGTCTTGTAGACCCATTTAACTCCAATGACATCTTTACCTTTTGGGAGTTCAACCAAATCCCAAGTCTTGTTTCTTTCTATGGCATTAATCTCCTCATCCATAGCTTCTATCCATTTCTTATCCTTAATAGCCTCTTCAAAGTGGATAGGGTCTTCAACATGACAATATAAAGCAAACAAAGAATTGATACCTTCATTTGCTACCTCTTGTGCATAAATGTCATTCAAATTTCTGAACTTCTTACCTCTTTCACTAGGTGTACAAATGCTTGAAGAAGCACTTGAATTTCCTCCTTGTGGTGTGCTTGGAGAAGAACTCTCATTTCTCCTCAAGGGTGTCTCTTGCTGCTCTTGTGTTGGTGCTGCTATTTGGGGATGTATTTCAGCCAACTCATCATCATTCTCATCATGAGATAAACAATGTTTAACATTCATTGTTTTCTCTATGCTTCCATCCCAAGCTTCCTCCTCAATAAACTGAACATCTCTGCTCACAATAAACTTCTTGGTGGATGGGTTATATAACCTGTAGGCCTTGGATTCCTCACTGTATCCAATGAAAATACATTTCTCCCCCTTGTTGTCCAACTTCTTCCTTAACTGATCTAGAATGTGTGCATAAGCTACACATCCAAAAACCTTCATGTGTGTGACACCTTGCTTTGTGCCACTCCATGCCTCTTCCGACACTTTGTTCATCACTGCTTTTGTAGGGCACCTATTCAAAATGTATGCTGCAAAATGTACAGCTTCAGCCCAATAATCATTAGGAAAATGCTTTGCCTTTAACATACTCCTCACCATGTCCATTATGGTTCTATTCTTCCTTTCGGCTACTCCATTTCGCTGCGGAGTATATCTAGTTGTAAACTGCTTTTGAATACCATTTTCTCTACAAAAACATAGAAAATATTTAGAGATATACTCACCTCGTCTATCATTCCTTAGGACTTTGATATGCAGCCCACTTTGGTTTTCCACAAGTGCTTTGAAATTGCGAAACCTTTCAAACACTTCACTTTTGTTTTTCAAAAAGTAAACCCAAGTTTTTCTTGTAAAATCATCTATGAATGTTAACATGTAGTGGCTGCTAGCAAGCGATGGAGTTTGCATCGGTCCACACAAATATGAGTGGACAATCTCTAAGGGTGCCTTTGCCCTTATGCTTTTCTCGGAAGGAAAACTTTCTCTGTGTTGTTTCCCCAAGATACAACCTTCACAAAGGCTATCTGGTTTCTCTATCAATGGTAAACCTTTTACCATTCCTTTTCTGTTCAACAAATTAAGACCTCCAAAGTTGAGATGTCCAAATCTCAAGTGCCACAACCAATTTTCATCTTTTGGTTCGCTTTGGATAGCCTCTTTTGCCACTGCTGCTATCTTTTCTTCATTTTTCAGATCTTCTCTCATTCTAAGAGGGAACATCCTGTTCCTTGTCATCTTCACTTCAGCAATACATTGTTTGTTGGGTGGTTTTTCCATGATGGTACAAACATCATCCTCAAAAAATACATTATACCCCTTTTGAACAAGTTGTCCAATACTTAAGAGGTTACACTTCATTCCTGGAACATAATACACATCTGCGATGGATTTCTT
Source organism: Pinus albicaulis (assembly GCA_034641835.2). Classification (NCBI taxonomy): domain Eukaryota; kingdom Viridiplantae; phylum Streptophyta; class Pinopsida; order Pinales; family Pinaceae; genus Pinus; species Pinus albicaulis. Next base: position 37,836,045 of record MU968363.1, read on the forward strand.
TGCACCTTTCTTTGTTAAAACATTTACATTTCCTTTTCCCATAACAGAAACTTTGCTATCAGTTCCTAGTGTGACTTGTGACTTCACACTCTCATCTAGCATAGAAAACATTACTAAGTTTCCTATCATATGGTTACTACAACCGTAGTCTAGAAACCATAAATCTTCATTCTTTTCTTCAGCCATATTACAAGCCAAAAACAAATTATCTTGGCTGAGATTTTCTCTAGTGAAATTTGCACAAGTTCTATTTCCCATATCATGCTGCTTCTTTCTACATTCATTAGCATAATGACCATATTTTTTACAATAGTGACATTGGACATTGGACTTATCATACCTCTGTCCTTAAGCATTCTGCTGACCACTCTACTGGCTACTGCCTTGGCCTCGATGCTGATTTGGATTGTTTCCCCTTGAGCATTTGCTGGACTGTTCCTTCCACCTCTGTTTTGGCTTCTGCCTCTTCCTCTTTTGTTTCCTTTGCCTTGCCCTCTTCCTCGAAAGACATCTGGGTCTTAAAGGCATGTTCCAGAGATGATTTTTCACTTCTACCCAATCTCTGCTCATGAGTCATCAGTGATGCATGTAGCTCATCCACTGTGAACTCTGTGAGATCCTTAGTCTCCTCTATGGTGGTGACAATCACATCGAATCTTGAGGGTAGACTCCTCAAGAGTTTTTCCACCATCCTCTTATCTTCAAGAGTCTCTCCATGAGATCTTATTTGTGTGACAATTCCAATCACATGAGTGAAGAATGAGTCAATAGTATCTGACTCTTTCATACAGAGAGTCTCAAAGTCTCTCCTCAACAACTGAAGTTTTGTTGTCTTCACTTTTCCCATGCCTTGATAGGCTGTCTTGAGAGTTTCCCATGCTTCTTTGGATTTCTTGGCTGCTGCTATCCTCGGAAACACACTCTCATGCACTACTTGATACAATAAGAAGAGAGCTTTTGAGTCTTTCTTCCTATTGCTCTTCAGAAAATCTTTCTCTGCCTGAGTTAAATCCTCAAACTCTTCTTCATCTGCTGGCTCTTCAAAGCCATCCTCAACAAATTCCCATAAGTCTTGGGAGACAAATAAAGCTCTCATAGTTATTGACCAGTAGTCATAATTTTTCCCATTAAATTGTGGGAGGTGGATATTTCCCATACCCATACCAGTGCTAGCTCCAGCCATGCTACACTCTTAACTATGATTCAAAAAACACTTGACTCTGTATTTAAAATAACTGACTGTTTTGCAACAGTAACACAAAATCTGTATAGAGAAATACCTTTGGATTCTTCTTGACTGAGTCTTCACACTGCTGGAGAAGCTGCTGCAACAAAGAACTCCTTTCCTTCAGCTTATTTGATCTTCAAAGAGCCTGGACTAGCTCTGATACCATGTTGAAATATTTAAAATTCCAGAACAATAAATGGAGAATAAAACTTCCCTCTTCAACACAGAGAAAATATTAAAAATTTCTTCACTGGAGACAGAGTTTTCACTCTAAAAACTATTTCATTAAACTTCAAAAACTTGGTTACAAAATCTCCTCTGACTGAGGGAATACAAAGGAACTTTGACTGCTTCAAAACACAGTTCAAAACAAAACTCGCACTCTAAAATTTCACTCTATCTGTGCATTTACAACTCACTGCTGTGTGTTGGAAAAATACTCTGTCTCTCCAAAAAATGAACGCACTGCTGTGCACTTCAAATTTTTTTTTACACTTTGCTATGTGTAAAAATAAGACTTACAATACCATTTCTCACGGCCTTTTTTTTAACTTCCTTTTATATGCCACAACATATAAACATAAAACAACTTTTAAAAGAAATAAAATTAAAAAACTAAAAAACTAAAACCAAAAGGAATTGACTATGGCCCACGGCCTCCCTTTTGAAACGTTCATATGATATATATATGTAAAACATATATATATATATGTGTGTGTGTGTGTGTGTGTGTGTGTGTGTGTGTGTGTGTGTGTGGACTGTACGCACAAAATTTTAAAAGAACAAACATTAAAAGAACTTTGACCACGCATTGAACCCGGAAGTCAAACAAAAAATTAAACCATCCTTCAATCGATTTCGGGTGACAAAATATCCTGCTGACGCCACCAAAATTGTGATGCGGAATCACTATTAAATCCGCCTTATGATTTGTTCCGGGTCCGATTTTGGGCAGTCGTACGGAAGGCTGAATGTGACCCGAAATCTCATTAAATCTGCCTCAATAAAATTTCAGGTCCGAAAATTTCAGGTCTGGGACCACTGTCCTTAAGTTTTTAAACTCCTGCGCATACAAAATCAAATGCTCTGTTGTTTAAACAAAAATAGCTCTGTTTTGTGCATGTACTTTGTTCTTTCTCAATACACAGGACAGGCGCCCGAAACATAATTTGACTGATCAATCAAAATGGCAAGCGGCTCGTGTACAGTAACCTGGAGATAGAAATGGAAGGCAGCTCTAAGTACAGAGGTAGGTGAAAGTAATATTTCAACAGTGATGGAGAACGGTAAGAGTTCAGTGTTGGAAAATGTTCACTATCTGGTGAATCAATATCAATTCAATGGTTTTGGATATGTTGATTGGTTTTTTAACCAGGGTTATGATGTTTGATGAGGTTATTGTAGTATTATTTCAATATCATTTCAGAAGAAGATTCAAATACAACAATGGTTTTCTTGCAGAAAACAATGAAGGATTTGAAGGATTTCAAATCCGTGAGCTTGATACAAAAGACAATGATAAGGATTTCAATTCCGTGAACTTGATACAAAAGAAAATAATGATAAGGATTTAAAATCGGTGAACTTGATACAAAAGACAATGATAACGGTAACAGTTTTGATAATGTGGGTTTGGTGTTGAATGCTTCCAACAAAAGCACAAAAAAGAATCCTTCAAGCTTTAAATGCATTTGATATCATTTCTCTTTCACAAGGCTTTGATCTATCACATTTGTTTGAACAAAAATAGCTAAAACATGATAAACATGTCACATCTATTAAGCCCATTGCCAACATCAACATCATCTCAAAGTTAGATGAAATATCTAATCGTGAAAATTTCAACGTGAAGAAGGAAGATTACAAGGTGAAGATTCAGGGGTCTGTGGGATGCAGGAAAGGGAAACTATGTATTGTTGCAGAGATATTTGAGGTAAATCCTTCTCTATTTTTTGTGGAGTTGAAAAAATCTGATGGTGACACACTAGACTATGAGGGCTATGAGAAATTCTAGGAGTTGAAAAAATCTGATGGTGACACACTAGACTATGAGGGCTATGAGAAATTCTATGAAGAAAAGCTCAGACCTGGCCTCAAAGAAATTATCTGGGCTTGGCATGGTGATCCCATTTAACGCCAGTTTTCAAATTTGTGGACACAATGGTTGAAAATTTCACTAATGGTGATTATTCAAATCAATTGGCGAAAGCCAATATTCAGTTCCTTCTAATTCAAGTTTATTTCCCCTTCGTTCTTTGTAAAGTTCTTATGATTTATTTTTAAAAACAAACATGGACTTCTCTGTTAGGGTTCTTTGTATAGTTGCAGTGTGTTAAATATCTTCTGCATGTTTGACTTGTTGAGATTGGTGAGGACTTGTGTAAACCATAACAAAGATATGTCAGATTTTATCTTTAATCGTGACATTTGTGAACCAGTTTTCCTTTAATCGTGACTTTCGTGAACGCAAAGTTGTAGCTATGGGTTTTCCTTTCAACATTTCCGTTCTTTACTTTTTCTTTTTTTCCCGTTTCAAATGGTGGGTAAGGTTAGCTAGCCTGAAATTAAAGGGTGAAATGATAATGTTAGGAGTGTTAACATGGGTAACTTTGCAAGAAGCTCTTAAAAAAAAAGGTGAAATGATAATGCTAAGAATTTTAATATGGGTAACTTAGCTAAAAGGTGTAAAGTTTTTTTTTAAACAAATCCTCTCCATTTTTTTGTGATTGTTTACACCATAGAGAGAGTAAATACAATAAAGTAGTTTTCAAGCATTCGCTAGAAGTTTCATGATGGCTTAGGCTAAGAGAAAAAGAAATAATGAATTCAAATTAGTTTTGTTCTAAGTCGCTTTGAAGAATCTAGTGAAAGTTTCATAATTTGTTACATCCTGGAAGCTTCATTATTATAGTGACCTAAGTTTTGTAACATTGGTGGTCCATAGAGATATTAGAAACTAAAACCAATCCACATTCCATGTGCCATGTGCCAGGTTGTATAGTGTTTTCTAGATACATACATCACCATCCACGATAAAGCAAAAGATATAACATCACTATTTACCATAAAGCAAAATTGAAACAACACACTTATCATTTCCAACCAGCATAAAACAAAAAGTAAATTATAATGGGAGCACCACCAATACAACATCACTATCCCCCATAGTAACACAGGTTGGAGAGCAGGTATCCCATGCTCCCGCACTCTCGGGAGCTTTGGAGCTGTTAGGAAACTTTCCAAAACTGTTGGGAGCTTCAAAGGGTACTTTGGAGCTTTTTGGGAGCTTTACTACAACAAAATAGGAAACTTTCCAAAACTGTTGGGAGCTTCAAAGGGTACTCTGAAGCTTTTTGAGAGCTTTACTACAACAAAATTTGACATTTCTAGTACCTATTTTGAGCAGATTTTCACCTTTCGGGTACCTGTTCTGAGAAGAGAAGGTACCATTTATTTCAACAAAATATAGACAGTTGCTAGTCATTCCTTGGCAGCTTCTATTGCAAATCTTTAAGTTCAATAATTGCAAATAAGTCTATTTTTTGAAGTCTATTTTGAAGCTTTAATAATAAGATTCAACAAATTACAATGACGGTCGAAAAGAGAAAGAGTAGTTTGAAAGAGTAGCGTGTTACTCAGTTTCATTTTATAAATTTCCAAACTTGAATTTCGAAATTGAATATAATATAGTGTTCCATGAAATCACATAATAATCAAGTAATAATAGCCTTTTTTCGGTTTAGGAGTTCTGCATGTTTCTTTGCTGGCAAGGAATTTCATTGGCAAGTTGTTGATGCATTAATATTTTGATCTTTTCTGGAAATGTTTCAAAGTTCAATCTTTTACATATTTCTTTCCAAAATAGAATATGCAAGATGGAATTTAATTGGCAAGTTTTGGATGGAATTAAATTAACTATTTTATTTTTATTTTTAATATATATTATATTATTGTCGCTTGAAACTTGATGTTTCTTGTAAATTTGGGAAAAGCTTCTAGGTGTAGTGGATACCTGTTCCCACGTACAAGAAGTACCCGCCTATCCCCGCAATAAAGCAAATATGAAATAACACACTTACCATATTTGGTTTTCGAATGCATTAATCACATTTATTAGATATTTATGGGAAATTTTGTATCATTCAATAATATTTTGTAGACAAAATCATTCAAAATTTTCTAATTACTTTTTAAGAATGTAAAAATAATTTCATTTTAATTAAAATTTTCATTTAAAACATGTAAAATTAAAATATTAGATAGTCATTTATTAAATATTTTATAGGATATTTTGTTTTATTGAATAATAAGTTGTTTATGAAGTCTTTATTTAAAGGCTATAGCTCGAATTAATTATTATGTAGTGAGGTGCTCTAGCCCAATATGGAAGAGGTGATAGTCATTTATTATATATTTCATAGGATATTTTGTTTTATTGAATAATAAGTTGTTTATTAAGTCTTTATTTAAAGGCTATAATTTGAATTTATTATTATGCCGTCAGGTGCTCTAGTCTAACATGGAAAAGGTGTTGTCTTGTTATGTTATGTAAATATTTTACTTTGTCAAACAAAATAAAATAAAAATGAAATAAAATAATACAATTTATAATTATATTTATTAATAAATTAGATAAAAATAATCCTACCTAAGCATTTTATTTGGTTAAAAATAAAATAAAGAAAAATAAAAATATGTTAAAACAAAAATAGTTTTAAACTAAAATAAGATAAACTTGACTTGATCAAGTTACTCAAGGTTTTCCACATCAGATTGATGATAACTTATAGCATTTATGTAGAATATAGTCTATTTAAAGGAAAAAATTAAACCAGCTTAAATCTATCTTAACTCATGATCTTTCTACCCAATTTGAAAATATTCTTAAAATCTACACTAAAATTAAACTACTCTAACCTTAAACACCTTACACACATTTACATAGCACATTAAGCCCACACAGTTTTCTGCTCTTTAGCAGGGCCTAGGCATATCAACGCCGTGCAGAAAAATTTTCTTTGTTGTGACACGACACACACGGGATATGCTTCACCAATCACAGTTATTTTCTTCTCCTTTGAATCCATGGCAATATACTCTACCCCTGAAATAAAATATCCAAACTTCTATCATTTACCAGTATTCAAAACCCAGTGAATAGTAACAGAATAATTATGGCAATAGCTTTACTCAATGAATTCTACTTTCAACTCCTGAAATTGTCTTCATAGCTCTCCTCTTGCTTTTCTCGTTCTCAATAGCCAGCACTTTCAACACTATCTTCTCCAAACGAATCATTATCAGCAGTGAAAAAACCTTTAAACGATAAATTCCTTTCAAAATACATTATAAAAAATTACATAAAGTACTGAAGCTAAAAAGGTGAAGTTCAGAAATTCTTTCAAAATACACTTATTAAAAGCTTGGAAATTAAAATAAATCCACTGCAAGCACATATTTACGCCGATAGGCGTAACCCCCTGTCGGAAGGAGCATGTTTTGTGATTAGGTTAATTAATTTTTTTGATCTGATGGTCAGGATTGGAAGATGCCAGTATATTCTGGTCATCGCCACTAAATCGATGGATGAAATCTACCCCACTAACTTTCTTGCATATCTAAATCAGGTGTTTAAACCGTACTTAAATTAATTTTTTACAAATCTAGATTAAAAATTTACTGTGCCATTTGCTGACCGCCACCTATCAAATTAAGAAATCCTCCCATCCCATAACCACCACGTTGATGGGCCGCACGATGGTCATTACAAGAATGTTTGTCTCTTCGTAGACATGTGGCAATGGAATTGGATATGGGGAATTTAAGAGTCTCCACCTATAAAACGCCCGCCGCCTATTATAAACCATTCGTCATGGCCACGTAATAAGTAATAAACGATTATGGTTTACCAAGGTTTTTAACAGTCGCCACCTATAAAACGCCCGCCGCCTATTATAACGCCCGCCGCCTATCATTTTTAACCATTTCGCAACATTTGAGTATCAGTCTTGTAATATAAATTATTTCACCGCACTATGGCTTTAATACAAAAGATAATCCTTAATGCAAATAAAAATATATTTTCACTTATTCACGAAATAATTATGCCATCATAAACTTTGTCACTTCATTTTTAATGTGTTATGGGTTTGTTTATAGTTATAAGAACCGTCACATATTTCAATTTTTATATGGTTTATATTTATGGTTTGCCAACACATGAACATAACACTTGTCATATCGTTAGGACCGAGGTGTAACTGGATTGTACTGGCCATTAATTCGATAAAAAAAATACTTTAACCAAAACACTATATTAATATATCTACACATAAATTGATTTAAATTTTATGCTTTTGTGACACCACACAATCACCACAATGACTTCGGATTACTATAATACTGAATTACTTGTACACAGTGGGTGAATGGTAAATATGTGTTGAAGTTGGCGTTCGTCGATGGAAGGTGCATTCGTCGTCAACTGTTGAATGTGGCCACGTACACGGTTGTATCATGCAACGCATGGAACAATATTCAAGAATTAGGTTTAAAACGTAATTCAAGCGTGTTGAAAATATAAGGAATTAGGTTTAAAACGTAATGTAATAAAACTTATTATTATTACTAAAATGTAATTATAAATCTCTCATATTGTTATATACCTAATAAAACCTAAAATGACTTTTATAAAACCAACCTAATATCCCTTTTTTAAAACGCAGTAATAAAATCGTAATATTATTATTATATTAATACTATAACTAAAACCTAATAACTATTAAAGAAATTATAATACTAATGAAAACCTAGAGATATAAACCTAGAAACAAATTTAAATCGAATTTTGAATGATAAAAAGTTATTCTATTAAGTTAAAACCTAATAATAAAAAAATCTCAAAACTCTAGAAAACCTAGAAACATATAAAAACCTAAAAAATATCATCAAATTTAAACGGTGTCATATAATACACCTTTTACTAAATAATAAACGATTATGCTTTACCAAGGTTTATATTACTATGCATTTTCATATTACATAAAAACTCTCCATTGTCATGATATTATAAAACCATTAAATAGATACATTATATAATTATTATTATAAAATTATTGTTCATGTAAAATATATATAGTGTAATACATTTAGGTTCATGTGACGGAATGGAGCGTTCTCATGCAACGTCGGTGGAATGGAACGTGGGCCACGCGTCGCTATTATGGAATGTGGGCGAGAAATGTTATTGGGCGGAATGAAACGTTCTCATGCAACCTGGGCGGAATGGAACGTGGGCCACGCATAGGTGTTATGGAACGTGGGCGAGAGCGAGCAGGTGAGCGGCTTGTTCATGAAGGCGGATGCAAGTGCGCTGGCAGAACGTTTCAGTTTCAACTTCATAACGTTTCAGGTGAGCATATCAGGTTCATAACGTTTCCCAACCGTCCGTCCTGAAAATTTAGTGTATCAAGAATTTCAAGCCACGAACAATTTCGGCCCTTGCGCGGATTTTGCTTCCTGAAAACGTTTAGCGACTAGAACAACCGTAAATTTTTTTGCTCGATTTCGTTGAGAAATATCGGTCTATTAACCAGCTACGACTGCTGAAGGTATGAATATTTGAGGTTTCAACGCTTTTGCTTGAAGTTTTTCCCACAGAGTTTGTATTTGCAGAAAATCTTAATGTTTCGCTCTGGAAATTTTAATTGTCAGGAGCTCTCTTTACAGGTCCGTGCGCTGGATGTGAAAAGTATTCACCGAGCGGAGGAGAGTTTCGTGGGGCGCAGGTTACAGAGTATCACTGTGCAAGCCATTATTACAGGTATCTTCGGTGTGTTCCATAATCATATTTTGAATTAATTCCATATTCAATTTTTTTTTTAATGTTTTAAATTTTGACCGTATTCAATAGAGAACTTTACCTAGATAGCCCAACTGTTTTCGATGTATATTTGTGAAATATACCAATCTCTCTGTGTTTACCAATTTAATTAATATTATTTTCTTGTTGGGAAGTTTCAAGGCATCACAACTTTCCCCGTTTCACAGGTTTCTCCTCCATTTCGTCTCCTTGGTAACTCTCATGTAAATAATCGTGATTGTTAGTCAATTCTTATTTTGTCAATATATCCTTTCTTCGTTCAGTTCGTTACCATAAAGTTGTGAGACGAGACCGTTCAAGAAATTGCCATTTCCCGTCATTGCTTTGTTGTTTGTACGTACAAAATTCTTTAAAGGACTATAGCAGTAGAATATTTCTCTCTGCCTCAAAGTGAATTGAATACTCGGTCACATGCAAACGCTCCAACTTGGCTTTGAAAATTGTTGCGTGTATGTTTTTATTTTTAAGATTATCTCATTACAATTATAAAAATTTATAGTACTATGGAACGTGGCTCTGTCAAAATGGAATTCTCATCAAAATAACATTGAAATAGACCTTTGCCTAATATAATAACTTATTAATTATAACCTTCATTACCGTTTTCAAGTATCTATGTTATAATTATAATATTTTAACTTTTTTAAAGTGATCTACAGTGGCGTTCATAATCTAAGCGGCATTGTAAAGGTTTAAATAATGTAACATCTTATATTTTTTATGTCTAACACAGTGGTCTTTACCTTTTAAAATAAACTATGCCGTCATTTAAAAAAAAGTGTATGCATACACCAACGCGGATCAACAACACATATCAAACTTTCACTTTTCAAATAGATTTAATCAATTTGATTGATTCTATGTTCAACATATACGTAGTTTTAACGCTTATCAACTATCGTAGTGTATTATTATAGAATTTATTAGATTGTATTGATTCTTTCTTATCATTTTTTTTTTTTTAGGTATTGCACATTATTCTAATTCTAATACACTTAGGTTTATTTAAATATTTTTTTCTATTTTTATTTTAAATACATAAAATTTTAAATTATTTAATTTAAAATTTTATGTTTTTAAAATAAAAATACATACAATTTTATGTATTTTTATTTTAAATACATAAAATTTTATGTGTTTTTAATAATGATTATTTCTAATATTATAATAATATTAATATATATTAGTAATAATATATATTAATAGTATTATAAGATTTTAATATTTATATTAGTAATATTATTTTTTTTTATTTAAATTGGACCCATAAATTTTTTTTATTAAAATTGAATTTACACCAAAAAAAAAAAATCAATCCTTGTCATGTTTTAAAATAAATCTAATTATTGATTTAAAAAAATTAATTGAAATTAAATTAAGAGAAAAAAAAATATTTCTTTACCATCTTTTAAAATAAATTTTATTATTAACTATTAATTAAAACTATTATAAAAAAATTGATAATTTAAAAAATCTAAGATATGAATGATAAATTATTATTAAAAACAAATGTAATTATTACTTTAAAAAAATTGATTGCAAATATATTTAGATAAAAATAAATATTTCTTTAGCTTTTTGTAAAATACCTTTAATTATTAATTACCAACTTAGATTATTAAAAAAATAATTCGTAATTTAAACAATCGAGAAAAACTTGTTGTTCTTGTGGGTCATATCGTTTTATACATTGTGTATATGTGCATGTTACTATATTTGTAGATGGCAATATGAAAACTTCTTTCTTTAACCAATAATTTATTAATAGAAAATTGAACTGATGAGTTTGTGTTCTGTTTCGATGGTGTACGAGGCACCAATCGAATAGCTACCGCTTTCACTGCGGATAGAGAGTGAAGCATAAAATTTATACCCAGATGCCCTTTGAAGACAAATTAGTGAATAGGGTTTCAACATGCTTTCAATTTCCTTGCAGGGACATAATGGATCATAGATATATCTCACAGCTCCGACAATTTTGCAAAGAAATCAATGAACAAGAAGCTGCACTTCTTAATGTACAGGAGCGATTCCTGCGTCCACCTACTCTGCCTCTTTACCGATTGCGCCCCACGATACAACTACTGCAACGGATAAGAAATTGGATGAATCTCCTCATCCATATTCATGAACGGGATGCACATAGAGAACTCCGAGCATACTATCTTGACCGTGTACCTACTCTGGACGTCAAGTGGTGCTGTCGTTGTCGAGCAACACCTTGTCTATACGACTAGTATTTCCCCCTAGTGGGAAACCATCTAACCACTATGCTACACATGATGCAATTCTGTCAATACATCTTATTTTTGACATTTTGTAAGCCTTTTTAAGGAGATTTTTGATATATATATATATATATATATTATAACAATGAATCTGCGGAGCATTTTTCAATTTAAAAATTAGCAATGTGGTGCCCTTGTTTTATTATAACAAACGTATCCGAGCCTTTAATATCTGAATACTTTTTATGCAACTATTAAAAAAAACATAAAATACATTTCATAAGTAAACAAAAAGCTTTGTAATTGTAATATTAGTATTATTACACCTCCCATCTTGGAGGAGGATCTTGTTGTTCTTGTCGATCATATCGTTTTATACATTATGTATATGTGCATGTTCTTGTCGTCTCTTTTTTCATTTAGTATAGGAATTCTTTTGATGTATTAATTAAATGAATACATTCATGAGATGCAATATAATAATATATGAGAAATTCCAGACATCATTTTTCATGTTGTTCAATATACCTCCATTTTTTAGTCGCTATTGTTCTTTTATTTATAGTAAACCAATCATTAGCCAGTTTTATTTATAGTAAACCAATCATTAGCCAGTTTTATTAGCCAATCATTAAATTCAAGATTGAAGTCCATATCCCTATTACATGAAATTAAAAATATTTATCAATGTGGTTTGCTAAATGTGTTGTGGTTTGGTTCAATGACAAGATATTTATATTTGTTTCAGTTTTTTAAAAACAATAGAAACAGGGTGTTATATAGTGTTATGTATTACTTAAATGAATACATTCATGAGATGAAATATAGTAATATATGAGAAATTCCATACATCGTTTTCCGTGTTGTTCAATATACCTCTTTTGTTTATAGTAGACCATTCAGACATATACAGCCAGTTATATTAGCCAATCATTAAATTCAAGATTGAAGTCCATATCCCTATTACATGAAACTAAAAATATTTATCAATGTCGTTTGCTAAATGTGTTGTGGTTTGGTTCAATGACAAGATATTTATATTTGTTAATAATATTAGACTACATTTAATATATACATTGACATTAATTTAAATACAAATATTGAATTACTAACATTATTAATATTTCATTATAAACATTGAGTTTAGAATTTTGTGCTTTCTTGTTGATTACTGTAATATGGGTCATATCACAAATTTATTTTTATCACTCTTTTCATCTGCAGTATGTATTCCTAATGAGGTTTATAGTATCGCATTTTTAAGATTCATTTTTTTAAAAACAATAGAAATGGGGTGCTATATATATATATATTATGACAACAATTGTCTCAATGTTTAAATCAATTCCCTTGGGTTCACCAATAACTTTGGTTTATAATTTTTTCGGTAATTATTTTCCCTTGGTTCACCACTTCCTTTGGTTTATAATATTAAACCCTTGGGTTTATTAGTTTTTTTGGTTTATAATATGAATAATCGATCAATGTCATCCATGATCAACTGACACATTATGAGAAACATTGTCTCAATATGGAAATCACCCATGGCCAACCATGGTCATAGTTGGTCCAACGTCGCATTGGGGCAACCAATGTCTCAATGTTTAAATCAATTCCCTTGGGTTCACCAATTCCTTTTGGTTGATAATTTGTTGGGTAATGGTTGTCCCTTGGGTTCACCAATTCCTTTGGTTTATAATATTAAACCCTTGGGTTTATTAGTTTTTTTGGTTTATAATATGACTAATCGATCAATGTCATCCATGATCAAATGTCACATTCTGACAAACATTGTATCAATATGAAAATCACCCATGCCCAACCATGGTCATACTTGGCCCAACGTCGCATTGCGACAACAATTGTCTCAATGTTTAAATCAATTCCATTGGGTTCACCAATTCCTTTGGTTTATAATTTTTTGGATAATGATTTTCCCTTGGGTTCACCACTTGCTTTGGTTTATAATATTAAACCCTTAGGTTTATTAGTTTTTTTGGTTTATGATATGAATAATCGATCAATGTCATCCATGATCAAATGACACGTTATGAGAAACATTGTCTCATTATGAAAATCACCCATGGCCAACCATGGTCATAGTTGGTCTAGCGTCGCATTGTGACAACCATTGTCTCAATGTTTAAATCAATTCCCTTGGGTTCACCAATTCCTTTTGGTTTATAATTTGTTGGGTAATGGTTGTCCCTTGGGTTCACCAATTCCTTCGGTTTATAATATGAATAGTCGATCAATGTCATCCATGATGAAATGTCACATTCTGACAGACATTTTATCAATATGAAAATCACCCTTGGCCAACCATGGTCATACTTGGCCCAACGTCGCGTTGCGACAACAATTGTCTCAATGTTTAAATCAATTCCATTGGGTTCACCAATTCCTTTGGTTTATAATTTTTTGGGTAATGATTTTCCCTTGGGTTCAACACTTGGTTTGGTTTATAATATTAAACCGTTTGGTTTATTAGTTTTTTTGGTTTATCATATGAATAATCGATCAATGTCATCCATGATGAAATGACACGTTATGAGAAACATTGTCTCATTATGAAAATCCCCCATGGCCAACCATGGTCATAGTTGGTCTAGCGTCGCATTGTGACAACCATTGTCTCAATGTTTAAATCAATTCCCTTGGGTTCACCAATTCCTTTTGGTTTATAATTTGTTAGGTAATGGTTGTCCCTTGGGTTCGCCAATTCCTTTGGTTTATAATATTAAACCCTTGGGTTTATTAGTTTTTTTGGTTTATAATATGAATAATCGATCCATGTCATCCATGATGAAATGACACATTATGAGAAACATTGTCTCATTATGAAAATCCCCCATGGCCAACCATGGTCATAGTTGGTCCAGCATCGCATTGTGACAACCATTATCTCAATGTTTAAATCAATTCCCTTGGGTTCACCAATTCCTTTTGGTTTATAATTTGTTAGGTAATGGTTGTCCCTTGGGTTCACCAATTCCTTTGGTTTATAATATTAAACCCTTGGGTTTATTAGTTTTTTTGGTTTATAGTATGAGTAGTCGATCAATGTCATCCATGATGAAATGTCACATTCTGACAAACATTGTATCAATATGAAAATCACCCTTGGCCAACCATGGTCATACTTGGCCCAACATCGTGTTGCGACAACAATTGTCTCAATGTTTAAATCAATTCCATTGGGTTCACCAATTCCTTTGGTTTATAATTTTTTGGGTAATGATTTTCCCTTGGGTTCACCACTTGGTTTGGTTTATAATATTAAACCCTTGGGTTTATTAGTTTTTTTGCTTTATAATATGAATAATCGATCAATGTCATGCATGATCAAATAACATATTATGAGAAACATTGTCTCAATATGAAAATCACCCATGGCCAACCATGGTCATAGTTGGTCCAACGTCGCATTGTGGCAACCAATGTCTCAATGTTTAAATCAATTCCCTTGCGTTCACCAATTCCTTTTGGTTTATAATTTCTTGGGTAATGGTTGTCCCTTGGGTTCACCAATTCCTTTGGTTTATAATTTTTTGGGACATGATTTTTCCTTGGGTTCACCACTTGGTTTGGTTTATAATATTAAACCCTTGGGTTTATTAGTTTTTTTGGTTTATAATATGAATAATCGATCAATGTCATCCATGATGAAATGACACGTTATGAGAAAGATTGTCTCATTATGAAAATCCCCCATGGCCAACCATGGTCATAGTTGGTCCAGCGTCGCATTGTGACAACCATTGTCTCAATGTTTAAATCAATTCCCTTGGGTTCACCAATTCCATTTGGTTTATAATTTGTTAGGTAATGGTTGTCCCTTGGGTTCACCAATTCCTTTGGTTTATAATATTAAACCCTTGGGTTTATTAGTTTTTTTGGTTTATAATATGAATAGTCGATCAATGTCATCCATGATGAAATGTCACATTCTGACAAACATTGTATCAATATGAAAATCACCCATGCCCAACCATGGTCATACTTGGCCCAACGTCGCATTGTGACAACAATTGTCTCAATGTTTAAATCAATTCCCTTGGGTTCACCAATAACTTTGGTTTATAATTTTTTCGATAATGATTTTCCCTTGGGTTCACCACTTGCTTTGGTTTATGATATTAAACCCTTGGGTTTATTAGTTTTTTTTGTTTATAATATGAATAATCGATCAATGTCATGCATGATCAAATAACACATTATGAGAAACATTGTCTCAATATGAAAATCACCCATGGCCAACCATGGTCATAGTTGGTCCAACGTCGCATTGGGACAACCATTGTCTCAATGTCTAAATCAATTCCCTTGGGTTCACCAATTCCTTTTGGTTTATAATTTGTTGGGTAATGGTTGTCCCTTGGGTTCACCAATTCCTTTGGTTTATAATATTAAACCCTTGGGTTTATTATTTTTTTTGGTTTATAATATGAATAATCGATCAATGTCATCCATGATCAAATGTCACATTGTGACAAACATTGTATCAATATGAAAATCACCCATGGCCAACCATGGTCATACTTGGCCCAACGTCGCATTGCGACAACAATTGTCTCAATGTTTAAATCAATTCCTTTGGGTTCACCAATTCCTTTGGTTTATAATTTATTGGGTAATGATTTTCCTTTGGGTTCACCACTTGCTTTGGTTTATAATATTAAACCCTTGGGTTTATTAATTTTTTTGGTTTATAATATGAATAATCGATCAATGTCATCCATGATCAAATGACACATTATGAGAAACATTGTCTCAATATGAAAATCACCCATGGCCAACCATGGTCATAGTTGGTCCAACGTCGCATTGTGACAACAATTCTCTCAATGTTTAAATCAATTCCCTTGGGTTCACCAATTCCTTTTGGTTTATAATTTGTTGGGTAATGGTTGTCCCTTGGGTTCACCAATTCCTTTGGTTTATAATATTAAACCCTTGGGTTTATTAGTTTTTTGGTTTATAATATGAATAGTCGATCAATGTCATCCATGATGAAATGTCACATTCTGACAAACATTGTATCAATATGAAAATCACCCTTCGCCAACCATGGTCATACTTGCCCCAATGTCGCATTGTGACAACAATTGTCTCAATGTTTATTAGTTCTTTTGGTTTATAATATGAATAATTGATCAATGTCATCCATGATCAAATGTGACATTCTGACAAATATTGTTTCAATATGAAAGTCACCCATGGACCCTGCTCATAGTTGGTCCAACGTCGCATTGTGACAAGAATTCTCTGAATGTTTAAATCAATTCCCTTGGGTTCACCAATTTCTTTTGGTTTATAATTTGTTGGGTGATGGTTGTCCCTTGGGTTCACGAATTCCTTTGCTTTCTAATATTAAACCCTTAGGTTTATTACTTCTTTTGGCTTATAATATGAATACTCGATCAATGTCATCCATGATCAAATGTCACATTCTAACAAAGATTGTCTCAATAGGAAAGTCACCCATGGCCAACCTTGGTCACAGTTGGTCCAACGTCGCATTGTGACAACAATTGTCTGAATGTTTAAATCAATTCCCTTGGGTTCACCAATTCGTTTGGTTTGTAATTTTTTGGGTAATGGTTTTCGCTTGGGTTCACTAATTCCTATGGTTTATAATATTTAAACCTTTCGTTTATGATGACATTGGGTTTGTATTATTAATTATCCGTTGGGTTTATTAATATCTTCACTCTCAAATATTAATTGTTAGGGTTTATTAATCTCTTGGGTTTTTTGTTTTTAAATTTTGTTTCATATGGTTTATTACTCTCTTCAGTTTAATAATGATTATTAATAATATTATAATATTATAATAATATTATTAATATTTAATAAATATTATTAATATATTATTAGTTTTTCTGGTTTATTCATAATATAACCATCTATGATATTAAATTATAAATAAATATTAAAATATTAAATATTATTTTTATTATTTTTATATTAATAAATATTATTATTATATATTATATATATTTGAAGATAATTTATAGTATGTATATAGTTAATATTAATAATATATTAATAAATATTTTTAATATATATTATTAATATTTATTATAATATTATAATAAGTATTAATAATGAATAAAAATATTATAATATTATTAATTTATTTTTGTATAAATTAATAATATTATAATATTACTAATATTCATTATAAATAAATATTCAAATATTTATTAATAATGCTTATTTCTAATATTTTAATATTATTAATAATATATATTAATAGTATTATAATATTTTAATATTTATATAGTAATATTAATAATATTATAATATTACTAATAATAATTATAAATAAATATTGAAATATTTATTAATAATGATTATTAGTAATATTATAATATTTATTTAGTAATATAAATATTATTATAATATTACTAATAATTATTATTAAGAAATATTAGATTATAATGTTACTAATAATCATTATAAATAAATATTCTAATATTTATTAATAATGAATATTTGTAATATTATAATATTATTAATAATATAACTAACTATGATATAATATATATTATTAATATATTATTAGTTCTTTTGCTTTATTAATAGTATAGCCATGTATAATATATTAAATTATTATATATTATTACTATTTTTTTATATTAATATATATTATATATATTTCAAGTTAATTTATAGTATGTATATAGTTAATCATAATTTATAGTATGTATATATTATTATTCTTATTAATATAAAATATATATTTTTCAAATTAATATAATAAATTTATTATATATAATATTTATTCATTGATATATAAAATATATATTGAAATCTTTATTAATAATGATTATTAGTAATATTATAATATTATTAATATTCATTATTAATAATATATATTCATAATATTATAATATTTTAATATTTATTTAGTAATATAAATATTATTATAATATTACTAATAATTATTATAAATAAATATTAGATTATAATGTTACTAATAATCATTATAAATAAATATTCTAATATTTATTAATAATGAATATTTGTAATATTATAATATTATTAATAATATAACTAACTATGATATAATATATATTATTAATATATTATTAGTTCTTTTGCTTTATTAATAGTATAGCCATGTATGATATATTAAATTATTATATATTATTACTATTTTTTTATATTAATATATATTATATATATTTCAAGTTAATTTATAGTATGTATATAGTTAATCATAATTTATAGTATGTATATATTATTATTTTTATTAATATAAAATATATATTTTTCAAATTAATATAATAAATTTATTATAGATAATATTTATTTATTGATATATAAATTAATGTGATGGGTAGTGGATATAGGCCTATCGGCGTATATCAACCACATTGGTAAATGTGGTTGTGAATCTATTTTATATACGCCTATCGGCGTATATCAACCACATTAGTTTTTACTAATGTGGTTGTGCTAGTACATAACCACTGTGAAAACAATATAGAAGAAAAGTTAGTGGCATACATTCATACTTGACAGACAACACAAGGCTTCCAAAACGCTTTTTTATTCATAAAGATAGGCCCGAGTGTTACGGAGTGGCCTCGAATTAAAAAATAATTTACTGTGGTTGTTAGAAATTTTTTTTCTCTCAACACAAGGTGTTCACATAGAGTTGCGGAAATGAATTTAATCAAGATAACATAGTCCGGTTGTAGAAACTAAATAATGGGAGCTTTCATTTCAATATAGAGTGGCGATAGCAATTATAGAAGAGCAAATATAATCAACTAATTTTAATCATGGCAAAACAAAGTAAAACAGACTGTTGCGGTAATAACGATATGTGAAAATTTCCAGAACCAAATCGCAACTAACCAAACTTCAGATTATAATTCAAAAACACAACATACACATTCCTTCACCAATAAAGTTATTGTTCTTAGAATTACATTCAACACGGTTGTGGAGTAGTAAAACTTGTTTTTCACACACCTACCAAAATTTGCTCCACTAATTTCTCCTTCTTGTATTTCCATAATTTCTCCTTCTTGTCTTTCGAGACTTACATCCGTTAGAGTAAAACATAGTGTTGCGGTAATAAAATTTCCAAAACCAAATCGCAACTAACCAAACTTTAGATTATAATTCAAAAACACAATACATAGTATGGGCAAACAATTACAAAAGTTGCGTGAAGTAAACAAACTTGCGGATTAAATGTTTGCCCATACTCTTTCATTTACCATGCATTAAATTCTATTTGACTTTTAATTATTTAATCTGTTGCGGAATGGGTTATGTACTCTGCTAAGAATTTGTTCTTCTATGCAAACGCAATCTGCAACCTGCAAAATATTCACTGAAGTATTGCAAACGCAATCTGCAACCTGCAAAATATTCACTAAAGCATGGCTGCTGGAAAAAAATTAAATGCAGTGGTTGTGATTAATTTTCCAACACTCCCCCTTAATCACAATTTCCACCATTGACCATTCCCAGACAATCTCTGAGATAAGCAAAATTTTCACGTATCAATGGCTTTGTGAAGATGTCTGCAAATTGTTCCTCTAACCTGCAATGTTGCAACACAATTTCACCATTGTTAACTAATTCTCTTATGAAATGATATTTAACATCAATGTGTTTTGTCCTCTTGTGAAAGACAAAATTCTTTGATAGTGCAATTGTTGAACTGTTATCACAAAAAATAGTTGTTGTTATGTCTTGTTCATGGCATAGATCCCTCCACATCCTTTTCATCCAAACTGCTTGACACGATGCTGCTATTGCGACGACATATTCAGCTTTTGCTTTTGACAATGACACTATTGGTTACTTCTTGGAAGCCTATGAAATGGCTCTCGAACCCAAATGAAAAACATATCCTAACATGCTCTTTCTGCCATCAACACTTCCTACCCAATCACTGTCAATGTAACCAACCAGCCTAAAATCATTAGTTGTGGAGTACAAAATGCCATAATCCTTTGTCCCATTGACATACTTTAAAATTCTTTTGGCTGCTTGCCAATGTGTCTCCTTGGGTGTCTCCATGAACCTCAGCACCAAACTCACTGCATACATTATTTCAGGCCTAGTTGCAGTCAAATACATTAGGCTGCCTACCTTACTTTTGTATAATGTCAGATTGACATTGTTGCTGCAATCTTCCTTGCTCAACTTCTACTCCATGACAGTTGGAGTTGGTGATGGCTTGTTGTTCTGCATATTAAACCTCTCTAAAATCTTTGCAACATACTTTGCTTGAGAGATAAAAATTCCATTTCTGGTTTGATTCATTTTTATGCCCAAAAAATATCTTAACAACCCTAAGTCAGCGATTTCAAACTCACTTTTCATGACTGCTTTCAAATCAGCGATGAGAAAATCATCACTTCCTGTAAAAATCAAATCATCTACATACAAAACGACAATAAGAATCTTACTGTCACTTTCTTTGATGTAGAGAGTAGGTTCACCGTCACATTTTCTGAACCCATTATCCATCAAGTAAGCATCTATCCTACTATACCATGCACGTGGTGTTTGCTTCAGCCCATAAAGAGCTTTTTGCAACTTACACACTTTGTCTTCTTGGCCTTCTACCTCATAACAAGGAGGTTGTGCAACATATACCTCCTCTTTCAGCACTCCATTCAAGAATGTTGACTTTACGTCCATTTGATACACTTTCCATTTATGTTGCACGGAAATCGACAACATTGTACGCATTGTCTCCATTCTCGCGACTGGTACAAATGTTTCTGCATAGTCTCTTCTATGTTGTTGCTTGTATCCTTTGACGACTAACCTTGCTTTATGTATTTCAATCTTTCCTTCATTGTTTCTCTTGGTCTTATAGGCCCACTTCACTCCAACGACTTATTTTCCATGCAGAAGGTCCACTAACTCCCATGTGTTATTTTCTTCTATTGCTCCTATTTCTTCATCCATTGCCACAACCCATTTATCTTCTTTGACTGCATATTCAAAGTGTATTGAGTCATCTACATGACAAAATAATGCAAATAGAGAATTCAGTCCAGTGCTGCTATCAACTTCATCTTGCTGATATATTTCACTTAAATTTCTGAATTTGTGTCCTCTTATGCTTACTGAAGATGGGCTTGGTGTTGCGCTTGAAGTAGATGGAGTTGTGGATGTTTGTGGCATGCTTGGATAAGCACTTGCTTGGTTGCGCAACGTTGTTCTATTATTTGTTGATGGTGTCATATGTTGATTGCTTTGTTGAGCTTGTGTAGGTGGATAAGGAGTCACGATTGAGGAATTACTTGCTACGGTAAATTCCTCTTTGTCTTCATGTGACATACATGTCTTCACATTGACTGTCTTCTCTAAAATTCCATCCCATGCTTCCCCTTCTATGAACTAAACATCTCTGTTGATTATTACCTTCTTGGTTGTTGAATTGTAGAGCTTATATGCCTTGGATTCATCACTGTATCCAAAAAATATACATTTCTCCCCCTTGATGTCCAACTTCTTCCTCAACTCATCCAAGACATGTGCATATGCCACACACCCAAGCACTCTCATGTGAGTGACATATAGCTTTCTTCCACTCCATGCCTCTTCATGAAAAATATTAAATATACTTTTGGTTGGACACATATTAATAACATATGTTGCACAAGTGATAGGTTAAACCCAATAATCATTTGGCAAATGCTTTGCCTTCAACATACTCATTGACATTTCCATGATGGTCCTATTCTTCCTTTCCGCGACACCATTTTGCTGAGGTGTGTACCTTGTTGTAAATTTCTTGTGAATTCCATGCTCCTTGCAAAAACGTACGAAGTCACTTGAGATATATTCGCCACCTCTATCAGTCCTCAACACTTTGATGTAGTGCCCACTTTGCTTCTCAACAAGAACTTTGTAGTGGCGGAAGCGGTCAAACACTTCACTTTTCTGTTTTAGGAAATAGACCCATGTCTTCCTTGTGTAGTCATCTATGAAGGTCAAAATATAATGGCTGCCACCAAATGATGGTGTTTGCATTGGTCCACATAAATCTGAGTGGACAATCTCCAAAGGTGCCTTTTCCCTTATTGACTTTCTTGCTGGAAATGATTCTCTATGTTGTTTTCCAAAGATGCATCCTTCACATAGGTTGTCCTTTTTTTTTGAGTGGCAATCCCTTCACCATACCTTTCCTATGCAACAAATTCAAACCTCCAAAGTTGAGATGACCAAATCTCAAATGCCATGACCAATTTTCATCTTTAACTTCTTCTTGAAAGGTTTCTTGTGTGAGAGTTGCTACAACACCTTCTTCCTTCAAATATGATCTTAGCTTGAGAGGAAACATTATATTGTTTCTCATATGAACTTTTGCAATCAACTGTCTACTTGGAGGCTTATTCAATATTGTGCATACATCATTCTTAAAAAATACATTGTAGCCCTTTTTCATGAGTTGTCCAATTCTTATGAGGTTGTTCTTCAAACTAGTAACAAAGTAAACATCTGACATGAGCTTTTTCTCTCCTTTCTTTGTTAGAATGTTGACTCTACATTTTCCCATGACGGAGACTTTACTATCAGTGCCCAATGTCACTTCAGATTTTACACGTTCATCTAGATTGGAAAACATTATTATGTTTCTAGTCATGTGATTGCTACAACCTGAATCTAAGAACCATACATCCCCTTCTTTTTCTTGTGCTACATTACAAGCTAAAAAAAATGCTATCATGGTTCTGACTTTCCTTTATGAAATTTGCACTTGGTTTGCTACCTATGTCATATTGCTTCTTTCTACATTCATTTTCATAATGACCATACTTCTTACAATAATGACACTGAACTTGAGATTTATCATACCTCTGACCTTGTGCTTGATTTTGGCTTGGACCTTGACTTGGATTTTGAATGCTGCCCTTTTCACTTGAACTTGAAGGGATGCTTCTTCCACCTCTGTGTGGGCTTCTTCCTCTTCCTCTATAATTTGATCTTCCTCAACCTCTACCTTGAACAAATGAAACTTGTGTCTTGAATGCATGCTCCAATGATGATTTTGTTGATTTGTTCAACCTATGCTCATGAGAAATCAATGATGCATGAAGCTCATCCACTAAAAATTATGAGAGATCCTTTGTCTCTTCTATGGCCACAACTATGGCATCAAACCTTGATGGAAGACTTCTTAGAATTTTCTCAACTATTATTCTTTCCTTAAGTGTCTCACCATGAGACTTGATTTGGGTAACCAACCCAATCACAAATTAAAACAAAACAAATACAATTCTCAGACTCTTTCATACAAATTGTTTCAAAATATCTTCTCAGCATTTGTAGTTTTGTTGTCTTCACCTTTTCCATGCCTTGGTAGGATGTCTGGAGAGTATCCCATGCTTTCTTGGACTTTGTTTCTATTGCAATCCTTGGGAAATACTTTCATGAACTGCTTGAAATATGTAGAAGAGGGCTTTGGAGTCTTTCTTCTTGATATCTCTCAACAAATCTCTTTCTGCTTGTGTCAAAGCATTGTATGTTGCTGCATCTGTTGGTTCTTGGAAACCATTATCCACCAATTCCCAAATGTCTCGAGAAAAAAACAGAGCCTTCATTGTAATAGCTCAGTAATCGTAATTTTTTCCATTAAACTGTGGTATTTGTGGATTAGTCAAGCTTGTGCTTGTTGCTGCCATGTTCACTGTGTAAAAAAAAACTTTCTCACTATGTAAAATTTTTCTTACTCAGTAAAAGCACTACCTTTTACATAGATTTTTTTAAACCCGCTCTGATACCATGTTAAAATTCAACTTTGAACTCCTCAGTAAAAACACTACCTTTTACTGAGATTTTTTTAAACCCGCTCTAATACCATGTTAAAATTTTAAAAGACAAAGGAAATTTTTTTCCCTTAACACACAAAGTTGCGGAAATGAACTTAATCAAGACAACATAGTTACTAAAATTTACAGAACTCACTTAATCAAGACCATACAGTTGCAAAAACTAAATAATGTGAGTTTTCATTTCAATACAGAGTGGCAGAGATTAAAATCGCAACTATAGAGGAGCAAAGATAATCAACTAATTTTACTCACTGTGAAACAAAGTAAAACAGAGTGTTGTAGTAAAACGATATGTGAAAAATTCCAGAACCAAATCGCAACTAACCAAACTTTAGATTATAATTCAAAAACACAACATACACATTCATGTAGAGGCTGCTGCTCCTTCACGATTTTCTTCTTCTTGTCTTTAGAGACTTACATCCGCCACATTAATCAAAACATATATATATATATATATATATATATATATATATATATATATGACATTTAATTCATCACACACAATTTAATACATAGTATGGGCGGACAATTACAAAATTTGTGTGAAGTAAACAACACTTGCAAATTAAATGTTTGCCTATACTCTTTCATTTACCTTGCATTAAATTCTATTTGACTTTTAATTATTTAATCTGTTGCGGAATGGGTTATGTACTCTGCTCAGAACTTGTCTTTCTCTGCAAACTCAATCTGCAACTTGCAAAACATTCACTAAGATATGGCTATTATCAAAAAATTAAACGGGGTGTTTGTGATTAATTTTTCAACAAGCCTACCCAAAGCGCTACTCTACATCATAGTATGGGGTGTGACTAGGTTATCGTATAAGAAACCGTGAAAACTTTTATGTGCCCAATCTTGTTTGGAACATTCTAATTCTTCTCAACTTTCATGTGTGAAAATCATATGACACTTTCTTTCTTTCTTTCTTAATGTTGGATTAGTTTTTAAAGTTGGAATTGTTTATATAATGTTTGGAAAATTTGTATTTTTTAATTATTTAAAATAAATTTGAAACATTTAAATTATACAGATTTTACAATGGAAGCATATAATTTCAACAAATTTTGAGGACATTTTAAAAAACAATGACAAAATCAAATTATGTCTATAAAAACCCAAAACATAAAAAAGAATTGAGCACAAATATCCTTGACACCAAATGTTTTTTTAAGCAAGCTCTGAAAAATCAATTATTATTTATCCAATCTCAGTAAACATCTTAATTACAATAAAATCACAAAATATGTGCCTATTATAAGACTTTTATGGTTTTTTTTTCCTTTTTGTTTTGATATTTGTAATAAAATTTGTTTAAAAAAAAATAAAATAATAAATTTGAGTTATTAAAAATTATTCTAAAATTTTAGATAATTTGTAAATTCAAAAATATATTTCAAATAACTAAAATTAATAATCCTAATAAAAATTATACTATAAAATATAATCTCACAACATTATATCATATGTGTTTTTATATGGCTTTCCCCTAAGTTAGAATATGACTCTTTAATTTTA
Organism: Pinus albicaulis; assembly: GCA_034641835.2. Classification (NCBI taxonomy): domain Eukaryota; kingdom Viridiplantae; phylum Streptophyta; class Pinopsida; order Pinales; family Pinaceae; genus Pinus; species Pinus albicaulis. The sequence goes on from MU968363.1 coordinate 37,861,728, forward strand.
GTTTATAAAATGATATCTTTTATTTTTCATCTAGAGTGAACATTGAAATAAAATTATGGTTAATACTCAATTAAAATTTTAATTTTTTTAGAAAATGATGCAATTTTAACACATCAATAACATATCTAACTCAAATTGTCTTTCTTAGGTTTTTTTTCTTGGTATTCATGATTTCACCATTTCCCCTCTAATTTTTATTTCTAAGTTAGAACTTCCATCCTTTCTAAATGGTCCAATATTGTTGGCTAAAGCTACCATAAGGAGGGTTCATATTATGTTTGATGTCGACTACTTGTGCTTGTAGATTCACAAATTTCTTTTGCGCTGGATTATGAGGGTTATTGTGAATATACTTATTGGCCATGGCTAGGATTCTACGGATAAAGTGGATTTTTACAACTTCCCTTAAATACCCTAAAGAAAACCATTATGGTTCATAAAATGTTTCGGATATTCTACTAGAAAAAATTGTCACAATATATATGATAAAACTACTAAGATATATACTATGAATGTCAATTCCTTTTAGATACCAAATTCTTTATTCACAATTTCTTATCATTACATAAGTTAGTTGAAATGCATATAATATGGAATAGAATGAAATACACACACCATACATAATGGACACAAATCATTGCTTTGGTAAAAACTATGAGAGAAATTTGAACTAGAATGTGAGTATGCTTCGTGCTCATTTCTTTAGTATGAAAATATGCAAGTACAGAGGACTAGGTACTATATATGGAGTTACATGAGACCAATGGCCTACACGAGAACTATAAGCATTTGTACTCTTCTATCTAACTTCTCACTCTCATATGGTCTATTGAGTTATGGAAAAAAATACAATAGTATAGAATGGAACCCCTTCTCCTCCTAGTGCCATAGTATTCAACATAACAACAAGAGGTCATATTTGGCTCCATCCACCCTCAAATAGAGTTATGATTTTGGACCTTCTAGAGTCTTATTGAAATTCCACATGTGGCTAGCCCCATGTACATGAGTAACATGTGTTGACACACCATCCAATTGTAAAATGATGATCAACAAAATAAGTAAACTTACTAGAGGCATAGCTTTTGCATACAAATTGTATTTGACATGATTATTGCACTATTGAAAATGCATTTGGTTGTAAAACAATTCTAGAGGGTCTAGATAAAACTTCAGTATGCAAACTGTATTAATTAATCAAAGAGATTACACACATTTATACATGAGATAGTCTCAAGATAGGAAATCTATCTTGAACGCACAATAATGTGGTTGAGAGATTCTCTCAACCACACACTAAACTAGGAATAAATATAGTGCTAGCTACCTCCTATAATGTAGGAACATACTCCTTATATAGAGAGTTACAACCACAGACAAGTAGGAATTACATATTCCAACACTCCCCCTTAATGACTACTTGTCTCGATATCACTTCGCAAAGTCTAGCTGTGGTCAAACATAACAAATAAAGACATGTCGACGTCCATATAAAGGAACAATCATCCACTGGAATGCATGGGTACCAACCACTACAACCGCTAGTCTTGTAGGATGTCCTTCACATACATGGCTCTTGTCAACCATTATCACTGCATACATGTACATGTATCAAAAAATGTGTCTGCGACTCAAATTCACCACAGACGGGCAAATCCCATGTGCAGAACCGACAATACTATCTGTGACTCAGATCCACCACAAATGGGAGAATCCCATGTGCAGAACTGCCAAAAGAGAGATAAACGTCTTTCTAAGCCAAATATTCATGTCCAAATAACAATCTCTAACAGTTGCACTGATTGCGCCTTTTGACGCGACTGTCAAATAGAAAAATGTGCCGACCCTCCTGTGCTCGGAAACAACAATATATGAGACCTGTGAGTGAGGTGTTTACTGCAGTCCACCTACTTCTGTGAGCATTTAAGCTCCTGTGTGCACCCGGGGCACCTGTAGCCACGAAGGCTCCTGTAGCCATGAAGGCTCTTGTATGTGGTTTCTGGTTCACCACAAACCATCACTTTATAGTGACAAAAGATGGTTTCTGGCTAACCATAAACCTGTACTTACAAGGTAGTTTTGAGATTACCACAAACTTTACACATGCCTTAACAAGGCTTACATTCCATACTCCAACTCTTGGAGTTTCCAGGTACATACAATGACCACTACAACAACCACCTAGACTTGCTTACCATTGAACTGTGTGACTCATCATCAAGAGTCTATTCCAAAACAAAACTCACAAAAAACACACACAAACTTGATTGCCCATCCTCCTCCAATCTCTGATGTAGATCCAACCACTATCCCTATATAGAAACATAATTACATCAAGGCAGTTCACCACACTGCCCTCGGCTCACTTCATTGTTGCGCCACGAGACCATGCTAGAAGTGTGTTCAACCTTCAACCAGGTCGATCCCAAACAAAGGAAGCTAGAAGCCTCCCAACAACTCCGCGTGCTTCCGCACCTCTTCTGACACCTGCAGAAGACCCAACAAACTATCGACCTCTTTTCTACACAAGGCCACCTTCACAACACCAATAACTAACATAACTGGCACTGGCACCAGGTGAACACACCAATGATTTCTCGCTTGAATATTCCTGTCATAGATTTTTTACTTTTGAGTTATGGATATAATGGTCTTGAATCTCCATGCTTTACCTGTCATTAGTTAGAGTTGTGAAATCTCAATATGTATACAAACTTCCAAGACATAATCCCTTCAAAACAGTATGAAAATAACAATAAAAGCACAAAATATATGACTATGATTTTATGCATCAAGGAAAAGCACCAACCATGGCTGCAATATCTTAAGTGCATAATCATTCAACCTGAGTCTAAATCTGTGCTCACTAGCACCACAGAGAAAACACTCCCTTCTTGGAAATGGCAGTATTTCCATCAAATTCACCTGTGAATACAACACTCTAACATCTATGCTTATAGCATATTGAAACGGGCACTTGATACTAGCAACCCAAACGGTTCAAGTACCCCTCTACTAGCAGCTCCTCCACCATTTCCACGACAGTTCACGGATAGGTCCAAAACGAAACCCCCACACTCTTCTCCAAAACACCTTCGACACTTCCCCTCCAAATCACATATTCAACCACCGGTTGCTCTTCCCTTTCACCATCGTTTAGCTTCTTGAATATCGCCTTAACGCAGAGGGCAACTATTTAGCTACTGGGCAACGAAGCTAGTCTTGCACAAATAATATTGAAAAATATAATGGCTATGATTCTTAAACTCCTATATATTGTGATACAAAGATGCAGTAAATGTCACACCCATGGATGCTGCAAAAAGCGTCACTATACTGGCTGGATTACCTTCTCTCTTTACAAAGCATCTTTCCCCTGCCCAAACCATGACTCTTACGGAAGCTCCAAGACCTAGAATATAAATATCAATACCTGTCTGATTGCTTAGCTGATTTGTTGCTAGCACGAGGAGACAAAAGATTTCGCAACCCGTTTGCAAGCAGTCGTTGTTTGTATTGCCATCCTTAACCTAGACAGCAATAGAGTACCCCATATTAAAAGCTGCAAACACCAGAGTCAATAGAGGTAGTATGAATATGTGCTCTTCCTTTCCATCACCTTGCTTCCCTTATTTTCTCCACGGAAATTACTCAATAGCTTATATTGAAAATGTTAAATGGCAGTGGGATTCAATTCCAACTGAATTAAATTTCAAAAAAACATGTTGGGATTCGATTCTAAGAAGAAGCAGAAAGAAACACGTTTAAATGCTCGTTCTGACTCCAGTGTATGAACTCGAAGCTTCAAATCTCCTTGTTCTAGGCGTTGAATAACATCAGCAAGTTTTTCAACTCTGTCGGCCTGGAAATCGGAAGGGTTGATCCACTGCGATAGACAGTAGATCCTCTCCTATTGCTGCAAGCTGGAGCTTTTTCTTTGCCACTTTCTCCTCCTTGGAAATACTGTCTGCAGCCTCTATGTAATAGTCAAGCCACCACAGTGTTAAAACTGTAACTCAAGCAGCGCCTATCTCGCCGAGCAAGAGAGGCCCCTGGCGAATGATGCACGGCTCCAATCCTCTTGACAGTGGTGGCAGCATTTAGGCAGGCAGCACTCCGGCAATTAAAAACAGATGTTGCAATATCTCCAGTGATAACTCTTACGCCCACGGATCTGCCACGAATCAGCAGCACGAAATCATGGATCTTCAGGAAACAGCACCGATCCTCTACCACTCATAACAACAACAAGATATTCTTCTACAAACCGCTCCAAAAACAGAGCTCAAGCTTTCCCTTCGCACACAATCAACCTTCTCAGGGCAGATCCACGACGCACCGATAGCTTGCGCCTTCAGATAAAAAAAAACGCAGACATATCAATTCTGGATCCACATGCCAACACTCCAAAGCATTGGAGGACGCAGTAATCGATCCACCCAAGGACGCAGAAATCGATCCATAATCAAGCCGTAGACCAAGCCCAACGTCCAGAGTAGGATCTGCAATTTCATAATCCACAGATCGCATATCACTTCACCCAATAGCAGTGCTCCAGCTACGAAAGATCGCTTATCCATGTTGATCAAAATGGACAAACAAAATTTAATAAAACTAATACAAATATAGTCATTTATTTTCCTACACCTAGGAAGGGCCAAAGGCCCTTACGGGCTCTGATACCAAGATAAAATTTCAGTATGCAAACTATATTAATTAATCAAAGAGATTACACACATTTATACATGAGATAGTCTCAAGATAGGAAATCTATCTTGGATGCACAATAATGTGGTTGAGAGATTCTCTCAACCACACACTAAACTAAAAATAAATATAGTTCTAGCTACCTCCTATAATGTAGGAACATACTCCTTATATAGAGAGTTACAACCACAGACAAATAGGAATTACATATTCCAATAGATCTCATGCAAACAAGATTTTTTCACCACAAAAAAATCATTTAATACCTCAAAATGACTCCAAAAACTCTCAAATCATGTAAATGAAAACATCCTTACAAATTCATTTCTCCAATTTTCTCACTCTAAAAACATTAAAATAAATAAAAAACAATACAATAACCCAATCCATATTAGTACATACTTATATATACATATTAATCTCTTTCCTTTACATATATACAAAAGCTAATACTTTGAATTTATATACTAATACTTTGATTTTATATATTTCATATTCTTATAGCCTTTCAAATTCATGATAACTACAAATAAAAAAAATCCATATATTGAACAATTTAGAAAATGAGATACTAAAGTGCATCAAATCTTCTCACACTATTAATAAAAAATCAAATTATCATTAAAAATTTACAAAAATAATATTATTGCTCTTTATTATTTATTATATATATATATATATATATATATATATATATATAATTTAATTTAATTATCTTCCGGATGTGGGTGATGAAACGAGTAAGACGGAGGAGTTGCCGAGGTCGTTGATTGAAGCTTGTTTTGGTCCAGGTAGTGCTATGTTTTTTTTGTTAATTTGTAAATGAATAATAGTTATAGATATAGATTTTGGAAAGTTATATAATTTTTAAAAATAAGGTAAAAAGTAACTATAGTAAGTTTGAGATATTTTAATCGAGTTGTTTTTAGTGCGATTTTCTGGAGGTTTTTCGTGGGTTTTTTCGGTTAAATTTCTTTAAAATTCGGCAGGAATTTATTGAAATGACATGTTTGATGGGTAATCCTGCAAATCCAAGGTGCCTTGGGGTTTTTTAGGGTGTTGAATCCATATATGTAGTCAAAAAAACTAGTTTAAATAACAGAGATCAAAATTTCACCTCAATTTTTTCTAGCAGATTCCAGCAGCAAAAATTCCAAAAATTCGCACTAAAGACAACTCCCATTTTAACCATTTTTAATACAATGAATTGTATATTCAAATATTTCTTTTATTTTCTAATATGAACAAAGAACTTGTTAGGATCTTCTTTAGAACTAGCAATTTAGCAACCATAAGATAATATGACTGTAAATTATTCTAATAGTTAATACAAGGATCTACGAGCTTTCCAGCTTAAAAAAATTAATATGAATATATATAATATTATAATTAATTTAATTATATTATATATTTAAATATATAATACTAATATGTTAAATAATGTCCTCTAATTTTTTGTTTTTATAATACTAATATATTAAATAATGTCTTCTGCATTTTTATTTTGAAAATTTTCATATCACTAGTCCGTTATTAATGATTATTATAACTAATATATTTATTAGATTTTATATAATTTTAAATTTATAATATAGATATGTTTTCAATTTTTAAAGTTTATTTTGTCATTAGTATATCATAAAATATTATATTAATATTATTTATTTATTTGTTTTTAATGGTTAAAGAAACTGATCACCGATTGGTTTCATATTGGTTTTATATTGGTGATATATGAGATCAATTTTGATCATTATAACTTGTAGGTGAACCATGCCAAACATACATCACATATGAATTATTGAAAATTTGAACATAGAATCTTATACTCACATTTAATTTATAATTTTATAAAATTACCATATATATATATATATATATATATTCTTACTTCCACTCCCTAAATGTATTAACATAAGAGTGAATAACTCATCACATTATTTTCCTAAAAAGGTAAAACTCTATATATTCTTATCTAGTACTCCCATTGATAATTAAGATAAAAAAAGGTAACAAGCAAGTTCTCAAATGTTGAGATTGAAGGTTATATCTATTACACAAAAATATATGAGTGTCTTAACATTAATTGATACTAAGATAGAAGCAACAATGAAGTTTTGATATGATAAGTATGAAGTTTATATAGATTATGTGATGGGTTTGTGAATGATAATGGAAGATAAAGAGATAATAGGGGTATAAATGTTATGATCAAATCAAGGTAAGTTATATGTAAAAATATATTAGTTTGTTATCATGTGACTTTTAACATAGCCCCAAGGGTTAGCGCAATTGATCAGAATGGGATCATGGACCTAAGTGATACCTCAAAATTCAAAGTGTTCGGAAGTGTGTCAAATCTGAGCGACCGGATAGATCTCATCTTCCTGACTCCAGCGCCGCGGACGACTCGAAAAACCGACACCATATGAAGAAGTTATCGCAGTTTGAAACGTCCAGTAAACTACAATTTTTAGACTTTGATCAGGTTTGACTGGAATTTTGGGAAAATTAAAAAGAGAATATTCCAAGGAATATTCCCAGAATATTCCATTTGGACGAGTCAGGTTGTGAGAAGTGTCACCATGTTAGTCGCAGTTGGGTGCATGTGTTTTAATTTGGGCCAATTAGGATCTGCTACGTGGTAGGACCGAAGGCCGCCACGTGGCCCAGGAATGGTTAAAAAAAACTTTGTTGGCGTGACCGGGGGTCAAACCCCGGACCTCCTTCCCACAGGCCCGTGCCCATACCGTCTGTGCTATGGTGTTACTTAACACTATATGTCTTCGTGTTTTAATTAACGTGTAACGGTTTCTTGATCAGCGGTTTGGAGGGGCCAGCCCCTCCCATATGACTGCAACCAAAACCAATGGCTTAAGCCACGGAACCATCGGTGCAAAAAGGTTAACCATAACCATTTCGTGTTATGATGTGTGGTCACACGACAATTTTAAACGTTACTCCGCCATTTTAAAACTTCAACCGTAAACTGCTAGTCGTTGCGAATTACGTGGTCACATGTCATGGTTCGTTAACTCCATGGGTTAGAAGGCTGACAATTATGTTAACCATAACCACACGAAGTCTGGGGTGCATGTACCCAAAAAAACCAGTTAGAATTTATGCTACGTTTAGTAAACTGGTGGATTTTTAGTCAGAGCAGATTTTGCCAATTTTAAATGGAGTTAAGTCTAGTCCTCCAAATTTGGTGGAGGCTTTTTAGGGGTCATTGGAAAAAATGAGTTCAAGCTCTATCTTGAGCTAGATTCGACCAATTTTGGAGTGAAAATATTCAATTTAGACTATCTCGGACATTCCATACTCAATGGAGTGGGTTGTAGAGCCATCAGAGGACTCTTGAGTAGGTTTTTTCTTCATAGAAGTTCTAGGGGCCACTAGGGCCACTAGGGGCCAACAACATTTTGAGGCCTAGCTAGGGGAGATAGAGGCCTTATTCAGAAATAAAATAGTCAATTTTGGATGTTTCAGATGTTTTGGAACTAATGGGGTGGTTTTCAGAGCTTTTATAGGACTTTTGAAAGCTAATATGCTTCAGTGAAGTCCTAGGGGCCACTAGGGCCAGCAAGTGCCAACAGCAGTTCGGGGCCTAGCCAGGGCAGTTAGAGGCCTTATCTAGCAAACCAATAGTCATTTATGACTGTAATGAGCATTTTGAATCCATTGGAGGAGTTTTAAGAAGATTTTGAGGACTTATAGAGCTCTAAAATCCACAAAGAATTTTTCTTTGACGTAGAGCCAAGGGGTGCCACCAGGTGTTGGAGGCGAAACCGGAGCAGTCGGAGGCCATTTTCAGTGAAACAATAGTCTATTCTTACTAATTTTGGCATTCTGAATCCATTGAAGGGATTTTATAAGCCATTTGAAGAATTCTAAAGGTCGATAACCTACAGGGATTTTTTTGGCAGCCTAGGGCAAACCATGGAGGGAGGCCTAATTTGGGGATGCAGTGCTCATTTTGAGAAAATGATAGGTCCATTTTGGAGGTATGATATGTGCTAGAGATAGTAGGTGAGGTTTCAGGGATAGAAGAATAATTCTGAGGGATTTAGTGCCATAGAGAATCTCAGTGTAGCTCAAGAGCATCGACAGAAGGAATCAAGCCTGAGGGAGATTAGATCTGTTTGCAGAGTGATGACAACCATGATAGGGATATAGATGGTATTATAAACCCATTGGTTCAGTTCAGTAAACCATTGGATTTGAGTTTTGTAACTTGTAAAATAAATTTTCCATAATCTGAAAAAGCCAAGTTAAGATGACAATAGCTCAAGGAGACGTAGCCCACGATATTCGGGTGAACTCCTAGATTAAATTTGATGTTATGTGTTGATTTTTATTTTCTGCATTATATGGTTGCTACACATGTTGAATTTCAGAAAAAAAAATGGACTTAAAGCACTTAAACAGCTAAAAAACACACTTGTTTCAAGTATAAAATTTCGCAAAAGTCAAGTATAAGCTAGACCTTTTATTTGTTTAATTGAGTGGGAGGTTCTTGAAAAGCATAACAAGTTATCCAACCCATTTTCAGACCACGTTGGCATTAGAGCACTTGATTGCTTGCTTGACAGAGCACAATTTTTCTTGTTGACTTGAAAGGTGTTTAAACGGTGCAAAGGATTGACTGGTCGCAAACTGACTGTTGTTTGAGTTTGCTAGAGGTGAGGGGAAATCTACTGATAGCTAAGTGTAGAAGAGGACAAGAATGAAGAAGACATATTTCTTACCCAAAGGACCTCAAGGAAACCCTTGAAGCACAAAATGGTTTGTTTGCAAAAAGGCTGCTTGAAGAAGAGCTTGACTCTATAGCCATTTTGTTTCAGAAGCTTTGTCAATTGTTTTGAAAGCTTTTGAATTGTTGATTGAAGTTCTTTTGTTCATTTTAAGATGACTACTTTGTCAAGTGAGGTTTCAAAATCCTCCTCCTTCAAAAGATTCTTCGATGAAGACATGAAGCGAGACTTCTACATTTTGAAGGACATGGTGCAAATTATGTTTGAAGATAGAAGAGAAAGCACTATACTTCATGAGAAATTGGTTGCTATGAAGGAAGAGAAAGAAGAAATTCTTCAAAGATTGCATGACATGGAGATGTAGCTCCATCAAGCCCAAGAGGCTTTGACCAAGAACATGCGTAAAGCAGAGGTAATTCACTCAATTTTGTCTTTAGTTTCCTCTTCAGATAGATGTGTTGGTTGATTTGAAAAGAACACTAGAGGTATAGGGGCCAAGTTGATGTTTAAAATGGGCTATAAAGGCAAGGGTTTAGGCAAACATGCACAAGGCATGATTGATCCTATTTTGGTTGAGGAGAGACCTAAGAAATTTGATCTTGGTTATGTTCAATCTTATGGCAAAGAGTCCAAAGCCATGAAGGCATGTGAGGCAACTTCAAAAAGAACTTTTTTTCCAAGTTCTAAATCACAAACATGTCAATTTTGTTTTCAAGTTGATTTCCATTGTTTGAAACCTATGTTACAGCAAGAATATTGTAGACACGCAGCATATGGAGAGCATGAGAGTTTAGATAGTTTTCAAGACCTGAACACTGATGTTAGTCTACAAAAGAAAGCTGGAAACTCTACAAGTTCATCTCCTCAAGAAGGTAAAAAGGATGGACATGCAAAGCAGTATTTGAGGTATAATTCTTCCCATAGTCAAGTTGATTATGTTTCTGCAAGGCATGACAATTCTGCATTCTTGAATGGAAGAAAGAGTTGTTGTGCATTTTGTGGTCTGTGTAACCATGATGTTTTGAGATGCTGGAAGAGGATGAAGGCATACAGGAAGCAAATGAGGCAAAGAAAACTTCCAAAGAAGGTGCATAAGACTTGCACACATTTCCTGAAGAGGGGACATGTTGTTTCCCATTGTTGGACATTGCATCCAACTAATCGTCCCGAGAATTTGAGGCAAGAGGACATAAATATTGGTGAAAGTAGAACCAAGGATTCCATCATTGATGTGAGAACAGATGTTTCACATGAAGAAGTGGCTTGGTAAGAAGTGGTTTGACTCCTTGACACAGTAAGCCATACTTTCATTTGTACATACACAAATTTCAGTCAAGTATGTATGTATTTATGTTGTAATCTCATGTTTGTTTGAGCCACCTTGGATCGATGATCAAGGAAGCGATGTTCAGCTACCTTCTATAAATTTCTCGCTAGAAATTTTTGAGTGAATTCAAGGAAGGCAATTCTTGACAGGAGGACAAGAGCATTCAGGAAGGGAAGTGTCGACTACCTTTGTGTTGTGGTTCAAAGGCACTAAGCCATGCAAGGCAAGTGTATGGAGGCTGAAAATAAGAGGTTGTTGTAATCTCATTTACTATACAGATCAGTATATCAGTATTTTGGGGTCCAAAAGATTCCCAATGGGGAGGTGTGATCAGAACTAGATCATGGACCTAAGTGATAGCTCAAAATTCAAAGTGTTCAGAAGTGTGCCGAACCTAAGCAACCAGATATATCTCATATTCCTGATTTTGGTGCCGTGAACGGTTCGAAAAACCAACACCGTATGAAGAAGTTAACCCAGTTTGAAAAGTCCAATAAACTGCAATTTTTTGACTTTGACTAGGTTTGACTGGAATTTTGGGAAAATTAAAGAGAATATTCCAGGGAATATTCTTGGAATATTCCCAAGAATATTCTCAGAATATTCCCAAGAATATTCCATTTGGACTAATCAGTTCGTGACAAGTTTCACCATGTTATTCATAGTTGGGTGCACGTGTTTTAATTTGGGCCAATTAGGATCTGCCACGTGGCCCAAGGATGGTTAAAAAAAATTTGTTGGCATGGTCGGGGGTCAAACCCTGGACCTCCTGCCCACAGGCCCGTGCCCATACCATCTATGCTATGGTTTTACTTAATACTATATGTCTTCACGTTATAATTAACGTGTAACCATTTCTTGATCGGCAGTTTGGAGGGGCCAGCCCCTCCCATATGACCGCAACCAAAACCAAGGGCTTAAGCCCCGGAACCACCAGCACAAAACAATTAACCATAACCATTTCATGTTATGATGTGTGGTCACACGACAGGTTTAAACATTACCCCGTCATTTTAAAACTTCAACCGTAAACTGCTAGTCGCTGTGAATTACGTGGTCACATGTCATGGTTCATTAACTCTGTGGGTTAGAAGGCTGACAATTACGTTAACCACAACCGCGTGGAGTCCTGGGTGCATGTGCCCAAAACAACCAGTCATAATTTATGCTACGGTTAGTAAGCTGGCAGATTTTTAGTCGGAGTGGATTTTGCCATTTTTAATTGGAGTTAAGTCCAATCCTCCAAATTTGGTGGAGGATTTTTAGGGATCATTGGGCAAAATGAATTCAGACTCTATCTTGAGCTAGATTCGACCAATTTTGGAGTGAAAATAGTCAATTTCGACTATCTTAGACATTCTAGACTCAATGCAGTGGGTTGTAGAGCCATTAGAGGAATTTTGAGTAGGTTTTTACTTCAGAGAAGTTCTAGGAGCCACCAAGGGCCAGCAGCAGTTTGAGGCCTAGCTAGGGGAGCTAGAGGCTTTATTCAGAAATCAAATAGTGAATTTTGGATGTTTCAGATGTTTTGGAACTAATGGTTTGGATTTCATAGCCTGTAGAGGAATTTTTGAGACTGAGATTCTTCAGTGAAGTTCCAGAGGCTAGCAAGTGCCAGCAGTAGTTCGGGGCCTAGCCAGGGCAGCTAGAGGCCTTATGCAGCAAACCAATAGTCATTTATGACTGTAATGAGCATTTTGAATCCATTGGAGGAGTTTTCATAAGCTTTTTAGGACTTCTAGAGCTTGAGAAGCCACAAATAATTTTTCTTTGACCCAAGAGCCAAGGGGTGCCACCAGGTATTAGAGGCGAAACCGAAGCAGCCGAAGGCCATTTTCAGTGAACCAATAGTATATTATGACTGTTTTTGGCATTATGAATCCATTTAAGGGATTTTCAAAGCCATTTGAAGACTTATGAAGTTGAGAACCTACAGGGAAGTTTTGGACAACCCAGGACAAACCGTGGATAGAGGCCTAGTTTGGGGATGCAGTGCTCATTTTGAGCAAATGATCAATCCATTTTGGAGGTATGATATGTGTTGGAGAAATTAGGTGTGGTTTCAGGGACAAAAGAATAATTCTGAGGGAATTAGTGCCATAGAGAATCTCAGTGTATCTCAAGAGCACTGACATAAGGAATCAAGTCTAAGGGAGCCTAGATCTATTTGCAGAGTGATGACAATCATGATAGGGATATAGATGGTATTCTAAACCCGTTGGTTCAATTCAGTAAACCATTGGAGTTGAGTTTTGTAACTTGTAAAATAAATTTTCCATAATCCCAAAGAGCTAAGTCAAGATGACAATAACTCAAGGATATGTAGCCCACAATATTCAGGTGAACTCCTAGATTAAATTGTATATTATGTGTTGATGTTTATTTCTTGCATTATATTGTTGTTACACATGCTTAATTTCAGAAAAAAAAAAAAAAAAAAAAGGACTTAAAGCACTTAAACAATTAAAAAACATACACCTGTTTCAAGTATAAAATTCGGCAAAAGTCAAGTATAAGCTAGATCTTTTATTTGTTTAACTGAGTGGGAGGTTCTTGAAAAGCATAACAATTTATCCAACCCCTTTTCAGATCAGCAATTGGTTGAGTTCCCATTGTTAAATTACCTTTCTAATGGGAGGTCATGGGGTCAATTATCCTCGATTCTCTCGGGTTTGGCTCTACTAATGAGATGGAGAGAGGTGATCCCTTTGACTGGATTTGAATAAATAGTTTCCATGGATGTAGTGGCCATCGATCTCTAGTGTATGTGAACCACATTTATTTGGATTTATGAAGGAAAAAAATGAAATACAAATTTCAACCAAAACACAGATAAACAATGAAACCAAATTTCAATTAATAAATATCAAATTTAGTAAATTGTTTACAAGAATAATGGAAAAAAACTAGCTCAGGAGATGGTATTTTATCTCTACGAAGAGATGTGATGGATGCATTCCCTCTAAACTATGTTACAAATAGGCTATAAGGATTTTTTCTCATGAAGAAACAATTAGAAACCTTAAATATCGAAATACATAAACCCAGGAGATGAACACCAGAAGATTATGGGCCCTTATGGGGTTAGTTGGAACGTCAACTTCTCAGGGTCATAGCTTTGGCATACAATCTCCATTTGGTGTGCACAATATCCCATTAGAAAGCTTTACCTGAGGACAACAAATTTATACTATAAATACCATTATTTGTCTCATTTTTTCCCATTTTCCCAAAAAACACCGTTAGGGCTTCACAAAAGCTCCAGAAGTTCAAGATCCGAAATCTGCAAAAAATAAAAATAAAAACTTCCAAAATAGAAAATTATGCTAAGAAATAGAAAAATGATAGGAAACAGTGTTGGGGGTCAAATTGAAATAGCTGGGTGGACACCAATATACACCCAGGTTAGTCCTCCCCCCTTAGAAGGAAATGGTCCCCATTGCTTAGAGTACCACCACGAGATGGGGAACCTTCTGTTGAACTTGGTCATTGGTGAGCCACTTTCCTTGGTGTAGGAGTTGGTCAACTTTGACCATTTGATACAGCTCGATACTCTATTGGAAATGGTTCATAATTTTTGTGTCCATGATTCTATGAGTTGTGGCCTATTAATTTCAATATGGGTTGAGTTGCGTTGGTGCCAGTTGCTTGACAATGTTTGATGTGTCCAATATTGGTGGAAAGTATGACTGAAGGAGGTCCACATTGAATAATGGGTGCAGGCCAAGGAATGGAGGGATAATTAGCTCAAGTTTAATTTTCATGCACAACCTTGGTGATGGTGTAAGGCTCGTATCAGAGTGACTGAAGCTTCCGATGGGATCCTATAAGGCATTCCTTCTATAAATGCAACAAAACCTAGTCTCCCACTTGGAACATATCTGGCACTCAATGTTGATCATGATGTTGTTTGTACTTAATATTGACTTTATCTAGGATATCATGAACCTTCCAGTGGATGTCTTGAATGCATTCAATAAATATGATGGCTTTGTTACCATTGGATTGAACATGAGTAGATTATGCCTGTGTAGTTGCAAAAGGCACTCCAACATCAATCAGATGCAATGGTTGAAATCCCATGCCTATTTAAAAGGGTTATGCCAAATTGAGTTATGGAGAGCTCTTGTGTAGCTATGTTGAATATAAGGGACACTCATCCCATTTTTTTGGATTCTTAGAATTGCATATGCATAGTATGTGCACTATCATCTTATTGACGATCTTTGTCTAGCCATCAATCTGGGGGTGGAAGGAAGTCAACTTAGCAAATTTGGTGTCAAACAGTGACCAAAGGATTTACTATAATGTGCTTAGGAACCTACTATCTCGATCTGATATGATAGTCTAAAGGATCCAAAAATGCACCCACACCCATTCAAAGAAGATCGTGGCAGTGGCTTCTACTGTGATACTGTTCTTGCAGGAAGCCAATATGTCCATCTTATAAAATATATCAACTACCATAAACATGTCGTCATTACCATGCTTGGTAGAAGGAAGGTCAGACATATGGTCCATGGAGATGGATTCCCAAGGGAGACTAGGAATAGTAAGAGGGGTGTACAGCCCTTGATTCTTAACTGTTAGCTTGGTGATGGCATAGATAGTGTAGGATATGGTATATTTTAAAGCATCCAATAGGAATTTTAGCCAAAAAAAATACTTTTATAGTACCACCATTATCGTTTTCATGAAAAAGTGTCCTAATACTCGACTGCAATGTGCCTCCCAAATATTTTTAGCACACTCACTTAAAAGAACACAAAGGTGTACCAGGTAGCGCAATAGTGCATCTTAGAGGTGGAATTCGGGAACTTGCTTATTTTCCATCAGAATCTGGTACATGGTGGTGAATTATAAATCATTTTTTTATAGTTGCAGATATATAGAACTAGTATTCCCACAAGAGTTGAAAATAGTGGTCAGTGCCACAACTGAGGGCTGACTAAGGCAATCTACAATGTGAATGGTGATACCACTCTTATATTTAATGTTAAAATGGAATTGTTGTAGATATGTGGATATTTTTTTATGGAAATTTTTATGTAACTTTCCTTGTGTCTGCATAAATTGAAGAGGTCAGTGATCTGTGTGGATGATTGTCTTCTTCCCCAAAATGTAATATTTCCATTTCCGATGGGCCTGAAACACCTCTTTATCATACATGGGTATCTTCGAATAGTATAAGAGATTATCTTACTGTGATAGGCCACCGAATTCCGTTACTGATTAAGGACTACACCAATAGTATAGACAGAGCCATCTGTCTCAATCTCAAATGGTTGTTGCAGGTCTGGAAATGTGAGGACTAGTGTAGATAAAAGGTAGTGTTCAGCTCAACGAATGCCTTCTATTGTGACTAGGACTAGAAAAAAAATTGTTTCCTCCACCCTTGGGAACTTGACTTAAGGGCCAAGTGATATAAGAGAATCCCAACACAATTTTTTGGTAGAAATTAGCAAGGACCAAAAAGCTGCGAAGATCTATAAAACTCATCAATTCTAGCCAATCCAGAATGAATTGGATCTCAGTTGGATCTGCATGCACACCTTGCTCATCAATAATGTAACCCAAATATTGGACCTTGTCTATGCCATAGGAGAATTTTTTCAAGTTCACACATATCTTGTGTTGTAGCAGAGTATCCAAGGCCCACTCAATATGTTGCAAGTGCTCTTCCTAAATCTTGTTGAAGATGAGAATATCATTGAGATATACAACCATGAACGAGTTAGTGAAATGCTATAAGATGTTATCCATCAGCCTCATGAAAGTTGCAGGGACATTCATCAAATCAAAGAGCATGACTAACCACTCGAAAATACCACACTTGGATTTGAAAGTAGTCTTCCACACATCCATGGGTTCTATTGGAACTTGGTAATAGCGAGAATTCAAACCAATCTTGTTGAAGTACTTAGGCCCCTTAAGCTTATCAAGAATGTCACCAATCCATGGAATTAGGTACATATTCTTGACTATGATTTTGTTCAGGGCTCGATAATTAATGCATAGCCTCCAGGTCACATCTTTCTTATACACGAGTACAATGGGGCTGCCATAGGGTGAGGAACTTGGTCAAATATTCCCTTTTTGTAGCAGTTCCAGGATACGTAGCATTATTTCCCCATTTTCTAAGAGAGAGTGGTGGTAGGTTTTCCCATTGGGTAGATGTGTGTCAGGGTCCAAATCGATGGAATTCTTGACCTAACAATTGAAGGATACACGTGTGTGAGGAGAATATGTCCCTATACTCTTCTATGACCTTATCCATTTTCATTTGCCGCCGAGAGGATATCCTTTTGGAGTCCATGGATGTGGCCATGATATTTCCCTTATTGTAAGAGCAGATAAGGAGGAATACAAATTTCCTAGTCTAGGTGATAATCTTAATACACTTCATAGTAGAGATCAGAGAAATAAAACATTAGGGGAATTTTGAGGTCTAAAATGGGCCTCCTAAGGAAATAATAAAATAATAGCTAAACCAATAAAATAATATTAATGAATTTGCAATTCACTTTTTGCACCAAAATCCATGTAACCATAGTTAAATTCAATTCAAAATTTGTCCCAAAATAAAAATAATAAAAAAATTATATTGATGTGACTATAAATAAGAATGAAATTTTCAAGAAAAATTCATTATCATTGAACAACTAATGCATTTGTCCTTTGTACTTAAATAACTTAAAATAAAATATAAATATAAATTTATAAATTCTTAATTATATTATATGTTATTAATTAAAATTTATATTATTTAAATTGTATAATAATATGTAATTAATATACTATATAAAAATAATATAATATAGTACAATATAATGTAATATAATAAATGTATAGGGATATGCATTGTTTCTTTCAAGAAATATGAAATGACAATAATATTTTTTTTATTCAAAAAGTGTGAAATGACATTTATTATGAGTGCTTTACTTTGACTTTAGAAGTACTTAGAGCATTACCATGGTTAACCATGAGTTTTTATCCACCATTGAGAACGTGACAAGTAAGTACCTTTAACTCAAGAAATGCCACCTCAACCATTAGGGATGATGTCATCCCATAAAATGTGATTGGTTCTCATAAAGTGAATTTTGATTGTACATTTTCCTTAGGAGACCCATTTTAGACCTCAAAATTCCCCTAATGGTAGGAAGGGCTACCTCTGGTATCTTATACAATTTATTTACCAAACTAATAATAACAGTATGAGGTCTAGACTCATACACAGGATGATGCTTCCTCAAGTACGGTTGACCCAAAAAAACATCACAAACTTCAAGGGGAGAAAAATCACACAATACCTCACTTGTGAAAAAAAAATTGCTATAGGGAAGACGATATATTAGGCTAACACAAATATCTCACCCTTAATAGATCCACCTGATGGTGTATGGTTGCGGGTGTGGTGTTGTTGGCAGGACCAACTACTCAACAACCTTTGCAAAGATGAGGTTCTTTTCACTCCTATTATCGGCAATGCAATTCAATGGAGGCCCATTTACCCACATTTGTGAGTGGAAGAGATGCTAACCCTCCTATAGATATCTGGCCTACCCGTGTTGGACCTTGGTGGTAGAAACAATGGCACTAGATTTTGCATCAATGATCTATTTCCTCTTGTCGAGATATGGCTTAATTTTGTAATATGCATATCAACTTTAAGCTTTTATCTCAGCCACTAGTGACTACTTTTCATAACACTCATTTTTGTTATGGGTGGGGTTCATGGGGAACTATTTTTGTTGTGACAAGCGACCTCTAAAAATTTTCCTACACTTGAATTTTGGATCCTACTTGTGATCCTATGATATCTTATTCCTTGATTTCTCTGTTTGCTTCATGTTTGGTTGATGATTTTCTAAGTGCTTAAGTCTTCCTATGAGATTCTAGTTTTTGAGGTCACTTTCCTACATATGCTCAAATTTCAATGCATTTACAATAACTATTCTTTCAAGCAAGCCCAACAGTCAAAGCACATCCTAGCAAGTCGAGCATTTTTTAATACATACTAATAGTCATTGCATATATGCCTAGAAAATTGATTATTTAGTTCCTGAATATAGAGACTATCCAACCCTTGTTGACAGTCAGTGGATGATCCCAAGATTGAAAACTCCCTAACTATTGGTTGCGGTTCTATCATATTTCGAGTGAGTTTTATTAAAGGTCACTTCTTTGCCCTTTGATATTCATTAGTGTTATCACTCAAAAGGTTTACTTGGTTATGGATGGAAAGTCATTGAGGAAACCTTCAAAATTCATTGAGATTGAAAGTTGGCCCTTTAATATGGAGCTCTACTACTCAAGATCACTTTAGCAGTAGGTCATTAAGCTCATTAGCTCGATTTGGTTTGTCAGAAATGAATTTGGTTTGGAAATAAATGAAAGAGACCATTGGGCATGGAGTCTTTAACAAAATATAAATACTTTCTATACACATATTACATGACAACTATAAACAAAGGCAAGATAACTCATGATTTATTTGATAGGTTATCATTAAGTTATATGGAATACTATAGAAGATAAACATCAAAATATAGCTACGATATTTATGTAATGATATTGAAGCTGAAAAAACAACTAAGCATTCGAATAACATGAATATGAGAAATTCCACATGAATTCTAATTCATCCACATTTATCCAAATCCTAAAGACAAATGTTCAATAGGTGT
This sequence comes from Pinus albicaulis, assembly GCA_034641835.2. NCBI lineage: Eukaryota > Viridiplantae > Streptophyta > Pinopsida > Pinales > Pinaceae > Pinus > Pinus albicaulis. The sequence continues at coordinate 37,881,209 of MU968363.1, forward strand.
GGCTAATGAGAAGTTAATCATAGTATAAAACAGACAGGAACTCATTCATACATGAATCTATAAAAACCACGGATATAAGACTATTTATAGTGAAATATATTAATCTCAATGTCTACAAAAATACACAAGGATTTTTCCAAAAATTCCAACCTATGTTCTATCTTTTGAAATAACTTTGTAAAGAATTGTTTACAAATTGAAACCATGGTTCTTATAGGAACATTTAATTACAAACTGTCTTTTAGGAAATATATCATATCTCTTATACTAGAACTAATATGCATTTACAAAAAATGAATACTTAATGTGTTTTCTCTTGACTCCATGGTGCATGATAAACTACTTGTAATAAAAAGTAGAGATGTAGCTAGTAAGGTTGTTGAAGAAAAGGAACAAAATAGGTAACTAATATTTTTCCATAAAATCTGGTAATACCCTATCTTGTACCTTAGAATCTTACTCAAACATTCATTACCATGTTAGGAATACCCCATCTTATTAGACCTACTATATGATCCTCAAGAATGATATCAACTCTGTAAACATATCCTCCAGATAACTTCATTGAAATTTATCCTTTCATTGTTGCCAAAATCCTACAAAATATCTAGGCATTGAAAAAATTGTTGGCATTATATATCGAAATGTAACCATAAAGTGCGCTACACAAATAGAGAAAAATTGACACTGACAAAATATTGTTAGCACAAAACAGAAAAAATAGCGTTGACAAAATAATTGTCAATGCTCGGTGTAAAACTGTCAAAAAATAAAGTTAAAAAATTAATTGGTAGTGTAGTTTAGAAAACTTCATTTCAGCTGCTCTTCTACCCTCAGTAAAAGTTCTACCTAATCTGTTTGATTTGGTTTCACCTTTTTAGTTTTTTGGCCTTGGCCTTGCGGCTCCGCTTCTGCTTCTTAGAACTAGAAACCCTTTCGTTAACATGGTTTATCACCATATCCTTAAATGGTGAATCATCTAAATCAATAACATGGTTTACTAGGGTAGGGTTTTGCCTTAGTTTCAACTTGAGCCTAAGTTTATTTACAGGTATATCTCAATCCTTTCGAATCCCATGTATATCAACTAGGGTAGGTTCCTTTTTCATTTTCTTTTTCACTGTGTCAAATTTACCCTCCCTTGTTTCACTAGGTACATTTTCTCTAATCTCAACCATTTTATATACAGGAATTTGTTTTGGAGGGTTTGTAACCTCGACTTGCTCTATTTTTTAGGGAGGAGACATCGTTTTCTCTCTCATGTCCCTTTTGGACTTCCTAGTATAAAATATTTTAGATGTAGGTACTGGAACAAGATTTTTAGGTTATGACACCTTCCCCTTAATTCTTATTTGAATGAAAGAGGATTCCCATGAATTTTTAATATTTTTACCAACACCCTTATGTTTTCTTCATTTGTTGGTTTTAGGTGTAGGGTTTGCTAGTGCTTCAATGAAACCTGCCCAAAATAAAAATAGTTTTGAGGTTTTATTTATCTTATTTAAATGATCAACAACCAACAAGTTCATCAAGAATTGGCCTGGCTTGAACCTTAGCAAAAGAATTTCTCAAGAAAATCAACAAAAAATATGCATATTCATACACACTTGCCTAGAAATGTGTGCTATAAATTTGAAGTGGTACATACCCATTATGTGGTAGCACCCTTCACATGTGAAATATCTTTGAAAAACATTCAGAGTCTCATGCCACTCTTTTTTAAGCCAAGACCTCTGCACACATAACCTCCAAGGTTCATCTTTGTGCTTGTCTTTGAGGAAAAATGAAATGTTGATTCATTCCAGGGTTTGGTTCTTAAACCATCAGTCTCCATCAAATAGGAGGCATGCTTCCTCTGAAATTGTGTCCTTTCTGAACGAAAAATATATTTAAGTGATTCTATAATTCTTCCCATCGATCCCCTCTGCAAAAACTTGAGCCACTCCATCATTATATCCATCACATCTGAAACAAAAATATTCCCATACTGCTTGTTGAAATTGTTCCCGTAGTTTTGTAGCTGCTTCAAGGATCTCAGGCCTCCCAGTCTCCTCTCTTCAAATGACCACCTTTCCCCATGGTTTTTGGCAATAGGCCACAAAATCTACAAATGTTGTTGAAATGGTCACACTAATATTTGGAATGAAAAAAAAATACATGAACCTCTTATGCCATGAAGAAACTGATTTTCCAACCATTCAGTTGGAATAATAACAAAACATATGCCTTATGCCTTAATCATCGCATCCGTCACTCACTTGTAAAAAATTCATGATGACTATTTATCGTAGCTTAGGAGGGAATCATATCAAATGTCATCCCAGTACTCCACAACAATAATAAAATCATGTCCTTAACGATTGATTTGTCAATGATAGCTATCATTGAACAATAGGTTAGTGCTAACAAATTATTTGGTAGCACCTTCATTTTAACATATGGACCATATCGCTATCATTTGATTTTTCAACCATTCTCTTATTTTGTTTTTCAAAATAGTGTTTACAAAATAATTATGAACGCTTTCAAATTTTATTACAGAAAAAGCTTAAACAATGAATTCAAGTCCATGAAACTTTAATCTCAAAACTCAAACTATGATAACAATTAGTGTCGCTTTAATTTTTCGACTATCGTTTTTCCTTGATTTCTCTTCCAAAAGTGAAACTTTTGTGTTATATTCATTGTAGCATGTCTCACCTACAATTTTTATCTCTTTCATGTGTCATTTTCGTGTTTTCTTACTCTCGCAGCTATTTCTTTTGATGATTTTTACTCCTGAATGTGTCGCATTTTAGTGCACCACTAGAGGTCGCCCTAGTGCATTCTTCCACAACTTAGTGCATTTTTTGGTTGTATGCATGTGAATTTTGAGTCCCGTGGTATTTTTTGATGTTATATGAATATATTTTCACCATTTCATGACTTGATTTTATGTCATGTTCTCTCTTGTCTCACTGGTCCAAAGCTTAGCTATTTCAGAGCTTTCACTGTCTATGCAACTTTCTCAATATTTAGACAATATTTCTCCCTCCTAGAATGACGCAACGACACATTCTCAGGCCATTGTGGAGCCTCTCTATCTCTTGAAATTTCACATTACGCAGTCCTAGAAGATAGTCTTGCTCCTGCATCAACACACTGAGAAACCTTGGTACTTCAACCATTAATTCAACTGCCTGATTCTTTCAACTGTGCAATTTTTGTCCTATGTTTCCTAGGATTATGCATTGCATAGTTATAGTGGGTAGCCATGCCTTGTAGTGTCATTAAATTTCCCATATTTTCAGTTACCCAAGCCTTCCCTCCAGTGTCTGTGCATTGTGAAGTTCGAGTGAAAAACCTTGTCTCTTTACCTCCTTGACTTGCCCAACTATGCAGTTCCCTTCACCAATTGAGCCTCCTATTACACATTGCATAGTTATAGTGATAAAGGGGTCACTTTTGAGTCATTGAGCTTCTAAACTACATAATTTACTAATATTGGCCACAATCATTGTGCACTGCACAGTTATAATGAATAGTCCTACTGAATGAGATCTCTCACTATGCAATCCTATGCCCTAACTTTCTCCCTAATGCACATTGCATAGTTCGATTCAATAGTGAGGCCTTCCTCAATCCCCCTAATGAAAAATTTTATAATCCTTGTATCCTTCTTCTTGGGCACTCCTCACTACAGATCATTAGTCATCAAGCTCAATACCTTACCTCCTAGACCCCCATCACTACATAAGATGACCTATCAAGCCATTTTGTACAATGCATTGTCTAGTTTTGGTTTGCATTGTGGATTCTTTGAGTTCCTAAAGCCCTCAACTGCACAATTGATAGCCTCCTACTCTCAAAACCCTTGCAAGTTCCCTCATCTCAGCCAACATCTTTCATGAGTAAAACGAGGTATAATAGATGGTTTATAGAATAATGTTGACTTAGCATGAGTGGTCTCCATATGTAGGTATCATTCATGATTACAAAATGATAGGGAAATTCTTAAGAGAGGTCATCAAGGAGAATCTGCAATAGAGAACTTGGGAAGGAGGAGTAGAGGAATAACCATCATGAAGAAAATAAAGGAATATTGGACCAAGACAAAGAATCTGACTTGGAATGTTCCAACATTCACCTAAACACTTTAGAGGGTGATGAATAAGAATAAGAAAATATCTATCAAAAAGAAGTCAAAATCAAAGCAGCAAAGAGAGTATCTTGGCATTTCTATTTTATAATGAAGTTCCATGTCATCGTGGTCAAGTTGTGGCTTGTACGAGTATCATCACAATGTAGTATGTCTCAATGTGTCTTGGCACGTGTTGTGGAATGTAATTATGTATTATCAAAAGTAAATGACAAAATTTAAGTGTGTGGAAATCCAAGAGTCACATGTGGAATATAAAAGGTCACGTGAGTACCAAAGAGACATATAGAAATTCAAAGGTCATTTAGGAGTCCAAGAGTCATGAGGGAGCTCAAGAGTCATAAGGGGAGATGAAATGGCATTCATCTTGTTATAAAAGAAACCTCATAACTTAAGTAAAAGGGTTTTGATATTTATATGATTTGGAGATCTAGCCTTGGCTTCTCTAGCTTGGCATAGGGGAGAAGATTATGCTTTCGAGATGAAAGGAGTGGCTTAATGTTTCACTACTGGAGCTATTGTCTCACCATTTCAACTTTGTACTTGGATATTTCACCTAATAATATGAAGCTCACTGAGCCAAAAAAATTTCATGCATGTATCTTGAATATTGTAAGACTATTCTTAGGGTGTTTGTGGTAGATGTTATGTTCATATGTACTAAAGATATTAAATTAATTCATTGGTTTTGGTACTTATCTTGTTGAATGTGTGTTGAATTTTCTTTAATGATCATTGTGTCTATATGAACCATTTATCTAGATAACTAATGAATCATTCCCTGGTCTCATGTGCTTCTCCTAGGATAGTACTATTACTTTCCTTCTAGAGACTCACTCTTAATTCCCTCTCATGAAAGATTCATTTTACAAATTGCAATTGGATTTTCATAATGTCAAATTAAATTCTTATTTCAAAGGTTATGTGCATACTCTCTTAAGTGATCCGTTGTAGCCAAGGTAAACCTTAGAGTTATGGTGGTTAGGCCAATACTCCATATGGGGCTCCTACTTCAAATGGTGTGAGGTCTATGTAGGAATTCACATCAGGTAGACCTCCTTGGTTGATGAATTTCCAATATCGTCAATAGTTGGTGCTAGAAAAAGGCCCAGATGACAAGTTTTTCTCATCGAGTTTGTTTTGAATATCTTATCTTAAAAGTCTAATTCCCAAATAATACTTTCTATATGTTTTCCAATAGATCCATTTGTAAAATTTTAATCCCTAATGGGCCTCTTTATCACTTGTCTCAATTGAAGTTTTATGGTGAGGGTGATACATCTATAGCCGAGCATATATTTTATTTTTTCAAGTTTTGTGAATCTTATGAAATCAATTGTGAATATCTTTCTTGTGTGATTTTCTTCCTCACTCTTGAAGACCAAGTTAATGGATGGCATCATACCCTACCACTAACTTCCATCCATTCATTTGATCAATTCCATAAGGAGATTCATCAAGCCTTTGATAGGTATGATTACCGATATGTTCGTAGAAGGATTAATCAACTAAGAATATCAATGAGTATTTGTATAATAGGTTCCTTAACCTGTGTTATGAGTTTCCTGAAGTAGAAATGGATTGGGTTTTATTTAAACAAAAGTTTGAGTGTTTGATTCATATCTCTTTGAAGAAATGTGAATCTAAACCCCCATAACATCCTTCTCCCCCAACTTTTGTAACCATGAGACACCTCCAATTTCAGAGGATGAACCTACTAGTACTTTTGTTCCTTGTCCTCCTCCTTTCTCAGTAACTGTTGGCTTGAGGGATCCTAACCCAGGTTCAGAGTTTATGGATAAACCAACAAACCCTCCAACTACTGGCCCTTTTGGTAGTGATCTACTTGCACAGACCAAAGTCTCACCCAAATCAATATGGGCGGGTGCTGGAACCAGGTTTCCGCACCTTGAGGAAGAAAGTAATGAAGTGGTCCGTAGCAAAACACAATGTGAACTTATACATATGCACATAAAAATATATAACAGAAGTACAGAGAATGTGTAGTCATTAACATAATAATCCAAAATTTTTGTTTGCATTAGTGCAGATAAACAGAAAAGAACTCGAACTAGGTCTTAAACAATGCGAATACTTAAACAGTCTATTAACCATCAATAATCATGCGTAATCAGATCAGATATCCTTGCGCAATGATCAATAATTAAGACAAATAAACAGAGAATAAATAGTAAACAGTTCATATGCATAACACAGTAAACTTTTCCAAACCTGTTCTTTCTATTATCTTTATATATGTCAATCAAGACATCAATTGTCCTTACAAAAACCCTTACAAAACCCTTCCGCGCACACAGACAACAGGAGCCTCTTAACCCAACCCAACAACCCTTACAGACGCATAAACTTATAATAACATCAATATCGTAACATTCATTAACTACTTAGCTTAGACGCAATCTATATATTTATATATGCCTAGGATACATATACTATTGTCTCAAACCATGGTTTGAGGCCCACAATTTACCCTTAAGCCCATTTACATAAAAAATGGGGACTTTGACCCACCCCAAATCCCTTTGACTCCATTTGCGCAGCGCGCACATACAAAACTATACAAAAATGTCTTCGGAAATTGTGCCTCAGGGGACTACGCTCCAACAGGCCCCCAACACAAACATGTGACTAGTCCTGAGTCACTGAGGCATCGACTCCTTATTATTGGCTTGAATTTTTTTGACAGAAGTTTGGAGAGGGAGCACTAGCTTGATACTTTGTGTTGCTGCACTTTGCGCTTGTTGAACCATCTTTTAGGTAGTAGGCCCATCAGCGGCCATCTCTACGTTGCGCTGAGTCTGCTGAATGATTTTCAAAGTGTTGTCCAATGTTTGTGATAATTGCAGCGCTTCTTCTACCCATGGATCCATGCGCTCCTTCAGTACGTGTTCCTTCTAACGCAAGTCTACAATCTCGGTGTGAATTGTTTTGCACTCCTGTAGACGAGTGAGGCACTCCGTAAGGACCAATGTAGGCGCCACCATCTTGATTTCTTCAAAATTTTGTTCATTCTGGTTGATGGCGTCGCGCAACTGCTATACTACCGAATAATTTTGGATAGAGGCCCAAACATCCATGGACTCGTTCAATAAACTATCACACTAGGTGACCGTAGTAGCAATACTGTCCCTCACTTGTTTTACTTCCACAACTCTTTCCGGTTGAAATTTGGTCTAGAGGTTTGCAATCTGTTGCTTATACTATGTTCAGATTGTTTTCACCTCCACATAGGTTGATTTCACTATATCAGCCAATCCTTCTAACTTTTCGGGTGGCGTAGCTGTGGCCAGGACAACTGGAATGTCGCAGTAGACTTGGTTGATTTTAGCCTCCAGCGCAGCGCACTGGGCCTCTGCTTATTACTGTTATTGGAGTGCTTGCACAACTTGTTGTTGTGCATCCTTTGTCTTCATCTGCATGGTAGCCTCTCTATACTGAAGCTCGTCGACGATCACTAAATGTAGAAGGTGTAATTTACCTGCAGGAAACACCGAAAGATGAACATGCACATCACATATACCACTAAACTAGACCCACTGGTGAGCGTCCATCTGAATTTCTAGTAGGGGGATGTGGACAAAGTGTGCATCCCTAGATGATGGTAAAGCAACATCCAACAATTGCGCGCTGGTCTAGCTTTCCTAAATCATGTTCTCTTAAATCAGGCTCGCCTGAACTTTTAATTTTTGCAATCCCACTTGTAAAATTAGAGCACGAGCTTGTATTGAACCTCCATATCCATTGATCGATCCTCAGTCGTAGACGTGATAGTGTTCCCTATTTCATTGAGGTCGTCTTCTATCAGCGTCAGGACCTCCTGCCATGCCTTCTTGGATCCTTTCTGCTTCTTGTGCGATCCTCCAGTGGCCTAAGAGCCGCACTTAGTTCCTTTGGATGTTGCACCTTCACCTGTCTCCTTAGGCACGAATCCATTCTTCTCAGGCACAATTTTTGTGTCGACAGTTTCTTCAGTTGTTGTAGGGGTGGCTTCCTTCTTTGTGGCTTTCTCTGTGATCGTCATTGTCACTATTGCTAGAATTGTCTCTTTATGTTTCTCAGTGGCCTTCTCTGTTTTTTTTCCGATCAAAGTGCATTGTTTCATTGGTGTAGGTGGGGTCAACCAAGTCGACGACCATTCTGTTGTTACTCTTACTAAGTCATCCTCTGTCACCAGATATGGTAACTCGTACCATACTCCCTCTACATCGCCTTTTGCGCAGGTATGAATATTATGAAATGTAGCCTTGAAATCTGTGATCATCTTATATTGTTCATATAAGTAGGTGAGAGTCGCGGCTTTGACTGTACTGCTTGGTTTAGAGTGGCATCATATAAAACCCATAAGATATTGTTTTCTTTCATGTGCACTGGGTCATAAGTGTTCCATAATTTTGCATAGCGTGCAACTTCAGACATCTTCGGTTCTATTCTTGGGAACTGTGTGTCTTCTGGGGTTCTCCATCCAATCAACACATTAATAAAAGGAGCCAAGCATATTTTAAGGGCTTGCCTTCCTCCTGTGCTTGGCACACATTCTCTAATAATTCTTTGCACAGTTAACTGCACCAGTTGTAAATTACTCCTTGTTCAAAGTGACATGTGAGCGCAATCACATGTGTATGCACTTCCTTAGGTCAACACTTACGCATCATCTTACAGGCCAAGATGAGGGGACGAAAATGTACTGTGGGGTCATTAATTTCCTCCACTACAAATCCCCAGGTCTTCCTTGTGACATTGTATTTTTTCTTGATTTGATTGGCCACATCTTTCTCTTGCACTTTTCCTCTGAAATCAAAGATAGGGTCAGCCCCCTTAGTAGGTAGACCTATGATTCTATGAATCAATTATGCATCGATAGGGATGTGCTCTCCTAACCGAGTGCATAATCATTAATCAAAGACAACAACATCCTGATGCAGATATCATTAATGGGGTTGCGCCCAAAATGAGGGATCTGCAACAAATTGAGTGGGCCCGCCTTTGCGCAGACCTGACATCCCCCTCTTTGTCTCAAGGCACACAACACCTCCTTCATAGGTGACTTGATCCAAATAGAGCTCAGGCGCGAGCTTGGGGAACTTCTCAACATCCGTGATGTCCCAATCATCAAACCTCAGTTGTTGAATATTTGTGAGCATGTCCCCTTCCATTGGTACATTCTCTGGGATCAAAGGTACTTGGATACTTACGCGCACCTTATCCAAGTACTTAGGTGCTTTTATAGAAGGTTTGTGTGATGCAATCTAGTTAGGCAACCGCGAGAATGGGGCTACTTCAACGACCTCCTCGTCTTCTTCCTCAATTGTTTTTGGGACTTCTTCCATGGGCCTTTTCATTTTCTCTCCCGCGGAAGGGCATGGTCTTGGGATCTTCTCTCGGGGAGATCTACGTGTTCCAGAGGATTTCTCCTTCTTATTTTTAGAGGGCGTAGGTGTTTCTACAATAGGCACTTCAGGCGCGGAAGGGTTGTCACTCGGTCTTGTGGTTGTCATGTTTCCAGGAATTCCGTACGCTAAACCTGCTCGGCAATATCCGTCCTCAAACCCTAGATCCAAACCAAACATAGACGTAGAAAATGAAATGGCAAAGAAAGATCTCAAAGCACAAGAATCACCTAGAAAGAAAAGGGAACTATTGTGACCCCATAAGTCATATTTATACTTGTGAAGCATCTTGAACAGCTCCTTGTGCATTAATGAGGCTCCATTACTGAAAAAACGGTCCCAAATATGGAAAAATACCTTCATTAAACACATCCTAGACACTCCCAAAAATGGTAATAATTTTGTCTTATCCAGTTTTACTATTCCAACGGCTAATTTTTTACACCTATGCACGCTAGTCAACCTCCTCGTGCAGATACAGCACACATGTCGCACCTTACTGCACATTTGCTATCTCATCTGCTGAGTTCAGATACTCTGGCCATATAGTCATTTGGTAGGCACAAGGTCATCCCTATACAGCTTCAGACGACTTCCATTGACATACTCAGGAAGGTATTCACCGCTCAACATATCCAAGTTCACTGCTCCTCCATCAGTGATTTCCTTAACAACATAGGGCCCTAACGAATGCATCTTCAATATTCCTGGTTGGCGCACAAACTTGCTTTCATATAGTAAGACCAAATAATCCTCCTTGAACACCTTTTTCCTGATATGCCTGTCATGCCAGGATTTTTCGCGCGCCTTTTGAACCTGCTGGTGATAATTTGCAATAAAACGATGTTCTTCTAGTGCAACTAACTACAACAACCAATCCTCTAGAGCATCTTCTTCAGCCATATTGGTAAATGATGCAATGTGTGCCACAAGTTCTTTCTTCTGCTAAACTGTATACTCCTGAGGCGTATGACCAGTAGTTAAAAACTGAATGATATTATGGAAATGATCATCAACCACTTTTATCGCAAACAACTGCGCGTTTGGAAAACAATCATCTATATTTGTAGGTTCATCTCTAGTTCAATGCGAGACAGATGGTCTGGACCAACATTCAGTCATCCTAGTTTCACCATAATTTCAAAATCATATTCCTGGAATAACAGCAATATAAAAATACTGGATCCCCTGCAATGGAATTCACGACTTCTCATCAAAGAGAAAATAAATACTGAACCACAATTTTGGACCCTAGATGGATCCACCAGAAAAAATAACACCCACGAGGTTTTCGTCCATGGGATCAAACTGGAACTGGCCACACCAAGTTCTCAAGAAAAACACAATAAGATAGATGAACCTGATTGATGCCCAATGCATAGATTCTATCCCCTTTTATTGGCTTGATGGACTCTCTAAAGACCTTATTTAATTATTTTCCTTTGAAAATCGAAGGTAAATACCATGCTTTGATACCATAGGAAAATACCATGGATAGATTCCGTCCATTTTGACTAGATCAAGAAAGGGAATATTACAAAACCTCCTGCCCAAATATTGCTTTCCCTCAAGAAATTCACTGTTATCCATAACAAAAACATTAATACCAGGATCCCATACAACCCAGTGTGTTATTCCATGCCTCCATGATAAATGAACCTAAATGGATCCTTTGATACCTGGATCCCAAACAATCCTCTGACCAATCCTGGTCCCAATTTATTCTCATGAATCACAATGCCACCTAAGTCTTGGGACCTGTGGGTTATGGTACCATCTCTTCCCCCCATCACTATCTATGCTAAAGGGCCCTAGCTGCAATATTCCCTTGGCTGTGAATATCCTCCTAGGAATCAACCCATCAATAAAGTTCCAACTCATAATCTCTTGCCAATCCATGCCTTGTGAAGGGTGAATACCTGCAAATCTACTATGTTGATGTGCCTCGATGCTTAACTCGTGTTGCTCCAATCGATCACCCAACATGATGAGTTTGGAGAACTTTTCCATGCTCTTCCCAATGTATAAAGGTGGGTTGGTAGTGTTTCAAGCCTTATCTATGTACTCTTGTAGAAAGCTGCAATGGAACTCCCAATTGTACTCCTCTTGATGCCTTATGAGGGACTTGAGTCATTCCTAAACACTAGACAACCTGGTTGTTTATTCAGCACATACCCCTATGGGCTCCTCAATTTTTATATTCTCCTATAAGACAGTGTCTCGGACTGTCCAGACTCTCTACTTCCACATCATAAGATCTATCTTGAAACTCATGATCCTTTCCTGAAAGTCCTCTTCTAGAATTTCTAGTGTCCTATTTAATGTGTTTGTATCTGCCTGCACCAGATGCCTCACGACCACAACCTCAACTTGAACCTTTGATTGACCCTCCAGAAATGGCTCATCTTACATACTATATTTTTCATGTTTCCCCACATGATCATTGATATGGATTTATGCAGGAATGCAACAGAATACATAAATAACCATAAAAATAGAAATACAGTAGAAATAAGGCTTCATTTCATTAATATCAAATCACAGAAACATGCTTACAAACATGATGGAAATAAAATAGCTAGGGTGTTGGTAGCGAAACTCTAAGAAGAGATGTGGCAGCTATAGACCTCTGAACTGTGTTACAATGAGGGTCGAGGGCCTATTTATTATGGAGAAACAATGGAGAACTCTAAACGTCCAAAAACCTAACCCTAGGAGATGAAGCGCCAAAACTATGGGCCCCGTTTGGGTAAATTGGTGTTTCAAATTCCCGGGGACGTACCTTCGACATACTATCTCCATTTGGGGCTTCAAAACAGCTCCGGAAGTTCAGGACCCGAAAAACTGCTAAAAATAGTAAGTTGTGAAAAAAACTGAAAGAGACAATGGTGGGGCCCCAAGTGGAATAGACGGGTGGCCACCAATATCCACCTGGATCACTCCTACCCCCTTAGGAAGCAATGTTCCCCATTGCATTGAGTTCCTCCATGAGATGGAGAAAATTTTATTGAACTTGGTCCCTAGTGAACCATTTGCCTTGGTGTAGGTTTTGGCCAGCTTTGACAACCTAATATAGTTGGATCTTCTGTCAGTGAGTGTTCTTGATTTGCATGTCCATGATACAGTCTGTGGTGGTCTGTTCCATGCAGTATGGGTTTAACTCTTTTGGTGTGAGTTCTTCTGCAATGTCAGAGGTGTCCCATAGAGGTGGGAAGTAGGGATGAAGGCGGTCTACATTGAATACTGGGTGCAGACCAAGGAATGGTGGAATACTGAGCTCAAAGGCATTGTTCCCTACAGCCTTGGTGATGTTGTATGGCCCATATCGAAGCAGGCAAATCTTGCAGTGGGGTCTAGTGAGGCGATCCTTCTGCAAATGTAGCCACACTTTTTCACCCACCTGGAAGTTGTGTGGCACCCGATTTTGATCATGTCGTTGCTTGTACTTAGCATTGGCTTTGTCCAGTATGTCATGAATTTGTTGGTGGATGTGCTGAATGCGCTCGATGAAGTTGTTTGCTTTGTCAGCTTCAGACTGGACATGAGCTGAATCAGCCTAAGTAGCTGCAAATGGCATGGCTACGTCAATGGGACATAGTGGCTGGAATCCCAAGCCCACCTGAAAGGGGCTGTGGCTGGTTGAGCTATGGAGAGCCTGATTATAACTATGTTATACATAGGGAAGGCTCTCATCCCATGTGCGTGGATGCTTTGAATTGTACATGCACAGAATGTGTACAATCATCCTATTGACGACCTCCGTCTAGCCATCAGTTTGGGGATGGAAAGCTGTGGACTTGGTGAGCTTGGTGTCCAACATTAACCAGAGGCTGGACAAAAATGTGCTAAGGAAACTGTTGTCGCGATCTGATATGATAGACTGTGGGATCCCAAAGTGCACCCATACTCGTTCAAAGAAGAGTTTAGCAGTGGCTTCTACTGTGATATTCTTCTTGTAGGCCGCCATAATGGCCATCTTTGAGAATCTATCGACAACCACGAAAACAAAGTCATTTCCATGCTTAATAGAAGCAAGGCCTGATATGTAATCCATGGAGATGGATTCCCAAGGTCGACCAGGGGTAGGTAGCGGAGTATAGAGCCCTTGCTTCTTGATGGTCGGTTTGGCAATAGCACAAGCAGTGCAGGATCTGATGTACTTCCCAACATCCTGTCGAAGGTTTGGCCAATAGAAATACTTCTACAGTACTGCCACTGTTTTCTCGACCCCAAAATGCCCAGCGACTCAACTATAATGCACTTCCCATATCATCTTGGCATGCTCGCTTGAAGGAACACAAAGGTGTCCCAGGTGACATAATAGTGCATCTTGGAGGTGAAAATTTGGAACTTGCATACCCCCCAAGAGTGCCTTGTATGTGTAGTTGAATTATGGATCACTCTTGTAGAGAAGCGGCCAATTAGAAGTCTCATGCCCACAATAGCTGAGAACGGTGGTTATGGCCACGATCGGTGGTCAGCTGAGGCAGTTTGCAACATTATTGGTGCTACCCTTCTTGTACTTGATGTTCAAATTAAATTGTTGTAGATATGTGGACCACTTCTGATGGCGATTGTTTTGCAACTTCCCTTGTGTCTATATGAACTGCAAGGGTCGGTGGTCTGTGTGGATGATTGTCTCCTTCCCCAAAATGTAATGCTTCCATTGTCGACAAGCCTGCACAATGGAATACATTTCTTTGTCATAAGTGGGATACTTTCGAACTGTGTTGGACAATGTCCCACTGTGATATGCCATTGGATGCCCCTGTTGAGTAAGAACTACCCCAATAGCATAGTCAGAGGCATCTGTCTCGATCTCAAATGGTTGTTACAAGTCTGGTAATGTGAGCACTGGGGCAAAACAGAGGCAACGTTTCAATTCTATGAACACCTTCTGTTGAGATTCCAACCAATAGAATTTTTCTTTCACTCCTCCCTTGGTGACTTGACTCAAGGGCCAAGTGATATGAGAGAATCCCAACACGAACCTGCGGTAGAAATTAGCAAGACATAGAAAGCTGCGAAGCTCTATTAGGGTGGTTGGGGTGGCCAATCCCGAATGACTTGGATCTTGGTTGGATCCACATGCACCCCCCTTTCATCAATAATGTATCCCAGATATTGAACCTGGGTCATGCCAAAAGTGCACTTCTCCAAATTGGCACACAACTTGTGTTGCCGCAGTGTTTGGAGGACTTCTCGGATGTGGTGGAGGAGCTCTTCCCAAGTCTGGCTGAAGATCAAAATGTCATCCAAGTATACCACTACAAATGAGTTTGTCAATGGATTCAATATGTCATCCATCAACCTCATGAAGGTTGTGGGAGCATTTCTCAATCTGAAAGGCATGACGAGCCATTCAGAAAGGTCCTTGTTGGCTTTGAAGGCAGTCTTCCACACATTAGAGAGTTTGATTGGTACCTGGTGATACCCAGACTTCAAGTCGATCTTGCTGAAATATTTTTCCCCTTTAAGTTGGTCCAGAAGGTCATCAATCCATGGGATCATGTACCTATTCCGGACAGTGATCTTGTTCAGCGCCCGATAATCAATACAGAGTCTCCAAGTCCATCCTTCTTCTGTACCAACATGATCGGGCTCCCACAAGGCGATGAACTTGGCTGGATGTGACCTTTCTACAGCAGCTCCTGAATCTGCCTCTTGGTTTCATCATTCTCCAGAACAGAGCGCCTATAGATCGGTCCATTGGGTAGTGGCGCACCTGGGGTCAGGTCAATGGGGTGCTTGACCTGACAGTGTAGAGGCACCCCTGTGGGTGAGGTGAAGATGTCCCCGTACTCCTCCACAACCTTGTCTGTTTGTTGTTGTCGTGCAAAGGAGCCATGTCTAGAGTTCGTGGCCACAGTCTTCTTCTTGCCCTAGGGGCAGATCATCAGGAAAACAAATTTCCTGGTTTGGGAAATGAGCTTACTTCATTGTTTTGCAGTAACCAAAGAGATAGTGGGAGGCGGTGGTACCTCTGGTATCCTGTACAATTTATTTCCCAAAGTAACAATAACAGCGCGAGGCTGGGACTCATACACAGCATGTCGCTTCGACAAGTATGGTTGGCCTAATAATACATCACAAACATCAATAGGAGCAATGTCACACAATACCTCATCCTTGAAGGGCTTGATGCTATAGGGTAGGCAACACTGTTGGCTGACGCGGAGATCCCGTCCTTGGTGAAGCCACCCGATGGTGTATGGTTGTGGGTGCGCTGTGGTCGGCAAGCCCAACCACTTCACGACATCTGCTGAAATGAGGTTCTTTTGGCTCCCATTGTCAACAATGAACCGTAGCGGGGAACCCTTTACCCACATCTGGGAGTGGAAGAGATGCTCTGCCTCATTTGGATCTTCTGGTTCCTCCTTCTGGATCTTCCTAGTGGCAACAATGGCATTGGGCTCTGCATCAATAATTTGTTTCCCTTTGTCGTTCACCTTGTCAAGTTCTGATTCAGAATCGGAGCATGCATTTGATTCATAAGCCCTCATCTCAGCCACCAGTGACTGCTTGGCCTGACACTCACTTGTGTTGTGAGTGGAGCTCTTATGGAACTCACACCACTTTCTCGTGTCCTTCTTTGGCTTCGCGATGTTATTATTTTCTTGTGTCTTTGGCATGTTTTCTTGGGCCGCCATGCCTTGGTTTTGTCCTTTGTTTTGAAGTTTGGGGGCGCCTTTCCCTTGCTTCTGATTCATAGATCCAAAATCTCGCTTCTTATATTTGAATTTCTTCTCAATCTTGGCAGCATATCGGTATGTCGTACCAAGTGAGGAGATGTCGAGGAACTCCATTTCCTCTTGAATGTATCTATGTAGACAACCGCAATACTTTAGCACCAAATGTTTCTCTGAATCTTTAATACCCAAATTTGTGCGTAGGGTATGGAACAAATTCGTTAGCTCATGCACATCTTGATCGCTTTGTTGCCGCAACGTGGTCCATTGTATGTACTTGTCCTCATATCTCCCCACGGGATAGTATTGTTCCTTGATGGCATCTCGGAAATAATTCCAAGTGGGTACGGCTAAGAAAAGAGAGGGTTCTATCTCGTCTTTTTTCTCACAGTAGGTTTCCCACCAGTCCTTGACATGGGGGGTAGCTTTGAGGAGTGAAAAAATAATCTTCTCCCAGTCAAAAAATTCATGAACCGAGAAATATCCTTCTAATAGATTCAACCATCTATCTACAACATCTGCATCTATTTGACCCTCAAATATGGGAATGTCAAAGTTTACTTGTACCTTAATGGGAGTCGCGCCTCCAGAGTGGCTGCTAGATGTAGATGCACCGCCGGTGGGCAGTTGTTGAAGGATCTGGGCAAAGTTATCCATCATCACGTTCCTTTGTTTTTCGAGGGCCTCCTTGAGCAATATTTTGATAGGATCTCCTGCTCCCTCATCTTTCTTTTTGTCCCCCATGGGCATCCATCGGGTTTTGCGAGGTTGATCTTGCAAAGGTTCCACCAGATCGAGCCCTAACTCCTTATACCCCAACCTCGTTGGGGACATGCAAAGAAGGATTGAGAAAAAGCAAACCGCTCTGATACCACTAATCCGGATTTACGCAGAAACACAACAGAAAACAGAAATAACCATAAACATAGAAATACAACAGCAATAAGGCTTCATTTCATTAATATAAAATCACAGAAACATGCTTACAAACATGATGGAAATAAAATAGCTAGGGTGCTGGTAGCGAATCTTTGAGAAGAGATGTGGCAGCTACAGACCTCTGAATTGTGTTACAATGAGGGTCGAGGGCCTATTTATTATGGAGAAACAATGTAGAACTCTAAATGTCCAAAAACCTAACAATAGGAGATGACGTGCCAAAACTATGGGGCCCGTTTGGGTAAATTGGTGTTTCAACTTTCCGGGAACGTAACTTTGGCATACTATCTCCATTTGGGGCTTCAAAATGACTCTGGAAGTTCATGACCCAAAAAACTGCTAAAAATATTAAGTTGTGAAAAAAACGGAAAGAGACAATGGTGGGGCCCCAAGTGGAATAGGCAGGTGGGCACCAATATCTAGCTAGATCAATCATGCTCATCATTTAGATTTGAATACTCATTTGATTTTCCTTGAATGTCTTCTTCCTGGCCTTCTCCACATATCGGGATAAGTGTGCACCCTCTCTGGTTTACAAACATGGATGTATTGGTGGAATTTTATCTACATCTAATTTCCCATACTCTTTATGGTTGTTCTCCTAGATATCTATAGGCTCAACTACCACATCATCATGATGAATTACCTCCTTACTTTCCCCATGTACTTCGTTAAGTTGATTAATTATCATTGGCTTCTCGTGCATGTTTCTCTGAAAAACATGGTGTTCATGCTCACCATTTGTACCTGATGGCTAGGATCCTTCATAGGCTCTCTTCTGAAAACTAGTGAACCCAACTATGGATGAATCCCCATGATCTGAAGAAGTATCTAAATGTTCTGCCCTTGTTTCCCCCTTATCACATGAACATGAATTGTTAAGGGCCCAAGGTCCCTTGTAGATAAAGCACAGTCCTCTCCTCCTTAGTTCATTCTTGTTGCAGATTGTATTCTTTCTTCCTCCATCGATCCTTCTCAACTCCTTCCTATTCAACACCCTTCTGAGAAATTTTATGTTTTTCCATACCAACTTGTCGACTAGACCATAGGCAGTTCGTGACCCCTGTGGTTCCTTCCTCCAAATGGTCAAAAATTTGGATCTTAGTATCTTGCAGATGTCAACATCTCCTTCCAAGAATAGAGACACAATATTTTGGATGTTGGTTTTGACACAATATCAATGAGCTGATGTAATGTTCGTGTAAAATCTTTGTAGTAACTGTTACAATTTTGAAAGGCAGGGGAAATTTATTTTCCTCACCACAAGGAGTTCACACAGAGTTTCGGAAATGACTTTAACCAAGACAACACATTTACGAAAGTTTACATAGAGTTGCAGAACTCACTTAATCCAGAACATACAGTTGCGGAAATCAAATTATGTGAATCCTATTTTCAATACAGAGTTGCAGAGATTAAAATCACAACTATAGTGGAGCTAATAAAATCAATTAATTTTACTCACGGTGAAACAGAGTAAAACAGAGTGTTGCGGTAAAACACATACATGAAAAATTCCAGAACGATTTCACAACTAACCAAACTTTAGATTATAATTAAAAAACACAACATACACATTCATATGGAGGTTGTGGTTCCTTCACCAGTAAAATGACTGTTCTTACTTAGAATTACATTCACCAAGGGTTGCGGAGTAACACACAGTAAAACCTGTAATTTGTGTTTTCACATGCCCACCAAAATTTGCTCCACATTTTCTCCCCTTGTCATTCCAGACTTACATCCACCACATTACACAACACTCTCTCTAGAACTTACATCTAAAATCTAAAAATATATATCTAAGACATTTAATTCGTGACGAACAAAATTTAATACAAAGGATGGGCGAACATGACTTTCTGAATTTTATAGAAGTTACGTGAAGTAAACAACGCTTGTGGATTAAATGTTTTCCCATACACATTTACTAACCATGCATTAAATTCTATTTGAATTTAATTATTTAACTCTGTTGCAGAATGGGTTATGTACTGTGCTCAGAACTTGTCCTTATCTCCAAATGAAATCCGCAACCTGCAAAACATTAACTGTTGTATGGTTGTTTTCAAAAAATTAAACGCGGTGGTTGTGATTAATTTTCCAACACTCCCCCTTAATCGCAACTTCCGCCATTGACCATTCCCAAACAATCTTTGAGATAAACAAAATTTTCACGTGCCAACGGCTTTGTGAAAATGTCTACAAATTGTTCCTCTGACCTGCAATGCTGCAACACAATTTCACCATTGTTAACTAATTCTCTTATGAAATGATATTTAGCATCAATGTTCTTTGTTCTCTTTTGAAAGACATAATTCTTCGATAGTGAAATTATTGAACTGTTGTCACAGAAAATTATGGTTGCTCCATCTTGTTCATGACATAAATCCTGCAACATCCTTCTCATCCAAAATGCTTGACACATTGTTGTTGTTGCAGAGACATACTCAGATTCTATTGTTGAAGATGATACTATCGGTTTCTTCTTGGAAGCCCATGAAATGGCTCCTGAACCCAAATGAAAAACATATCCTACCGTGCTCTTTCTGTCATCAACACTTCCTACCCACTCACTGTCAATGTAACCAACTAGCTTAAAATCATCAGTTACGGAGTACAAAATGCCATACTCCTTTGTCCCATTGACATACTTTAAAAAAAATTGGTTGCTTGCCAATGTGTCTCCTTGGGTGTCTTCATGAACCTTGACGCCAATCTCACTGTATACATTATATCCGGCCTAGTTGCAGTCAAATAAATTAGGTTGTCCACCATACTTTTGTATAATATCGGATTGACATTGCTGTTGCAATCTTCCTTGCTCAAATTCAACCCCATGATGGTTGGAGTTGGTGATGGCTTGTTGTTCTGTATATTAAACCTCTCTAAAATTTTTGCTACATACCTCACTTGGGAGATAAAAATTCCATTTTCTATTTGCTTCACTTCTATGCCCAAAAAATATATTAACAACCCTAAGTCAGTCATTTCAAACTCACTTTTCATGACTGCTTTGAAATCAGCGATGAAGAAATCATCACTGCCTGTAAAAATAAAATCATCTACATACAAAATGACAATAAGAAGCTTACCGTCATTTTCTTTGATGTAGAGAGTAGGTTCACCGTCACACTTGTCGAACCCATTGTCCATCAAGTAAGCATCTATCCTGCTATACCATGCATGCGGTGCTTGCTTTAGCCCATAGAGAGCTTTCCGCAACCTACACACCTTGTCTTCTTGGCCTTCCACCTCATAACCAGGAGGTTGCACAACATACACCTCCTCTTTCAGCACTCCATTCAAGAATGTTGACTTTACATCCATCTGATATACTTTCAATTTCAATTACGTTGCAATTGACAACACTATACACATTGTATCCACCCTCGCGACTAGCTCAAATGTTTCCGCATAGTCTCTTCCATGTTGCTGCTTGTATCCTCTGACAACTAGCCTTGTTTTATGCCTTTCAATCTTTCCTGCAATGTTTCTCTTGGTCTTATAGACCCATTTCACTCCAATGACTTCATTACCTTGCGGAAGGTCCACTAACTCCCATGTTTCATTCTTTTCTATTGCTCCTATTTCTTCATCCATTGCCGCAACCCACTTATCTTCATTGATTGCATCTACAAAGTATATTGGGTCATCTACATGAAAAAATAATGCAAATAAAGAATTTAGACCAGCACCACTATCAATTTCATCTTGCTCATAAATTTCATTTAAAATTCTGAATTTTGGTATTCTTATGCTTGTTGAAGATGGGCTTGGTGTTGCGACTGAAGTAGATGGATTTGCAGATCCTTGTGGTGTGCTTGGAGAATCACTTGCTTGGTTGCGCAACACTGTACTATTACTTTCTTGTGGTGTCATATGTTGACTGCTTTGTTGAGCTTGTGTAGGTAGAGGAGGATTCACCGTTGAGGAATTACTTGTTGCGATCAATTCCTCTTTGTATTCATGTGGAATACATGTCTTCACATTGATTGTCTTCTCTAAACTTCCATCCCATGCTTCCTCTTCTATGAACTAAACATCTCTGCTAATTATTACCTTCTTGGTTGATGGAATGTAGAGCTTGTATGCCTTGGATTCATCACTGTATCCAAAAAATATGCATTTCTTCCCCTTGTTGTCCAACTTCTTCCTCAACTCATTTGGGACATGTGCATATGCCACACACCCAAACACTCTCATGTGAGTAACATATTGCTTTCTTCCATTCCATGCCTCTTCGGGAACTATGTTCATTACACTTTTGGTTGGACACATATTAATAATATATGATGCACAAACTACAGCTTCAGTCCAATAATCATTTGGCAAATTCTTTGCCTTCAACATCCTCCTTGCCATTTCCGTAATGGTCCTATTCTTCCTTTCCATGACACCATTTTTCTGAGGTGTATACCTTGTTGTAAATTTCTTGTGAATTCCATGCTCCCTACAAAAACGTAGGAAATCACTTGTGATATATTCTCCACCTCTATCTGTCCTCAACACTTTTATGTAGTGTCCACTTTGCTTCTCAGCAATAGCTTTGTAGTGGCGGAAATGGTCAAACACTTCACTTTTCTATTTTAGGAAATAGACCCATGTATTCCTTGTGTAGTCATCTATGAAGGTCAAAATATAGTGGCTGCCACCAAATGATGGTGTTTGCATTGGTCCACATAAATATGAGTGGACAATCTCCAAAGGTGCCTTTTCCCTTATACACTTTCCTGCTATAAATGATTCTCTATGTTGTTTGCCCAAGATGCATCCTTCGCATAGGCTATCCAGTTTTTCTATGAGTGGCAATCCTTTCACCATATACCTTTCCTATGCAACAAATTCAAACCTATAAAGTAGAGATTACCAAAGCTCAAATGCCATAACCAATTTCATCTTTAATTTCTTCTTGAAAGGTTTCTTGTGCGACATCTACTACAACACCTTATTCCTTCAAATATGATCTTAGCTTGAGAGGAAACATTCTATTGTTTGTCATATGAACTTTTGCAATCAGCTGTCTACTTAGTGGCTTATCCAAAATCGTGGACACATTATTCTTGAAAAATACACTGTAGCCCTTTTGCATGAGATGTCCAATGCTTATGAGGTTGTGCTTCAAACCAGGAACAAAGTAAATGTATGACATGAACTTTTTCTCTCCCTTCTTTGTTAGAGTTTCTACTCTTCCTTTTCCCATGAAAACGACTTTGCTATTAGCCCCCAAAGTCACTTCAGAATTTACACTTTCATCTAGATTGGAAAACATTTCTATGTTTCCAATCATGTTGTTGCTACACACTGAATCGAAGAACCATACATATCCTTGTTTTTCTTGTGCTACATTACAAGATAAAAACATTCTATCATGGTTTTTATTTTCCCTTATGAAATTTGCACTTGGTTTGTTACTTATGTCATTTTTCTTATTTCTACATTCATTTGCATAATGACCATACTTATTACAATAATGACATTGAACTTGAGATTTATCATACCTATGACCTTGTGCTTGATTTTGGCTTGGGCCTTGACTTGGATTTTTATTGCTTCCCGTTCCACTCGAACTTGAAGGGTTGATCCTTCCACCTTTGTGTGGGCTTCTTCCTCTTCCTCTATAATTTTATCTTCCTCGATCTCTACCTTGACCAAAGGAAACTTGTGTCTTGAAGGCATGTTCCAACGACGAGTTTGTTCCTCTATTCTATCTATGCTCATGAAACATCAGTGATGCATGAAGCTCATCCACTGAAAACTGTGAGAGATCCTTTGTCTCTTCTATGGCCACAACTATGGCATCAAACCTTGCAGGAAGACTTCTCAACACTTTCTCAACTATTCTCCCTTCCTCAATAATCTCACCATGAGACCTGATTTGGGTAACCAACCCAATTACGTGTGTGAATAATGAGTCTACATTCTGAGACTCTTTCATACAAATTGTTTCAAAATATCTTCTCAGCATTTGTAGTTTTGATGTCTTCACCTTTTCCATGCCTTGGTAGGATTTCTGGAGGTTATCCCATGCTTGCTTGTACTTTTTTGCTGCTGCAATCCTTGGGAAAATACTTTCATGAACTACCTGAAAAATATAGAAGAGGGCTTTGGAGTCCTTATTCTTTTTTTCCCTCAACAAATCTCTTTCTGCTTGTGTCAAATCATTGTATGCTACTGCATCTGCTGGTTCTTGGAAACCATTCTCCACCAACTCCCAAATGCCTTGAGAAGAAAACATAACCTTCATTTTTATAGCCCAATAGTCGTAATTTTTTCCATTAAACTATGGTATTTGTGGATTAGTCAAGCTTGTGCTTATTGCTGCCATTTTGACTGTGTAAACAAAATTTCTTACTGTGTAAATTTTTCTCACTGTGAAAAATTTTTCACTGCTGGAGAATACGGTCCACAAAAATTTTCAGAACTACCTTTTAACTGCTCAGTAAAAACACTTCATTTTACTGAGTTTTTTTTAAACCCGCTCTGATACCATGTTAAAATTTTGAAAGGCAGGGGTAATTTCTTTTCCTCAACACAAGGAGTTCACACAAAGTTGCAGAAATGACTTTAACCAAGACAACACATTTAGAGAAGTTTACACAGAGTTGCGAAACTCACTTAATACATTATGTGAATCCTCTTTTCAATACATAGTCAAAATCACAAGTATAGTGGAGTTAATAAAATCAATTAATTTTACTCACACTGAAACAGAGTAAAACAGAGTGTTCCAGTAAAACACATACGTGAAAAATTATAGAAAGAAATCGCAACTAACCAAATTTTAGATTATAATTCAAACTCACAACATACACATTCATATGGAGGCTGCGACTCCTTCACCAGTAAAACTACTTTATTGAGAATTACATTCCCCAGGGGTTGCGAAGTAACACACAGTAAAACCTGTAACTTGTGTTTTCACGCCTCCACCAAAATTTGCTCCATGATTTTCTCCCCTCTCTCTAGAACTTACATGTAAAATCTAAACATATATATCTAAGACATTTAATTCGTTACAGACCAAATTTAATACAAAGGATGGATGAATATGACTTTATGAATTTTACAGAAGTCACGTGAAGTAAACAACACTTACGGATTAAATGTTTGCCTATAAACATTTACTAACCATGCATTAAATTCTATTTGACTTTAATTGTTTAACTCTATTGCAGAATGGGTTATGGACTATGCTCAGAACTTGTCCTTCTCTCCAAATGCAATCTAACCTGCAAAACATTAATTGTCATATGTTTGTTGTCGGAAAATTAAACGTGGTGGTTGTGATTAATTTTCCAACAGTAACTAAAAGATTAAGTCGTTGCATTCCAAATTCAGCATAAAGGTGCCAAAGTTGAGCTTTTCCATGAGTTTTAAAATTTTGGACTGCTTTTGAAAGGTAGGAAGCATGATGTTATTCAACCCCTAAGGCATTCTACTATCAACTGCAGTATATTTTTCATGAGATAATTATTTTAGGGCAGTAGTGGTGATGTTAGATTTATGACCCTGTTGGGACAAGAAGAAATAGTGAGCCTGATATCTTCACAAGGGTGTTCCCAAAGTTAGGTTGTATTAATGCAAGCATGGATGGTTTGAGAGCCCAATTGTGTTTCTACCATTTTGGCTGCCCCACCTCGGAAATAGATGCGTCTAATTCTTCCAACTTACGAAGGTCTATGATTGACTTCATTCGTTGTAGCTCAGATCCAAGTGTGAAGAGGTTAGCTCCTCTTCCTTGTCCTTCCTTCACTTCCCATGATTTCTTCTACTACAGAATGACATGGCCCCTTTTTTAGAATGGTCTACTGCTTTGGTCTATGGAGGTATTGTTGCTTAAAGGACCATATATTCTTACTAGTTCATCAAAACTTTTCTAGGTGTTCTTTAGAATTTCATCTGGACCCATCTTCACATAGCAAAGTATAGAAATATATAGGAATACACTCTCTCCTCAAATTTAGGTTTTTCTAAAGCTTCAATAGTAGAAAAAAAAGTTCGTATAACTTCCAAACCAAACTCAACTTCTCTCTTCTTCCTCTTCTTCTTCTTCTTCTTCTTCCTTTTTTTTTTTTTTTTTTTTTAAATTTAAAAGGTTAAAAACATAGGAAAAAGGAATAAAAATTCACAAACATACAACAACTTGAGTGACCATAATTTACGCATCATTGACTTCTTGGGTTTATGTGACTATTCCCTCATTTGAGTGAGTTGGTTGTCGTCACACCAAGATATTCCAATTAAAGTATGGGTCGCGCAATATGTGGTTCTTATTGATTAACCACATTAGCAAAAGGCACAAATTTTTATAGCATCACTGCTATGTCTATTCACAGTCTCCACTGTTAGATGGAAATCATAATAATAACGAATATGAATTTTTATACAAGAGATTCTACAACGTAGTGACAGAGGTGCCCACCACTAAGTGCAGTGACGGGAATTATACAACAGATAGTACGTTTCA
Source organism: Pinus albicaulis (assembly GCA_034641835.2). Classification (NCBI taxonomy): domain Eukaryota; kingdom Viridiplantae; phylum Streptophyta; class Pinopsida; order Pinales; family Pinaceae; genus Pinus; species Pinus albicaulis. Next base: position 37,906,853 of record MU968363.1, read on the forward strand.
GCCCAATTTGAATACTCTCTTTGATCGTCTTGTTCAAGAGACAAATTGAACTAGGTTTAACATATATGTGTATGGCAAAGGCCCTAATAAAATATATGACAATCAACAAATACTATACTTATTGGGAATTGGAAACGAACACAAATAAAGCATCAAGTTACGATTTGAATCCCCAAACGCTGTTGCAGACAGATATACTTCAACAATTCTCAATTAGACAGAGAAAATGTGTTTCCCCAAAACATAGAGACTTCAAAAATAATACGGAAATTAAATAACATTCATACATAGACAGACAACGTAAAAACACAGGAGAGGATTGAAACTTCTTTTCATTCCATCACACTCAAAACAAATGAAATTACATTATTTATATAAGAACGGCCGAAGCTTGTAAACCTAATTCTACTTAATGCTAATTCAATGTTGAACAGACGTTCAAAAACCATTCGTCCTTGGGCTGTCAAAAGACCCATATCTTCATTAAGTCGGCAAGCGGGCCGTATTTTTTCTTATACACTAAAACACGTGAAGACGCATTCAAATCTTCAAAAAAGGGTGGACTTCAAACTTTATTTGTTGTGGCTCTGGGTCCTCATCACATCTGACTTCTCATCGTTGATCTCAGATCGCCAGTATTGACTTTAGCTGGCGCGAACATGGGTAAGCATAAAAGGTTGTGGGCTCGATGTGCGATGGCACGGTCGCACCGCAAAACAAACAACTTAACTTGCGGGCACTGAGCGATAAATACAAATGGTTGCGAATGCGATGTGCGATAACACAATCGCATCGCACATCAATTAACATAGCTTGTGATGGCGGAAAGATAAGTGCTAAACAATGCGAAATGTGCTCTGTGGTGCGGCTTAAATGTTGGTAAGTGCAGTGAGCGAAATACAAAGGAATAAGGCACAAAATAGGGTTTTGGCTTATGTGGTAAGGTTAAGGTAGGTCTCGCCTGATATCGCATTGGTGGTGGAATAACATATAGAATATGGCTTAGATGGTAAATCAAAATACTTTTGATTGCGAGTTGCGGGCAAAAGGTAAGTCAATGCGGTATATGGAAATGAACGCAGAGTTTAAGGCTCGGGTACTCTGTTGATATTTTACGTGGATTGCATGAAGACACCTCCAGCTTCTTGGATCCTTGCTTATCCTTCTCTGCTATCAAAATTTATGAAATTGTGGGCTGCTGCCACTTCTCATTCATGGCAGTGGTTGGGAGTAAAATTCCAACACTCCCCCTTAATCACAACTGCCGCCATCAGTCATTCCCAAACATTTTCTTAGATACTCAAAACTCTTCTGTGCTAATGGCTTTGTGAGGATATCAACAAATTGTTCCTCTATCCTGCAATGCTGCAAAATAATCTCACCATTATAAACCAATTCTCTTATAAAATGATATTTTGCATCAATATGCTTTGTTCTCTTGTGGAAAACAAAATTCTTTAACAATGCTATTGTTGAGCTATTATCACAATAAATTGTGGTTCCTTTGTCTTGCTCATGACACAAATCTCTCAGCATCCTTGTCATCCATACTACTTGATATGCTACTGTTGTTGCTGTTACATACTCTGCTTCTGCTGCTGATAAAGAAACTATTGGTTGCTTCTTGGAAGCCCATGAAATGCCTCCTGATCCCAAATGAAACACATATCCAGATGTGCTCTTTCTATCATCTATACTTCCAACCCAATTGCTGTCAGTGTAACCAATCAACTTAAAATTATTAGTTGAGAAGTATAGAACACCATACTCCTTCGTTCCATTCACATACCTCAGAATTCTCTTGGTTGCTTGCCAATGTGTCTCCTTTGGTGTCTCCATGAATCTGGAAATTAAACTTAAAGCATACATAAGATCAGGCCTAGTTGCAGTCAAATACATGAGGCTGCCAACTATGCTCTTGTACAATGTCAGATCGACATTCTTGCTGCAATCTTCTTTGCTTAAATTCAACCCCATGATATTTGGAGTTACTACTGCTTTGTTGTGCTACATGTTTAACCTCTTCAAAACTTCTGCAACATATTTTGCTTGGGAAATAAAAATTCCATTTTCATTTTTCTTTACTTCTATGCCCAAGAAGTATCTCAATATACCCAAATCAATCATTTCAAATTCACTCTTCATGACTTCTTTAAAATCAACAATGAGAGAAACTTCATTGCTAGTAAAATTTAAATCATCTATATATAAAACAACAATAAGGATCTTACCATCACATTTTCCAAACCCATTTTATGTCAGGTAAGCATCAATTCTGTTTTACCATGCTCTTGGTGCTTGTTTCAACCCATAAAGAGCTTTCTTCAATTTGTACACTTTGTGCTCTTGGCCTTCAATTTCATAGCCTCCAGGTTGTTCAACATATACCTCCTCTTTCAAAACTCCATTCAGAAATGCAGATTTCACATCCATTTGGTAGACTTTTCACTTTGGTTGTGCTGCAATGGACAACACTATCCGCACTATTTCCATCCTTGCAACTGGTGCAAATGTTTCTTCATAATATCTTCCTTGTTTCTACTTGTAGCCTTTGACAACAAGTCTTGCTTTATGCCTTTCTATTTTGCCTTTAGCATTTCTCTTGGTCTTATAGACCCATTTTTCCAATGACTTCTTTACCTTTTGGGAGGTCCACTAACTCCGATGTGTCATTCTTTTCTATCACACCAATCCATTCATTCATTGCTTCAATCCATTTTTCTTCTTTTACTGCATCCTCAAAATGAATTGGGTCATCAACATGAAAAAACAAAGCAAATAAAGAGTTTAGACCATTATTATTATCAGCTTCTTGCTCATAAATTTTACTCAAATTTCTGAATTTTGGTTTTCTTGGTGTGCTTGGAGTTCCATTTGAACTCGAGGGAGTTATGATCCTTGTGGTGTGCTTGGAGAAGCACTTCCTTGATTTCTCAAGGTTGTTTTGTTTCCTTCTTGGGGTGTGGTTTTTTGTGCTTGTGTAGGTGGAGGAGGAACCACCGTGGAGGAATTATTTGTTGTTGTGCATTCCTCTTGCTCTTCGTGAGATACACATGTCTTCACATTCACTGTTTTCTCTAAGCTTCCATCCCAAGCTTCTTCTTCAATAAACTGCACATCTCTGTTTATTATAACTTTCTTGGTGGATGGATTATAGAGTTTGTGGGCCTTGGACTCATCACTGTATCCAAAAAAGATACACTTCTCGCCCTTGCTGTCTAACTCCATGCTTCTTCCGGAACTCTGTTCATAACAGCTTTGGTTGGGCATCTATTCAAAATATACGCTGCACAATTTACAGCTTCAGCCCAATACTCATTTGGAAAATGCTTTGCCTTCAACATACTTCTGACCATGTCCATGATGGTCCTATTCTTCCTTTCTGCAACACCATTTTGCTATGGTGTATATCTTGTGGTAAACTGCTTTTGTATGCCATTCTCCCTATAGAAACATAGGAAATATTTGGAGATATATTCTCCACCTATTTTAATTCTTAGCACTTTTATGTAGTGCCCACTCTGCTTCTCAACAAAAGTTTTGAAGTGGCAGAACTTTTCAAACACTTCACTCTTCTGTTTCAAGAAATAAACCCATGTCTTTCTTGTATAATCATCTATAAATGTCAATACATAGTGACTGCCAGCTAAATATGGCGTTTGCATTGGTCCACACAAATCTGAGTGGACAATATCCAAGGGTGCCTTTGCCCTTATACTCTTCCCTGCTGGGAATGCTTCTCTGTGTTGTTTTCCCAATATACAACCTTCACATAGGCTGTCTGGTTTCTCTATGAGTGGTTATCCTCTTACCATTCATTTTCTGTGCAAGAGGTTCAAACCTCCAAAATTGAGATGTCCAAATCTCAAATGCCATAACCAGTTTTTGTCTTTCGCTTCTTCTTGAAAGACTTCTTGTGTGACTGCTGCTACCACACCTCCTTCCCTCTAGTTTGTTCTGAGCTTGAGAGGAAACATCCTATTCTTTTTCATATGCACTTCTACAATGACCCTTTTACTTGGAGGTATGTGCATGATAGTACACACATTATTCTTAAAAAACACATTGTAGCCCTTGTTCACGAGCTGTCCAATGCTCAAAAGGTTACATTTTAGGCCAGGTACATAATAGACATCTGGCACAAATTTATTTTCTCCCTTCCTTGTCAATATACTGACTCTTCCTTTTCCCATGACAGAAACTTTGCTTTCAGTCCCCATTGTCACTTCATATTTCACATCTTCATCTAGATTGGCAAACATTGCTATGTTTCCAGTATTGTGGTTACTACAACCTGAGTCTAAGAACCATACATCTTCATGTTTTTCTTGTGCTACATTACATGTTAGAAGCACATTACTCTGGTTCTGACTTTCTTTTGAAAATTTAACATTTTGCCTATTATTCATGTCATTTCTTTTATTTCTACATTCATTGACATAATGCCCATACTTTTTACAATAATGACATTGGACTTGGGATTTTTCATACCTTTGTCCATGCGCTTGACTATGGATTGAGCCTTCTCTTTGATTCTAGTCTCTGCCTCTTCCAATTGTGCTTGCAGGGTTGTTTCTTCCACTTGTCTCTGGGCTTCTTCCTTTTCCTCAGTAGTTTGATCTTCCTTGACCTATACCTTGACCAAAAGACATACGTGTCTTGAATGCATGCTCCAATGAGGATTTCATTGTTCTTTTCATTCTATGTTCATGAGACATCAGGGATGCACAAAGCTCATCCACTGAAAATTGTGAGAGATCATTTGTCTCTTCTATTGCCAACACTATGGCATCAAATCTTGAGGGTAGACTTCTCAATATTTTCCCCACTATTCTTCTTTCCTCAAGTGTCTCTCCACGAGACCTTATCTAGGTAACCAACCTAGTCACATGTGTGAAGAATGAGTCTATGTTATCAGACTCTTTCATATAGAGAGTTTCAAATTATCTCCTCAGCATTTGTAGCTTTGTTGTATTCACCTTCTCCATGCTTTGATAGGCTGTTTTGAGAATATCCCATGCCTCCTTAGACTTTGTTGCTGCTGCAATCATTGGGAAAATAATCTCGCGTACTGCTTGAAAGAGATAGAAGAGGGATTTGGAGTCCTTCTTCTTATTATCTCTCAACAAGTCTCTTTTTGTTGTTGTCAAAGCAGCCAGCGCTGTTGCGTCTACTGGTTCTTGGAAACCTTGTTCCACCAGCTCCCATATATCTTGTGAAGCAAACAGGGCCCTCATTGTAATGACCCAATAATCATAGTTTTTACCATTGAATTGTGGCAATTGTGGGATTTTCAGGCTTGTGCTTACTGCTGCCATCGTGATTGTATTAATCAAACAATATTCTTGACTGTGTCAAACGAAAGCTTTCTCACTGTTGGAGAAATCCGCTTCTTGAAATCAATATTACAGCTTCTACAGTGAACATCGAGCTCATGCTTCTTTCACTGAGATCCTAGACCTGCTCCAATACCATCTTGGAATTTCTAAATACAATCAGACAGAGGAAATGTGTTTCCCCACAAACGGAGGCTTCAAAAATAATGCAGAAATTAAATAATAGTCATACACAGATAGACAGCGTAAAAACACAAGAGAGGTTTGAAACTTCTTTTCATTCCATCACACTCAAAACAAATGAAATTACATTATTTATACAAGAATGGCCAAAGCTTGTAAACATAATTCTACTTAATGCTAATTCAATGTTGAACGGACGTTCAACAAATATTCGTCCTTGGGCCATCAAAAGACCCATATATTCATTAAGTCAGCACGCAGGGCGTACTTTTTCTTATACACTAAAACACACGAAGATGCATTCAAATCTTCAAAAAAGGGCTGACTTCAAACTTTATTTGTTGTGGCTCTGAGTCCTCATCGTTGATCACAGATCGGTGGTCTTCACTTTAACTGGCACGAACATGGGTAAGCATAAAAGGTTACGAGCACGATGTGCAATGGCACGATCGCACCGCAAAACAAACAACTTAACTTGCAAGCGTTGAGTGGTAAACATAAATGGTTGCGAATGCGATGTGCGATAGCACAATCGCATCACGCGGCAAATAACACAGCTTGTGATGGCATAAAGGTAAGTAGTAAACAATGTGAAATTCACTCTGTGGTGCAGCTTAAGTGTTGGTAAGTGCGGTTAGAGAAATACAAAGGAATAAGGCGCAAAATAGGGTTTTGGCTTATGCAATAAGGTTAAGGTAGGTCCCACTGGATATCGCATCGGCGATGGAATAACATATGGCAAATGGCTTAGATGGTAAATAAAAATACTTGCGATTGCGAGCTGCGGGCAAAAGGTAAGTCAATGTGGTAGATGGAAATAAATGCAGAGTTTAAGGCTCGGGTTCTCTGTTGATATTTTGCGTGGATTGCGTGAAGATGCCTCCAGCATCTTGGATCCTCTCTTTTCTTTCTCTTTTGTCAAAATTTATGAAATTGTGAGCTGCTATCGCTTCTCATTCATGGTGGTGGTTAGGAGTAAAATTCCAACATCCATTTCGAAGTTTTTATTTGTTATTTTGGTGTTTCCTTCACACTAACATAGATGGTAGCCAACTGCTATCAACCTTCTCCTATTGCTTGTGTTGCTCACAAGTCTTCCCTGTCATGACCACTTGAGCATCAGATATCGATGGGAAAAAGTGGATCGAAAACCTCTTGCTAATGAACATGGTTTTTCAGTCCTCTTAACACACCTGTTGCAATGTTAATGAGCGTGATTGTTGGCTAGAGGTCCAACTCTCCCAATCGATAATCTCCTCGGCCTTTCTTGCCGCCTCAAATGGTGTATAGCTAAAAAAAATAAGGGTTGAACTCAAAATGAAATAGCGAATCATCCAAATGCATCAACGAATAAACAAAGCTTTTATATGTATATATAACCATTGTTGTGATGATGGATCAATGATCCATGGTAATAGGAGAAATAAGGATAATCAAATAACTATTGCTAAGATCGATCTTACATTAGTATCATCGTTGACCAATTAGTTTCAATTTTGGGACTACTATCAACCCTTCACCACTGAGACTAATCGCAAATCTAACATGGCTTCAAAGGGTGGCTTACGATCTTCAATCTTCACAGTGGATGATATCATTCCCTTGTTATCCCTTTGTGGCAGTGTGTAAGCTCATGGCTTGCGACCCTTCTCAAATTTGGAGATTATTAGGCAGTTGTATCAAATGACTTTTCATCGCAACAACTGGAATATTTCTCCCCTACAAAACAACATACGACAGGTAGTAAGGAGGCAACTGCAGCTATTAGATATTTCTCCATTAATTCTTGGCTTCTGCCCTCACGGTCTACAAGTATCCATTGAAAGTCAAAATACATAACACCCACATAGACTCCACCCATGAAATGGAGGGTACTTAGTTATCTCCCTCAGCTTCTGTGCAAAGTGGGCGACCACATCTTACACCACAATTGTGTACATAGCTCATCTCACTACACCCAAGTTAAGATGGGCTTAGCACCTTACTCGGAATTGGTCTCGCATTATGCCTAAACCTGCACGGGAGATGAAAGGAAATCAAAAGGTTTTTGTAATATTATGATGTAAGCCTCCCTTAGATGCAATCAACCTCTTTGGCCTCCTCAGCTATAGGGAGATTTATATTTTGGCCTCCCGAGAGTATTATCCTCTTTAATCTCGTAAATAAATTTTGCGAAAATTTCGGTAAATAAATATCCTACAGATAAAATTAATTGACGAACTAGGGTAATTACATAAAACCACTGAAATGTTAAATGTGAAGCCGCATTCAACAACGGCCTGGAACCTAACCTCACCCCCTACGCAGTCCCATCCAACCAACACCCTCACCGACTCTCTCACAAACAACGACACCGAACCTAACACTTCGTCCAACCACCATGATTGAATATGTAATCATATGTTTTCACATGCAAAATTAGCCCTCTTCTGCAACTATAAATTTGTATTTCCTACCTCTGCCTGAGCAAGTCAAGCCAAGCAAGGCCAAGCCTCCTGTAATAGAAATCTGTCTTGTTTTATTCTCCAGTCTGTATGTGTTTATCATAATTTCTCATGTCTCTGTTTGCTTTCTGTGCTCTGTTGTGCTGCTCTGTCCCCAACAACTGGTAACATAACCAATTTACTTCTCTCAGTCATTGCAATTCATTTGCAAATTAGTTGTGCCTGTGATTTCTCTGAGTGTTTAAATCCAATGCAATTCATTTTCAAATTAGTTGTGCTAGCGATTTTTGTGTGTGTCTGGAAAGCCACTGTAGTGAACTGAGCACCGAGATTTTTTGCAAGTTATAATGGGACAATTTTAACCCATTCACAGTGCATTTATGAGAAATCGTTGCGCTGCATTAAGAGAAAACTAAAATTGTTGCGCTCCCTGAAGAAGGGTTTTGTAAAATTTGCAATTGCTGGTTACTGTGGGATCGCTACGGGCTGAAATTGTTGCATTTCTCAACTCATTCGAGGCAACCCCACCACAAGACATTTTTCTAAAATCATACAACGAAGGTGGAAGACACAGAGATCCATCTGTGCAATGGTTTATCATTAGATTTAATTACTTTTTTATTTTTTTATAAAGTGCCTTTTCACCTTTTAAAAGGAATTGGATTCGATCTAATTAGAAGGTGAAAGAATGTTTTAAAATTATTATAAACATAAATTACATTTAAAATTATTATAAACATATATTACATATGTTTTATAATAATTAATTTTGTTAAATATTAGATCTTTATTTTGGAGGAGATGGATCTTTTATTTTAAAATTGTAATATTTTCAAGTTTTATTTTGAAAGTAGAGTTTTGATTTTTATTTCGAATGGAGACCGTAGTTAATTACATGGAGAAGTTGAGCGGGGCTAATTTTTCCTTATGGAAATCACAGATGGAGGATATACTGATTTTAAAAGATTAGTATTTCCGATTGAGGGTGTAACAAAAAAACCCTCATCGATGACAGATGAGAAATGGGATAAGCTAGATAGAAAGGCAATTGTGACAATCCACCAATATCTAGCAAATAATGTGTATTTCAATGTGTCTAGAGAAAGACGACAAAAGGATTATGGTAGAAGCTCCATGATCTATATGAGAAGAACACAACATCAAACAAAGTGTTCTTGATGAATAAGCTTTACAATCTCAATATGAAGGAGGGTGCTTCAGTTGCTAAGCACTTGAATGAATTCAATATTATAACTAGTCAACTTGCCTTTGTTAAAATAACTCTAGATGATGAAATTAGAGATATTTTGTTGATGTGCTCTATGCCAGACAGTTGGGAAAATTTAATTGTGGCTATGAGTACTTCAACACCTACAGGGACCCTAATGTTTGATTATGTTAGCAGCAGTTTAATGAATGAGGAGCTACGACACAAGTCAATTGCTGAAAACTAGGGAGGAGAAGCTCTAGCTCTAGCTGATCGTGGTAGGAGAACTGATTGAGGCCAACAAGGGCGATCAAGATCGAGAGGCTGACCAAAATCAAGGAGGGGCAGGATCATTTTATTTCATTTTGGTAAACCCGGGCACATGAAGAAAGAATGTCGAGCCTTGAAGAAAGGGCAAAAAGATCAAAGAACGACCAATACAAATTACAATTCATCCAGCACAAATGAAGGTGAGACTCCTGTTGTAGTCACATATGGTGATGTGTTGTTTACTATTTCAGTAGAGGATGCATGTTTATATACATTAGCGATAGATTTGATTGGGTCCTTGACTCTGGGGCATCTCACCATGTAACCCCATGCAAAGATAGTTTTGTTGCATATAATCCTGGTGATTATGGTAGTGTGCATTTGGGGAATAATCATTTTTGCAGCATTGTTGGAGTGGGAGATGTCCAGATCAAGATGAAGAATGGACAATATATATTGTTGAAATAGGTCAAGCATGTACTAGACATGCGCATGAGTTTGATCTCCATGGGACGACTAGATGATGGAGGCTATTCCACAAGCTTTGCAAAAGGAGGCTGGAAAATTAGTAAAGGAGCATTGGTCGTGGCCAAAGGACCCAAGACAAGAACACTATATTCATTGAAGGCAATGATAGGAAAATAAAATTTGGTTGTTGTCACAAGAGAAGGAAATTCACCGGATCGGTGGCATAAATGCCTGGGTCACATGAGCGAGAAGGGTTTAAAAATCCTTGTTGGTAAAAATTTACTACCAGGTTTGAGATCCTACAATCTTGATCTTTGTGAGCATTGCATATATGGTAGACAAAGAAGGGTTTCATTTCTTAGAGGTGGTCATGACAGAAATAAAAATGTGTTAGAATTGATACACTCATATGTGTTTGGACCAGTTAATGTCAAGTCATTAGGAGGGGCATCATATTTTGTAACATTTATAGATGATGCATCCAGGAATGTTTGGGCATATCCCATGAAAATTAAAAGTGAAGTGTTTGAAATATTTCAAAAATTCCATGTTTTTGTTGAAAGAGAGACTAAAAAATTTCTCAAGTGCCTAAGAACAGATAATGGTGGAGAATATTGCTCAAATGCATTCAAATAAAATTGTAACAGGTTTGGCATAAATAATGAGAAGACTGTGCCTGGTACACCTCAACAGAATGGTGTTGCAGAACGAATGAATCACACCATTGTGGAAAGGTAAGAAGCATGTTGTCTAATTCCAGTTTGGACAAGAATTTTTGGGCAAAGGCTGTGAGTAAAACTTGCTACCTCAGAAATAGATCTCCATCTATAGCCTTGGATGGAGGCATTCTTGAAGAAGTTTGGACTGGTAAGAAGTTGAATTATTCTCATTTGAAAATCTTTGGATGTGAAGCATTTGTACATATTCCCAAAGAAAATAGATTTAAGCTAGATGATAAATCAATGAAATGCATTTTTCTGGGATATGTGGATGAAGAATTTGGTTATCGTCTATGGGATCCAGTCAAACATAAATTTATTAGAAGCAGGGATGTTATATTTAATGAGTCGGAAATTTTTAATAGGAATGTAGGTGAGGTGGAAGTCAAGAAATTTATTGATAGGTTTGAAGAACAACATGAGGTTTAGTTAAGGCATAAGGCTATATAAGGGACATATAGTTTAGCTTCGTCAACTACATATATAAATAAACAGGCTAGGAATAGAAATGGGCAGCAAATTCAAGAGCAAGAAGGACAATAAGAGGAAAGTGATGAACACCAAGAAGAAGGAATCTTGCAGGAACCTTTACAGGAGATTCAACCTGATAATGCACCACCACAGTTGGTTCATAGATCTTCTAGGCCTCATAAGCCTGCAAAAAGGTATCCTCCCTCAAACTATATCCTATTGACTAATGAAGGTGAGCCTAATTGTTTTCAAGAGGCTTGTAAAGTTGAGCATAGTAAAGAATGGAAGAAAGAAATGGAGGAAGAAATGAACTCTTTGCTGGAAAATAACACTTGGGAGTTGGTAAATCTCCCAAAAGATAGAAAGGATTTGCAAAACAAATGGGTATATAGAATGAAGCATGGAGGTTACGAAAAGAAGGAGAGGATAAAGCAAGGTTGGTGGTGAAAGGATTCGCCCAAAAGGAAGGTATTGACTTCATTGAAATTTTTTCACCTGTTGTCGAAATGTCATCCATTAGAGTCATTCTTGGTCTTTTTGTTGCTTTAGACTTAAAATGTGAATAGTTAGATGTAAAAACTGCTTTCCTTCATGGAGAATTAGAGGAAGAAATTTATATGAAGCACCCAGAAGGCTTCATAGAAAAAGGAAAAGAAGAGCTTGTTTGCAGGTTGAAGAAGAGTCTTTATGGGTTGAAACATGCACCTCGACAATGGTACAAGAAATTTGATTCATTCATGTTAGAACATGGTTTTCACAGGTTGGAAGCTGACCATTGTGTCTATATCAAGAGGCATGATCAAGGAAAGTGTTGTCATATTATTGTTATATGTGGATGACAAGTTGATTGTTGGGCGTGATAAGAATATGATCAATAGGTTGAAGAAGGATTTGGGCAACAAGTTTGCAATGAAGGATATGGGTCCAGCACAACAGATATTGGGCATGAGGATCATGCATGACAAGGAAAACAAAAGGTTGTGGTTGTCACAAGAAAAATATATCAAGAAGGTGCTTGACAGGTTTAATATGAAGGATGCCAAGCCAGTTGGTACACCCCTTGCAGCCCACTTCAAGTTGAGTGTTGAGTTATGTCCCAGTGATGACAAAGAGAAGGAAGAAATGAGCTAGATTCCTTATGCTTCAGCAGTTGGCAGCTTGATGTATGCCATGGTATGCACACAACCAGACATTGCATATTCAGTGGGAGTTGTGAGCAGATTCCTTGCCAATCCAGGAAAACAACATTGGCAAGCAGTAAAATGAATTTTCAGGGATCTTAAGGGCACTAGTCATTATTGATTATGTTTTGGTAATAATGATATTTTGCTTGAAGGTTTAATAGATGCATATATGGCTAGAGATATCGACACCAGAAAGTCCACTACAGGATATTTGTACACATTTGGACGTGCAACTATATCTTGGGTGTCAAGGCTACAAAGAATAGTAGCTCTCTCTACAACAGAAGCAGAGTACATAGCTACAACAGAGGCTTGCAAAGAAATTTTGTGGATGCAATGATTCCTAGGAGATATAGGAATTAAGCAGGACAAGTATGTGTTGTATTGTGATAGTCAGAGTGACATTCACTTGGTGAAAAATCCAATGTTTCACTCAAAAACCAAGCACATTGACTTAAGGTACCATTGGATCCGACATGTGTTGGAGGAAGGGCAGTTATCTTTGGAAAATATCCATACAGATAAGAACCTTGATGATATGCTCACTAAGATTCTACCAAGAAGTAAGCACGAGTTATGTAGAGGAATGATAGGCATCGGTGTGACTTGATTCAAGATTATTCATTCAGCTTCAAGTGGGAGAATGTTAAATGTGAAGCCGCATTCCACAACGGCGTCAAACCTAACCTCACTGTCCACGTAGTCCCAGCCGACCAACGTCGTCACTGACTCTCTAACAAACAACGAGGTCGAACCTAACATGTCGTCCAACCACTGTGATTGACTATGTAATCATCTATTTTCCACATGGAGAATTAGCCCTCTTCTGCAACTATAAATTTGTATTTCCTGCCTCAGCCTGAGCAAGTCAATCCAAGCAAGGCCAGGCCTCCTGTAATAGAAATCAGTGTTGTTTTATTCTCCAGTCTGTATGTGTTTATCATAATTTCTCGTGTCTATATTTTCTTTCTATGCTCTGTTGTGCTTCTCTATCCCCAACATGAAATTGGATGAGTTACTAGCTAGAGCGATCTCACTGAAGACTAATTTCTCTTTATCTTTTATCTACAATAAAACACCCTTGGGCTAACAAGATGCATAGCTCTCATACCATTGTAAGATCCCAAACACTTAATTAATCAATAAATCTCGAACATTTGAGTGTTCTAATAGAAAATCTAGATAAGGAGGAGATGGCAGCCCATTTTCATTATGCATTAGCTTATTATTTTCGTTGGGTCTGCAAAGACTTGCATCCCCAGGCTGTTTAGCAGGGTTGTAGTGTTATTCACCCGAGGGTGTTCCCAGTCGGGAATCCCTACCTCTTCCGCAAGGAAGGAGAGGGTTTGAGCTCCATTTCCTCATTTCAGCATTTGGCCAAGCTTATCCCTTCAGCTACAACGTTATTTTGTTGGGCAGAAAACATTGTTTTGCTGGGTGCAGCTACAGAGGAACTCATAGAGTCATTCCTTGGCTTATTATTCAGTGAAGATCTTGTATATTATTTGGAGGAGCAGCAGAGGAGACTCCCGAGCTACATTTCAGATCTTTGGCACTAGGCCAATCACTCACCATCTCTCACAGCACAGTCTAGGGTAGAAACTGCGTTATTCAATGCAGGCAGTGTTGAAGAGTTCATTAGAGCTCATCAGGAGGAGTTGTGTCTAAGTAAGGGGATTAGCCTTTTGCTCAAATTCACTATCAGATGAGGGCATCATCATATCAGATCTGCTACAGCCTCATTTTCATTTTGATTCAGTTGCAGTGACAAGTTATTTGTCACATTGTACATTTTCCGGCATTTCTAGCAATCTCTCCTAGATTGGCTAGAAATCTTGTATTGGAGCCCATTCTTCTATTCTTGGGAATTTCTTTGTATATTTCAGTCATATTTCATGTATGCATATCTATAGCAGTAGCTACACTCCCAGAGATAGCACTGTCACTGTTTTCCGGCATTTTATGCAATTGCTGCATCTCTTGTATTTCATGTGTTAATCTTTGGAGATTGATTCCCATTGCATGAGGGGGTTATTCCTCATGATGTTTCTGTATATTGTTTATGATCCATTAATATACATGATGGCTGTAATATATTTCATCTTATGTTGCATTCAGATTTGCAGAGTTTAATGATTATGTTCGTGTATTGCTGTAAGCTCTCTCATTGAGCATTTGCTGAGAGATCTAGTTTGGGGAGATCTGTATAAGCCCTCTAGGCTTATTTATTTGAGCTAATCTTCTGGAAGAGAAGTTTTTAGTGATCTAACAAGGGGATCTAAGCCCCCTTTCAGCTTATTTTTACATCTGCTTCCTTATACAGCATCCTTGAGTACCATTTTGCAGAAGTTCCCGAAAAAGGAACATTACAGATGGCAACATTGGACCGAATGCACCTTTTACAGTGCCAAGTCTGGGAGAGACTGGTAGTGGCTTGGCGAGGCCGAAATCAACTCACTGAGAAAGTAGAAAAGTTGGAGACTTGGTTGGCGCACTTTGAAGGGCACTGTTAGTGTGACTTCCGTCCTCCACCGCATCTAGGAACAACCCTAGACAACCCTGCATCCATCACGTTGGACGACTAGTATTCTATTTGGTGTTATTTATGCTTTATATGTGTTTTTGTGCCTCTATCCCAACATTTTATGGACAATGTCCCTAGTCCCTCTTTTGTATTTTTTTTGCATCTGGTGCAAATTTTTGTTAACAAAACGAGTCGAGGTGAGACCACCTATTTTGTAACTCGCTATATGTACTCCTTTTTTCCTACATGAATATAACATCGACTTACAAAAAAAAAGGGTTCATACATCAATAAAAAATTAATTAAGTTGCATACTTAAATTAATAAATTTTCATACCAATTTACTAAATAGGTCTATAAATATATATTTTTGGTCTATCTATTTAGTATTGATCAAATGTAAATATGATGATTTAATACTAGATTTAAATGAACTCACATGTTTAACATAAGAAATGTTATATGTATCTATTTATTAAATGTAAATAGAAGATTTAACCTTAGATGTAAAAAAACTCACACTTTTAACATAAATCAATGAAGTTTAAAAATTAAACTTTATGGCAAAATATTAAATATAAATATAAATATTAATTTGGCTATCTAATTAATATTATAACCTTTACTAAAATTATAATGAAGGCATTAGTGTAAAGTTGATAGATGATACATGCAATTATGTTAATTGTAGATGAATCCATCTGCATTGTTAAACTTTAGAGACAAAAGGGTATTCATAATTTTAACACTGTAAATTTAGAGACCCCTATGTCTCTAAATTTTAACATTGCAAATGGATTTAGAGACACCTATAGCGAAATGTAACACTTCAGTACCAAAATTGAAATTTTCCATATATGGAGTGACACAATTAAAAATTACTGACATAAATGACTAATTCATATACTTGTTGTACTTGTTATTTAGCCATTTTTTTATTCTTGGACTATAATAGTCATTTACATTAATCATTATTAATTTTGTCACTTATTATCTAGTCATATATTTTAATCCTAGACTAAATTAGTCATTTAAGTTATTCGCTTTTACTTTAGTCACTTATTATCTAGTCATATATTTTATGCCTAGACTAAATTAGTCATTTAAGTTAGTCACTTTTAGTTTATTCACTTATTATCTAGTCGCATATTTTATTCCAAGACTAAATTAGTCATTTAAGTTAGTCATTTTTAGTTTGGTGACATAAAATTGCTCGAATTTAGTAGTAATTCACTTGAAATAATTGCGGTGACTAACATTTTTAGTCACCTAGTCATTAATTTCATCATTTTTTACTAGTGTATTCTTAGCCTTGGATCAGAATCCCTCGCCAATACTTCCCCTCACTGCACTGCAAAATCTCTCTGAAATTCTTAGCAAACCATGCCCTAGAATTTCAACTTAGCTTTAGTGCTCTACCAATGTGTGTTTTCTCCAATTGACCCCAAGCTCTTCTCTTATACTTTTCTCATTGGAAAACCAACGGCCATGATATAATCTCTAATCAATGGCTAAGATTAGAAGCTACTTGATCCACGTCACATAGAATATTCTAATCACATGTTTAATTTAATTCGCTTCAATCTTTTAATTTTCCTAAGTTAGACTTAGGGTCCTATTGTGGTAAAACACAACCCCCCCATTTTTCACTTATAAATGAAAAATGGGGACCCTTTTAACCGATCGCTTGGTAATATTATAATTGGATTTTGAAAATGAGGAAAGGCCTAAATGAGTTCGACTTGTCCTTCTCTGTCTATCCAAATTTGTTTGACCTCATTTGGATTAGTTGTTTGTGACTAACACTTGCTTGAAGATGGATGTGTTTTAGCCGCTTTGGCCTTTTATTTTTTTATATTACCCCATTTTTTTATTTTATCTTTTTATACTTGGTGAATATTTATCGCAGGGTCACTTCATTTTTTTAACTCTATTCTTACTCGCATCTCAGCAAATTTTTGACTTTCTGATCTTTATCGCTTGATCATGGTTTTCTATCATGTTGGTTTTCATCATATTTTTGCACAACTTTATTTTGGCCATTACAATTGATGCTTTTTGGGAACCCCTTCGCTATATTTTCAGTTCATGAAAGCTTTTTCATATTGGTCACAAAAAGGTGATGTGGCACCTTCGGTTGCCACATCACCTTACATTTGGCATTTGATCTCACTAATTGGCATCCCTTCCGCTTGGTTTGACATCTACATCACGAAAGAGGTTGTGATGAAATGTTGTCATACTTTTGGTCACCACATCACATTGAATGTTGGGTTACGTTGGTTATTTCTCTCCCATTCTTGATTTGATATCTGCATTGATAAAAAGCTAGATTATTAATTGACCATATTATAAATACATATTAAATATAAATTGTAAATAAATAATTAATTTAAAATATGTATATTATAATTCGTATACTTTGTAAATATAATATAATTTAATACTAAAATAATAAACTAAGTTAAAATCCATTATAAATATAAAGTCACTAACCCATTATATTGTACTTAAAAATAAAATATATAAAAATACATTTCTTTTTATTATTATAATAAAAGCATGTACATATTTGTAAAGAGTTATTAACATTGATTATATATCATATCTCTTTAAATAATAAAGTTACTTTTTTAAACGTGGAGAATATTTATCATGAACAGATAGACCAGCATTACACCTTTTCATTTGTGTTAAAAAGATTAAATGATTTTTATTAGATTTGGACTCCAAAACACATGCATATATACGTATGATCAAGCAATTATGGACACAATTCTCATAATGTAGAGGTTTAACTATGAAAATTGTATTTTGTTGTGAGTTCGTTTGGTCAAATAATAATGATTTAATTGTTTGTTTTGCAGAAATTATCTACCATAAATTCACAATAGACAAATCAAACTTATATTTTGCTCATGAAATCCATAATAAAAGTTGAGAAATTATCGAGATCATTCAATCGGGATGCATTGTGAAGATAATAATTCATTCAAGCAATAGATTCTGTGGCAATCTTCCTCAAGATTTTGTAGTGGAAGAAATCATACATCAACTAAATAAGGCATACTCCATGACAAAATTGGAACAAATTCATAAAGATGAAATTTATGCCATATTCGAAGTTTTGATCTAACATTTTTTGTTGGTTGCAGGTCACTGAATCCCAGCAAAAAGGGAATCCGCTAATCACCAAATCCTAAGAGGATTGCGATGAAAGCAAGCAGATCTCAACAGACAATAATAATGATTCTCTAGTAGCCATCGCTAATTCGAACAAACATTATCAGTAAAATGTAACGAGATCGTAGCAACCATAAATATAAAACCCACGGATGATATTGGAAACTAATTTTTCAATTTTAGATCAGTTTGTTTCTCAAAAAAAGGACACCCTAGAGAACATTGGGCACCCTGCAATGTATTTAAGCAGAGTGTAGGCTCTAAAGAAAAAGGGAAAAAAATACTCTACGAAGGGAAAACTCTACGGAAGGACCCAAAGGAGGGGCGATCCATTCTACAGAAGGTCGTGATCCACCACAAGGGGTTTCTCTATAATTGATCGATTTGCGTTTTTGTACTATTATAGAGCGTATAGAGTTTGATTGTAGAGATTGTAGAGAAGCTATGGCTCTATTATAAAGGGGCTGCCTTGTCCTCCCTTTATACAAATGAAAGCCTCCTTGCGTTGGCCCCCACACATTAGGGTTTTCTCCACCAAATGACCTCTTCCTCATTCACACTGCGTTGTCTCTCAAGGTGATCCACTCCCACTATGGCAACACTGTTGACTTGGTCAAACTTGACCTTGTCCTCATGCATTTGCCCCTTTTCATACTTGAGGGTGCAAAATAGAGCTACTTTAGTGATCCCTTTCACACTATGATGGATTTTATTTCTACTCATGGGCCTCCTCACCCATTTATTCACCTCCTAGCTGATATAGGCAAAATTAATGTTCCAATTAGCTCTATGCTAATTTTGGGAACATTACACCCTTCTTATTTTTAGAGGGCACAGGTGTTTCTACAATAGGCACTTCAGGTGCGGAAGGGTCATCACTCGGTCTTGTGGCTGTCATGTTTCCAAGAATTGTGTACCCTAAACCTGCTCGGCACAATGCATCCTCAAACCCTAGATCCAAACTAAACATAGATGTAGCAAATGAAATGGCAAAGAAAGAGCTCAAAGCACAAGAATCACCTAGAAAGAAAAGGGAACTATTGCAACCCCATAGGTCATATTTATACTTGCGAAGCATCTTCAATGGATCCTTGTGCATTAATGAGGCTCCATTACTGAAAAAACAGTCCCAAATATGGAAAAATACCTTCATTAAATGCATCCTAGACACTCCCAAAAATGGTAATAATTCTGTCTTATCCAGTTTTTACTATTACAATGACTAATTTTTAACACCTCTGCATGCTAGTCAACCTCCTCGTGCAGATACAACACACATGTCGCACCTTACTGCACATTCGCCATCTCATCCGTTGAGGTCAGATACTCCAGCCATATATTCATTTGGTAGGCACAAGGTCATCCCTATACGGCTTCAGACAACTTCCATTGACATACTTAGGAAGGTATTCACTGCTCAACGTAGCCAAGTGCACTGCTCCTCCATCAGTGATTCCCTTAACAACATAGGGCCCTAACCAATGCATGTTCAATTTTCCTGGCTGGCGCACAAACTTTCTTTCATATAGTAAGACCAAAAAATCCTCCTTGAACACCTTTTACTTTATATGCCTGTCATGCCAAGATTTTCGTGCGCCTTTTGAACCTGATGGTGATAATTTGCAATAAAACGATGTTCTTCTAGTGCAACTAACTGCAACAACTGGTCCTCTAGAGCATATTCTTCAGCCATATTGGTAAATGATGCAATGTGCACCACAAGTTCTTTCTTCTGTTGAACTGTATACTCTTCATGCATATGACCAGTAGTTAAAAACTGAATGATACTAGGGAAATGATCATCAACCACTTTTATTGCAAACAACTGTGCGTTTGGAAAGCCATCATCTATACTTGTAGGTTCAGCTCTAGTTCAATGTGGGATAGATGGTCTGGACCAACATTCAATCCTCCTAGTTTCACCATAATTTCAAAATCATATTCCTGGAATAAAAGCAATATAAAAATACTGGATCCCCTACAATAGAATGCACGACTTCTCATCAAAGAGAAAATACAGACTGAACCACAATTGCGAACCCTGGATGGATCCACCAGAAAAAATAACACCCACGAGGTTTTCATCCATGGGATCACAATGGAACTGGCCACGCCAAGTTCTCAAGAAAAACACAATAAGATAGATAAACCTGATTGATGCCCAATGCCTAGCTTCTATCCCCTTTTATAAGCTTGATGGACTCTCTAAAGACCTTATTTTATTATTTTCCTTCGAAAATCGAAGTTAAATACCATGCTTTGATACCATGGGAAAATACCATGGATAGATTCTGTCTATTTTGACTAGATCAAGAAAGGGAATATTACAAACCCTCTTGCCCAAATATTGCTTTCCCTCAAGAAATTCACTATTGTCCATAAAAAAAACATTGATACTAGGATCCCATACAACCTAATGTGTTATTCCATGCCTCCATGATAAATGAACCTAAATGGATCCTTTGATACCTATATCCCAAACAATCCTCTAGCCAATCCTGGTCCCAATTTATTCTCCCGAATCCCAATGCCACCTAAGTCTTGGGACCTGTGGGTTATGGCACCATCTCTTCCCTTCATCACTATATGTGCTAAAGGGCCCTAGCTGCAATATTCCCTTGGCTATGAATATCCTCCTAGGAATCAACCCATCAATAAAGTTCCAACTCATAATCTCTTGCAATCCATGCCTTGTGAAGGGTAAATACCCGCAAATATACTATTTTGATGTGCCTCAATGCTCAACTCATGTTTCTCCACTCAATCACCCAACATAATGAGTTTGGAGAACTTTTCCATGCTCTTCAAAATGTATAAAGGTGGGTTGACAGTGTTTCAAGCCTTATCTATGCACTTTTGTAGAGAGTTGCAATGGAACTCCCAACTGTACTCCTCTTGATGCCTTATGAGGGACTTGAGTCATTCCTAAACACTAGACAACCTGGTTGTTTATTCGACATATACCCCTATGTGCTCCTCAATTTTTATATTCTCCTATAAGATAGTGTCTCAGACTATCCAGACTCTCTACTTCCACATCATAAGATCTATCTTAAAATTCATGATCCTTTCCTGAAAGTCCTCTTCTATAATTTCTAATGTCATGTTTAATGTCTCTGTATCTGCCTACACTAGATGCGTCATGACCACAACTTCATCTTGAAACTTTGGCTGACCCTCCAGAAATGGCTCATCCTACATACTATATTTTTCATGTTTCCCCATGTGGTCATGCTCATCATTTCGATTTGACTACTCATTTGATTGTCCTTGAATGTCTTCTTCCTGGCCTTCTCCACATATTGGGATAAGTGTCCACCCTCTCTGGTTTATAAACATGGATGTACTGGTGGAATTTTATCTACATCTAGTTTCCCATACTCTTTATGTATGTTCTCTTGGATATCTATAGGCTCAAATACCACATCATCATGATGAATTACCTCCTTATTTTCCCCATGTACTCCGTTAAGTTGACTAATTATCTTCAGCTTGTCGTGCATGTTTCTCTGAAAAACATGGTGTTGATGCTCACCATTTGTACCTGATGGCTAGGATCCTTCATAGGCTCTCTTCTGAAAACCAGTGAACCCAATTATGGATGAATCCCCATGATATGAAGAAGTCTCTAAATGTTCTGCCCTTGTTTCTCCCTTATCACATGGACATGAATTGTTAAGGGCCCAAGGTCCCTTGCAGATAAAGCATAGTCCTCTCCTCCTTAGTTCATTATTGTTGCAGATTGTATTCTTTCTTCCTCCATCGATCCTTCTCAACTCCTTCCTATTTATCACCCTTCTAAGAAATTTTATGTTTTTCCATACCAACTTGTTGACTAGATCATAGGTAGTTGGTGATCCATGTGGTTCCTTCCTCCAAATGGTCAAAAATTTGGATCTTAGTATCTTGCAGATGTCAACATCTCCTTCCAAGAATAGAGACACAATATTTTGGATGATCGTTTTGACACAGTATGGATGAGCTGATGTAATGTTCATGTAAAAGCTTTGTAGTAACTGTTAAAATTTTGAAAGGCAAGGGAAATTTATTTTCCTCACCACAAGGAGTTCACATAGAGTTTCGGAAATGATTTTAACCAAGACAACACATTTACGAAAGTTTACATAGAGTTGCGGAACTCGCTTAATCCAGACCATACAGTTGCAAAAACAAAATTATGTGAATCCTCTTTTCAATACAAAGTTGCGGAGATTAAAATCGCAACTATAGTGGAGCTAATAAAAGCAATTAATTTTACTCATTGTGAAACAGAGTAAAACAATGTGTTGCGGTAAAACATATACCTGAAAAATTCCAGAACGAAATAAAAACTAACCAAACTTTAGAATATAATTAAAAAACACAACATACACATTCATATGGAGGTTGTGGCTCCTTCACCAGTAAAATGACTTCTTACTGAGAATTACATTCACCAGGGGTTGCAGAGTAACACACAGTAAAACCTGTAACTTTTGTTTTCACGCGCCCACCAAAATTTGCTCCACATTTTCTCCCCTTGTCATTCCAAACTTACATCCGCCACATTACACAACACTCTCTCTAGAACTTACATCTAAAATCTAAAAATATATATCTAAGACATTTAATTCGTGATAGACAAAATTTAATACAAAGGATGGGCGAACATGACTTTCTAAATTTTACAAAAGTTACGTGAAGTAAAAAACGCTTGCGGATTAAATGTTTTCCCATACACATTTACTAACCATGCGTTAAATTCTATTTGAATTTAATTATTTAACTTTGTTGCAGAATGGGTTATGTACTGTGCTCAAACTTGTCCTTATCTCCAAATGAAATCTGCAACATGCAAAACATTAATTGTTGTATGGTTGTTTTTATAAAATTAAACGCGGTGGTTGTGATTAATTTTCCAACACTCCCCCTTAATCGCAATTTCCTCCATTGACCATTCCCATACAATCTCTGAGATAAACAAAATTTTCACGTGCCAATGGCTTTGTGAAGATGTCTACAAATTTTTCCTCTAACCTGCAATGCTACAACACAATTTCACCATTGTTAATGAATTCTCTTATGAAATGATATTTAGCATCAATGTTCTTTGTTCTCTTATGAAAGACATAATTCTTTGATAGTGCAATTGTTGAACTGTTGTCATAGAAAATTGTGGTTGCTCCATCTTGTTCATGACATATATCCTGCAACATCCTTCTCACCAAAATGCTTGACACATTGGTGCTATTGCGAAGACATACTCAACTTCTACTGTTGAAAATGATACTATCGGTTTCTTCTTGGAAGCCTATGAAACGGATCTCGAACCCAAATGAAAAACATATCCTACCGTGCTCTTTCTGTCATCAACACTTCCTGCCCACTCACTGTCAATGTAACCAACCAGCTTAAAATCATCAATTATGGAGTACAAAACACCATACTCCTTTGTCCCATTGACATACTTTAAAAAAAATTGGTTGCTTGCCAATGTGTCTCCTTGGGTGTCTCCATGAACCTTGATACCAATCTCACTGTATACATTATATCCGGCCTAGTTGCGGTCAAATACATTAGGTTTCCCACCACACTTTTGTATAATGTAGGATTGACATTGCTGTGGAAATCTTCCTTGCTCAACTTCAACCCCATGATGGTTGGAGTTGGTGATGGCTTGCTGTTATGTATATTAAACCTCTCTAAAATTTCTGCTACATACCTCACTTGGGAGATAAAAATTCCATTTTTCGTTTACTTCAATTCTATGCCCAAAAAATATCTTAACAACCCTAAGTCAATCATTTCAAACTCACTTTTCATGACTGCTTTGAAATTAGTGATGAAGAAATCATCACTACCTGTAAAAATAAAATCATCTATATACAAAATTACAATAAGAAGCTTACCGTCACTCTCTTTGATGTAGAGAGTAGGTTCACCGTCACACTTGTCGAACCCATTGTCCATCAAGTAGGCATCTATCCTGCTATACTATGCATGTGGTGCTTGCTTCAGCCCATAAAGAGCTTTCCGAAACCTACACACCTTGTCTTCTTGGCCTTCTACCTCATAACTAGGAGGTTGCGCAACATACACCTCCTCTTTCAACACTCCATTCAAGAACGTTGACTTTACGTCCATCTAATACACTTTCAATTTCTATTGCGTTGCAATTGACAACACTATACACATTGTATCCATCCTTGCGACTGGTGCAAATGTTTCCGCATAGTCTCTTCCATGTTGCTACTTGTATCCTTTGACAAATAGCCTTGCTTTATGCCTTTCAATCTTGCCTTCAATGTTGCTCTTGGTCTTATAGACCCATTTCACTCCAATGACTTCATTACCTTGCGGAAGTTCCACTAACTCCCATGTGTCATTCTTTTCTATTGCTCCTATTTCTTCATCCATTGCCGCAACCCACTTCTCTTCATTGATTGCATCTACAAAGTGTATTGGGTAATCTACATGTAAAAATAATGCAAATAAAGAATTTAGACTAGCACTACTATCAACTTCATCTTGCTCATAAATTTCATTTAAATTTCTGAATTTTGGTCTTCTTATGCTTGCTGAAGACGGTCTTGGTGTTGCGATTGAAGTAGATGGAGTTGCAAATCCTTGTGGTGTGCTTGGAGAATCACTTGATTGGTTGCACAAAACTGTCCTATTACTTACTTGTGGTGTCATATGTTGACTGCTTTATTGAGCTTGTGTAGGTGGAGGAGGAGTCACCATTGAGGAATTACTTGTTGCGATCAATTCCTCTTTGTCTTCATGTGGAATACATGTCTTTACATTGATTGTCTTCTCTAAACTTCCATCCCATGCTTCCTCTTCTATCAAGTGAACATCTCTGTTGATTATTACCTTCTTGGTTGATGGATTGTAGAGCTTGTATGCCTTGGATTCATCACTGTATCCAAAAAATATGCATTTCTTCCCCTTGTTGTCCAACTTCTTCCTCAACTCATCCTGGACATGTGCATACGCCACACACCCAAACACTCTCATGTGAGTAACATATTGATTTCTTCCACTCCATGCCTCTTCAGGAACTATGTTCATTACACTTTTGGTTGGACACCTATTAATAATATACACTGCACAAACTACAGCTTCAGTCCAACAATCATTTGGAAAATTCTTTTCCTTCAACATCCTCCTTGCCATTTCCATAATGATCCTATTCTTCCTTTCCACGACACTATTTTTCTGAGGTGTATACCTTGTTGTAAATTGCTTGTGAATTCCATGCTCCCTACAAAAACGTATGAAATCACTTGAGATATATTCGCCACCTCTATCTGTCCTCAACACTTTTATGTAGTGTCCACTTTGCTTCTCAGCAATAGCTTTGTAGTGGCAGAAATGATCAAACACTTCACTTTTCTATTTTAGGAAATAGACCCATGTATTCCTTGTGTAGTCATCTATGAAGGCCAAAATATAGTGGCTGCCATCAAATGATGGTTTTTGCATTGGTCCACATATGTATGAGTGGAAAATCTCCAAAGGTGCCTTTGCCCTTATACACTTTCCTGCTATAAATGATTCTCTATATTGTTTGCCCAAGATGCATCCTTCACATAGGTTATCCAATTTTTCTATGAGTGGAAATCCTTTCACCATATACCTTTCCTATGCAAAAAATTCAAACCTCCAAAGTTGAGATTACCAAAGCTCAAATGCCATAACCAATTTCATATTTAATTTCTTTTTGAAAGGTTTCTTGTGTGACAGCTACTACAACACCTTATTCCTTCAAATATGATCTTAGCTTGAGAGTAAACATTCTATTGTTTGTCATATTAACTTTTTCAATCAGCTGTCTACTTGGCGACTTATCCAAAATCGTGCACACATTATTCTTGAAAAATATATTGTAGCCCCTTTGCATGAGATGTCCAATGCTTATGAGGTTGTGCTTCAAACCAGGAACAAAGTAAACGTATGACATGAACTTCTTCTCTCCCTTCTTTGTTAGAATGTCTACTCTTCCTTTTCCCATAACAATGACTTTGCTATTAGTCCCCAATGTCACTTCATATTTTACACTTTCATCTAGATTGGAAAAAATTTCTATGTTTCCAATCATGTTGTTGCTACACATTGAATCTAAGAACCATACATCTCCTTATTTTTCTTGTGCTACATTACAAGATAAAAACATTCTATCATGGTTCTCATTTTCCCTGATGAAATTTGCACTTGGTTTGTTACTTATGTCATTTTTCTTCTTTCTACATTCATTTGCATAATGACCATACTTATTACAATAATGAAATTGAATTTGAGATTTATCATACCTATGACCTTGTGCTTGATTTTGGCTTAGGCCTTGACTTGGATTTTTATTGCTTCCCATTCCACTCGAACTTGAAGGGTTGATCCTTCCACCTTTGTGTGGGCTTCTTCCTCTTCCTCTATAATTTGATCTTTCTCGACGTATACCTTGACCAAAGGAAACTTGTGTCTTGAAGGCATGCTCCAATGACGAGTTTGTTCCTCTTTTCAGTCTATACTCATGAGACATCAGTGATGCATGAAGCTCATCCACTGAAAACTGTGAGAGATACATTGTCTCTTTTATGGCCACAACTATGGCATCAAACCTTGCAGGAAGACTTCTCAACACTTTCTCAACTATTCTCCCTTCCTAAAGAATCTCACCATGAGACCTGATTTGGGTAACCAACCCAATTACGTGTGTGAAGAATGAGTCTACATTCTAAGACTCTTTCATACAAATTGTTTCAAATTATCTTCTCAGGATTTGTAGTTTTGATGCCTTCACCTTTGCCATGCCTTGGTAGGTTGTCTGGAGGGTATCCCATGCTTTCTTGTAATTTTTCGCTGTTGCAATCCTTGGGAAAATACTTTCATGAACTACCTGAAAAATATAGAAGAGGGATTTGGAGTCCTTCTTCTTGTTTTCCCTCAACAAATTTCTTTCTTCTTGTGTCAAATCAGTGTATGCTACTGCATCTGCTGGTTCTTGGAAACCATTCTCCACCAAATCCCAAATGTCTTGAGAAGAAAACATAACCTTCATTTTTATAGCCCAATAGTCGTATTTTTTGCCACTAAACTATGGTATTTGTGGATTATTCAATCTTGTGCTTGTTGCTGCCATTTTCACTGTGTAAACAAACTTTCTTACTGTGTAAATTTTTCTCACTGTGTGAAAACGTTTTCACTGCTGGAGAATACGGTCCACAAAAATTTTCAGAACTACCTTTTAACTCCTCAGTAAAAACACTTCATTTAACTGAGTTTTTTTTAAACTTGCTCTGATACCATGTTAAAATTTTGAAAGGCAGGGGTAATTTCTTTTCCTCAACACAAGGATTTCACACAGAGTTTCAGAAATGACTTTAACCAAGACAACACATTTACAAAAGTTTACACAGAGTTGCGAAACTCACTTAATCCATTAAGTGAATCCTCTTTTCAATACAGAGTCAAAATCACAAGTATAGTGGAGCTAATAAAATCAATTAATTTTACTCACGGTGAAACAGAGTAAAACAGAGTGTTCCGGTAAAACACATACGTGAAAAATTCCAGAACGAAATTGCAACTAACCAAAGTTTAGATTATAATTCAAAAACACAACATACGCATTCATATGGAGGCTGCAACTCCTTCACCAGTAAAGCTACTTTACTGGGAATTCCCCAGGGGTTGCAAAGTAACACACAGTAAAACCTGTAACTTGTGTTTTCACGCCCCCACCAAAATTTTCTCCATGATTTTCTCCCCTCTCTCTAGAACTTACATGTAAAATCTAAACATATATATCTAAGACATTTAATTCGTGACAGAACAAATTTAATACAAAGGATGGACGAATATGACTTTCTAAATTTTACAGAAGTTACGTGAAGTAAACAACACTTGCGGATTAAATGTTTTCCCATAAACATTTACTAACCATGCATTAAATTCTATTTGACTTTAATTATTTAACTCTGTTGTGGAATGGGTTATGTACTATGCTCAGAACTTGTCCTTCTCTCCAAATGCAATCCACAACCTGCAAAACATTAATTTTCGTATGGTCAGAAAATTAAACGTGGTGGTTGTGATTAATTTTCCAACAGTAACTAAAAGATTAAGTCGCCGCATTCCAAATTCAGCATAAAGGTGCCAAAGTTGAGCTCTGCTATGAGTTTTAAAATTTTGGACTGCTTCTGAAAGGTAGGAAGCATGATGTTATTCAACCCCTGAAGGGATTCTACTATCAACTACAGTATATTTGTCATGAGATAATTATTGTAGGGCATTAGTGGTGATGTTAGAGTTATGACCCTGTTGGGACAAGAAGAAACAGTGAGCCTGACATCTTCACAAGGGTGTTCCCAAACTTTAGGTTGTATTAATGCAAGCATGGATGGTTTGAGAGCCCAACTGTGTTTCTACCATTTTGGTTGCCCCACCTCATAAATAGATGCATCTAATTCTTCCAACTTACGAGGTCTATGACTGACTTCATTCGTTGTAGCTGAGATCCAAGTGTGAAGAGGTTAGCTCCTCTTCCTTGTCCTTCCTTCACATCCCATGATTTCTTCTACTACAGAATGACATGGCCCCTTTTTTAGAATGGTCTACTGCTTTGACCATCATTTTGGTCTATGGAGGTGTTGTTGCTTAAAGGACCATATATTCTTACTAGTTCATCAAAAAAATTCTAGTTGTTCTTTAGGATTTCATCAAGACCCATCTTCACATAGAAAAGCATAGAAATATATAGGAATACACTCTCTCCTCAAATTTTGGTTTTGCTAAAGCTTCAATAATAGAAAACAAAGTCCTTATAACTTCCAAACCAAACTCAACTTCTCTCTTCTTCTTCTTCTTCTTCTTCTTTTTAAATTTAAAAGATTTTTTTTTTTTAAATTTAAAAGGTTAAAAACATAGGAAAAAGGAACAAAAATTCATGAACATACAACAACTTGAGTGACCATAATTTACGCATCATCGACTTCTTGGGTTTACGTGACTATTCCCTTATTTGAGTGAGTTGGTTGTCGTCACACCAAGATATTCCAATTAAAGTATGGATCGCGCAATATGTGGTTCTTATTGATTAACCACATTAGCAGAAGGCACAATTTTTTATAGCATCACTGATATGTCTATTCACAGTCTCCATTGTTAGATGGAAATCATAATAATAATGAATATGAATTTTTATGCAAGAGATTCTACAACGTAGTGACAGAGGTGCCCACCACTAAGTGCAGTGATGGGAATTATACAACAGATAGTACGTTTTAGCCCAATCTGAATACTCTCTTTGATCGTCTTGTTCAGGGGACAAATTGAACTAGGTTTAACATACATGTGTATGGCGAAGGCCCCAATAAAATATATGATAGTCGACAAATGATATACTTATTGGGAATTGGAAACAAACACAAATAAAGCATCAAGTTACGATTTGAATCCCCAAACGTTGCTACAGACAGATATACTTCAACAATTCTCAATTAGACAGAGGAAATGTGTTTCCCCAAAACACAAAGACTTCAAAAATAATACATAAATTAAATAACAGTCATACATAGACAAACAACATAAAAACACAGGAGAGGATTGAAACTTCTTTTCATTCCATCACACTCAAAACAAATGAAATTACATTAGTTATACAAGAATGGCTGAAGCCTGTAAACCTAATTATACTTATTGCTAATTCAATGCTGAATAGACATTCAAAAAGCATTCGTCCTTGGGCCGTCAAAAGACCCATATCTTCATTAAATCAGCACGCGGGCCATATTTTTTCTTATACACTAAAACATGTGAAGACGCGTTCAAATCTTCAAAAAAGGGCAGACTTCAAATTTTATTTGTTGTGGCTCTGAGTCCTCATCGCATCTGGCTTCTCATCGTTGATCGCAGATCGACGATATTGACTTTAACTGGTGTGAACATAGGTAAGCATAAAAGGTTGCGGGTGCGATGTGCGATGGCACGATCGCACCGCAAAACAAACAACTTAACTTGCGGGCACTGAGCGGTAAATACAAATGGTTGCGAATGCGATGTGCGATAGCACAATCACATTGGAAATCAAATAACATAGCTTGCGGTGGCGGAAAGGTAAGTGGTAAACAATGCGAAATGTGCTCTGCGGTGCGGCTTAAATGTTGGTAAGTGCGATGAGCGAAATACAAAGGAATAAGGTGCAAAACAGTGTTTTGGCCTATGTGGTAAGGCTAAGGTAGGTCCCGCCAAATATCGAATTCGTGGTGGAATAACATATGGCAAATGGCTTAGATAGTAAATCAAAAGACTTGTGATTGCAACTTGTGGGCAAAAGGTAAGTCAATGTGGTAGATGGAAATGAATGCAGAGTTTAAGGCTCGGGTACTCTGTTGATCTTTTACGTGGATTGCGTGAAGACGCCTCCAGCTTCTTGAATCCTTGCTTGTCCTTCTCTGCTATCAAAATTTATGAAATTGTGGGCTGCTGCCACTTCTCATTCATGGCGGTGGTTGGGAGTAAAATTCCAACACTCCCCCTTAATCACAATTGCCGCCATCAGTCATTCCCAAACATTTTATGAGATACTCAAAACTCTTTTGTGCTAATGGCTTTGTGAGGATATCAGCAAATTATTCCTCTGTCCTGCAATGCTGCAAAACAATCTCACCATTATAAACCAATTCTCTTATAAAATGATATTTTGCATCAATATGCTTTGTTCTCTTGTGGAAAAAAAAATTCTTTGACAATGTTATTGTTAAGCTATTATCACAATAAATTGTGGTTCCTTTGTCTTGCTCATGACACAAATCTCTCAGCATCCTTCTCATCCATATTGCTTGATATGATACTTCTGTTGCTGCTACATACTCTACTTCTGTTATTGATAAAGCAACTATTGGTTGCTTCTTGGAAGCCCATGAAATGCCTCCCGATCCCAAATGAAACAAATACCTAGATGTGCTCTTTCTCTCATCTACACTTGCAGCCCAATCATTGTCAGTGTAACCAATCAACTTAAAATTATTAGTTGAGGAGTATAGAACACCATACTCCTTCGTTCCATTCACATACCTCAGAATTCTCTTGGTTGCTTGCCAATGTGTCTCCTTTGGTGTCTCCATGAATTTGGAAATTAAACTTACGCCATACATAAGATCAGGCCTAGTTGCAGTCAAATACATGAGGCTGCCAACTATGCTCTTGTACAATGTTAGATCGATATTCTTGCTGCAATCTTCTTTGCTTAAATTCAAACCCATGACATTTGGAGTTACTGTTGCTTTGTTGTGTTGCATGTTTAACCTCTTCAAAACTTCTACAACATATTTTTCTTGGGAAATAAAAATTTCCTTTTCATTTTTCTTTACTTCTATGCCCAAGAAGTATCTCAATATACCCAAATATATCATTTCAAATTCACTCTTCATGACTTCTTTAAAATCAGCAATGAGAGAAACTTCATTGCTAGTAAAATTTGAATCATCTATATATAAAACAACAATAAGGATCTTACCGCCATTTTCCTTAATGTATAGTGTGGGTTCACCATCACATTTTTCAAACCCATTTTATGTTAGGTAAGCATCAATTCTATTGTACCATGCTCTTGGTGCTTATTTCAACCCATAAAGAGCTTTCTTCAACTTGGACACTTTGTGTTCTTGGCCTTCAATTTCATAGCCTCGAGGTTGTTCAACATATACCTCCTCTTTCAAAACTCCATTTAGAAATGTTGATTTCACATCCAATTGGTAGACTTTCCACTTTGGTTGTGCTGCAATGGACAACACTGTCCACATTATTTTTATCCTTGCAACTGGTGCAAAGGTTTCTACATAATATCTTCCTTGTTTCTGCTTGTAGCCTTTGACAACAAGTCTTGCTTTATGCCTTTCTATTCTTCCTTCAGCATTGCTCTTGGTCTTATAGACCCATTTTACTCCAATGACTTCTTTACCTTTTGGGAGGTCCACTAACTCCGATGTGTCATTCTTTTCTATCACACCAATCTCTTCATTCATTGCTTCAATCCATTTTTCTTCTTTTATTGCATTCTCAAAATGAATTGGTTCATCAACATGACAAAACAATGCAAATAAAGATTTCATACCATCATTATTATCAGCTTCTTGCTCATAAATTTCACTCAAATTTTTGAATCTTGGTTTTCTTGGTGTGCTTGGAGTTCCATTTGAACTCGAGGGAGTTTCTGATCCCTGTGGTGTGCTTGGAGAAGCACTTCCTTGATTTCTCAAGGTTGTTTTATTTCCTGCTTGGGGTGTGGTTTGTTGTGCTTGTGTAGGTGGAGGAGGAACCACCATGGAGGAATTATTTGTTGTTGTGCATTCCTCTTTCTCTTCGTGAGATACACATGTCTTCACATTCATTGTTTTCTCTAAGCTTCCATCCTAAGCTTCTTCTTCAATAAAATGCACATCTCTATTTATTATAACTTTCTTGGTGGATGGATTATAGGGTTTGTGGGCCTTTGACTCATCACTATATCCAAAAAAGATACACTTCTCCCCCTTGTTGTCCAACTTCTTCCTTAGTTGATATGGGGCGTGTGCATAAGTCACACATCCAATTACTTTCATGTTAGTGACAAACTGCTTTGTTCCACTCCATGCTTCTTCCGGAACTCTGTTCATAAAAACTTTGGTTGGACATATATTCAAAATATACGCTGAAAATTTTATAGCATCAACCCAATACTCATTTGTAAAATGATTTGCCTTCAGCATACTTCTAACCATGTCCATGATGGTCCTATTCTTCCTTTCTGCAACACCGTTTTGCTATGGTGTATATCTTGTGGTAAACTTATTGTGTATGCCATTCTCCCTACAGAAACGTAGGAAATCTTTGGAGATATATTCTCCACCTATTTCAGTTCTTAGCACTTTTATGTAGTGCCCACTCTGCTTCTCAACAAAAGCTTTGAAGTGGTAGAACTGTTCAAACACTTCACTCTTCCATTTCAAGAAATAAACCTATGTATTTATTGTATAATCATCTATAAATGTCAATACATAGTGACTGCCAACTAAAGATGTCGTTTGCATTGGTCCACACAAATCTGAGTGGACAATATCCAAGGGTGCCTTTGCCCTTATACTCTTCCCTACTGGGAATGCTTCTCTGTGTTGTTTTCCCAAGATGCAACCTTCACACAGGTTGTCTGGTTTCTCTATGAGTGTTTATCCTCTTACCATTCCTTTTCTGTGCAAGAGGTTCAAACCTCCAAAATTGAGATGTCCAAATCTCAAATGCCATAACCAATTTTCGTCTTTCACTTCTTCTTGAAAGACTTATTGTGTGACTGCTACTACCACACCTCCTTCCTTCTAGTTTGTTTTGAGCTTGAGAGGAAACATCCTATTCTTCGTCATATGCCCTTTTGCAATAACCCTTTTACTTGGAGGTATGTGCATGATAGTACATACATTATTCTTAAGAAACACATTGTAGCCCTTGTTCACAAGCTATCCAATGCTCAGAAGGTTACATTTCAGGCCAGGTACATAATAGACATTTGAAACAAATTTATTTTCTCCCTTCCTTGTCAATATACTGACTCTTCCTTTTCCCATGACAGAGACTTTGCTTTCAGTCCCTGTTGTCACTTCATATTTCACATCTTCATCTAGATTGGAAAACATTGCTATGTTTCCAATATTGTGGTTACTACAACCTGAGTCTAAGAACCATACATATTCATGTTTTTCTTGTGCTACATTACATGTTAGAAGCACATTACTTTGGTTCTGACTTTCTTTTGCAAAATTAACATTTTTCCTATTATTCATGTCATTTTGTTTCTTTCTACATTTATTGGCATAATGCCCATACTTTTTACAATAATGACATTCGACTTGGGATTTTTCATACCTTTGTCCATGCGCTTGAATCTGGCTTGAGCCTTCACTTTGATTCTGGTTACTACCCCTTCCACTTGTGCTTGCAGGGTTTTTTCTTCCACTTGTCTCTAGGCTTCTTCCTTTTCCTCAGTAGTTTGATCTTCCTTGACCTCTACCTTGACCAAAAGACATATGTGTCTTGAATGCATGCTCCAATGAGGAGTTTGTTGTTCTATTCATTCTATTTTCATGAGACATCAGGGATGCACAAAGCTCATCCACTGAAAATTGTGAGAGATCCTTTGTCTCTTCTATTGCCACCACTATGGCATCAAATCTTGAGGGTAGACTTCTCAATATTTTCCCCACTATTCTTCTTTCCTCAAGTGTCTCTCCATGAGACCTTATCTAGGTAACCAACCCAGTCACATGTGTGAAGAATGAGTCTATGTTATCAGACTCTTTCATACAGAGAGTTTCAAAGTCTCTCCTCATCATTTGTAGCTTTGCTGTCTTCACCTTCTCCATGCCTTGATAGGTTGTTTTGAGAATATCCCATGCCTCCTTAGACTTTGTTGCTGTTGCAATCCTTGGGAAAATAATCTTGTGTACTGCTTGAAAGAGATAGAAGAGGGCTTTGGAGTCCTTCTTCTTATTATCTCTCAACAAGTCTCTTTCTGTTGTTTTCAAAGCAGCTAGCGTTGTTGCGTCTACTGGTTCTTGGAAACCTTGTTCCACCAGCTCCCATATATCTTGTGAAGCAAATAGGACCCTCATTTTAATGACCCAATAATCATAATTTTTACCATTGAACTATGGTAATTGTGGATTTGTCAGGCTTATGCCTGCTGCTGCAATCGTGATTGTATTAATCAAACAATATTCTTGACTGTGTCAAATGGAAGCTTTCTCACTGTTGGAGAAATCTGCTTCTTCAAATCAATATTACAGCTTCTGCAGTGAAGAGCGAGCTCATGCTTCTTTCACTAAGAGCCTAGACTTGCTCCGATACCATGTTGGAATTTCTGAATACAATCAGACAGAGGAAATGTGTTTCCCCACAGCACAGAGACTTCAAAAATAATGCGGAAATTAAATAATAGTCATACACAGACAGACAGCGTAAAAACACAAGAGAGGATTGAAACTTCTTTTCATTCCATCACACCCAAAACAAATGAAATTACATTATTTATACAAGAACATTTGGCTAAATCTTGTAAACCTAATTCTACTTAATGCTAATTCAATGTTGAACAGATGTTCAACAAATATTTGTCCTTGGTCCGTCAAAAGACCCATATCTTCATTAAGTCAGCACGCAGGGCGTACTTTTTCTTATACACTAAAACATGTGAAGACGCGTTAACATCTTCAAAAAAGGGCGGACTTCAAACTTTATTTGTTGTGGCTCTGAGTCCTCATCGTTGATCGCAGATCGGTGGTCTTAACTTTAACTGGTGCGAACACGGGTAAGCATAAAAGGTTACGGGCGCAATGTGCGATGGCACAATCGCACGGCAAAACAAACAACTTAACTTGCGAGCGCTGAGCAGTAAACACAAATGGTTGCGAATGCGATGTGCGATAGCACAATCGTATCGCATGACAAATAACATAGCTTGCGATGGCGGA
Organism: Pinus albicaulis; assembly: GCA_034641835.2. NCBI lineage: Eukaryota > Viridiplantae > Streptophyta > Pinopsida > Pinales > Pinaceae > Pinus > Pinus albicaulis. The sequence goes on from MU968363.1 coordinate 37,942,322, forward strand.
AAGGTAAGTGGTAAACAATGTGAAATTCTCTCCGTGGTGTGGCTTAAATGTTGGTAAGTGTGGTGAGAGAAATACAAAGGAATAAGGTGCAAAACAGGGTTTTGGCTTATGCAGTAAGGTTAAGGTAGGTCCCTCGGATATCGCATCGGTGGTGGAATAACATATAGCGAATGGATTAGATGGTAAATCAAAATACTTGCGATTGCGAGCTGCAGGCAAAAGGTAAGTCAATGTGGTAGATGGAAATAAATGTAGATTTTAAGGCTCGGGTACTCTATTGATATTTTGCGTGGATTGCATGAAGATGCCTCTAGCTTCTTGGATCCTTGCTTTTCCTTCTCTGCTGTCAAAATTTATGAAAATGTGGGCTGCTGCCACTTCTCATTCATGGTGGTGGTTGGGAGTAAACTTCCAACATCCATTTCGAATTTTTTATTTGTTATTTCGGTGTTTCCTTCACACTGACACAAATGGCAACCAACTATTATCAGCCTTCTCCTATTGCTTGTGTTGCTCACAAGTCTTCCCTGTCGTGACCACCAGAGCATTAGATATCGATGGGATCAAGCAAATCGAAAGCCTCTCGCTAATGAACATGGTTTTTCGGTCCTCTTAACACACCTATTGCAATTTTAGTGAGCGTGATTGTTCGCTAGAGGTCCAACTCTCCCAATCGATAATCTCCTCGGCCTTGCTTGCCGCCTCAAATGGTGTCTAGCTAAAAAAAAGTAAGGTTTGAACTCAAAATGAAATAGCGAATCATCCAAATGCATCAACGAATAAACAAAGCTTTTATATGTATATATAACCATTGGTGTGATGATGGATCAATGATCCATGGTAATAGGAGAAATAAGGATAATCAAATAACTAGTGCTAAGATCGATCTTACATTAGTATCATCGTTAACCAATTAGTTTCAATTTTGGGAATGCTACCAACCCTTCACCACTGAGATTGGACGCAACTCTAACATGGCTTCAAAGGGTGGCTTACGATCTTCAATATTCACAGTGGATGATATAATTCCCTTGTTATCCCTTTGTAGCAGTGTGTAATCTCATGGCTTGCGACCCTTCTCAACTTTGGAGATTATTAGGCGGTTGTATCAAATGAATTTTCATCGCAACAACTGGAATATTTCTCCCCTGCAAAACAACATATAACAGGGAGTAAGGAGGCAACTGCAACTATTAGATATTTCTCCATTAATTCTTGGCTTCTGCCCTTACGTCCTGGGTCTCCATTGAAAGTTAAAATACATAACACCCACATAGACTCCACCCACGAAATGCAGGGTACTCAGTTATCTCTCTCAGTTCTGTGCAAAGTGGGCAACCACGTCTTACACCACAACCGTGTATGTAGCTCATCTCACTACACCCAAGTTAAGATGGGCTCAACACCTTACCAGGAATTGGTCTTGCATTCTGCCTGAACCTGCACGGGAGATGAAAGGAAATCAAAAGGATTTTGTAATATTCTAATGTAAGCCTCCCTTAGATGAAATCAACCTCTTTACCCTCCTCAGCTATAGGGAGATTTAGATTTTGGCCTCCCGAGAATATTATCCTCTTTAGTCTCGTAAATAAATTCCGCGAAAATTTTGGTAAATAAATCTCCTACAGATAAAATTAATTGACCAACTAGGGTAATTACATAAAACCACTAAAATCTTAAATGTGAAGCCGCATTCAACAGCGGCCTGGAACCTAGCCTCACCCCCTACGCAATCCCATCCAACCAAATCCCTCACCGACTCTCTCACAAACAACGACATCGAACCTAACACATCGTCCAGCCACCGTGATTGAATATGTAATCATATGTTTTTCACATGCAGAATTAGCCCTCTTCTGCAACTATAAATTTGTATTTCCTGCCTTTGCCTGAGAAAGTCAAGCCAAGCAAGGCCAGGCCTCTTGTAATAGAAATATGTCTTGTTTTATTCTCCAGTCTGTATGTGTTTATCATAATTTTTCATGTCTCGGTTTGCTTTTTGTGCTCTGTTGTGCTGCTCTGTCCCCAACAACTGGTATCAGAGCCAATTTACTTCTCTCATCCATTGCAATTCATTTTCAAATTAGTTGTGCATGTGATTTCTCTGTGTGTTGAAATCCACTACAATTCATTTGCAAATTAGTTGTGCTAGTGATTTTTTTGTGTGTGTGGAAAGCCACTGCAGTGAACTGAGCACCGATATTTTTTGCAAGTCAGAATGGGACAATTTTAACCCATTCACAGTGCATTTTTGAGAAATCGTTGCGTTGCATTAAGAGCAAACTAAAATTGTTGCGCTCCCTGAAGAAGGGTTCTATAAAATTTGCAATTGCTGGTTACTGTGGGATCGCTACGGGTTGAAATTGTTGCATTTCTCAACTCATTCAAAGCAACCCCACCGCAAGACATTTTGCTAAAATCATACAACAAAGGTGGAAGACACAAAGATCCATCTATGCAATGGTTTATCATTAGATTTAATTACTTTTTGATTTTTTTATAAAGTGCCTTTTCACCTTTTAAAAGGAATTGGATTCAATCTAATTAGAAGGTGAAAGAATGTTTTAAAATTATTATAAACATATATTACATTTAAAATTATTATAAACATATATTACATATTTTTTATAATAATTAATTTTGTTAAATATTGGATCTTTATTTTGGAGGAGATGGATCTTTGATTTTAACATTGTAATATTTTCAAGTTTTATTTTGAAAGTAGAGTCTTGATTTTTATTGAGAATGGAGACCGTAGTTAATGATATGGAGAAGTTGAGCGGGGCTAATTTTTCCCTATGGAAATCACAAATGGAGGATATACTGATTTTAAAAGATCAGTATTTGCCGATTGAGGGTGTAACAAAGAAACCCTCATCGATGACAGATAATGAGATAAGCTAGATAGAAAGGCGATTGCAACAATCCACCAATATCTAGCAAAGAATGTGTATTTCAATGTGTCTGGAGAAAGACGGCAAAAGGATTATGGCAAAAGCTCCATGATCTAGATGAGAAGAGCAAGGCATCAAACAAAGTGTTATTGATGAAGAAGCTTTACAATCTCAAGATGAAGGAGGGTGCTTCAGTTGTTGAGCACTTGAATGAATTCAATATTATAACTAGTCAACTTGCCTTTGTTAAAATAAATCTAGATGATGAAATTAGAGATATTTTGTTAATGTTTTCTATGCCAGACAGTTGGGAAAATTTAATTGTAGCTATGAGTACTTCAACACCTGTAGGGACCCTGATGTTTGATTATGCTAGCAACAGTTTAATGAATGAGGAGTTGTGACACAATTCAATTACGGAAAACCAGGGAGGAGAAGCTTTAGCTCTAGCTGATCGTGGTAGGAGAATTGATTGAGGCCAACAAGGGCGATCAAGATCGAGAGGCCGATCAAAATCAAGGAGGGGCGGGATCATTTTCTTTCATTGTGGTAAGCCTGGGCACATGAACAAAGAATGTCGAGCCTTGAAGAAAAGACAAAATTATCAAAGAACAGCCAATACAAATTACAAGTCATCCAGCACAAATGAAGGTGAGACTCTTATTGTAGTCACAGATGGTGATGTGTTGTTTACTGTTTCAGTAGAGGATGCATGTTTATATACATTAGCGGTAGCTTTGATTGGGTCCTTGACTCTGGGGCATCTCACCATGTAACCCCATGCAAAGATAGTTTTGTTACATATAATCCTGGTGATTATGGTAGTGTGCATTTGGGGAATAATCATTTTTGCAACATTGTTGGAGTGGGAGATGTCCATATCAAGATGAAGAATGGACAAGATATATTGTTGAAATAGGTCAAGCATGTACTAGAAATGTACATGAGTTTGATCTCCATGGGACGACTAGATGATGAAGGCTATTCCACAAGCTTTGCAAAAGGAGGCTGGAAAATTAGTAAAGTAGAATTGGTCATGGCCAAAGGACCCAAGACAGGAACACTATATTCATTGAAGGAAATGATAGGAAAATCATATTTGGTTGTTATCACAAGAGAAGGAAATTCACCCGATCTATGGCATAAGTGCCTGGGTCACATGAGCGAGAAGGGTTTAAAAATCCTTGTTGGTAAAAATTTACTACCGGGTTTGAGATCCTACAATCTTGATCTTTGTGAGCATTGTATATATGGTAGACAAAGAAGGGTTTCATTTCTTAGTGGTGGTCATGACATAAATAAAAATGCGTTAGAATTGATACACTCATATGTGTTTGGACCAGTTAACATCAAGTCATTAGGAGGAGCATCATATTTTGTAACATTTATAGATGATGCATCTAAGAAAGTTTGGGCATATCTCATGAAAATTAAAAGTGAAGTGTTTGAAATATTTCAAAAATTCCATGTTGTTGTTGAAAGAGAGACTAACAAATTTCTCAAGTGCCTAAGAACAGATAATGGTGGAGAATATTTCTCAATTGCATTCAAATAAAATTGTACCAGGTTTGGCATAAATCATGAGAAGACTGTGCCTGGTACACCTCAACAGAATGGTGTTGCAAAACGAATGAATCTCACCATTATGGAAAAGGTAAGGAGCATGTTGTCCAATTCCAATTTGGACAAGCATTTTTTGGCAAAGGCTGTGAGGACAACTTGCTACCTCATAAATAGATCTCCATCTACAGCCTTGGATGGAGGCATCCCTGAAGAAGTTTGGACTGGTAAGAAGTTGAATTATTCTCATTTGAAAATCTTCGGATGTGAAGAATTTGTACATATTCCCAAAGAAAATAGATCTAATCTAGATGATAAATCAATGAAATGCATTTTTCTGGGATATGTGGATGAAGAATTTGGTTATCGTCTATGGGATCCAGTCAAACATAAAATTATTAGAAGCAGGGATGTTATATTTGACGAGTCAAAAATGTTTAAGGGGAATGTAGGTGAGGTGGAAGTCAAGAAATTTATTGACAGGTTTGAAGAACAACATGAAGACATCCCACCAATGTAGGAAAATGGGCAGCAAATTCAAGAGTAGGGAGGAAAATAAGAGGAAAGTGATGAACACCAAGAAGAAGGAATCTTGCAAGAACCTTTACAGGGGATTCAACCTGATAATGCACCACCATAGTTGGTTCTCAAATCTTCTAGGCCTCATAATCCTTCAAAAAGGTATCCTCCCTCAAAATATATCCTATTGACTAATGAAGGTGAGCCTAATTGTTTTCAAGAGGCTTGTAAACTTCAGCATAGTAAAGAATGGAAGAAAGAAATGGAGGAAGAAATGAAATCTTTGCTGGAAAATAACACTTGGGAGTTGGTAAATCTCCTAAAAGGTAGAAAGGATTTGCAAAACAAATGGGTATATAGAATTAAGCATGAAGGTGACGAAAAGGAGGAGAGGTATAAAGCAAGGTTGGTGGTGAAAGGATTCACCCAAAAGGAAGGTATTGACTTCACTGAAATTTCTTACCTGTTGTCAAAATGTCATCCATTAGAGTCATTCTTTGTCTTTTTGCTGATTTAGACTTAGAATGTGAATAGTTAGATGTAAAAACTGCTTTCCTTCATGGAGAATTAGAGGAAGAAATTTATATGAAGCACCCAGAAGGCTTCATAGAAAAAGGAAAAGAATATCTTGTTTGCAGGTTGAAGAAGAGTCTTTATGGGTTGAAACATGCACCTCGACAATGGTACAAGAAATTTGATTCATTCATGTTAGAACATGGTTTTCACAGGCTGGAAGTTGACCATTGTGTCTATATCAAGAGGTATGATGAAGGAAAGTGTCTCATATTATTGTTATATGTGGATGACATGTTGATTGTTGGGCATGATAAGAATATGCTCAATAGGTTGAAGAAGGATTTGGGCAGCAAGTTTGCAATGAAGGATTTGGGTCCAACACAACAGATATTGGGCATGAGGATCATGCGTGACAGGGAAAAGAAAAAGGTTGTGGTTGTCACAAGAAAAATATATCAAGAAGGTGCTTGACAGGTTTAATATGAAGGATGCCAAGCCAGTTGGTATACCCCTTGCAGCCCACTTCAAGTTGAGTGTTGAGTTATGTCCTAGTGATGACAAAGAGAAGGAAGAAATGAGCTAGATTCCTTATGCTTCAGCATTTGGTAGCTTGATGTATGCCATGGTATGCACACGACCAGACATTGCATATTTAGTGGGAGTTGTGCCAGTAGATTCCTTGCCAATCCAGGAAAACAACATTGGCAAACAGTAAAATGGATTTTCAGGTATCTTAAGGGCACTAGTCATTATTGCTTATGTTTTGGTAATAATGATATTGTGCTTGAAGGTCTTACAGATGTAGATATGGCTAGAGATATCAACACCAGAAAGTCTACTACAGGATATTTGTACACATTTGCATGTGCAACTGTATCTTGGGTGTCAAGGCTACAAAGAATAGTAGCTCTCTCTACAACAGAAGCAGAGTACATAGCTGCAACAGAGGCTTGAAAAGAAATATTTTGGATGCAATGATTCCTAGGAGAGATAGGAATTAAGCAGGACAAATACATGTCGTATTGTGATAGTCAGAGTGCCACTCACTTGGTGAAAAATCCAGCGTTTCACTCAAAAACCAAGCACATTGACTTAAGGTACCATTGGATCTGACATGTGTTGGAGGAAGGGCAGTTATCTTTGGAAAAGATCCATACAGATAAGAACCCTGCTGATATGCTCACTAAGATCCTACCAAGATGTAAGCACGAGTTATGTAGAGGCATGATAGGCATCGGTGTGACTTGATTCAATATTATTCATTCGGCTTCAAGTGGGAGAATGTTAAATGTGAAGCCACATTCCACAACGGCGTCGAACCTAACCTCACCACCCAAGCAGTCCCAGCCAACCAACGTCGTCACTGACTCTCTAACAAACAACGACGTTGAACCTAACACGTCATCTAGCCACTGTGATTGACTATGTAATCATCCGTTTTCCACATGGAGAATTAGCCCTCTTCTGCAACTATAAATTTGTATTTCCTGCCTCAGCCTGAGTAAGTCAATCCAAGCAAGGCCAGGCCTCCTGTAATATAAATCTGTGTTATTTTATTCTCCAGTCTGTATGTGTTTATTATAATTTCTCGTGTCTCTATTTCCTTTCCGTGCTTTGTTGTGCTTCTCTGTCCCCAACATGAAATTGGACAAGTTATTAGCTAGAGCGATCTCACTGAAGACTACTTTATCTTTATCTTTTATCTACAATAAAACACCCTTGGGCTAACAAGATGCATAGCTCTCATACCATTGTAAGATCCTAAACACTTAATTAATCAATAAATCTCGAACATTTGAGTGTTCTAATAGAAAATCTAGAAAGTCAAACAAAGAACACAAGGGATTTAAAAAGTTTCAAGCCTTATTTTATTATTAACTAAATAAACGAGTGCATGCCCATGCACCACTGCTCATCAAAGAGAAAATAAAGATTAAAGCACAATCATGGATCCTAGATGAATCCATTAGACAAAATAACACCCACTATTTTCGTCCGTGGGATCAAACTGGAGCTAACCAAGCCAAAATTTCAAGAAAAACACAATAAGATAGATAAACCCGATTGATCCCCAATGCTTAGCTTTTATCCCGTTTTATAGGCTTGATGGACTCTCTAGAGACCTTATTTTATTATTTTTCTTTTGAAGGAAAATACCATGGGTTGATAACATGGGAAAATACCGCAAATAGAATGGACTCGACAAATTACATCCATTTTGACCACATCAAGAAAGGGAAAATTACAATTAACTATTTACCTCGAAGTAAAGTTAGCATTTTCATAACCCAAGAATCAAAATATCTACCAATTAACTATTTACCTCGAAGTAAAGTTAGCATTTTGATAGCCCAAGAATCAAAATATTTAACAGTAAACATAGGAGGTGGTAGTAGATCTAGACTACACCAATCACTCTGGATCTCTCTTCTGTCTTCTGTTATAATTCTCAATTCCTTGACTGTGGCCAGAACTTCTCTAAATATCGCAACTATCTCTACCTCTTCTTTTCGATTCATTTTCTTAATTTTCTTCAATAGCACTTTGTGACCTATGATTGTTGTCTTTCTTTTGTCTTATGGATGTTTTCCCTATTGTATGATGCTTCCTTTCATATTGCCCCCTAAAAAAATATGATTTTTAATATGCTTCCCTATAAGACCTAATTTCACCTAAAAAAAATTGTCATGCTTAGAAAAACTGATAAATTACATACAAATAAATCTCTACAAAGCCTTAAACTGACTTTCCAATAAAAATTCCCAAAATCACAAAAAAAAATCTTGGGTCAAATAAAACCTTGGCACCTTTGTTTTAAAAAACTTTAAAGAAATTTATTTTTCACACCCTTTGAAGACTTTGCAAAGAAACACTTTATTTTTCAAACCCTTTGAAACTTTGCAAATACAAAACTTTGCAAATAAACACCTTTGTATCACTCCTTTTTTCTAACTTAAAACATTCATCCCAAAACATGTAACCACACTCATTTGAAACCCCTTTTGAAAAACATTATATTAAACTCTTAATAACACCTTCTAATAAAATCTTTTAACAAAGAATCTCTTCGAAAAGGGTTGTCACGAATTAAATCAAACATTAATATAACTCATAAAGGATAAACCCATGTGACTAATCAATACCTCGTGGGAATAAAGACTATGAACCTTTTAAAAGTAATGCTGGGCCTTTACACCTTTAAACGAAAGTAATGCGTGCTGGATTTTTAAACTCTTGAACGGTGGCTGTAGCACCTCCCCACAGCATGATTTGTGCTCCTTTTGCACTACCAGTCGCAACAAAATGTCACATTTTTAAGACTTTAATTATGTGAGAGTATAAATTTTTGTGATTTATATTATATTATAATATTTTTTTTGAAAAATTACATAAGAAATTATAAAATATTCCACAACGGCGTCAAACCTAACCTCACCATCCATGTAGTCCTAGCCGACCAACACCGTCACCGACTCTCTAACAAACAACGACGTCGAACCTAACATGTCGTCCAACCACTGTGATTGACTATGTAATCATCTATTTTTCACATGGAGAATTAGCCCTCTTCTGCAATTATAAATTTGTATTTCCTGCCTTAGCCTGAGCAAGTCAGTCCAAGCAAGGCCAGGCCTCCTGTAATAGAAATCTGTATTGTTTTATTCTCCAGTCTGTATGTGTTTATCATAATTTCTCGTGTCTCTATTTTCTTTCTATGCTCTGTTGTGCTTCTCTGTCCCCAACATGAAATTGGACGAGCTACTAGCTAGAGTGATCTCACTAAAGACTACTTTCTCTTTATCTTTTATCTACAATAAAACACCCTCGGGCTAACAAGATGCATAGCTCTCATACCATTGTAAGATCCCAAACACTTAATTAATCAATAAATCTCGAACATTTGAGTGTTCTAATAGAAAATCTAGAAAGCCAAACAAAGAACACAAGGGATTTAAAAATTTGCAACACTTATTTTATTATTAACTAAATAAATGAGTGCATGCCCATGCACCACTGCTCATCAAAGAGAAAATAGAGACTAAATCACAATCATGGATCCTAGATGGATCCATTAGACAAAATAACACCCAACAAAATAACACCCAACAAAATAACACCCACTATTTTCGTCCATGGGATCAAACTGGAGCTAACCAAGCCAAATTCTCAAGAAAAATACAATAAGATAAATAAACCTGATTGATCCCCAATGCTTAGCTTTTATCCCCTTTTATAGGCTTGATGGACTCTCTAGAGACCTTATTTTATTATTTTTCTTCCGAAGGAAAATACCATGGGTTGATACCATGGGAAAATACCGCAAATAGAATGGACTCGAAAAATTACATCCATTTTGACCACATCAAGAAAGGTAAAATTACAATTAACTATTTACCTCGAAGTAAAGTTAGCATTTTCATAACCCAAGAATCAAAATATTTATCAATTAACTATTTACCTCGAAGTAAAGTTAGCATTTTGATAGCCCAAGAATCAAAATATTTACCAGTAAACATAGGAGGTGGTAGTAGATCTAGACTACACCAATCACTCTGGATCTCTCTTCTGTCTTCTGTTATACTTCTCAATTCCTTGACTGTGGCCAGAACTTCTCTAAATATCGCGAACTTCTCTAAATATCGCAACTATCTCTACCTCTTCTTTTCGATTCATTTTCTTAATTTTCTTCAATAGCACTTTATGACCTATGATTGTTGTCTTTCTTTTGTCTTATGGATGTTTTCCCTATTGTATGATGCTTCCTTTCATATTGCCCCCTAAAAAAATATGATTTTTAATATGCTTCCTTATAAGACCTAATTTCACCTAAAAAACATTGTCATGCTTAGAAAAACAGATAAATAGATAAAAACTGGATTGAATAGAAACTGCAGCTCACAGGTGAGTACTGCACCTGGAGACTACACACAAATGGAGAGTACACTCTACATTCATTAATCAAATGATACAACTATAAGTACATCACAAAAGGTAGGAAGTTGTAAACAAACTCCTATATCCTAGGAACTAATCCTAACTTAAGGAGCTACGTTACAACAATGTAACCATTTCTCCGTTAATATACAAATAATATTAATTATTTCCAACTCTCCCCCTTTATGGAGAAAGGATTACTCTGAATTCCTAACATCCCTCTAAATAATTCAAACTTTATTCTCCCAAGAGGCTTAGTAAAAATGTCTGCCATATTGTCACAAGATTTACAATATTCAACAAATATTTCCTTTGACTGAAGTTTTTCTCGAACAAAATGGAACTGAGTATCGATGTGTTTGGTGTTTTTATGAGATACTGGATTGTATACTAGCTTGATGGTACTCTAGTTGTCACTTTTAATGGTAGTTGCTTCTTTCTATTCTTCTCTTGCATCATTGAGGAGTCTTCTCAACCAGATAGCTTCACATGTGGCTGCACACAATGCTTGGTACTCAGCTTCAGCTGAAGATAAAGCTACAGTACTTTGCTTTTTGCTGCTCCATGCTATGACCCCGGATCCAATACTGAATGCATAGCCTGTGATAGATCTGCGATCATCCAGGTTGGCTGCCCAATCGGAGTCTGAAAAACCTGCTAGAGTAACATCAGATGTGTCAGTGTATAAAATACCATAATCACTAGTACCACAAAGGTACCTTTGCACACTCTTTGCTGCAACCAAATGAATTTCGAGAGATTTAGACATAAACTGGCTCAGCACACTAACAGAGTATGCCAAGTCTGGTCTAGTTGTAGTAAGATATATCAGAATCCCAACTAGTTGTCTATACATAGTGGCATCCACCTCCTTAGTGCCATCATCACTGCAGAACTTTAGATTCTGCTGCAATGGTGTTGCTACTGACTCACACTGTTCCATCCCAAAATTTTCTAGCAAACTTCTAGCATACTTCCCTTGAGTAAGAAAAGTCTGTCTAGAATCTCTCCATACTTCCAGACCCAAGAAATAATGGAGATTTTCGAGATCTTTCATTTCAAATACTTGTGACATCTACCGTTTGATTTCTTTGATCTGAGTATCTGTATTACCTGTTATAATCATATCGTCCACATACAAAGAAATCAAAATAATTTGCCTCTGTTTATTATACTTGGTATACAAATTTAGATCATTCATGCTCCTATGAAAACCATGCTGTAAAAAGAATGAATCAATCTTCTCATTCCATGACCTGGGTGCTTGTTTTAAACCATATAATGCCTTATTCAATCTACAAACTAGATGTTCCTACCCCTTTTTAACAAACCCTTCAGGATGAACTAAATAAATCTCTTCTTTCAATTCACCATTCAGAAATGAAGACTTAACATCTAACTGGTGTAGCTTCCACTTATATTTTGTTGCTAAAGAAATTAGCATTCTAATGGTATTTAATTTTGCTACAGGGGCAAAGGTTTCATCAAAATCTATTCCCTCTAGTTGTGAATAACCCTTTGCTACCAATCTAGCTTTAAAATTTTCTATACTCCCATCTGCATTCACTTTAGGTTTGCACAACCACTTACATCCTATGGGTGTTTTTCCTTCAGGCAGTTCAACTAGATCCCAAGTATGGTTTTTAGTAATTGATTCAATTTCTTCATTCATCACAGCCCTCCATTCATCAGATTGACTTGCTTCTTTATATTTTGTGGGTTCTACAATGTTTAAAATACTTGTCATTAAAGCATAGTCTTTCAATCTGGCTGGTAATTGTGTCTGCGTACTTGATCTCCTTGATAGGGGACTTACCTCAAATCTGTCTGCTTGAAACTTGTACGAGCTTGCCTTATTGACTACATCACCTGTTTCTTCTTCTTCATGCTCCTGCTCCTGATTATCCCTGTTGTTTTCTTCCAACAATAATGGAATGTGCCATTCATTATTACTGTCATCCTTTCCTTCCTCAACCTGTTCATGAAATATCACATCTCGACTTGCAAATATTTTACGAGTCACGGGATTAAATAACTTGTATGCTTTAAACTCAGTGTCATATCCTATAAAGATACATTTCATGGCTTTAGGATCTAACTTCTTTTTATCCACCTTGGGTATATGGGCAAAGGATTTTGACCCAAATACTCTCAAATGACTCACTGCTGGTTTGAATCCATGTAATGCTTCAAAGGGATTTTTGAAGCCAAGACATTTAGTAGGACTCCTATTCTTTAAATAAATAGCAGTGTTGATGGCTTCAACCCAGAAACCATTTGATAGACCCTTACCTTGAAGCATACTCCTTGCGCACTCCACAAGAGTTATGTTCTTTTGTTCTGCCACTCCATTTTGCTGTGGTGTATGAGGCACTGTAAACTGTTGAACAATCCCATGATTTCTGCAAAAATTCATGAACTCACCCAACTTGTATTCTCCCCCTTGATCTCAGCAGAGAATTTTTATACATTTTCCTCTTTGCTTTTCTACCAAAGTTTCAAATTCTTTAAAACACTGAAAGGTCTAACTCTTTTTACTCAAAAAGTATATCCAAGAGAATCTATGACACAGCGTGTCTTGAAGAATTCAACTAGCAGACCCTGATCTGTTATCATAGATATAGAGATCAAGTTCTTCCTAATCCTGGGCACATACTACATTCTTAAGATGTCTAATGTCACCATTAGGAAATCTTACTGGAATATCACCATACCCTTTTATCTCATATCCTTTGTCATCTCCTAGAAAAATTTTAGATCCACATGAAGTTTCTTCAAGAAATTCAAACCATTCTTTTTTACCTATCATATGTGAGGATGCACCAGAATCGACATACCATATGTCGTCCTCATCTTCTTTAGAAGCTGAAAGCACACAATCAGCTACAAATAGTCGAGTTTCACGACTATAGTCTGCATCTTCATTAACAAAATATCCTTTGTGCCTACTCTGATTATTCCTTGCTTCATCTGTCTGCCTCTTAAAACAATCCCTAATTTAATGGCCAACTTTCCCACAGTAAAAAAATTTCTTGTTTGAAAATTGTTTGCAGGCATACCTCTAAATGGTCTCTTTTGAAACGTGCTACCTCCTCTCTATTGCTGTTGTGGCTGCCGCTGCTACTGTGGCTGCTTCCCTCTAAGTTGTCGCCTATTCACCATCAGAGCAAGCTCATCATTCTACAGTCTTAAATTATGCCGCCGCTCTTCTTCCTGTAGCAAAATTCCTGTCAATTCTTCAAATGCAGGGGCTTTATCCCTCGCTGCCAATCCTGTGATGAACATTTAATATTCATCCTTAATTCCATTCAATGTAATTGTGACTAGATCAGAATCAGACACCTTTTCTCCGATGTCTCCCAATCTGTCCTTCAGGTCTTTAACCCTTGCAATGAATCCAGCAGCAGATTCATTTTCCTCCATCCTCATCGCAAACAACTTGCCTTTGAGTGACAAGATGCGATTTGTATTTTGTGTCTAGTATAAATTCTTGAGCGTCGTCCGGATCTCAGTGCACGATTTTCCATTTCTAATGTGTGGGATAATATTATCCTTGACAGACATATTTAGTATGAATTTTGCTTTGTTCTCCCTTTTATCCCAGTCTTGTATAAGTGCGGTTGTTCCTGTTACAATATTTGGTTTCTGCTCCTCGCCTATGACAATCAACCGCGCATTTGCTCCCTCAAGCAATGTCTGTAGCTTGAATTTCCAATTGGTGAAATTGGACCCATCGAGTTTGCTAGACTCGTTGAGATACGTTTCAATAGTATTATTCATACTGGAATGATCTAATTCCAGACCCTCTGATGATTCTAACCAGTTGAATAATTATAAGCTACACTAAAAAAAAATTCAATACATACCAGATCCTGATCACCAATCTGCCTCCAATCTGGCCCGATCTTGTGACTATAACTCAGATCCTCCACTGATCTGATGATTACTGTGTCTGCGACTTGAATTTACCACCAACGGGCAAATCCCCTTTACAGAACCGCCAACCAATGTATCTGCGACTCAAATCTACCACAACCGGGAAAATCCCATGTGCAGAACTGCCAAAAAACATGTCTGTGACTCAGATCTACCACCACTGGGAAAATCCCATGTGCAGAACCAGCAATAACATCTGCGACTCAGATCTACCACCACTGAGAAAATCCCATGTGCAGAACTGCCAAAGAGAGAGATTGGCACTTTTCTTAGTCAAATATCTGTGCCAAACTAAAGATCCATGTAAGTTCCCAAATTGGCGCGGGTATGGCCCTGGCAGTTGCGCCGAAAAGCGCAATCGGCGCGATTGCCAGCAAAAAAATCGTGCCAACCCTCCTGTGCTCAGAGATTCCAAAAAATCATCTGAGACCTATGAGTTAGGTGTTTTCTGCAGACCACCTACTCCTGTGAGCACTAAGCTCCTGTGTGCACAGCCATTGAAGCTTTGTAGCCACTAAAGCTCTCAAATCAGGCTCACCCAATCTGAGCTCTGATATCAAGATAAAAACTGGATTGAATAGAAACTGCAGTTCACAGGTGAGTACTACACCTGGAGACTACACACAAATGGAGAGTACACTCTACATTCATTAATCAAATGATACAACTATAAGTACATCACAAAGAAGTAGGAAGTTGTAAACAAACTCCTATATCCTAGGAACTAATCCTAACTTAAGGAGCTACGTTACAACAATGTAACCATTTCTCCATTAATATACAAATAATACTAATTATTTCCAACTTAAATTACATACAAATAAATCTTTACAAAGCCTTAAACTCACTTTCCAATAAAAATTCCCAAAATCACAAAATAAAATCATGGCTCAAATAAAACCATGGCACCTTTATAATATTGACCCTTTTTTCATTTTTTATCTATGTGAAAAAGTGAAGATATCATTACAAATTTTTATTTAAAAAAAAAATATATTTTTTTTTTCTTTTTAAAACACAAGTACATAAATGCACTTAAAAATAAACATCTCACAGAAGAAGAAGACATTAGAAAATGTATAGTGTCAAAATCAATCCTCTAAAAAAAAGTTGGTGATGATACACCACTACTATTAAAAAACGACATTAAAAACATCATAGGAAAAAAATAAAAAAAATAAAAGTGCCAAAAACATGCTAAAAAAATAATTGATTTTGCATCACCACTTTTCAAAATCGGGTGTTTTTCTTGCTATGCAAAAAAGTAGGTACTAGTGCAGTTACCTATTTCATCGGTAACAGTGTTAATTTTCTTCAATAGCACTTTCTGACCTATGATTGTTGTCTTTCTTTTGTCTTATAGATGTTTTCCCTATTGTATGATGCTTCCTTTCATATTTCCTCCTAAAAAAATATGATTTTTAATATGCTTCCTTATCAGACCTAATTTCACGTAAAAAAACATTGACATGCTTAGAAAAATAGACAAATTACATACAAATAAATCTTTGCAAAGCCTTAAACTCACTTTCCAATAAAAATTCCCAAAATCACAAAATAAAATCTTAGCTCAAATAAAACCTTGGCACCTTTGTTTATAAAAATTCCCAAAATCACAAAATAAAATCTTGGCTCAAATAAAACCTTCGCACCTTTGTTTTTTTAATAAAACTTTAAGGAAAATTATTTTTCAAACCCTGTGAAACTTTGCAAAGAAACACTTTATTTTTCAAACCCTTTGAGACTTTGCAAGTAAACACCTTTGTATTGCTCCTTTTTTTCTAACTTAAAACATTCGACCGAAAACATGTAACCACACTCATTTGAAACCCCTTTTGAAAAACTTTATATTAAACTTTTAATAACACCTTCTAATAAAAACTTTTAATAAAGAATCTCTTCGAAAAGGGTTGTCACGAATTAAATCAAACATTAATATAACTCATAAAGGATAAACCCATGGGAATAAAGACTTTGAACCTTTTAAAAGTAATGCTGGGCCTTTACACCTTTAAACGAACCTGCGTGCTGGATTTTTGAACCCTTGAAGGGTGGCTGTAGCACCTCCCCACGGCATGATTTGTGCTCCTTTTGCACTACCAGTCGCAACAAAATGTCACATTTTTAAGACTTTAATTATGTGAGAGTATAAATTTTTGTGATTTATATTATATTATAATTTTTTTTTTTTAAATTACATAAGAAATTATAAAATATTAAATGTAGTTTATTATCAAGATAATGAAGATTGGCTGATCAGAGATCCATATATATAATGCAGAGAAAAGTAACAGTCAAAACCTATCATAAATGAAAAAACTATCAAAATGAAAACAACCAATAAATAAATGAACGAAAACCAAATAAACACCATCATAAAATAATATAAAAATAATAAAGACTAAATTAAAAATAAAGACCAAGTAAAAAAACAAATAAATAAATAAATAAAAATATAAAATAAAATAAATAAATAGATAAATATAAAAATAATAAAAATTAAAAATAAAGAAATGGACATATAAATAAAAATAGGACTGGATTTTGTATTCTTATTTAATTTAATATTATAAAAAATAATTTCATTGTTTTTTATAACCGTTTTGTATCATTGTGGAACGTAAAGCGGTCCAAAATCAAAAGAGCTAAAAAGAAAAAAATATAATACAAAACTCTATAATATCTATAGATTAGTATTAAAAATGTACTTTTACCTACATGACTTATTTAATTTAATATCATAAAGAATAATTTCATTGTTTTTCATAACCGTTTTGTATCATTGTGGAACGTAAAGCGGTCCAAAATGCAAAAGAGCTAAAAAGCACCTAACAGTTTAGGGGCGGAAGAGAAAATAAATAATAAAGTCCTAGCCTGACAAAATAAATAATGATAAGATTAGCCTGACAAGCTAATTTGCATATTAAGTGACAGGCACATCTCTACATTCAGCGTTGATTTCAGAAAAAAATCTTCCTCATCGATCATGCGCTGGAAGAAGATCCTGTAAATCAAACATAGAAATAAAAAATTATATATACAGTAGTTGTAAAATATCCAAAAGTACTGCGAAATTGAATAATGACCAATTACTATAATACCTGCTTTTGCAGGTGTTGCCAAATACTGTTCGAGCTCAAGCAATGCATCTTTTCTCTTTTCCTCTGGACCTTTAATCAAGTCCACTACGAATTCTTCCGCCGGTTTCTTTGCTGGGCCTTTAGCCGATCTTGTCGATTTACTTTCGCTTTTATCGAATATGTCCATAATTTCACTTCCCTTTGTTGTAACAATTTCTCCTTTTTCGTCCATTAACGTCAATGATAGAACCCCCAATTTCAAAGATTTTAACAGTGTTTTCATCCCATCACACTTTTTGCCTCTTTCACCCATTCCCTCTAAGTCCTCACGCAAATCATGAACACGTGCCCAAAATCTTATAGCAGCGGACTGTGAAAAGTAAAACGCAGGCTCTAATTTTCCCTTCTCCTGTGCCATTTCGGACTCTTCAGTAGGAGAATACGCCATCTTCATGCTATCCGTGACAGGTATCACCTCTCTGTTCTTATTATAAGGGGGGACAGAAATGAAGTAAACGTCCTTCATTATTGCGTCAGCTGCGAGTGCTGCGAGTGCTGTTTGAATGTCAGGATCATTCCCGTTGCATAATAACCATGTCATTTTGCCTTGTATCTCCCTTTTAACCTTTTTCAAAAACAACACCGCAAATACAGAATGATAACTATGTATTTTTCAAAATAGTATATTATCGTTCTAAAGGCTATTTCTATCAAATTTGTATAATATAAATGAAATATCATTCCCAGTAAAAGGATGTCATTATTATAAATGCAAAATTTTATGCAATGTGATATTATAAATTCTACAAATTCTTATTAAACATAAGTAAAAATGTAATCTCGTAATCCGTTTATCCAAGTGGTAAGCTTTCATTAAATTTATATTTACAAAGCAAAAGGAATTACTAACCTCAACAAGTTCAGCATCTTTCAAAGACTTCAAAAGAAGAAACTCCAGACATGACATACTCAGATGTTGCTTCCATTCTTTGTTTCTTAATTCTTCAATTTTTTCATCAGTAAACGGATATGCATCTGGCCCCCCCCTGTCAAGAATGCTCAATATAGGCTTATAAGGTGCAATTTTGCCATTGGGTTCTATTTTCCTGACTACACTAGGATACCATGAATCCTGTCTTTGTGAAGTCCATGATTCCGTTCTTTCTGGATTACTTTTTTTCCTTTCCCTTTCTGTTGGGCACCCCTTAGTGAGAAAGTACTTCACTACTCTTCGTACTTTGCATGGATTTTCGATGACCAACCAAGGTGTGTCTCTTGGAGCCTCTCTTAATTGCCCAATTGGAATTGATATAATTTCAGAACCAATTCTGACTTTTTCAATCTTATACATATCACTCAAACATTGAAGGCGGATGTGATCATGAGTCTCATCAGCGAACCTGATCTCTATTAAAATCGTCTTTCCTTTCAATTCCTCGACACTAACCTACCAGTCACATTAAAAAAGTGTCTGATTAAAAATGTAGACTACTACAATTGTCAAATTAAAAGCGTCTTGAGAAAAAATGGATAGAAAAATAGTAATACAAACTCAAAAAGTCAAAACTCAAATACCTCCCGCTGTTCTCGCAACAAACAGTTCTCCTCGCACCCATTTACAAACAACTCTCTTAACAAGTGAATGTTACTTTCTTGTGTTTCTTCTGCAAGTTTCTTAAGAGAATGATATTTTCCACATTTACTTAACAAAAACTCCTCCATCTTAGCAAAATATTTTCCATCTATCAGAAGCTCCCAAGAAGATAAGTATTTATCACCATCTTCCTTTTGCACAATCGTCGTGCTCATCGCGAAAAATTTGTTCATATTTCGGTGCCACAATTCTTTGCCATTTCTTTTTAAGTTGAACAACACTTTCTCGAGCAGTACACGAGCATCAGAGTTATCAAGTGCATGGCCCATAATTTTGTGGGCCACTTTCCTCGGCAATTTATGAAAACGTTTGCCAATGTAAATCATTTCAAACTTTATTTCCATGTCATCTAAGCTCTCTTCTATCAATGGCCACGGAAAATCATGATTGAAATCTGATTGGACATCAAACATGAGAAGGAGGATGGTGCTTGGAGGACGACTGGATACTTTGAATGGCTCTGGTCGTCCATGCTCGTAAAGGCGGTCCAGTTCTAATGACAAGTTTTTCCATTCATTCTCCTTCTCTTCCTCTGACAAATCCTGAACAGAAATCTAATATCAGCGAAAGGGACAAATTATAGAAATCTACTATAATGATGCCATCATAACAAAATGTTTACTAGTTTCCAGACATCACCTGCCCTGTATCCACTTTATAAGCCGTTGACTGACCGTCCTGTATTTCTCCCCATCTCTCTACTAGATTGGCACTCTCTGTGATGTACAACATTGCCAATGATTTTAATTTTCCCATGTTATTCATGTATGTTGGAATATTTAAAATTCCAGAACAACAATAGAGAATAAAATTCTCCCTCTTCAACACAGAGAAAAATATTAAAAATTTCTTCATTGGAGACAGAGTTTTCACTGTAAAAACTATTTCATTAAACTTCAAAAACTTGGTTACAAAATCACCTCTGACTGAGGGAATACAAAAGGCTTTGACTACTTCAAAACACAACTCACACTCTCTAAAATTTCACTATGGAAAAATACTCTGTTTCTTCAAAAAAAATGAATGCACTGTTGTGCCATTCAAAATTCTGTTACACTGCTGTGCACATCAAATTTTTACACTGCTGTGTGTAAAAATAAAACTTACAATACTAAAACAATGCACTGCTGTGCTATTCAAATTTTTACTTCTGCTGTGTGAAAAATAAAAATCTTACACATGGTAGCACACAGGCCTTTTCATCCTTTTTATATGCCTCTGCATTTTTTTACAATATATAAAAACTATATTAAAATAAAAACTATTTTAAAACTTTAAAAAAAAATTTAAAAACTAAAATAAAAAAAACTACTTAACCATGGCATGGCCCACGGCCTCCCTTTTGAAAACGTTCATTTCATATGATATATGTGTAGCACATATATATATGTTCACTGTACGTTCATAGTTTTTAAAAAGAACAAACATTAAAAAGAACTTTGACCACGCCGTAGAGCCCGGACGTTAAACAAAAATTTAACCAAACTGCATAAAAATTCCGGGTGCCAAAAATTGCTGCTGATGTAGCCTAAGTTGTGACGCGGAATTTTTATTAAATCCGCCCTATAAGTTTTCCCGGGTCCGATTTTTGGCAATGGTACAGCAAAAAATTGTGACGCGGAATTTTCCTTCAATCTGTTTTACGAAATTTCAAATCCGTGTTTGCTGATTAAATTTCTCCGTTTCAAAAAATGCTGCGCTGAAGTTGACTGGTCCATAAAAATGGAAAGCGGCTTCAGTACACTGTTCTGCAAACAAAAACGGAAGGTGGCTGCCTATACGTTGCAGAGCTGAGAGTAATTTCAACACTCCCCCTTACTTTCAGCTGCTGGGTTATCAGTCATACCCAAACATTTCCTCAAAAACTCAAAACTCTTATGCCCCAATGGCTTAGTCAGAATGTCTGCAAACTGCTCCTGAGTTCTGCAGTGTTCCAAAACAATTTCACCATTGTTTACCAATTCTCTGATGTAATGAAACTTTGTGTCAATGTGTTTCGTTCTCTTATGAAACACAGAATTCTTTGATAATGCAATAGCTGAGCTATTGTCACAATAAATCACTGTTCCTTTTACCTGCTCTTGGCACAAAATTCTTAACATCCTCCTCATCCAAATTGCTTGACAAGCTGCTGCTGTGGCTGCCACATATTCTGCCTCTGCTGTAGACAATGCTACAATGGGCTGTTTTTTAGAAGCCCATGAAATGGCTCCTGAAACCATGTGAAAAACATAACCAGAAGTGCTCTTCCGATCATCTACACTTCCAGCCCAATCACTGTCAGTGTATCCAACTAAATCTGAATTTTCTGAAGCAGTATATAAAATACCAAACCTTTTTGTACCTTTAACATACCTCAGAATTCTCTTCGCTGCCTACCGATGTGCATCCTTTGGCTTCTCCATAAATCTGGAAATTAAGCTAACAGCATGCATTATGTCAGGCCTAGTTGCAGTCAAATACATGAGGCTGCCAACTATTCTCTTATACAAGCTAGGATCAAAATCCTTGCTGCTATCCTCTTTGCTGAGTTTTAATCCAATCACTGTGGGAGTGATTGCTGCTTTTCTCTCCTACATATTAAATCTTTCAAGCACTTCATTAACATATTTTTCTTGTGAGATAAAAATCTCATTTTCATCTTGTTCTACTTCTATTCCTAAGAAGTATTTCAACAAACCCATGTCAGTCATTTCAAATTCTTCTTTCATGACTGTTTTAAAATTTTCAATAAGGTAATTATCATTACCTGTGAAAATAACATCATCAACATATAAAACTACAATCAAAATTTTACCATCTTTTTCTTTGATGTAGAGGGTGGGTTCTCCCTCACACTTTTCAAATCCATTTTCCAGTAGATAGAAATCTATCCTACTGTACCATGCTCTTGGTGCTTGCTTCAGCCCATAAAGAGTTTTCTTCAACTTGCACACTTTGTGCTCTTGGCCTTTCTTCTCATAGCCTAGAGGTTGTTCAATGTAAACCTCTTCCATTAACACTCCATTTAGGAATGCTGACTTCACATCCATTTGGTAAACTTTCCACTTGTTTTGTGCTGCTATGGACAACACTGCTCTCACGGTTTCCATTCTAGCAACCGGTGCGAAATTTTCCTCATAATCTATCCCATGCTTCTGCTTATACCCTTTGACGACAAGTCTTGCCTTGTGTCTCTCTATTTTGCCTTCAGCATTACTCTTGGTCTTGTAGACCAATTTAACTCCAATGACATCTTTACCTTTTGGGAGTTCAACCAAATCCCAAGTCTTGTTTCTTTCTATGGCATTAATCTCCTCATCTATAGCTTCTATCCATTTCTTTTCCTTAATAGCTTCTTCAAAGTGGATAGGGTCTTCAACATGACAATATAAAGCAAACAAAGAATTGATACCTTCATTTGCTGCCTCTTGTGCATAAATGTCATTCAAATTTCTGAACTTCTTACCTCTTTCACTTGATGTACAAATGCTTGAAGAAGCACTTGAATTTCCTCCTTGTGGTGTGCTTGGAGAAGAACTCTCATTTCCCCTCAAGGGTGTCTCTTGCTGCTCTTGTGTTGGTGCTGCTGTTTGGGGATGTATTTCAGCCAATTCATCATCATCTCCATCATGAGATAAACAGTGTTTAACATTCACTGTTTTCTCTATGCTTCCATCCCAAGCTTCCTCCTCAATAAACTGAACATCTCTGCTCACAATAAACTTCTTGGTGGATGGGTTGTATAACCTATAGGCCTTGGATTCCTCACTGTATCCAATGAAAATACATTTCTCCCCCTTGTTGTCCAACTTCTTCCTTAGTTGATCCGGTATGTGTGCATAAGCCACACATCCAAAAACCTTCATATGTGTGACACTTTGCTTTGTGCCACTCCATGCCTCTTCCGGCACTTTGTTCATCACTGCTTTTGTAGGGCACCTATTCAAAATGTATGCTGCACAATGTACATCTTCAGCCCAATAATCATTAGGCAAATGCTTTGCCTTTAACATACTCCTCACCATGTCCATTATGGTTCTATTCTTCCTTTCGGCTACTCCATTTTGCTGCGGAGTATATCTAGTTGTAAACTGCTTTTGAATTCCATTTTCTCTACAAAAACGTAGAAAATCTTTAGAGATATACTCACCTCCTCTATCAGTCCTTAGGACTTTGATGTGCAACTCACTTTGGTTTTCCACAAGTGCTTTGAAATTGCAGAATTTTTCAAACACTTCACTTTTATTTTTCAAAAAGTAAACCCAAGTTTTTCTTGTAAAATCATCTATGAATGTTAATATGTAGTGGCTGCTAGCAAGCGATAGAGTTTGCATCGGTCCACACAAATATGAGTGGACAATCTCTAAGGGTGCCTTTGCCCTTATGCTTTTCCCAGAAATAAAACTTTCTCTGTGTTGTTTCCCAAGAATACAACTTTCACAAAGGCTGTCCGGCTTCTCTATCAATGGTAAACCTTTTACCATTCCTTTTCTGTTCAACAAATTAAGACCTCCAAAGTTGAGATGTCCAAATCTCAAGTGCCACAACCAATTTTCATCTTTTGGTTCGCTTTGGATAGCCTCTTTTGCCATTGCTGCTATCTTTTCTTCATTCTTCAAATCTGCTCTCATTCTAAGAGGGAACATCCTGTTTCTTGTCATTTTTACTTCAGCAATACATTGTTTGCTGGGTGGTTTGTCCATGATGGTACAAACATCATCTTCAAAAAATACATTGTACCCCTTTTGAACAAGCTGTCCAATACTTAAGAGGTTACACTTCATTCCTGGAACATAATAAACATCTGCTATGGATTTCTTTGCACCTTTCCTTGTTAAAACATTTACATTTCCTTTTCCCATAACAGAGACTTTACTATCAGTCCCTAGTGTGACTTGTGACTTCACACTCTCATCTAGCATAGAAAACATGGCTAAGTTTCTTGTCATATGGTTACTGCAACCGGAGTCTAGAAACCATAAATCCTCATTCTTTTCTTTAGCCATATTACAAGCCAAAAACAAATTATCTTGGCTGATATTTTCTCTAGTGAAATTTGCACTAGTTCTATTTCCCATATCATGCTGCTTCTTTCTACACTCATTAGCATAATGAACAAATTTTTTACAATAGTGACATTGGACATTGGACTTATCATACCTCTGTCCTTGAGCATTCTGCTGACCACTCTGCTGGCTGCTGCCTTGGCCTTGATGCTGATTTGAATTGCTGCCCCTTCCTTGAGCATTTGCTGGACTGTTCCTTCCACCTCTGTTTTGGCTTCTGCCTCTTCCTCTTTTGTTTCCTCTGCCTTGCCCTCTTCCTCTTTCGAAAGACATCTGGGTCTTAAAGGCATGTTCCAGAGATGAGTTTTCACTTCTACTCAATCTCTGCTCATGAGTCATCAGTGATGCATGTAGCTCATCCACTGTGAACTTTGTGAGAGCCTTAGTCTCCTCTATGGTGGTGACAATCACATCGAATCTTGAGGGTAGACTCCTCAAGAGTTTTTCCACAATCCTCTTCTCTTCAAGAGTCTCTCCATGAGATCTTATTTGTGTGACAATTCCAATCACAAGAGTGAAGAATGAGTCAATAGTATCTGACTCTTTCATACAAAGAGTCTCAAAGTCTCTCCTCAGCAACTGAAGTTTTGTTGTCTTCACTTTTTCCATGCCTTGATAGGCTGTCTTGAGAGTTTTCCATGCTTCTCTGGATCTCTTGGCTGCTGCTATCCTTGGAAACACACTCTCATGCACTGCCTGATACAATAAGAAAAGAGTCTTGGAGTCTTTCTTCCTATTGCTCTTCAGCAACTCTCTTTCTGCCTGAGTTAAATCTTCAAAGTTAAATCTTCAAACTCTTCTTCATTTTCTGGCTCATAATGTCTCATCTTCTAAGTTGCAGTCTTGGAAGCAGTATTGCTCTCATAATTGTTGACCGGTAGTCATATTTTTTTCCCATTAAAATACTGGGGAATGGACATTTCATATCCATGCCGATCTTTGACTCCGGCCATTCGCACTCTTGACGTGATTAAAAAAACTTAAAGGCGTGTGTGTAAAAACGACTCAGCATTGCACGCGGTGACTCAAAAAATAACTAATAATGTGCCCACCATTCACGTCAGTCTTCACCTTCTTTGAGCTAACGCGACGAGCTCTCGCTTTCCTTCGACTTCTTTGATCTTCGAAGAGCACGGACTAGCTAAATGCCATGTTGGAATATTTAAGATTCCCGAACAACAATGGAGAATAAAATTCCCCTCTTGACACGGAAGAGAAAAATATTAAAGAATTTTCATTTTGGAGACAGAGTTTTCACTGTAAAAACTATTTCATTAAACTTCAAAAAAGCTTGGTTACAAAATCTCCTCTTCCTGAGGGAATACAAAAAAAAATTTGACTGCTTGAAAACACAGTTCAAAACAACTCACACTCTCTAAAATTTCACTCTGGACAAATACTCTGTCTCTTCAAAAATGAATGCACTGCTGTGCCATTCAAAATCTATTACACTTCTACTGTGCACATCAGGTTACGGCTGACCTTAAAAATAAAACTACAATACTAAAACAATGCAACTAATACTATTCAAGTACATACCATTTATTAACGAAAAAATAAAAATCTTACACATGGTAGCACACAGGCCTTTTCATCCTTTTTATATGCCTCTGCATTTTTTTACAATATATAAAAACTATATTAAAATAAAAACTATTTTAAAACTTAAAAAAAAAAATTAAAAACTAAAATAAAAAAAACTACTTAACCATGGCATGGCCCACGGCCTCCCTTTTGAAAACGTTCATTTCATATGATATATGTGTAGCACATATATATATGTTCATTGTACGTTCATAGTTTTTAAAAAGAACAAACATTAAAAAGAACTTTGACCACGCCGTAGAGCCCGGACGTTAAACAAAAATTTAACCAAACTGCATAAAAATTCCGGGTGCCAAAAATTGCTGCTGATGTCACCTAAGTTGTGACGCGGAATTTTTATTAAATCCGCCTTATAAGTTTTCCCAGGTCCGATTTTTGGCAATGGTACGGCAAAAAATTGTGACGCGGAATTTTCCTTCAATCTGCTTTACGAAATTTCAAATCCGTGTTTACTGATTAAATTTCTCCGTTTCAAAAAACGATGCGCTGAAGTTGACTGATCCATAAAAATGGAAAGCGACTTCAGTACACTGTTCTGCAAAAAAAAGCGGAAGGTGGCTGCCTGGACGTTGCAGAGCTGAGAGTAATTTCAACAATGCATTCTGCTTCTAACATACGACACTTACTTAGATCAAAATGTTGCAATTTAGGAAGGGAATGAAAATTTGTAGGGAGCTTCTTCAAATTCTCACATCCATCCAAGGATAGAGCTCGCAATGATAAGAGGCCATGGAAGTCTTCACATAATTCTTCAAGAACAATGCAACCTGATAGATCCAAGTGCACCAAACTCTCTAGTCGAGAGAAACTCTCGGGAAGCTTCCTTAATTGCTGACATGATTTGAGTTTCAGCACTGTTAAATGTATCAACTCACCAAATGGTTCTGGAAGCTTCTCCAAAGCGACACATCTGGTCAATTTAAGATTTGTGATCAGTGAGAGCTTGCAAAACCCATTGGGTAGCTCCTTTAAACTTCCACACCATGAAACATCCATTGAGGACAAGGACGTCAAATCTTTAATGCTTTCTGGAATACTAGTTAGCTTCTCACATTTGGAGAGATCAAGTTTAACAAGGGATGTTAAGTTTCCTAGGCCATTGGGGAGAACATTTAGGGCTTTGCAAGAGGATAAAATCAATACTTTCAATGACGAAAGTCGCTCAAAATTATCAGGAAGCTTTTCCAGAGACTCACACTGGTTTAAATTGAGTGTTTGCAACGCACTTAATGATCCAAGATCCTTTGGCAATTGGCTTAGTGTCGTACAATTTGATAGATCAAGTTCAACCAGGGACTTCAAGTTTACTAACTTACAAGGAAAAACTTTCAAAGATTTACACTGATCCACTTTCAATACTCTTAAAGATTTAAGATTTGAAATTGGAAAGGGCAGTTCCTCGAAGGATTTGCAATTTGAAAGGGTTAATTGACGCAAACCCTTTACTAGATGAGCTAGTTCACTCGGCAGTTCTTTTAACCCTTCAAAGTTTATCAACTTCAATATTCTCAAATCTGGTAGGCGCAAAAGCCTCATCGGAAAGTTTTCCAAGTCATTGCAGTAGAACTTTCCGTCGATTTCCAGGTACTTTAGATTTGAGGGCATCTGCAATTTATTTATACATTTGATATGTGAAATCAATAATCAAAATTATTCAAATTACTAAAATGTCTCTTTCATTACATCCATAATTTTCAAAAAACTGAGCGGAAAAAAAAATGAACTAATCAAACTTAGTAAAACCGATTAATAACTTGTTTAGTACCATATATTCGAAAACATGAGTGAAAAACAAGGAACTAAATATGTAAAGTAGACTTTACGATTGCCTTGCTCAGTTGATCCAAATGCTTGGGACGCTTGTACCGCAAGTATCTTATCTGCTCTACCTGACACATTAAAGGAGAGATTGATGTGTTAAAACAATTTTACTAATTTTAAAATTATAAAATGATGCTTGATATATATATAGGTCGCAGTTGTGTAAAATGTTAATGGTATTTTGTAATGGTGGTTCCTCACGTCTCCGTTGTACGAAAACTTGGAAATTTAGTGATATAAAAGGTAGTCGTCCCTTCTTCAAGCTACCAGATTGTTTCAGAGCAAGCACAAATTGACAAACTATTAGAATATTTTAAAGTTACAGTTACAGTTAAATCTATTTTGTGATTAATTAGAAAATTAAAATTGTAATCAATTAGAAGATTAGAAATATAATTTTGTTAGGCCGTAAAATTTTCTTACAAATAAAATATTTGAACATAAATGTTAAGTCTGTTTATACATGTCTACAAGAAAACAAGTGTAATGTTTTAATATTCAACTTAAACAAATGTATACATATCGCTGAATTTTTTTTTTTTTAATTTTTTTTATCTGCGAATTTTCCTTAAAATTTACAAAGTAAGAACTTTTATTCACTTCTTTCTAAAACGTTGATAGAGTAAGAAATAAATTTGAAATGTTACAAGTATGCTAACCATAATGTCATTTTTCATTTTGCCCAAATAACATACATTTACTTATAAATTTCATATACAATTATTTGATAAATATAAATGGTCTTTGTCACAACACCTAATGTCAATACTTGTGTTTAAAACGAAAAAATAAATAAAACCGAAGTTTTAATTCAAAACAAAAACTTCGAAAATCCTCAAGTCTTCCGTGACCCATTCCCTTAGCCTTTGGATTTCCGCCCGACACTTTAACCATAGTTAAACCCTTAACCCTCCCGCAACCGTGAATAAACCTTGGGATTAATTAATCACCAGGATTAATTAAATAACCATTCATTCCGCCAATCAAACGCCCCCCGAGATATTTAATTAAGTTAATCATATTTTAATCCACTGTCGGGCCCGCGCATTAAAACTCCGTCAAGTTCACGTCTCGTCCACCGTCAGATCGCCCTCCCGAAGATCAACGGCTCAGGATCGTTCCGCTGGCCGTCTTACGTCCGGAAGTTAACGCGCGGGGGCACGGTGGCTTTGGAATAGTCCTCCGACCACGTGTCAAGCGATTAATTGAATCGCTGCCCCCGCGCTGAATACCACCATCTCCCAAAGAGCGGTGCGGAAATTACCACTTACCGCTCGGTCCCGGTGACACGTCCTCCCGTACCGGATGACGTTATCCTCGAAAAAATCAAAATCCCCGTTGAATTGTAAATAAAACAAAAAATCGTGTTTTTCTGTCATTTTCATTACTGAAAACGATTGCGTCCTCCTCTGAAAAATTTGAAAATTCCACTGTTTGTGACGCCGCCGACCAAATTTCCGAACGCCATTGTTAAACCAGTGCTCAAGCATCCATCTGCCATTGGCCAGTACCTGTGAAATTCGAATTTCTCCATTGAACAGGTATTTATTCAAATTCCTGACGAAACTCTTTGAAAATCCACTTTCCTGTGTTAAAATTCATGCCAAAGTCTGAAAAAGGGTTAATGTCAGTCTATTCGAGTTTCTGCAAGTAAAATCAAAGTCCCCAGAGTCAAAATTGTGCCCGGTCTGTAAGAAAAACCCAGAAACTTCTATTTTGAACACACAAGAACCAAAATGGAAGCTTCGGCAGCCCTGAATGTAACCCCGTTGAATGCCCCTCACAGAGAGCTAGAATACTTACCATTAGTGGATAAAGACTTCCAAATTAAAGACTTAGTTTTCGATGAAAGTCCTCTTTAAAGTTATTGTTGCTGCAGAGACGATTATTCGAAGGGACTGGATGTCATTGGATTGTGGGAATCCAATTTCCCGAGATATCTTATCCCCTCAGTCCATATTTTCCCAGAGATTATCCACTACTGTCATTCCAACTATGATTCAACTCAAAGGGCAGTGTTGTCTCCTGACTAGAGTATTCTTTTCCCCATCACTCCTCAAGCTATCAATAAAATGCTCCATTTCGAACCTGATCAAGATCTTACTCCTTTGTCTATGGAAGAACTACTTGAAAAGTCTACCCAACTGTCCCCAGAAAAATTGAAATGTATTTGCCAGACTTTTATGTTGCCTGAACATCAACCTAAGGGGCCTCCTTCCTATGGTTTTGCTTACTTTAACAATTTAGGCAAACTCATCCTGAATATGATATCTTTTGTCATGGGTTTCAATACAAGTGAATATGTTGATGAAATAACCCTGGTGTTGCTGTCTATCTTTACTCCTGGGCAACCTCCTGCAGTGAAATATGACTTTGCATCTTTTATTGCCAATAAAATCCATGACCAGTTCATATGGCTAGATAATGAGAAAGTGTTTAAATATTCCTCAGTCATTTACCATCTCATTATCTATTATCAATTAGAGAAGTTCCCTTTTCCTGTTAAAAATCTTGATGCAAAGGGCAACCATAGATCTGTTATATTTTGGTCTGCCATAACTCACTCTTCCTATGATTCTCCCTATTCTTATGTTGAGTTCATCGATCTTTTTGTATATCCTGCAACTACCTTGTTGACAGGAATTCCCCCTCCAAGCCTCAGTAATGAAATTAAGAAGACTTTGCAGCTTTCAAGGACGTATAAAGTTGGGGACTGGTATTTATACCAAAATCATTCAGTCATCAGAATATATGGATGTGAATTGCATCCATTCAAGTTGCCAAAATATGTGCCTATGAGACTTTTTGCCTTGGAATATTTCAGACAAATGAATAATTTTGATGTGATTCATTTTTGTAGTGTAAAAAAGAAAGCCCAACTCAGGATCAAAAGTCAATTAGGTCCCTTCATATGCAATTCTAGGGACGTTGAGCGAGAAGCATAAGATATACTACAAAACTGTTGCAAGTTACAAAGGAGTTTCCGCTGGGTTCCTTATGATCCATTTGGTTTTATTTGTGAGAAAAGAATGAAGAACAAATCATCCCCATACTTTCACCACAGGATTCCTGAAATAGAAAAATATGCTAATCAAGATGAGTGGGTGGAAGGAACACTAGTTGAGCAAGATAGTGAAGAAGACAATATGAACAAATTTATGAAAGACCTTGAGAAAAACTTTGACTTAGAATCTTTTGGGCAAGTGCAGGTACCTCATATTGGCACTTCCTCAGCAGGAAATCTTCAAAAGGGATTACAGGAAATCAGTTCACCAATTGTAGCTGAGTCTAAAGGTAAGGGGAAAGAACCTGAGGTACAGGTTATTGAAACTTTCATTATGTCAGAAAAGCCTCAAACCTCTAAAGCACCGGATCAAACACAGGTTTCCCCTGTTCAAATTAATCATCCTGAGATTTCAGAATTACAGACTCCATCTAATATGGAAATAAGCAAGAAATTGTAGGTTTCAAATCCTACTCCCCCCAAAGAATCCTCAGAGCTACATCAAGCTAAAAAGCAAAAGCTCAATCCACTCCCGGAAGTGGAAATTATAGATGAGTTGTTTGATGATGGAAGAGAAGATAGTCAACTAACTGGTTCAGTTAGTATAACACACACAGATCACAAAGGAAAAGCATTGCAAAAACAGTTGAGTACTGAAGTATCTTCTTTTAAGCCGCCAAAAACAGATACAGGTGATATAAAGAGAACTTTCATTAATATAAAAGCAAAGAATGATCCATTGAGAATGAAGGTATATGATCAATATCTGAAAATGGCTCCGCACAATCAGGAAAGATTAATGTCAGCATTTGACATTCAACAAGGCAAAATGATGATGAGCCATTTCAAATCTAAGGTGCCAAAACCCATGACAGCAGCTGATTATATTAGGACCAATTTTGAGGTCCTGGCAAAAGACATTCATCCCTTGGACTAAATAGAGTTGCATAAACAAACTGGGGAAATGGTATATTCCACTCTTACTGATAAGGCCATGACAGCCCTTAGGCTGCAAGATTCTTTAAATAATACAAACACCCAGTTGCAAATTGAAAAGGCCTCTTCTCAGGCAAAAGATAACAGAATAAAGTCTCTGGAAGACATAATCATCAATTTTGGCCACAATCCCAAAGATATCAAAAGCATTGAGGCACTAATTAAAAAGAAAGATGATGATATTGGTGCATTGAGAAAGCAGTTGAAATTGCCAGCCTCGAGGCATCCCTAGACTCAAGAGGTTTTGAAGGAAAATTCACAGGAAGAAATGATGGAGTTGCGCTTGAAAATGACTGAGCAACTGAGTGAAACAGAGAAAGAATTAGAACAGGCATTACAAGAAAAACAGGCTATCATGCAAACATCTACAACAAAGGTCACTACAGGTACTACAATAGCAGATCAACAAACAGAGTCATCCCAGGTAAGCACTTCCAGTTTAAGTTCTGATGAATTGATAAAACAAATGGAAAGTTTAAAACTCAGAGTCACAAAACTTCAAACCACAAAATTACAGTTAGTAAATTTGGAGCAGAAATATGATACGTCTAAAAAGACTGTTGCTGATAATACCAGAGAAATTAAAAGGCTAGAAAGATTGGTTAAGGCTTTAGAAAAAGATCTTTCATTAGAGAAGCCTTTGAGAGAAATAAATGAAATTTTTTGGGACAATATAATTGAGTCAATAAAAAGTATTTGGTCCTTTGTTCAAGCAATCTTTGAACAAAATGATTTGATTAAAGTAGCTCAGGAAGAAATAGACAAAACAAGAGATGAATTAAGGGGCAGACCTAAGCAAGCCAATCAACTTATACAGTTTTTGAACACCCAGACTAAGCAACAGCTTTTAGAGCTTGGAATTGATGACAGGACAGACACTATTTTAGAAATAAAAAGAGTTTTTACCAAAAGAACTCTTATGCAGAATTTGGAAAGGAAATGCTCAGATATTCTGGAAGAAATCAATGCTTTCAAAGGAAAATTTCAGATTTTAATGGACAATGGGTTACCCAGTCCTATGCTCTCAGAGGACAAGATAATGGAATTGGAAACCTATGTTACTAAAATAGATATACATGCCCATAACATAACTGCTCATTCTATCAGTTCGTCAGAAGCAACATTGCCAACAGGGAGGAATCTCTACGACAGGTTAAAGAATTTGTTTCATCTTGAGCATGAAATAAAGTATTTTTTCCCTAATCAGCCCACTTTTTACAAACACATAGAGGCCGATGAAACATTGAGAAAACTTAAAAGAACCATTATAGCAGAAGATCAATGGTGGGAAGACTTATTGGAAATTTTGTAAAATTTATCTTGAGGCAGAGAATTTTGTCTTTTAACCATCATATGAAGGATAAATAATAAGCACAGGTTAAAGAGTATCAGTTGGGCAGTTGAAAGAGTATCAGTAGAAACGAAGAGTATCAGGCAAGCAAAAGAATTACTCAAAGGAACAGCATCAAGCCCTATTATAGCACCTGCCTCCAGCACATCCTCAAAAGGAGGAAACGGCACACCAGCAATTACTTTTTGTCCTATATACGAGACCATTTGTATCCTTTTTATTGTAACTTATTCATGAGTCACCTTAGATTATTGGTTAGTTAGTGTGAGATATTTTCAATCATTTTTTGTATAAATAAACCCTCAAAGAGAGTATTGAGGGTGGATTCTACTACTTGGCTGTGACATTGATGTTTTTGGAATAAAAGCGTTTTGGAGAAATTTATTTGTGGCTTGCTGGATGGCAATTTGAAGCTCAGGACTTTTTGCAGGATTCATGTGTCTGACTGCAGTTCAATAAGTCTTTCTATCCTATGTCTTAAGTTTTATATTTGCTTATAATATCATTGTGTCCATTTCTAAATAATTGACATAAAAGAATAACTCAGAATTTACTTAATTGTACTCTGAGTTCAGTTGTGATTATTCTAAATGTTTTCCTCTAAATTAGTTATAAGCAACGAATTCTTAATTGCTCTTGCTTCGCTAATTTAAACATTTTGATTACTATAGTAAAGAATTCTTCACTGCTCTTTATTTGTAATCATTTCATTTCTTTCTTTGAACATGGTGAAAGATTCTTAACTGCCTTTCATCCCTTCAAACTCATTCCATCCACTTTAAATTTTAAGGATTGTTCTCTGTTTGGCTATCTTGCCCTGCAAAGCCATCTTGTGTGTAGAATAGAAATCCAGTAAATCCATCCTTTGACTCCATAGCCCAATGGACTGAAAATCTTCAACCTTGCCCTTAGTTGGCGGATTCCACCATTCAAACAAAATCAAAACTCTTGGACTTATAACTAGCCTAAAAATTTCTAAGAACAAAGATAAATTATAAAGAGAGAGCCCTCTCTGGATGCAAATTGGCTAGATTCTTCATCTGAAGGTTGGTTTGTGGTTACCTCGGGTATACTTTCCTTTTCCACAACTTCAAGGAAAACCTGAGTGATAACAACTTGTATTGAAATAAAAAACGGATTCAAACATAATACAACCAAAGTTATTTATCATTTATATGTTTTTATATAAGTGTTGGAGAGTTTATGTACTAGTATACATTTTTTTTTGTGAGACAAAAGAAACATGGTCTCAGGATCTCATAATTTGCAACGGTCTAAAGAAGTGGCCCAATTCTAGCCAGATGACCTGCATCCATGGGCTTGGCAGCAACGTGGTAGACTATGTTATTTCTGATCTCCCTTTATACAACAAAATAATAAATTTTGACATCTTAGACAACGACGAGCCTGACTTTGATCATAGGCCTTTACTCATAACTCTCAATTTTGTCATGCATAGAGATCCCATAGAAGATAATCCTTATAGTCAAAATAACTTAATCTTAGATAGAAA
This sequence comes from Pinus albicaulis, assembly GCA_034641835.2. Lineage (NCBI taxonomy): Eukaryota > Viridiplantae > Streptophyta > Pinopsida > Pinales > Pinaceae > Pinus > Pinus albicaulis. The sequence goes on from MU968363.1 coordinate 37,976,754, forward strand.
TAAAAATGATCTCTTTTTAAATGAATTAAAAACTAATTTGCTTCCTTTATCTAGTATAGACAACATAGATGACCTCTATCATAATTTTACTACAACCCTCTCATATTCTATTAACAAGTTCTCAATTGAAGTCTAAGTAATAAAAGAAATAGCAAAACCAACTCATGGTCTGACAAAGATTGTAAAAGTGCGAGGAGAGAAATTAAGGAAGCTGTTGATGAATCTCTCAAATTTGACAAGATAAAAATCTACAAAGCCCTAACTAAAAGGAAAAAAAGGCAATATATTCGTAAAAAACAAGAGAATCTCTTACACCTCTCTAAGGTGGCTCCTAAGAAAATTTGGAGGCAGATTCTAACTAGGAAAACTAAAGATAATAATAAAATTGCTTTACACGACTTGAATTCCTATCTTAAAAAGCTTTATGAATCTCCAAATGTCAGGGATTTTGAAACCCTGCTCACAACAAAAGAAGTTTTCTCATTAGAAGACATTGATTTTGGGGTTAAACGCCTAGAAAATGGGAAAGCTAAAGACATTGAAGGTTACCAGGCGAAAATCTTAAAAATTGGAGGTCCTGTCCTCATCCCCCACATCCACAAGCTTTTCAACCAAGCGGTCAAGCAAGGGTTCCCTAAACCTTGGACTCAGAGCCTCATTATCCCTATTTTTAAAAGTGGGAATACAAATAACCCCTCTAATTATCGAACAATTATGATCAGCCCTCTCTTAGCCAAGTTATATGGTATTATTTTGGAAAAGAAGTTGAGCATTTGGCTTGAAAGTGAAGGTAAGTGGGCTAAAGGCCAAACAGGTTTTATAAGGCATCACTCAACAACAGACCACCTCGTTACGCTTAGGATCATTGTGGAGGAATGCCACAATGATAAATCCAATCTCTTCTATTGCTTTGTGGACTTTAGAAAGGCTTTCTATACAGTTCCTGGAAACAACCTCTGGAATAGATTAGAAGAGCTAAATGTTCCTTTCGAGCTAAGAGTGGCTGCTATAAGGTTATATGAGAATGTAATTGCCAAGTCAAAGAGAAATGAGGGGTGGTCGAAGGATATTAATTGTAATATCGGAGTTAAACAAGGTTGCCCCCTCTCCCCTACCCTATTTGGCATTTACATCAACAAGCTAGAATGTTGTTTAGAGGAAGCAGGATGTGCTGGCACGATCTTAGCTGGGATAGTCATCATCCTTCTTCTCTATGCTGACGATATTGTTCTTCTCGCAAGGTGCCCATTTGATCTTGATAAGCAACTTAGACTTCTTAAGGATTTCTGCTCTACCATGGGTATGTCTGTTAACACTGACAAAACAAAAGTTATGATTATCAAATCCAAGAAGGACACTTACACTAATTTTATGTATGACAATAGTAACTTAGAGGAAGTGTCTTCTTACAAGTACCTAGGAATTGATATTCATCATAAGCTCAACTGGAACTATAGCATTCAGAAAAGGATTAATGGTGGGTGGAAAGCTTGTTTTGGTCTTGAAAATAATTGTAAAATGGCAAACCTCGTAATGTGGGATAGAAAGAAGTTCTTCTTTTAAACTTTAGTAACTCCTATCATCTTATATGGATGTGAGGTTTGGCGTTGCAGCATCTCTAGAAAATCCTAGAGAAATATTGAGCAAATCCAGAAGCGTTTTATAACTTATAACCTTAAAATTAAAAGCAATACACCCTATGTTATTCTCCCTATAGAAGTGGGTCTTACCCCTATCGAGAGCCTAGCTATGACTAGGCTTCTGTTGTACAAGCACAAGCTCAATAGCATAGGAGACCATAGACTTCCTAAGCTAGCTTTAAATTCCAGCCAAAACCACCTAAGGCTTAAACGAGGTTGGTATAAAGACACCAGGGCCTGGTTAAACCATTGGGAGATTGACGAGAATGTTGCATTGCAAAACATTAATAACATTAAAAAAATTGTCACTTCTAAGTTTAAAGAAAAAATGTGGTGTGAGAAAGATCTAGCAGCTAAAAGAAAATTAAGATATTATAAGGAGGTCATCAACCCCACCCTAGAAGATCAAAAGTACCTCTCTATTTTAACTAGCTCAAAGAAAAAAATTAATATAGCCAAGATTAGAACGAACTCTCATGAGCTCCATAGTGAAACAGGTCATTGGACAGTTCCTAAAACACCATGGATGGAAAGGATCTGCCATCTTTGTGAAAATATTAACATCGAGGATGAAAATCACTTCCTCTTAGACTGCCCCGAGTACAACCACATTAGAGCTCAATTTCATAATTTTTGTTGCAATACTGACCTTCCTAGCCTTTTAAGATGTCAAAATTATAGTGAGCTCGGGAGGCTTCTCTCCAAGCTTTTTGAACATAGGAATAAAATCTTAAATCAAACTAAATAACTCTTTTCTTTAGGTCCCATAGACCAAAGATTGGTCTGAGTGGACGTTAACCATCATCATCATCATCATCAATAAAGGAAAATTAATTAATAAATTATTATTAAAATAAAAATGTAAAGGAAAATCAATCAATAAATTATTATTTTAAATTAAAAATGTATATCTCTAATTTTGTTTCTCTATTTAATTTAGAAATAGTTGAGTATTTGTTGTTGTAAAATTGTGGTTATTTTATTTGATTTGAAAGAATTATTTTTATTTCCCTCATCTAAGTTTAATTTTTTGAGAAAAACATGATTATGGGAAATATTGTTGAAATTTATTTTATTGAGAAAGATCACATATGAAATGAGTTATGGTTTTTAGACATATAAAATTGGTGAAATAAGTTATGGTTTTTAGGCATATAAGATTGGTGAGTGATAATATTGTAATAAACTTATTTATAAACTAAAAATCTCTGTAATAAAAAATGTAAATTTATATTATTTTACTAATTATTTTTGTCAATCAACCATATAAATTTAGAAAAATATTATAAGATTAAACATTAAATATTTATACTAATATCATATATGTTGTGAAAGATCAGCGACACATTGAAGCCTAGGCAAAGGCGGTTGCTGCTGTCTTAATATAATTGCAAAAGGATTGGAAAACCATACTGGTGCAGTACAAAACAGATGGGAATAGACCCCTTTGATATTTTATCCAAGGTGGTAGCCGATTTCTTATCAGTAGATTTTAATGCCAAGACTCAAAGTCTCGCCAGCAGGCAGAGCTTTGATTACAGGATTGGAACAGGCTTTAAAGCCTTACCAATTTTTAATCGGCAGAGTAATGGCAGAGGCAGTAATCGCAAGATATTCTTGCAAAGTGTCTTGTTGATGTGTCGAGTTCCGCAAGTGGAACGTTTTCCATATGATACAGAGCCCTTTTTGTTTTGGGCCGATGTGATAACACAAATTGCATGTTTTAATAACAATCGCCCTCCATTTTCAGCCGAGGCCCGCGGGTGGTCCCACAGACCACGCGGCGTTGTTTTAATTGAATCGCAAGTTTGAATCGGGGGAGTTTTATGTTATGGCCCGATTTCACTTTGAAGTGGCAGACCCGATGGAGTTATGCGACGGATTTAAATATGGACCATCGCGTCTGTTTTCCAATCGCAATCAAAATTTTGGTTTGAACCATATGTATTGATAAGAGCCCGGACCCAATGATCTTATAAAACGGATTTGATAAGAGCTTATCGCGTCCGCTCCTCAATCGGCATTGGAGTTTTTCGAATGGCCGTTTGTTATATGTTAAGTCTGGACCCGATTTATTCATAGGGCGGATTTAAACAATGCTCATCGCATCCGTGGTTTAATCAGAGATCGGATTTTTAAAAAGGGTCGCGAGTTACGTTTAAAGACCGGACCTGATCCATTTGTATGGTGGAGTTAAAACTCTTATCGCGTCCGGCTTGTAATCACAATCGGAAGATTGGGTTGATCGGTTTGATTGTTTTAAAGTTCGGACTCGATGAATGTTTTAAATAGATTTAAAACGCGCGTTCAAAAGCGCTATGGTAATGGGCCCGACAGTGGGTTTAATGTTTATGTTTTATTTTATAATATGCGGCATATATAATGTAAGGCACCGAGAGGCAAATGTAATGCTTTTTTTTTGTTATGCACAGCGGTGCGAATAGTGAAAGAAAAACACAACAGTGTTATTCTGTGAGAGACAGAGTGTTTTGGTTATATGAGACAGTGAAGGTTTTGTGAACTGTGTTTGAAGCAGTCACATATTTTGTAAATCCCTCTGTGTGAGGAAGAATTTGTAACAGTTTTTTTATGAAATAGATGTTTGTTTTTTATTTCTGAGTTGAAACTCTGTCTCCAGTGAGTAAATTTTAATTTCTCTGTGTCAAAAGAGGAGAGTATTACTCTCTCCACTGTTTGTTCTAGAATTTTAAATATTCCAACATGGTATTAGAGCTAGTCTAGGCTCTTTGAAGGTCAAAGAAGCTGAAGGAAAGGAGTTCTTTGTTGCAACAACTTCTCCAACAGTGTGAAGACCCAACCAAAAGAATCCAAAGGTATTTTTCTATACAGTTTTTGTGTTACTGTTGCAGAACAGTCAGTTAATTTTAGATACACAGTCAAGTGTTTTTTGAATCATAGCTAAGAGTGCAGAATGGCTAGAGCCAGCACTGGTATGGGTATGGGGAATATCCATCTCCCAATGTTTAATGGGAAAAATTATGACTATTGGTCAATAACTATGAGAAAATTATCTATCTCCCAAGACTTATGGGAATTTGTCGAGGAAGGCTTTGAAGAGCCAACAGATGTAGAAGAGTTTGAGATGTTAACTCAGGTAGGAAGAGAACTGTTGAAGAGCAATAAGAAGAAAGACTCCAAAGCTCTCTTCTTTTTGTATCAAGCAGTGCATGAGAGTGTGTTTCCAAGGATAGCAGCAGCCAAGAGATCCAGAGAAGCATGGGAAACTCTTAAGACAACCTATCAAGGCATGGAAAAAGTGAAGACAGCAAAACTTCAGTTGTTGACGAGAGACTTTGAAACTCTCTGTATGAAAGAGTCAGATACTATTGACTCATTTTTCACTCATGTGATTGGAATGGTCACACAAATAAGATCTCATGGAGAGACTCATGAAGACAAGAGGATTGTGGAAAAACTCTTGAAAGGCTTACCCTCAAGATTTGATGTAATTGTCACCACCATAGAGGAGACTAAGGATCTCACAAAGTTTTCAGTGGATGAACTTCATGCATCACTGATGACCCATGAACAGAGATTGGGTAGGAGTGAACACTTATCTCTTGAACATGCCTTTAAGACCCAGATGTCTTTCGGAAGAGGAAGAGGGCAAGGCAGAGGAAACAAAAGAGGAAGAGATAGAAGCCAAAACAGAGGTGGAAGGAACAACCCTTCATATTCACATGGAAGGTGCAACAGTCAAAGTCATAGCCATGACCAAGGCAGCAACCAACAGAGTGGTCAGCAGAATGCTCAAGGATAAAGGTATGATAAATCCAATGTCCAATGTCACTATTGTAAAAAATATGGTCATTATGCTAATGAATGTAGAAAGAAGCAGAATGATATGGGAAATAGAACTAGTGCAAATTTCACTAGAGAAAATATCAGCCAAAATAATTTGTTTTTAGCTTGTAATATGGCTGAAGAAAAAAGTGAGGATTTATGGTTTCTAGACTCCGGTTGCAGTAACCATATGACAGGAAACATAGCAATTTTTTCTATGTTAGATGAGAGTGTGAAGTCACAAGTCACACTAGGAACTGATAGCAAAGTTTCTGTTATGAGAAAAAGAAATGTAAATGTTTTAACAAAGAAAGGTGCAAAGAAATCCATAGCAGATGTGTATTATGTTCCAGGAATGAAGTGTAACCTCTTAAGTATTTGACAGCTTGTTCAAAAGGGGTATAATGTATTTTTTGAGGATGATGTTTGTACCATCATGGACAAACCACCCAGCGAACAATGTATTGCTGAAGTGAAGATGACAAGGAATAGGATGTTCCCTCTTAGAATGAGAGCAGATCTGAAAAATGAAGAAAAGATAGCAACAGTGGCAAAAGAGGCTTTCTAAAGCGAACCAAAAGATGATAATTGGTTGTGGCACTTGAGATTTGGACATCTCAACTTTGGAGGTCTTAATCTGTTGAACATAAAAGGAATGGTAAGTGGTTTACCATTGATAGAGAAACCGGACAGCCTTTGTGAAGATTGTATCTTGGGGAAACAACACAAAGAAATTTTTCCTTCCGGGAAAAGCATAAGGGCAAAGGCACCCTTAGAGATTGTCCACTCAGATTTGTGTGGACAGATGCAAACTCCATCGCTTGCAAGCAACCACTATGTGTTAACATTCATAGATGATTTTACAAGAAAAACTTGGGTTTATTTTTTGAAAAACAAAAGTGAAGTGTTTGAAAAATTTTGCAATTTCAAAGCACTTGTTGAGAACCAGAGTGGGCTGCATATCAAAGTCCTAAGGACTGACAGAGGAGGTGAGTATATCTCTAAATATTTTCTACGTTTTTGTAGAGAAAATGGTATTCATAAGCAGTTTACAACTAGATATACTCCGAAGCAAAATGGAGTAGCCGAAAGGAAGAATAGAACCATAATGGACATGGTAAGGATTATGTTAAAGGCAAAGCATTTGCCTAATGATTATTGGGTTGAAGCTGTACATTGTGCAGCGTATATTTTGAATAGATGCCCTACAAAAGCAGTTATGAACAAAGTGCCGGAAGAGGCATGGAGTGGCACAAAGCAAGGTATCACACACATGAAGGTTTTTGGATGTGTGGCTTATGCACACATTCCGGATCAACTAAGGAAGAAGTTGGACAGCAAGGGGGAGAAATGTATCTTCATTGGATACATTGAGGAATCCAAGGCCTATAGGTTGTATAACCCATCCACCAAGAAGTTTATTGTGAGCAGAGATGTTCAGTTTATTGAAGAGGAAGCTTGGGATGGAAGCATATAGAAAATAGTGAATGTAAAACACCATTTATCTCATGATGAAAATAATGATGAGTTGGCTGAAATACATCCCCAAACAGCAGCACCAACACAAGAGCAGCAGAGCACACCCTTGAGGAGAAATGACAGTGCTTCTCCAAGCACACCACAAGGAGGAAACTCAAGTGCTTCTTCAAGCATTTGTACATCTAATGAAAAAGGTAAGAAATTCAGAAGTTTGAAAGATATTTATGAAAAAGATAAATCAAATGAAGGTATCAATTCTTTGTTTGCTTTATATTGTCATGTTGATGATCCTGTTCATTTCGAAGAAGCTATCAAGAATGAGAAATGGATAGAAGCTATGGATGAGGAGATAAATGCCATAGAAAGAAACAAGACTTGGGATTTGGTTGAACTTCCAAAAGGTAAAGATGTCATTGGAGTTAAATGGGTCTACAAGACCAAGAGTAATGCTGAAGGCAAAATAGAGAGACACAAGGCAAGACTTGTTGTCAAAGGTTATAAGCAAAAGCATGGGATAGATTATGAGGAAACTTTCGCACCCGTTGCTAGAATGGAAACCGTGAGAGCAGCGCTGTCCATAGCAGCACAAAACAAGTGGAAAGTTTACCAAATGGATGTGAAGTCAGCATTCCTAAACAGAGTGTTAATGGAAGAGGTTTACATTGAACAACCTCTCGGCTATGAAAAGAAAGGCCAAGAGCACAAAGTATGCAAGTTGAAGAAAGCTCCTTATGGGCTGAAGCAAGCGCCAAGAGAGTGGTACAGTAGGATAGATTCATATCTACTAGAAAATGGATTTGAAAAGTCTGAGGGAGAACCCACCCTCTACATCAAAGAAAAAGATGGTAAAATATTGATTGTAGTTTTGTATGTTGATGATGTTATTTTTACAGGTAATGATGATTACCTTATTGAACATTTTAAAACAGTCATGAAAGAAAAATTTGAAATGACTGACATGGGTTTGTTGAGATACTTCTTAGGAATAGAAGTAGAACAAGATGAAAATGGGATTTTTATCTCACAGGCAAAGTATGTTAATGAGGTGCTTGAAAGAATTAACATGCAGGAAAGCAATGCAGCGATCACTCCCACAGTGATGGGATTAAAACTCAGCAGAGAGGACAGCAGCAAGGATTTTGATCCTTTTTTATACAAGAGCATAGTTGGCAGCCTTATGTATTTGACTGTGACTAGGCCGGACATAATGCATGCTCTTAGTTTGATTTCCAGATTCATAGAAAAGCCAAAGGGTGCACATTGGCAGGCAGCGAAAAGAATTCTGAAGTATGTTAAAGGTACAAAAGGGTTTGGTATTTTATATACTGCTTCAGAATGTTCAGATTTAGTTGGATACACTGACAATGATTGGGCTGGAAGTGTAGATGATCGGAAGAGCACTTCCGGTTATGTTTTTCACATGGGTTCAGGAGCCATTTCATGGGCTTCTAAGAAACAACCCATTGTAGCATTTTCTACAGCAGAAGCAGAATATGTGGCAGCTACAGCAGCGTGTCAAGCAGTTTGGATGAGAAAAATGTTGAGAAGTTTATGTCAAGAACAGGTAAAAGGGACAGTGATCTTTTGTGATAATAGCTCAGCTATTGCATTGTCTAAAAATTCAGTTTTTCATAAAAGGACAAAGCACATTGACACCAAGTTTCACTTCATACGTGAATTGGTTAACAATGGTGAGATAGTTTTGCAACATTGTAGAACAGAGGATCAATTAGCAGATATCCTCACAAAGCCACTTGCGCAGAAAAGATTTGAACATTTCAGAAAATGCCTGGGTATGCAGAAAAACCCAGCAGTTGAAATTAAGGGGGAGTGTTGGAAATTAATTCCAACTGCTGAAGTCAATCAGCAGTAATTGCAGAAGTGAAAGATCAGCGGCACATTGAAGCCTAGGCAAAGGCGGTTGCTGCTGTCTTAATATAATTTCAAAAGGATTGGAAAACCATACTGGTGCAGTACAGAACAGATGGGAATAGACCCCTTTGATATTTTATCCAAGGCGGTAGCTGATTTCTTATCAGCAAATTTTAATGCCAAGACTCAAAGTCTCGCCAGCAGGTAGAGCTTTGATTATAGAATTGGAACAGGCTTTGGCTTTTCTTTAATCGATTTTCAAAAACAAAAAGAAGTCCGCTCTCATTATTGTTGTTTTAAAACAAAAGGACTTTATTACAAAAGATTTTCATATGATCTTTTGAAAAGGATTTTTCTCATCACGTTTTTCAAGCGAGGGTTTTAAAGAATATTTTATATATATATAAATTCTTTTTATAAAAGATTTATTATATAAACAAAAAAAAGGGAAAGATTTAGTGTTTTATTGAAAGATTGTTTTTTTTTTTTTTTTTTTTAAAGGAAGGAGGTTAGCAAAGCCTTTACAAAAGGAAGAAATTTTTTTTAGGGTTTTTTGTCAAAGAAAGAGATTGAATTTTTTTTTGAGCCAAGATGGCCACATCGAGTTTTCAGCCGCAACTACCATATTTCAATGGGAAATATTATGATGTGTGGGCCATTAAGATGGAGACCATGCTAAAAGCGCATGATGTCTGGGATCATGTCAAGTATGGATTTGCAAAACCTCAAGATGATGCAGCATAACGAGCCCTCAGTAATGCAGAGAGGGAACAGTGGAAGAAAGATAAGCGGAAGAACGCGCAAGCGTTGCTTCTGATCCAGCAAGGTGTAGATCGAGCTGTGTTGCAGAAGATCATGATAACCTCGTCAGCAAAGGAGGCATGGGACACCTTGGCGACCAGCTATCAAGGTATGGCCAAAGTTAATATTGTTAAATTGCAGAATACTAGGAGAGATTTCGAAATTCTGCAGATGAAGGAGACAGAGGACATTGATTCCTTCATGAATAGGGTCATGTCCGTCGTCAATCAGTTAAAAATATATGGCGAAGATATTAAAGATCGAACAGTGATCGAGAAGGTTCTTCGATCCCTGTCTACCAAATTTGATGTTGTGGTAGCAGCCATAGAAGAAGCAAAGGACTTGGAAACACTCACAATTGATGAGTTAATGGGATCTCTTCTATCACATGAGGCAAGGATAGACAGAAATAAGGATTCCACTTTGGAAACTGCTTTCCAAAGTCAAGTCTATATTTCAAGAGGTCGAGGCAGAAGTCGATCGAGAGGCAGAGGACGAGGCAACAACTATGGCGGTCACAGAGATGGCCGAGCTGATCATGAGCATCAAAGTGGAAGCAGCAGCAGCAGAAGCTTTCATAACAATCAAAGGTCTGACAAATCAAAGTTAAAGTGCTTTTACTGCAATAGATTTGGTCATTATGCTCGTGATTGTAGGAAGAAGATTGCAGATCAAGGCAATCAGAGAGCTAATGTCAGTACAGAAAATACTGATTCTATGTTTCTAGCATGCAACACCATGCATGCACCGTCTGATAAGGTCTGGCTATTAGACAGTGGTTGCAGTAACCACATGACAGGCAACAAGGATTTGGTTGCTAATTTGGATGTCACAGTGCAGACAGAGGTCAAGTTGGGTACTGACAAGACTGTGGCTATAGATGGCAAAGGAGTGGTCAACATTGTGACCAAGCAGGGGGAGCCAAAGACCATATCAGAGGTATACTATGTCCTTGGGCTCAAACACAATTTGATTAGTGTTGGCCAATTGATGCAGAAAGGATACAAAGTTATCTTTCAGGGGCAACAATGTGTTATTTACGATAAATCCCCAAGCAAGCAGCTGATTGCAAAGGTGGAGATGACGAGAAATAGACTCTTTCCTCTCATTATGAACTACAATGATCAGGTTAGTTCTTTTGCAACTACATGTTCTGATGCATACTGGTTATGGCACTTCGGTTTGGACACTTGCATTTTTCCGGTTTAAAATTATTGCAGCAGAAACAGATGGTGAGAGGTCTACCTCCCATCAAAGAACCTGCTAGCACGTGTGAGTGTTGCATCTTAGGCAAGCAACACCGTGAAATTTTTCCAAAAGGAGTTTCTTACAGAGCAAAGAAACCACTTGAATTGGTGCATACTGACTTGTGTGGACCTATGAGGACACAGTCGATTGGTGGAAGTTGTTACTTCCTCACCTTCATTGATGATTATAGTAGGAAGACTTGGGTTTACTTTTTGAAGCAGAAGTCTGAAACTTTTGTAAAGTTCAAAGAGTTCAAAGCTTTGGTGGAGAACCAAAGTGATCAACAGATCAAGGTATTGAGATCGGATCGTGGTGGAGAATACGATTCGAAGGCATTCCATGAGTACTGCAAACAACATGGAATTAGAAGACAATTTACGACCAGATACACACCACAGCAGAATGGTGTAGCAGAGAGGAAGAATCGAACAATCATGAACATGACAAGGAGCATGTTGAAAGAAAGACACTTGTCTAATGAGTATTGGGCAGAAGCAGTTGCATGTGCTGTTTATGTGATAAACAGATCTCCTACAAAGAGCGTGATGAACAGAGTTCCAGAAGCAGCATGGTCAGGTATGTCTTGCAGTGTATCTCATTTCATAGTTTTTGGATGTGTAGCCTATGCACATGTGCCTAAGCAAATAAGAGGCAAATTAGATGATCAAAGTGAAAAATGTATATTTACTGGTTATAGTGAGCAGTCAAAAGCTTACAAACTGTATAACCCTGTCACAAAGAAGACAATCATTAGCAGAGATGTGGTGTTCAAAGAACAAGAGTCATGGAATGGGACTGTAGACACACTAACCGATGCTCAAACACTATTGATGGAGGATGATCTTGTATAAGAAGAGGAACAGCAAGAACCAAGAGAGCAGACGCCAAACAGAGTCACACCAGCAAGGACTCCAAGATTTTCAGAGCAGCATGGATCTTCAAGCAGATCCACAGATCAGAATTCTCCAAGCAACGAATCAGGTAAGAAAAAGATGAGAAGTTTGAAGGATATTTATGATGATTTGGATGTTAGTTCCAATTTTGCATTGTTAGCATTCCAACCTTCTTCGTTTGAAGAAGCAATCCGAGATGACAATTGGGTGCAAGCCATGGATGAAGAGATGAATTCCATTGAAAAGAATGATACATGGGATTTGGTTGATTTACCAAAAGATAAAAATCTCATTGGTGTGAAGTGGGTATACAAGACCAAAGTGAACGAAAAAGGTGAGATTGACAGATTTAAAGCAAGACTTGTAGCCAAAGGATTCTCGCAGCAACCGGGAATAGACTTTGGAGAAACATTTTCTCCAGTAGCCAGATTGGATACTGTAAGAGCAGTTCTAGCGACAGCAGCACAGAACAAGTGGAAAGTGTATCGGATGGATGTCAAATCAACGTTCTTGAATGGAATTCTAGAAGAAGAGATTTATGTGCAGCAGCCTCTAGGTTATGAAGTTGAAGGACAAGAAGAAAAAGTTTACAGATTGAAGAAAGCGCTCTATGGACTGAAGCAAGCACCTAGAGCATGGTATAGCAGAATCGACAGTTATATGATCAAGAATGGATTTTGCAGAAGCAGCATTGAGCCTACCTTATACACAAAGGTAAATGAGCATGGACAGATTTTGATAGTTTGCTTATATGTTGATGATATTATTTTTACAGGTGATCTTGAAATAGATGAATTTAAAGCAGCCATGATGAAAGAATTTGAGATGACAGATCTGGGTCTCATGAAATATTTTCTTGGCATTGAAGTTGAGCAATCTGAAAAAGGCATTTTTATTTGTCAAAATAAGTATGCAACAGATTTGCTGAAAAGATTCGGGATGGATAATTCCAAACCTGTACCTACACCAGTTGCAACAGGTACAAAGTTAAGTAAGGATGATGAAGGGGCAGATGTCAATCCAACTCTATTCAAAAGATTGGTTGGCAGCCTCATGTATCTCACAGCTACAAGACCAGATATTATGCAGGGAGTGAGTCTGATTTCCAGATTCATGGAGACTCCAAAAGACACACATTGGAGTGTTGGAAAAATAATTCTGAGATACATAGCGGGAACCAGAGATTATGGCATAATGTATGCAAGTACAGAAAAGAAAGAGTTGATTGGATATACAGATAGTGATTTTGCAGGAAGTTTGGATGATCGGAAGAGCACATCCGGTTATGTGTTCCATCTCGGTTCAGGAGTGATAGCATGGGCATCTAAGAAGCAACCTATTGTGACATTATCATCAGCAGAAGCAGAATATGTAGCAGCGACTTCAGCAGCATGTCAAGCAGTATGGTTAAGAAGAGTATTGGATGGACTCAAGCAGAAACAGCAAGGATCAACAGCGATATACTGTGACAACACATCAACAATTGCACTATCCAAGAATAGTGTGTTTCATCAAAAGAGCAAGCATATTGATACTCGATATCATTTTATTCGAGAATTAGTGAACAATGGAGAAGTTCACTTGAAGCCTTGTAGAACGAGTGATCAATTGGCTGATATCTTTACAAAGCCATTAGCAGTAGATTTTTTTGAGTTTCACAAAAGAAACTTGGGAGTTGTAAGCCTAGCTGAGACATAGACCAGCAGGCATGTTTGAGTTGTCATAAGTTATGTTTTAGTTTAGAGGTCGTAATTAAGGGGGAGTGTTAAAATATGTAATTACTTCCTCATGCAGAAGTTAAACAGATAGTTAAGTGAAGTAGCTGAGTTGAGTTACAGTTAGATTTGGAGAGCGAGTTAAAGAGTGAGTTAAGCGAGCTGATTAAGTTCAGTTATGAGTGACAGTGTGTGCATGTTAATTAGGTTAAATACCCTTCACGGGTTCATTGTTTTCAAGAGAGTAAGAGAATTTTATGATTCAGAGTTTTATGATTAATAGAAGAGCAGCAGCTCATTGTTCGTGTGTGAAATATTTGTGTTATTTGTGTGATTGAATCCTCTGTCTCTCCAACAATCATCTTCTTCAAATGACCATGATGAAAAGCACGGGGCATGCAACAGGTTTTTATTTGCCATTGCTCTCGTTCCCTTTCCTATTATTAAATGCCGTAAACAAGTCCCCACCCTATGATGCAGAAACTGGGGGGTCTTCAGAGGGCAAGTCCCCACCCTCTGATGTAGATGGCCGTTGAGAAACCGGCTGGTCTTCAGAGGCTGAGTCTCCACCCTCTAATGTAGATGGCCGTTGAGAAACTCGGAGGTCTTCAGGAGGCATTTCCCCACCCACTGATGTAGATGGCTGTTGAGAAACAAGGAAATTTTCAGAAGGCAAGTCTTCACCCCATGGAGAATCATCTGGTTGTGAAAAACACGGAAAGAGGTTACAAAAGATTTTATCTGCCATTGCTCTTCTGGCCTCTCTCCTGTCTATTCTACTATTATCTTCAGAAGACATATCCCCACCCTATATGGAGCTGGGATAGGAAAAAATAGGTGATTTTCAGAAGGCAAGTCCCCACCTTTTCTTGGATCTGGCGAGAGAGAAACTGGCTGATCTTCAAAAGGAATTTACCCACCCTCTGTGGCGATGGACAATAAAAATTGGGTGATTTTCAGAAGACAAGTCACCGCCCTCTGAGAGACCTAGCGGAAGAGAAACTGGGTGTTCTTCAGAAGGCAACTAACCCACCCTCTCATGAGCTGGACGGGCAGAAACTAGGTAATTTTGGGAAGGTGATCCCCACACTATGATCGAACTTGTGGGATGGAAACTGGCTGATCTTCAGAGGGCGACTCCCCACTCTATGTGGAGCTGGCAGGGAAGAAACTGAGTGTTTGTGCAGAGAGCAACTCTCCACTCTATGTGGAACTGGCGGGGAAGAAACTGGGGCATTTCTGTTCATCAAAAGACTGTAATCGGCTGAGAAATGAAATGATTCTAAATTATTTATGGATGATTTGTTTTGAAGACCGTAAGTTTCGGTCGCCCTCGTAATTACAAATGATAGGTGAAATGTGGACTTCTATAGGTGAAATGTCCGGCCCACACATCCCTTCCCAAAACTCAAACAATTATGATCGCAAGTTCCAATTTGACGTTTTGTCTTTTCAATTTTAAACGTATTTAATGGCGAGGAAATTTCTGAAACGTAAGAAGTGACTGGTAAATAAAATTTGGAACCGTAAATTCCATCGGTAAATTGGATCGGTAAAGATCTAAATTGACTATCATAAATTTTAATAAGAAATTTAAATTCTAAAGAGTGATTTAGATAGAGATTAACTTCTGCAACTATTTCTTGTCATTATTCTTCTGTGAATCCAATAGAAAATACATCTATTTCTTGTCACAATCTTTAGTTAATACTGAAAATAATATTTTTATAAATACAAAAGGAATGCAAAGAGATTTTTCTAATTGAACATTATTGAAAGAGATTTTTCTAATTGAACATTATTGTTATATATTTCATTAAAAGAATTTCTATATTATAAAGTTTTAAAAAATTATACATTTTATTAAAAGAATTTCTATATTATAGAGTTTTTAAAAAATTCGATGTTATAGAGTTAAATTAATATGTTATTGTGTATAAAAGTTTTTTTTATATAAATATAATTACATGAAAGCCTACTACACACTCATGAATCTATGTAAAAAAGTAAAAACAAGTAGAAAAGACAAGTTCTCATCATCAAATTTCCACTTGACAAAGTTTTAAAAAATTATACATTTTATTAAAAGAATTTCTATATTATAGAGTTTTAAAAAAATTCGATGTTATAGAGTTAAATTAATATGTTATTGTGTATAAAAGTTTTTTTTATATAAATATAATTACATGAAAGCCTACCACACACTCATGAATCTATATAAAAAAGTAAAAACAAGTAGAAAAGACAAGTTCTCATCATCAAATTTCCACTTGACAGTGAACATAAATTAGAAATTTCAAACCTGATTCTAACTAAAGATGTATTCCAACTCATCGAGATGCCAAGTGGTGATGCGTGGGGAGAGATGTGGCGGGTGTACGCAACAACCGCCAAACACACATCGATGATGACGTGTGCTGACAACGGTGGGTGGCTCCACTCACGGAGCTTAATGACTGCATTAATGAAGCGTGCCAAACAACCAAGCACATCAGATGGCTTGTCAAAAAAATCTAGGGGAAAGTGTCGGAGCAAGAGGTGGAGGCGGCATATTAACATTCCTTCTCCCAGCTTCCGGTGTAAGGTAGTTGGTGGAGCGCAGAGCATCGTGAGGCAGTTACGCGTTCGATGGAGAGCTCTATCAACTTCAGCGTGTCGTCTGCGAGGGTATGTATCGAATTTTCCTCTTACCTATGCCATGAAACTTGTATCTAGTCCTTCGTCCATGTGTTAACAAGACTGTCAATGAGATTATTGGGGATTTCTCTTTGGTCCTCATTATTTTGGATTACTCGTTCCTTCTGCAATTTGCAGCCCGGGATTACCTGGTTCTTAAAGAAGTTATCATTTCTTGCTTGGTTCTTAATGATATTTACGTCTCTTCCTCTCTGCATTATAGTTGTGGGGTTCTGGTGGGTACTTTGGCCACTCACCTTCCTGAGAAGGGCGTAATTAGTTGCCACCACCCTCAATTCGCGGTCGCCTCTGTTATCATTGTTTATTCTAACTTTTCTGTTGGCCTTGTATGGTTGTTCTTCATTAATTCATGTCTCCCTGTAGAAGATTTTGCATGGTGTGGTAATGGACTTGCATGTTCATCTCGCTCTGGATTGCTTTTTCCTCGGCCTTCTCTGGTACCCTTCTTGTTACACCATTTTTTGGTCATCTAACCTATTATCATTAGATGAACCTAAGTACACCATGTAAGACCAATTTTACCCTAAGTAAAATTGCTTTCACTATGTAAAATAACTTAATAAACCACATTTATTAGGTTGTTTATGAATACAACAGAAGCCCAAAAGGAAACATTAAATAAATTCATATTTGTTTAGTTTTCCTCAAGGAATAATTAGTTAAACAACAGTTTAATTAATATTCCTAGTTATATTTAACCCAAAACAAGGAAATTAATCAGATAAATCATTATTTACCTTATTATTTTCTAAGAATAATTATTTAAACATTACTTAAATAATATTCTTTGTTAAATATGACTAAATCTCCCTTAAATAATTAAATAAATCATTATTTATTTGATTATTACTCAACCATATCCTTAAAATGATAAATAAATCATTTATTTATTTATTATTACTCAACCAAGGGATTTGACCCAAGTCAAATACCTTTTCCCTCCAACAAATATAATAAAATATTCCATAAAAGGTGGATCTAGATTTGGTTAACATTATTTTAATCATGCCAAAGATCTAGAATGACCCAATATTTTGTTATAAATGGAGGGTTCTTTATCATTCTTCACCTTTTGTTGCCTATTAGATCACTGCGGATCTATGCCTTGTCCACTCTTTTCTACCATTTGTTGTGTGACTCCTTTGGTTCCAATCTTTGCTGACAGGTTTTCTACACCAACAAGAGAGAGAAATCTTAGATTTGAAGTGCTGAGGACTTCCAAGAACCCATCCCACTGAGGAGAATTGGATACGCCTTCTTGTTTTCCTCCAGTGCCCAATTAATACAAAAATTCTTTCAAAAATCATTCTTGTCTTGTCTATTGGTATATGAAGCAAACCCTTGTTTTTACTGCTTAATGTCTTTCCATGCATAGATATGGTTTTTTGCAGTCCTTTTCTTGTTCAACTAGCAATGAGATGTAAAGATATTCAAAGTGACCACTTTTGATGTTAGGGCTATTGGTTATGCATAGCTAAAGTAGTCTTTTTTCGTACACTTCGACAAAGGATTCATACTAACAATTGGCGACTCCACACGGGTTTTCAATTACGACCGCTGTCGTTTTTCATATTCCTGCATATCCAGCTACTTCAGACCCTAGGGTTTCTTTTCATATTTTTGTTTTTCCTATTTTTATAAGTGTTTTCTCTGCAAAACACGAAACATTAACATTTTTAACTTTCGTGCGTTTACGGCCCTATTGCGCGAGGTGGCGACATCGGCCGCAAGCGGGGCAGCGACACACGAAAAAGCGCCGTAGGGACAACCCGAACGGGGGGGTCGCACTTTTTGGCCCCATAACTATGACCACGGACCTCCCGGAGTCCGCCCCTTTCTTCTTGGGCACACGACGAGGTCGAGCCTGAGCCTGCCATTTGATAAACTCCTTTTCTGCCGTTTTTACGGGTTAACTGTGACTTCGTCGGGGGTTTTCACACCTCTCTGTTTCGTACCGCCTAGTCACACCGGATTCTGCTCTTGAGGGAGCTCATCTAAGTGGGAACATAGCCCCCTGGGAGCTTGTTCCTCCGCACTGTTGTGAAGAGTTTTTGTTTGTTTCGGCCATTCATTTTACGGGTTCGGACTCCCATACTCGGATCTGGTACCTCCTTTTCAGATCCCTTTTAATCAGCTCTCCTCCCTTTCAAATCACCTCCTGAAGATTTTTTTGGATCTACCTTTAGGGCCTCCTCCTTGCCCCTTCTGCTTTTTGCTGATTTCCTCCTTTTTTCCAGCCACCTTGCCTCTACCTCTTGGCTGTGATCTGCACCTCTTTTCAGCAGCTTTATCCTTTAGATCCCTGTCCCTTTTGACCCTAGATCTATTGGCCTCTTTTTAAGTGTGTTTTGACTAGATTTTTTCCCTCTTTTAGAGTAGTTTTGAGAGACCCGCCTTTTTGGGTTAGATTGATGCATGGTTAGCTGTTAAATGTTCTGTTATTTCAGCAATCTATATTGTTCTCTGCAGATTTCTTTTCAGTTACGCAGCACACTTTTTCTTGCTCTCAAAACTAAAAGGGTTTAAAAATTAAAATTAACGCACACCACACACTGACCCTAAGTGAAGAAGCGCCTGGTTAACACCGCCTGGCAAAGACTCTAAAATCAATTGTCACTGCACTTTGTCTGCCCTTGACCTCACTTGATTCTGTCCCTTTCTGCCCTTATCGGTTCCATTCTTCCTGTCGTCATTGCGCCCCCAAGGCGCCTTTCCCGGAGACTTCTTGGCCTTCATCCTCAGTTTCTGGTCGATCGACCTGCTCCGCCCTGTCGTCGTCGAGCCAGTCCTCCTCCGAGTCCGCACTCTGACTCCTCTTCTGATTCATTGGATTCTCCTTCTCCTCCTGGTTCTCCCCCTGTCACCTTCACTATGTCTGGTCCAGGGCCTAATGCTAGCGGTGCTCCCGGCCCTAAAGCCGGCAATACTACTAGCGGAACCGCCACAGGAACTACCCCGGCCACACCCTTGCTATCGTACATTGCAGGCCTCAGCCTCCCCGATTTCAATCAGTTGATCAATGACCCTATCCGCCACAATGCTGGTTGGCTTGCTATGCCAACCAAGCTCCCTTCCGACATCCCTAAGTTCGAAGGCCTCGCTGGAGAAGATCCAACCAATCATGTCCGATCTTTCCACATGTGGTGTTCCTCCAATTCCATTACCGATGACTCCATTCATCTTCGATTGTTCCAACGCACGCTTACCGGCGAAGCTTCTAAATGGTATGTTGAACAAGCCACCTCTTCCCATACCACCTTTGCGACCCTTGCTCAAGCCTTTTTGTCTTATTTCTAGCTCCCTCTCCGATACGATACTGGCATAGAGCTCTTGACTTCCTTCAAGCAAACCTCTTCAACCCGCCTTTCCGCCCATGTCCAGGAATGGCGACGAAGATGGAGCTTATGTCGAGCCCCCCCCTTCGAAGATCGGGTTTACATGGACTGGTTCCTTCGCACCCTCTTAGCTCCTATCGGCAAAGATGTCGCCTCCCATTTTCCTCAAACCGAAGAAGCCGCCCTCCAAATAGCCTTGAAATATGACCTGATCTATGCTCAATCCGGTTATGTTTATACCGTCCTTCCTGACCTCCCCAGGCCCGGCGGCGCTAACGCCCCGGGGGCATCTCATTCCGCCGACGGTATCGTTGGAGCCCTTTCCCATTCATACGCTCAACCTCCTATGGGCTATGGTCTCCATCAAGGAGGGGCCAGCACCTCTAGCACTCCTCCCCCTCCCGGTAGCATGTATCCAGGATACGGCATGCCTCCTCCTTTTTCCCAACCTCCCACTTACCTCAATGTTGCCCAACCTAACCATTACCTTTATCCGCAGCCTGGTGCACTAGCTCCTCCAGCATATGCGCATCCATCTCCCTTGCCTCCCTCAAACCCGCAACAACACTTACAGCCCCCTCCAGGGAAAGTATTTGCACAGTAGGGCACGACTAACCCCCCTTCTTCTCAAAGAAGGCGGAGAGGAAATCCAAACCAATCTTCCCCTGGTACTTGTGGACCCAATCCTCAAGGTGTTGACCCTAACACTTCCAACCAGCAACAGGGCGCTCAGCCCAAGCTGGACAGGCCGCTTCGCACAAATAAGCCTTGTTTGTGTTGCGGTGTTTATGGTCATTACACCCATGATTGTCCTCTCTTACCCCAGATGCGGCAGATGTGGGAGTCTCAAGCCACATTGCGCGGACAACATGCCTCCCCTCATGCTCCTCCTAATGTGGCCACTACCCAACCAGCTGTTTTTACCGATCCTTTCCCTCAGCAAGGATTTGTGGCTACCCAACCGCCTGACAGCTAGGTCACCACTCCACCTTCTATTTCTGGTTCCTCCGATTACCAGATCCTCATGATGAACTCTGATCCATCCCCTACCGTCGACCTTCACCTTCAAACTCGGTCTCGCCAGTACCCCAAGCCTCCCGCTCAGTCTGTCCCCGAGTCCCCTTCTTCCGGTTCTACAGAGCCTCTTTCGACATCCAATGGCCCCTTACATATCCCTCAACCCAAAGTTGAGGTCCATACAAAGATTCCTAAGGGACCATTACGTCAAAATGCTGCTTCTGGACGAGCTGCTCATTCGTATAGCATAGTAGATGACTTGGCGCAATCTCCTGCTGCCATTTCAACACTGGAACTCCTCCAGTCGTGCCCTTCCCAAAAGAAGGCTCTACTATCTGCCGTGGGCGCTGTAGATCCTGCTGATGGCCAAATGATTGTGTTCGATGCCCGTCAATCAGACCGTCCTCCTCTTCCTGCTTCCGTCGCCTTCCAAATCCCAGTCAAAATCTGGAACGCCAACGTTTCTCGGTGTATAATTGATGAGGGGGCATCCACCTATGTGATGTCCGCTTCGGTTTGGAAGCAACTCGGATCTCCTGAGCTGGCCCCTTCCATGATCACCCTTCGAGCGTGGGATGGACATGCCTCCCAGCCCATTGGCCTTTTCCGTAATTGTCCTATCACCCTTGCCAGTAAGACTGTTTGCGTTGACGTCGAAGTCATTGACGCCCCTCTAGACTACAACATTCTACTGGGGCGCAGCTACACCTATGCCATGTCTGCTGTCCCATCCGTGGTTTTTTGCAAGATGTCTTTCCCTCACAATGGAAAGATAGTCACCATTGACCAGCTGTCTTACCATGAGCCGCTGTCTCAGAACTCCCCTGAGACGATCATCTCTTCTGTATCCAATAAGAAAACCGTCGATTCCTTGACCAGTGTCTCCCCTGGCATCTACAAAGATTCCTCCCTGCTTGGAACTTTTCCTGGTCTTCCCCCTCCTCATATTTCTGATCCCAGCTTGTCGAATGTTTGTATGATGCAATCGTCTCGGGCTGCCCTTAAGCGGCCCGCTTCGGCTAGTTAGCAACCTCCGACTCAACCTCGCCCACCACAACCTTCTCCTAGCCCTTCATCTCCACTAGTCGGACCTCCTCCTTCTGGCCCTGCTCCTACAACTGGTATCCCTGAACCCCTTTATCCTCTTGGATCGGTTCCCCCAGGCCTTAACCATCTCGGAGCCGTCTCTCCTGGTCATTACCCTGCTAGGCAGATACCTTTCCTGGCTCCCCCTCCTGGAGTATATTCTGTCCCCGTCATGGCCACCCTCTCTCTCCCTAACCTGACTTTGGGCATACCGGTCTGGTACCTTGATCCTCCAGCCGCTACCCCTCCTGGTCACCCCAAACCCTACATGGCTTTGACACCGGTTCAACCGGTCCCCCTCGCTTCCCCCCGTTGCCACTGTGCCCCCAGAACCGCCACAGGACCCTTCTCCTGTCATGACAGCTCCCGGGAAGAAAGGCAAAGCTCGCAAGGGGACACCTAAAGACAAGACCACCACGACTGACCCGGCCCCTCCTCCGCCCGCAAAGCCTTGTGCCTTGTGTGATGTCGTCGGTCACACCACCCATGCTTGTCCTGAATTGCCCCGTATTCAACCCATGGTTAAAGTTGCGTTCCCCGAGTCTACGGTCCCTGAAGCCTCCATTCCTTATTCGTCCGTAACCAAGAACCCCAAGACTCTCCGCACCAACAAACCCTGTGCTTTGTGCGGTGTTCATGGCCATTAATCCCACCATTGTCCTCACCTGACGCATTACCGCGCCTCTTTAGAGGTAGTCCGAGAGTATGAGGTTGAACAAAATCATTCCGCCTCTCCCATACTCGCGCAGTATGCTTTGGGCCAGCCTGAGGATCCCCCCGCTCCCATCGACATTCCCCCCCATGATGTTCAGATGACGGAGTCTACTACGACCATTCTTTACCTATCCTCCTCTGCGAGACACTTGGAGCCCAGTCCCCCTGCATCCTCCCCTGTTGTTTCGCCTGACCCCCTCTTTTCTACCCACACACGAGATCACTCCACCGGTATCTCTGTTGACCTCTGCAGCCCGAGTCCTTGCCACACTTCCGATAGCCCTCATATACCGCCCTCTAGTTCGTATATGAGTCATAGTCATTCTGCTCCTTGCACTCCCTCCCGCAGTTGCCGCTCGATGTCTTCTGTCCACTCACGCTGCCGTCATTGTATCTCCTCCCCCCATTTGTTGTCTTGTGACACCATTCTGTCGGACCTCCCGTCCCCACCCTTTATCGGTTATGCCGATGGTGCAAGTCGTTACTCCCGGAATCTAGCCTCGGCAGGTTGGGCCATCTTCACCCCCTTGCATACCCTTGTCCTCTCTAATGGGGTCTGCATTGGTACTGCCAACAACAATTAGGCTGAATATGATGCAGTGCGTGGTCTCTTAGCCGATGCCCTCTTTCATCGCATCCTCCATCTGCATGTTCGTTTGGATTCCTTACTTCTTTTCATGCAACTAAATGGTGTTTATCGTGTGCATAAACCTGTGCTGTTTAAACGATATTTACGAGTGAAACTCTTGACACGTGAATTTGAAACCATAACTTTCAACCATGTACCTCGAGAGAAAAATCACTATGTAGATAGTATTGCAAACCATGTTCTAGATTGGCATTTATCACACGCATTTCATACAAGACAATAACATTCATAATCATTAAAAACGATGCATATACATAATATGTGTCGCAAAATATGTGTTTCGAGTCCATATACTCTGATACATATGCCATGCCCATAGCATGCTACAAAAAACTCAAAACTGGGGGCACCACCTACCCCTACATACACACTAGGGGGCACCACATGCCCCGCACCTACTCACTATCTGGAGGATCCCGAGCCAATGGCTCTGCCCCTGCAGCCCATAGATCATGTATGCCTTGACCGGCCATCGCCATGTGCCGCATGACACCTCGCCATTCCGAGGGAAGACCAATGCATGCCTCCACGTACTGGTCGTCTAAATCTTGCCACCCACGCTCTGAAACTCCGGTCAGCAACGTCTCGCATCTACGGCGGATGTCCTCCAGAAGGGCGGCCGCATCCTCATTGTGCGCTGCTCTCGACCCACTCGACCCTGCAGCTCCAGAGGCTGCCGGGCGCCCCATATATCTGGCCGGTTTTACCGGAGCTATATTTGCATACCAAAAGTACATGAATCAGTACCATTTCTACTATTCAATAAACTTTAACATGCCCATACAAGAATAGTTACTTATCACTTACTATCGGGCCCCCATACTCGACCAGGCGGAAGTGGTAGGTCCGGATCCCCACAATAACTCATCCCACTATAGGGATAGTCGTCTATGTATCACGGCATCTGATCCCAATGGGCAAAGAACTCCGGTCGAAACACTCGCCCGACTGCCCCTCCTCCTCCTCTGCACAGTAGTCACCCCCACCGGCGCATCCTGGGCTCTCTCAGGACCCCATCTGGAAGCTGTATACGAGGCCGCAAGGTCGGGATCTTCTCAAAGAAGAAAGCGCACAATAAAGTCCCATAAGAGCAATTGTGGTTCACTTGCCGCTTGCAGAGCAAAAACTATTGTTTTAGTGACACAAGCATCATTTGGGCCCACCCATAGTAGGTCCCATTCAACACACTCTCTACCAGCATCATCTGCCCCCCGGTGATGTGATGGAATGCCTGGTTGCCCAGGATACGCAGCACAGCTGCGGCCACTGCACGGGTCTCTAGCCTCTCGAGATCCCCGATCGGTATCCGAGTCCCCTTGACTTGGAGACCTGGTCGACAATGTCATTCCACAAACTCCATAATATGTCGCCCCCACGGTAATACTGGCTGCGTGTTTCCCACCATCCCTAGTGGTGGGAGACTTGTCAGGAAATACACATCCTGGACTGTCAGTTCGATCCTGTGCCCCTGCACTACAAAGAACTCATGCTCTGGATCCCAGTAATTGATAATCCAGGCCAACAAAGGCTCTCCTGCTCTCATCAAAGGGTTCTCCACAAACTTTAGAACCCCAAACCTGGCCAACACACGATGGACACCCTGATCCGCCTGGATCTCTGCCCGTAATGTACCCAGGTCTCTCTCTCTCCAGTTAACCCATAAATCTGCCATACCTGCACAAAAACATCCTCTTTGTCAGCATACAGATCGGGAATACCATAACCAAACACAAAAACCCAACTCTCAGCCATAAAACAGCACCAACACCCCCTCATCTCCCAGGTCGCAGTTTTCTGCCCAATTCTAGACCAGTTCACAGTTTTTGCCCTGAAACCTGCGTCCCAGGTCACACTTTTTGGCCCAAAAAGTGCGACCCGGCAAATGAATGAAGGAAGTGCATTCCCGAGATTCTGGACCCCTAAACTGAACTTTCAATCCCAGCAAAAATGAAAGAGTAAGGTTAGGCCTCTTACCTGCAACTGACGGATCTCGATTCCAACGGTCGGTTTGTCCGCTACGCTTGCCGCAAGATTTAGGGCCTTCTCTCCTCTCTACATTCACCACAGCAACAATAGCAAATGAGTGAATTTGGAGGGAAAACTGCCTTATTAAAAGAGAACCCCTGTTTCTTCTTTCGACTGCTACGACCATACCGTAGCACCGTTCGACAAATCGTCTACACCGTTGGAAAGCTCTCACCGAGCCCTCAAATGGGTATCTGTTAGTTTTTTGTGATTTGATACTTCACCAGGACCCATTTTGTCCAAGAAGGGTCACTTCACCCCTCCTTAAAATCAAATTTCCTCACTTACGACACTTGTACTTGGGGCACCATTTTGCCTCCTTACTTGTCTTTGTTCGTGTCGATTTTCGTCATGAGTTACCATCTTGTACTCATGTTTTTATGGTCCCCCATTTGTGCCTTTACTATGTGGCAGCACCATCGAGTCGCCCTTGTTTAGAGCATCCAAGTTGAGTCATCATCGCATTCATGGAGTCTATCCCGAGTCCCTTTTTACCCCGCTATAGCCCTCCATCCTTCATTGCTTGGTCTCTCTCTTGTGTCGCATATTATGACCTTCAGTCCCACTGTCCCCTATCCCTTACGATATTGCGTCAGTCGCTGCCATGTCATTCATGCCCTTTATGCTCTAACAAGGGAAGTCGTCCATCAGCTACTCAGTCCTTTCCATTCCACCATCATCCTTAGTATCAGTCTATCCATCGCTCTACTATTTTCTCTCGTGCCTTAGTTGAGGATCTCTCATTGCCTCACCTATGGCGGACCTCCTTCTGTCGACATCAGCTCATTCATTCTAGAAGCCAGGTCTAGAGGGTGGTGTACCTTGGTTCCAGTTTCCACTCTTGTTCGGTGCCTCGGATCAGGCAAAGGGTTCTCTCATCACCCTTTGACTTGATTGTTTCTCCACTCCAGCTCCTTTCAGCATGATCGAGATCCGTATGCTTGATGGTCCAGTGATGAAGCAACCGCTATTGGTGATTCCCGGGTGTGTGTGAGATGTCTCAGCCCTCATGAGGGGGTGGCCCTGCAGGTAGCCCCCCACATGCCCGGATGACCTCTTCATTGCAGCCTTCGATGCAGCTCCATATATTTGATGATGTCGACCTTCGCCGCTTGCAGCGCCTCTTTGATTTGCATGTATCAGTCAGATTTTGTGAGCCCTTCCTCGCGTATAGGGGGCATTCGGGTTGTACTTGTATCTCATGTACTCAGATATTATTGTATACGTCCTGGCTGTTATCCCAGGCACAGCATGTATGTGGGATTCCTCATTGTATTATTATCTGGCTCATGTTTATGCCGGTTCTACTTTATGGTTCGGTCCCTTGTTTACTGGACACACTATTCTTTTGTACTTTGTCTCGGCGGGCATAGGTATGCCTCCCCTGCCGCCTTTAGCACAGGTACCCTCTCATAAACAGAGACTTGTTGCACCTGCGAGTCTCGTCTCCTCAGGGTCTAGTTCTTCAGCACACTCATCTACCTCACATTTCTCTCTCTGACTTCCCTCTTGATGTCTGGTGATTGAGTTCTTACAACGTACTTCGGTCATACGATTTGCTCCTAACACTCGCACGCTGGGGGGCAATCTGTTACACCATTTTTTGGTCATCTAACCCATTATCATTAGATTGACCCAAGTACACCATGTAAGACCAATTTTACCCTAAGTAAAATTGCCTTCACTATGTTAAATAACGTAATAAACCACATTTATTAGGTTGTTTATGGTCTAAACAGGAAACCCCAAAAGGAAATATTAAACAAGCCTATATTTGTTTGATTTTCCTCATGGAATAATTAATTAAACCATAATTTAATTATTATTCCCAGTCATGTTTAACCCAAAAACAAAGAAATTAATTAGATAAACCCTTATTTATCTTATTATTTTCTAGGAATAATTATTTAAATCTTATTTAGATAATATTCCTTGTTAAATATGACCAAATCACCCACAAATAATTAAATAAATCATTATTTATTTGATTATATTTTAACCACTTCCTTAAAAAGATAAATAAATCATTTATTTATTTATTTTTGACTAATCAAGGGATTTGACCCAAGTCAAATACCTTTTCCCTCCAACAAATATGATAAAATATTCCATAAAAGGTGGATCTAGATTTGGTTAACATTATTTTAATCATGCACCATAGATCTAGAATGACCCAATATTTTGTTATAAATAGGAGGGTTCTTCCCATCATTCTTCACCTTTTGTTGCCTATTAGATCACTCTGGATCTGTACACTTGGTCACTCTTTTCTACCATTTGTTGTGTGAGCTCCCTTTGAGTTCCATTCTTTGTGTGGGTTTTCTACACCAACAAGAGAGAGAAATTTTAGATCTGAAGTGCTGAGGACTTCCAAGAACCCATCCCACTGAGGAGAATTGGATACACCTTCTTGTTTTCCTCCCAGGTGCCCAATTAATATAAAAATTCTTTCAAAAATTGTTCTTGTCTTGTCTATTGGTATATGGAGCAAACCCTTGTTTTTCTGCTTAATGTCTTTCCATGCATAGATCTGGTTTTTGCAGCTCTTTTATGTTCAACTAACCGCAGATCTGAAGATATTGGCAGCCACTTTTGTTGTTAGGGCTATTAGTTATGCGTAGCTAAAGTGGTCCTTTTTCGTACACTTCGACAAAGGATTCATACTAACACTTCTTTCTTATGGCCTCTGCATGTCTCTGTAACTAATCCTTATGGCAGTCAAAATCTTTGGGAAATTGATCGTATGGCCTATAATGATTTTCCTGTGGGTGGTGGGTTGATAATGTATGGCTGCAATGGTTCGGGTGGAAAGCAGGTCAGTACTCTGGCGAAAACCATTGGTCTTGCTTCCAGAATGTTCATAATTTTAATTTTTGGGTTGGTAAAGGTTATTGTATGTTCTTTCATATGGGTTTTTCGGGCTATTTTTGTTTTTCTTGATGTTGTTATCCAAATTAAGAGGGGAGTCTTCTCTGTAACCGGGGCTAGTTATGGGGTTCTTTTGTGTCTGTTCCATAGTATTATGTTTATAGTTAATAATTTGAAGAGTTGGCACACCAATTCCTGGAAGGCGGTGTCCTGCTTGATTGTTAAGGCGTTGCCAAACGCACAAGCTGGTATCTCTCCTGGTAGGGCTATCAAGTATCCAGTGGCTCCCAGACAGCGCCATGTTCTTCTTATCACTCCATGTAACTTTGATATTGCCATGTTGTGTACTACTGCAGGTCTTCCTAGCAATTCTCACCTGCACAGATATTTGCTGGAAGACCGAGCTCTGAAGAAAATGGTTAAAGTTTAGTTGACCAAGAAGGAAGGAAAAGCCAATGCTGGACCAGCCAGACAAGGATGGAAATCTCGTAAAGAGGTAATGGAGAAACTATTTCAAGCTTAATCGGATGGCACTCCCAACCATATCAAATCCTTGGTCTCCGGGTTGGAACATGATGCAAGGGAAAAAGAGGAAGCAGATCTAGCTGAGGAAGATATGGACCCCATTTTAACTGATCCGGGTAATACCCGCAGTAGAATGTCTCTTTTCCAACACTCGATTCATACCTACTAGACCCTAAAATGTCTATTGGTGAAGGTGATTGTCACAGTCCAAGAGATTAGGGGACACCTGCATGCAGCCTCAATTCTGGCAGAAATTCGTAGAGATATCCAGGAGATCAATTTACAGCAGCACCACCAGAACGTCCGACTCGGATATATCAACAGACAGCTGCAAAGCATGCATCAGGTTGATATGTCGGGATCAAGTGTCAAAGATCCAGTTCCCATAGAGTCTTCCGATGACTGATTTCTCTAAATTTGTGTCTATTTGCAATGAATACAGATAACATTTACTTTTTCTATATGTTTATGGATGTTAAGATAGATAATAGACCCTTAAAGACACTAAGAGACCACTTTAAGTTGTTTAATTTTTGGATGACCTATAACTCTTTAAGATGGCGAATAGACCTGGTTTCCTACGAGCAAGGTGAAGTCAGAAGTTGTATATTTCTGTAACCTGCATTTTATTTTTATGAATAAAAAATAAAAAGGCACTAAGTTTACAAGAGACATCTCCCTGACTAGATTGTTGTTGATAGCTATTGTCTAACAAACTCACCACAAATTTAAAAAAAAATATCTAATTACTGTGTTATTTAATGATTTTATGTTTTAAAATTATATTGATGTTATCTAATTATTTTATGTGTTAGAATTATTAGTTTTTCAATTCATTTATTATTTTATGTTTTAGAATTATATTAGTGTTATTTAATTATTTTATGTCTTATAGTGAAAAAAGAGTTATTAGTTTTTAAATAGATAAATGAATTGAGTAGAGTGAAAAAAAAACTAACATGCCTAGATATACAGATTTCAAAGATTAAATTGTGACCAATCAATTCCTATCGGAGTAGTCTACCCAGGCAACGTTTTAGCCTGGAAACGTTGCCCATCGGAAAACATCTCCTGCTCGTCGCCCATTCCGCTTCCTTCTGGAGATCACAACTTTGTTAGAGTTGTCAGAGTTGTCAGAGTAGTGTCTTCGGTGAGGAGTTAATGAAGTTGGCAAGTAGCCCTTCGGCGAGCAGTTAATGAAGTTGGCAGGTAAGTGAGTGACGTCGATGGCTATCTTTCCAAAATGGAAACAGAGTGCACAGAGCCATTGCACAGTGGAATAGAGGGTGGAACAGAGCAGCTACGTAGAAGAAGAAAAAACACAAGTTTGCAGACACTCTTGCGCCCAACAAGTAAGTTTTCTTTATGAATTTGCTTGTTTTTGCTTTCAATTGAAGTTTTCATCGTGGTTTTCGGCCCCCGACAACCCTGTTATTTCGACCCACAAATCGTCTCCCCCAATGAAAGAACTCTTCTAAAATGGGTGGATCCTCATTTGAAACCAATAGGTTTTGCTCACTAATTAAAACACATTGTTTCAGGTAGTCTATTGGCCCTAGGCCGTTGAAGTATCAATAATTTCAACGCTGCAATTTATCAATTCAAATCTTGATGTTGAATTCACTGAAACTTTGAATATAATCAACTGGTAAAGTAAAACAAATTATAAATCAAATCTTGCACAAGGTAATGGAGAAGACCCAATTCTGGCCTGACGACAGTGTAAAGCCTGAGCATCTTGTTCGTTTCTATATAAATGCTATTACAGTTTTGAGTCGTATAGTTTCAAAAAAGAGTTTGGGGATCTGAAACAAGAATGAAAAGACACTCTGCCCATCGAATTCCATGTCTGATACCAAGTGAGTAAACCCACTCTCATAATCTCCCGTGCGTGGGTCTAGGTCTAACACCAACAATTCAAATGCCACGGTTCCATTACTTCTCTGTCTGAGCCTAGGGCTTCAACTTCAAGCACAAACGTAGTTATACAAATGGGTAGCAGAAGTGGAGATTCTCTATTGGAGCAAGAATCTGTGACATCACCTTCTCCGCAAAGAACAAATGGTGCCCATGGTTCTCTCGATGTGGATGTAGATGGCGGTTCACTTCATCCCAGGAAAAGGAGGAGGCTAAACTAGATGCTTCAGAGTCCAATCTCCCCTTTTGGTCCTGTTTTTCAGGAATCAAAATATGAAGATGATACCGCAAGCTATTTTTTTTCTTTCAAGTTGGAGGTAGATTGGCATTTTGTTATCTAGATTTGCTGAACTTTCTTCAGATATTGTTTAAATTATTGCCCTATTGATGTCCCTAGCCATTGTTTCTTTCCTATATAAGCATACTAGTACTGGATCTTATCTCCACAATGAACATGATCCCAGGATTAAATTTTCTTTATAATTAAATGGGAACACTATAAATCTTCTTCTATGTAAACAATGAAATAGGGGAATTGACAAATTCGAAGAACTTTTATTCTTCATTTATTTGAAATATGCACATGTTTGGAGTTGCCTTCTGATGCCTGAGCTATTTTTTAATTTCTTTCTATCGAAATTTAATTGATTTCTTGAATAATATTTCTTGTATATAAGCAAATCTTAACTGTTTTTGCTAGTTCTTTCCAAATGTTTATCATATAAATATCACAGGGCCAGTCTTCATTGGGTTGACTTTAGTAGTTTGTATTACCTCCAAAAATTGAGGTGCAAAATTATTTTGAGTGGTGACGCATCATACTGCTGCCACAGGATTTTTTTCTTTTTTCTTCTTTTTTACTAAAGGAATTGGCAATTAGGTGGGTCGTGTACTTGTGTTAGGTTAATTCTCAGTGCTACCACTATAACCTCTAGTTGAACGTCAGATAGTGGGACATCCATGGTGTTTCAAACCAATGACCATTACACAAATAATGCCTTAACAGTGTGTAAATTTACCAACTATTATATGACCATTACGCGAAGAATGCCTTAACAGTGCGTCAATTTTCCAACCGTTACACTTTTCTTTTCTTTTTTATTTAGAGTGATTCGTTTACTTCGGAGGCTGTAGTCCATGCTACCTGTGGAGGTTTGGCCTCACAACTCTAGCTGTTTCATCTTGAGAAAACTAAGTACCCTTGAAAGCTGCTTCAGAAACTATTTTTTCAATTCGAAAAAATACTTGAGTGATTTTTTTAAAATATAATATTTAATATTTAGTTTTTAATAAGTGGGTAATTTTTATTTATTTATATTAACATGATCCCAGGATTATATTTCCTTTATAATTAAATGGGAACACTATACATCTTCTTCTATGTAAACAATGAAATAGGGGAATTGACAAGTTCGAAGAACTTCTGTTCTTCATTTATTTGAAATATGCACATGTTTGGAGTTGCCTTCTGATGCCTGAGCTATTTTTTAATTTCTTTCTATCAAAATTTAGTTGATTTCTTGAATAATATTTCTTGTATATAAGCAAATCTTAACTGTTTTTGCTAGTTCTTTCCAAATGTTTATCATATCAATATCACAGGGCCAGTCTTCATTGGGTCGACTTTAGTAGTCTGTATTACCTCCAAAAATTGAGGTGCAAAATTATTTTGAGTGGTGACGCATCATACTGCTGCTACAAGATGTTTTTCTTTTTTTTTTCTTTTTTACTAGAGGAATTGGAAATTAGGTGGGTCTTGCACTTGTGTGAGGTCAATTCTCAGTGCTACCACTATAACCTCTAGTTGAATGTCAGACAGTGGGACATCCATGGTGTTTCAAACCAATGACCATTACACAAAGAATGCCTTAACAGTGTGTAAATTTTCCAACTATTATATGACCATTACAAAAAGAATGTCTTAACAGTGCATCAATTTTCCAACTATTCTATAACCATTACGCAAAGAATGCCTTAACAGTGCGTCAATTTGCCAACTATTCTATAACCATTACGCAAAGAATGTCGTAACAGTGCATCAATTTGCCAAGTAATCTATGTCCCCGAGGGCTGCTGCTACTGGATGTTATCTTCATTCTTCCTTAGATCATTAATTTTGTTGATTACTCATTATATTTATTTAATCAGAGCATATATGCCACATTTTGTTGTGTGATGTGCTAATTTATCTGCAATTTTTACCCTCTTTACTATGTAATGAATGTAACTTTTCTAATAGTTCTAACTATGAATTGTTTGTCCACATGTGTAATGGTGGTGTGATAAATTTGCTTATGTAAGTCCTTTCAGGTATTTTATTGGCCCTAGGCCATTGAAGTATCAATAATTTCATAAAAAATTAGATTAAAAAATAACATAATAGAAAGATTGCCATTCTCAATGAGAATTTGAGTCCAACCTGTAAATACCAGGGAATGATTGGTTTACAGGCTTTTTATCTTAATTCATTACATATCATTGCATTCTCATCCAATAGATATGATGTAGTTAATTCATTACATATCATTTTATTCTTATCCTTGGTTTGGTAACTTTTATTTTTAACCATTAATCCTTAATTTTATTTCTAAACTTTATTTCTCAACCCATAAACGAAAACTTTAACAAAAATAAAATAATGCCTATACATTCCCCTTAACCAACAACCTTTTGGACCTCAACGACTGAGTTACATTTAGTGAACATAACATACACGTGTTCACTAACATACACGTGAGAGAGAACTGTTCACTAAATTTAACTCAGTCATGTGGCAAGTGTATATAGACATGAAACTATAACTTATAGTTAACAATGAAGAATGGTCAACTTTGGATCATCAATTTTTTTTGGTTTTTATGCTCTAGAATGAATATATTTGTTGCTAACATGTTTTTTTATAGGATATTTCTCTGATGTGTTTGCATATTTTCTAACAAGAACAGTTCAAAATAGGCAAGCGAGCAAAATGGGAGCATATCATGGATATTCAGGTGCAAGACCTCAAAGACAAGACGACCTTTTCCAGTAAAGACTTAGTTTGGACTGAAATAAAACGAAATAACAACAGCATTGATCGGGTTGCTTTAATCCCTTCAGAAAGTGTTTCTCACTTTATCAAAGGGGAGGAATAAAATCATATTGCTCCATGTAATTTCATACGGAAGCGTAAAATAAAACCAAGACAAAGAGCTACTGCTGCATCACAATATGATGTGTAATTATTTCAAAATTCGTTGTTTAGGTCCTTTAAAACAAAAGTTATCATTCTTTGTATGTATTGACATTTCAAGAATTTTCGTGTAGATATTATTGCTCATTTGGACCAGAGGATAGAAGAAGAGAGCCTTCAACTAAACAAAGAGCCTCATTTGTGTAGAAGAGGGGTTATCAATGCCACTTTATTGTGAAAGTTATGAATGAAAGTCCTCAGATAGTAATATTGACTTTCAATATGTATGAACATGAAGATGGAGAAGGTTGGCCTTGTCATGGACAACATGACAATTCAGGTGAGGCTAGGGCCTTGCATAGGCCAAGGCTTTCAAGGGACATCGTTGCTTATGTTGAGAGTTGTTTCTTTTTGGGAGTGACTATTGATATGGTGTATAGAACCTACATTAAGAGACATGTTGACATGGATGTGACAACTCGGGATAGAGACTTCTTCTTATGCAAGAAAGATATTGTAAACAAAATAACAGGTTGGCAAAGGGAAATTATCAAATCCACAAAAAGGATGAAATAAGTGTAAACCTTTGGTATCAAAAGCACCAGGAAGATTTTTTCTTTTACCAAAAACCCAATGGTGTGGAGGTCCCTTTTATAATAGGGATTCAAACAAAGTGGATGTTGGAGACAATGGTCAAGCTATCGCACAATAGCTTAATAGCCATGGATTCAACATTTAATACAAATAAATATGGGGTAAGTTGGATAGCAATGATTAATTGAATATACGTATTTAAGTTGTAGACATTAAATATGATTAATAACCTGTATTTGACTTTATGTAACGTTGAATATGATAGTATCAGTTGTATGCACTTGTGGAATTGGATGAAAAAGAAAGCAGAGTACCAGTTGCATGGGTCGTGGCATCACGAAACACATCAGATGATATTGCACTATGGTTGGAGAAGCTCATTCACAGATGTTTCCAAATCCGTCCTGATTGGAAAGTCAATGCATTCATGGTCGATGATGCATTGGCTGAAATCGTTTCCTTGAGGTAACTTTAATATTTTCATCATATAATAAAAATTTCATTTATTCTAAAATGTTTGCACTAAAATGCATTGAATATGGCAGGAGGATCATAGGTTGTGATGTTATCTTATGTGTTTGGCATGTACAGAGGGCTTGGTTAAGAAACGTGAACTGGTTGGCCACTAATTCCATAAAAGCCAATGAGATATTCAGTGAGTTAGGTTCTATCATGAAACACACTCTCAATACTGAAGTGGATGATGCAATCAATCGATTTTTTTATCAAATTTGCAGATGAAGAGAAGTTCTTAGACTATTTCCACAAGAATTGGGTTGTTGGCAATAAGATTCGTAAGTAAACAAACTCTTTGTATTGTATCCATGTTTGTCTTCTATAAAAGTGATATATTTAGACTAAATTAATTCTCTTTGCACTTAGGGATGTGGGTGAAAGGTTGTTGGGAGTTTCCTCATGCAAATCAGGAGACCAACAATGCTGTTGAGTCATATCATTGCTATTTGAAAGCAAAATTTTTATCTGATAGAAGAAAAAAATGTGCTCGTCGGATGGATTGGTTGCTGTATATGCTGCTAACAACCATTGAACCTTGTTATCGGTACAAGGAAATATTGAAAGAAGAAGGATTTCTAAACAACTACAAGAAAGAGAAACAACTTGAATCATCAGTGGAAAGAGCAAGAAAAATTCTGAATAGTGATTGTTCTCCTCATGAGAGCATAACCAATGCTTACTGGGTGAAAAGTCAAAGATATAGAGATAAGAAGTACCTTGTCAAATGGTATCGCATGGATTTTATAACGTGTGAATTCCCATGTTCTACTCGTGGAAACATTTGCAAGCATGCCATAAAGGTTAATTGGTTGTATTTCCACTCAGATAATCCATATCCATTACTTCACCAACATGCAGTGGATAACATATTCAATGACTCTTCTGAAATCAATATAGAGACCCAGAGCCATGATGTAGATGTTGATGCCACTCCTATGGCCAAAAATATTGTTGATGCAGATGTTGGAGAACTTCATTTGGTAAAAAAGGCATTGTTTAGACACATGCATTTCACTCTAGATAACCCTCCTACTACTTTGGCAAAGGCAAACCAATTGCTTAGTCTAGTTAAAAAAATGATGGATGAAGCCAACAACTTGCATATTATGGATTTTGACTTCACACCTAGGTTGGGCTCTCTTGATTCATCTTTGAAGAGGAAGAAGAGTTTCCTTAGCGCTACAAAGAAACAAAGGAGCAAAAAAAACAATGGTTTGGGAATTGATTTAAATGCCCATCCATCAGAATATGAACCATTTGAGTTTCAATACCTCAATAGGCAAGGTTGTCCTCGATCAAATAATGCATTGTCTGCGGTTCTAGGTTTGTTTCATGTATTGAATATAGTGATGGTTTTATATTTGTGTATTTAGTCATCACCATTCTTTAACATGTGATATGATTATTTTTACAGCAATGCAAAAATCCATAGTTATGGCGATAAACCAAGACCAAAGGAAGATGCAAGACCATCCAACATTTCCTACCATGTCAGGTACATTTGAATGAATGTGCATCTAACTAAATCCTAAATAAAGGAGAAAAAAGTGATATGTGGTAATGCAAAGGTCAAAAATGATAAATCTAATACAGAAAGACCATCTACTCAACATTTAGGCATTTCCTGTAGTTTTCCCCTTCCATCCACTCTATATAGTTATGTTTGTACATATACCTTAATGCTTTAACAAATTTCATTGTGCTAACAAATGACACTTTGTTAGGTAACTATGGAACAGGTGGAGAAGCATCATCTTCTACAATGGTTGAATATCCATGGAATAGGCTAGGGTGTCCTCAATCAAATAATGCATTGTATGCGGTTCCAGGTTTGTTTCATGTATTGAATATAGTGATTATTTTATATTTGTGTATTTAGTCATTACCATTCTTTAACATGTGATATGTTTATTTTTACAGCGATGCAACAATCCATAACTATGGCGATAAACCAAGACCAAAGGAAGATGTAAGACCATCCAACATTTCCTGCCATGCCAGGTACATTTGAATGAATGTGCATCTAACTAAATCCTAAATAAAGGAGAAAAAAGTGATATTTGGTAATGAAAATGACAAAAATGATAAATTTGATGCATAAAGACCATCTACTGAACATTTAGGCATTTCCTGTAGTTTTCCCCTCCCATCCAATCAATATAGTTATGTTTGCACATATACCTTGATGCTTTAACAAATTTCATTGTGCTAACAAATGACACCTTGTTAGGTAACTATGGAATGGGTGGAGAAGCATCATCTTCTACAATGGTTGAACATCCATGGAAGGACTTCAACTCTTGTGGGAATCAATGAGCTAGGCACAAACAATAGGTATGTACTTTCCAAAGAGTGTATAGATGTACTTTCTTAAGTGATGACCCAATTAAATGCATAGGTAACTTGTATATGGTTCTTTCATTTGTTTGGTTTGAGAGGTAAAATAATCTTAATATGGTCACATGTTTGGTGTAGTTTGACTAATTAACAAAGTTCATGGAATTTGTAGCATCTTTACTTTATCTTTTGTTTTGTGTTTTAAATTGTATACTTCGTGTAATTCCTAGAACAATTTTGCAGGTTTTTAATTTTGGCCAATGGGTGGGATCTTTTTTGCATTTCATCTTCCAGTAAGAAACTAACTTGAGTAATTGCTATTCTCTACTCTACACCATTCTTGTTCCAAAAAATGAATTTTTTTAACATATCTTGACTTATTTTGTTGCTTCTCAACATCCATATGGGTTACAACTTACAATGTGTTGTGTTGTGCATGAATGGTATAAGAAACTTTTCTGTTGTATCAAATTTTTCTTAATGGATTAGGTAGATTATCTTTGTATATGCTGGACTCATTTGTGTGTCATCACATTTCCAAAGCCCTTAGGGTCTAATTTTCGTACTATAAAGATCCATGATTTGGTAATAATTTTGATTGTAGTTGTGATTTCCCCTCAAACAAGATTTCTGGTACCTTAAAAGGCCTTCAATTTGCGCAGAATGTGAAATACAACTATTGGCGATGCTCAAATATGGATGTGGGAATTTACAAGGCCTTTAATATTTGGTTAGTCATGTGCATTAATCTTGGGGTTCGAACTTAAAATTTTCTTTGATTATTCAAAAAGTCTTGAATTTGGTCAAGCGAGGAGAATACTGCTTCATGATAACCATTAGAATCTAGTTTTAGTGTTTATATTGTTAAAACTCCAGTGGTGTGGTGATAAAATTTATATAAATTGTTTTATGATTCCACAAAACAAATGGACTTATATATTTGTGCTTAGAAACTCTTTGAGTGAGTTTCACATAACTCCTAAAAAAAATTACAACAACAATGAAGATGGGTTTCATCCAGAAGAATACTAAAGGGCTACCTAGAGGTGGAAAACAGACAAGGAAGCTTCATCAGATTTTGAGCTTCTCTTGGAAAATCCTGTTGGGAGAACCAAGGGATGATTCCTAGAATTTTTTCATGACATCTCTTGTAAACCCATTGATGTAGACCAGTAAGCCTAATCTAGGGGATTAAACTAGTTAGCTTCTCGTACCATCCAAATTCCCAACAAGTGACAACTGGTTGAGATAACTCCTTGGGGTTTTAGTGGAGCTACTTGTAAGCAGTATTGTTGCAATTTGTAGCAGACTAGACGAACTAGGATTGGCTTGGTGCCTTCAAAGTGTAAATTTTTTTACATACTTTGCCATGAAAACAAATCTGCCACTTGCAGCCTCACTTGATAAACATCTAGAGACAAATCATATTAATAATTCATGTCTTTTTTAGTCATTGCATGCACACTCAAAATAGATCCTTAAAGCTACAACTTGGTGACCTTTGAATCAACCCACGACTCAACTCTCTCGGGTTTATCATCTAGCAATTTACGTCTAGCTGAATTTAAAGATGAAGATCCACTTGCATGTGTAGGAACCATATTATTCAAGATAGAATTGGGCTCGCTGACGGAAGAAAGAAAATAGTTTTCATTTCTTGTTTCTTGTGTCTCTAAACTATTCACTAGGTTTGAAATAGTATGTCCCTGAATGGATGAATCTTTAAAAAATTTCACTTCCGTGCCTTGACCAATGGAGTCTTCAGGCGCCACATTTTGCAACATAGAATTCCTCCATTTTTGTTCCTAGTAGCTCTCTGGCACTGAAACTCTCAATCTATCAGGTGAACACGGACTTGAATTTTGGTGCTTCAAGACCACAATTTTATGAGTAAATGAAGGTGACTGGGATGAGAGAGAATTACTTGCACTTCTAACAAGCTTCCCTATCCTAACATTATCAAAATGTTGCCCTATTTTCCTCAGGGGAGGTGGAGTGCTGCCATTTATATCCATAGCAAGGCGATGAAGTAAATTTTCCTTTTCAATTACCTTCTTCAAATCTGTATTCTGTGGAAAATTAAGTAACTTCTAGAGGCAAGTTGTAGCATTTGGTGTGGCAAGCAATGACAATCTTAGGTGCAAAAGCATTGAAACTGCCATGGCTAAAATAAATGCACTACGACAAGAGTGTGCAATATTATTTCCTAGAAAATTATCACCACTGGATGGTAGAGGACTGTTAGATGTTGTAAATATTGCATCCCAGACAAGTAACAGATCCTCAAGACCAAACTCTCGACCAAAAAGCACCTGCAACCAACGCAATGCAAAATATTGGGGCTCAACACCGAGCTCAACAAGATGACTATACAAGGAGAGGTCAGCAACAGCAAGTAAATTATATAAATCACTTAAGGCTTCAATAATAGGAGGCAACCCAACTAGAGAACCAACTGCAGGGGAGTTGATGAAATAGTTTGTCATAGCAAGCACTCCACCTTGTCCACTTAACAATGCATCAAACATGTAGTATGCATCATGTTCCATAAATCTTGCAGATAAGAGAGCCCCAAGCTCCCCTTCAGCTCCATAAGCATCGCTTCCCAAAAATATAGACATGACATCTGCATCGAGCTCGTCACTGCTCCTAAGTCTACCTGGATTTGCTTCACAAGAAGGGTTTTCAACACTTGAAACACTGACAACTAATTTAAACTCATCTTCCACCTTCATCACATTTTTACTAAAAGTTGATGTTTGCTTTAGATTCTCTCTTGGACTTAAATTGCTTTCTTGAAATGTAAGATCTTCAAACCTGTCATTAAAAAGGTCTCCATATAGATGCTTCACCCGGGAGAGATGCATGACATCAATATTAAGGACATACATAAGAGGTGCAAGCAGTTCATGCATTCCTGTAAGCAAAAAACATTGATGTTAAGCTATTAACTCTGATGACCTTCAAAAGTACTTAAAATTTTAAAACCTGTATGCCAACATGAAGTAGGCACAGTTTTATAAATAATGATATAACCTCTAAACATATTTGTAGGCCTCTTAATGGAATCATACCTTGTCGATAGCTATGCTCTGGATGATTCAATGACCTTAACAGCAATATACGTCTTAACATAGCTTGGCATGCAGGCGTTTGAAAATAGCTTCCATGCTCAGGATATAAACGGGACAAATCATTTTCTATGGATCTTTCGAGTTCAGCAGTTCGGAAGAAACGACCCCATGAACTCTCTGCAGTAAGGTGGTGTAATTTTAGCTATACAAAAATTTTAGTTTAACTCTTACATCCTTTTAATATCATATCTAAACTCACCTAGATTTTGAGATAAAGGGTTGTCCATACTTAAATCAGATCCCTTCTTACTTTCTTCCATAATGTGTGGATCAACAAGCAAGTGCCTTCTCAATTCAGCATACCTGCAATGGGATGGTCTTAAATTTTTCCCAGCAGAAAACAATTGCTTGTACATATTGTTTGATTTGTTATCATTCATGAAAGGACCCGTAATGTTAAAAAATAGTAGTATCGAGCACAAAAGAAATTGCTAAACTGCACAAACGTCCACCTGATGTAAAAGCACTTCACACAATAAAATAATGCCATTTCAATAAATTGTCATACACAAATATAGTACAGCAGAATCAAATGATAGCAAGAAGAGGAAAGGATATAATGGTCTATCAAAAATATCCCCAAAAGGCACAATCATTTTTGGTCAGGAAGAAGAAAACAGTGAAGACTACGAAGATGTAGTCTTTACTTCAACAAACTTCTTGCAACAAGTGCAAGAAAAAGGCCCGGCATTCAACCCGGACCATTACAGACAATTCCTAGTGGTTCCTAAAATTGAACCAGGGAATCCTTTAACTTTGGGAGCTTCATCCTCAACTCTCCCAACCTTTGCAATAAACTCCAGTACTTCTCCAATCAGTATTGTGATTCATACATTGCCATCAGACATCATGTTTGTCCCAAATTTTCAACCAAAAGAAGAAATGAGAAACAAGATATTTTTGTGCTAATCATGTCTAGTGTCCATTGTACATGTCCAATGTGAATGCAATTCCCTTGTTTATTGTACAGGTGTCTTGAAAGAGGGACCTCAATTACAATATGAGGATCAAATTCAACATAAATTGTATATAATTTTCCCTATGAGCAAATATCCTATGAGGGGGTCAAATATAATTTTCCTTTGTGAAGGGTGACTAATTGTGTATTCAATATTTCATAGGGATTTTAATGTTTACTGTCCATTCATTAGTGATGGTTCTATTGCTAGTAGATTGGGGGATTGTATATCTGTCCATGGGCATTGGGTTTTAAGTTTTAACCATTATGTAGAGGGATCAATGTCTTGAATTCATTATTATTATGATTGAATATTTTTTCTAAGAGGTAATTTGATATCAGAAAAGAGTAGTTTCACAATATGCTAGTCATATATTTTGTTCTAATCTTTGTCTTATTGTCTATACATGATAGGTTTTCTCCATACAATTAGGATCTTTGAAGTAGCCAGCAAAATTTTTCAGAACAGGTATAACGGTCTCTCAGGTCACTGACGAAGATGAGATTAAATACTAAACAACAAGCTTCTAGGGTTGAGAGGGAACACAAGCAAATCCCATTGTCCTTGAGGAGAACCTGACACCTTCCATGTATAAATAAGGTGAACAGTGGGAGAAAAAGGAGCCAATGGAGCAGCCTAATGATCCCAAGGACTTTTCGCCCATAATTTGAAGCCTGGTTTATCTTCTTTTTCTAGTGGTTGCCATGCATAGATATGGGATCGTCTTTTAGAATGTTGTTTCTTTATGTATATCAGCAGATATGATAGTTTGTCTAGATTCCTTGGACAAACAATTTGGTATCCACTTGGTGGAGGACTTGGTTTCCTCAAAGGCAGGCCTCCACCAGATAATGCTATAATTTTTTTTTATATATAAAGTGAATTAGTTTTGGACCTTGGTATGTTTTTAAACCAAAAAAAATTAAAAAAAATAATAT
This sequence comes from Pinus albicaulis, assembly GCA_034641835.2. NCBI lineage: Eukaryota > Viridiplantae > Streptophyta > Pinopsida > Pinales > Pinaceae > Pinus > Pinus albicaulis. The sequence goes on from MU968363.1 coordinate 38,018,689, forward strand.
ATTTTGTTATAGAGAAGATTTGATTATTTATATTGATAGAAAATTTAGATGTAAATTGAGATTTTAATATTTTAGATTATATTGTTTCAAATTTGATTAGAGCTATATTCCAAATTTAAAAATCTCTGAAAATGCCCTCAAGGCTCAAACAGTCCAACATCAACCATGACAGGATCTAACAAAGGAATATCTCCATCTTCAGTTAACTCCAAAACTGCACCATTTAAAAGCATTGTTTGACTATGGAGGTCTCAATCTTTTGGTGTTAAGTGGTATTCCATTCTATAATCTGTCACCTCTGATGTTTTTCTTCCAACCCAAGCTAAGAATTTCTTAATCTTATGTATTAAAGAATCTTTTTCATTCAGGCTTCTCTTGTGCATGGTAGAATTTGGACCATAATTTGAACACTTGATATTCCTGAATTTCGAGTTCTGTTCACTACCCACTCTAATTTTATCGATGAAAACATGCTCTTTATCCCAACTATGATTCCAATAACAAGAGGACCAAATTCCATGTTGTCAAATGTTCCGTGAAATTTCCATGTGAACAAAATCAAGATTGTTAGCAATACAAATATTAAGGACATCGTTGGAGGTATTATTCTTGGAGGAAATATTGTCAAAGGATGCAACTAGTCATAAACACGAACCTCAAATGTACACAAGTGTTTTGTTAAAAGGTTAATCTTGTTGACTATGATGATGAACCCTTATCTCCTTTAACTCACAAGATATGTTTATCCTAGAATTTAAATTATAATACAGAAGGAATATGGTACAGTCAAAACATATACAATGCAATAATTTGCAAAGCATTTTAAGTTTACAGCTTTCTCTCATGTTGACACTGTTTCTATCAATTTTTCAAGGAAATTGTTCTTCAAAACCATGTTAATGCACTGCAGAATTTTCCTTCATTCAGTTGAGGTCAAAAGTTTCTCTTGATGTGCCTTCATTAGAGTTTTCGGCTTTGCCAAAAGTATTTCTATAAACCTTTCGAAACGAGTCAAATGGAAACTTAAATTCCCTTATTTTCTCTGTAGCAATTTCAATCATATCTGCCATGGTATTTGAAATTCCATGTGTTGTAGCTCCAAACCATGAAGGTGAGCAATCCCATGGATTTCTGCTCAGAGTTAATTTCCATCTCCAAGGAGACATAAACTCTAAAATGATTCTCTATTTTGCATAATCCAATTTTAACTAAATCTTTCCACGTGAGTAAATTTAACCTGTGCCTACAAAAAATATGTAAAGGAACTAAATTATATGCTTAATTCATCCAAACGAAGACCAATTCTTACCTTTCAGCAGATTCTAATTATCCTCACCTTAATTTTATCAGAACCTTTATTTATTCCACAAAGAATATCAGCTAATGAACTATCTCTGTCATGAATAATATCATTAACCATAATTTCATTGTCATTTAACAATTTTGCCTCAAGTGCATCTCCCAATCTATTGGTGGAGTTAGACTTGGTGCTTGAGGAAGTTTCTGGTTCTGAAGTGCTTTTAAATAATGACCAAGCAACCTTCTTTGGTTTTCCATTATCACTATTTTGGACATCAGAGGGACTATGAGATGGAAAAATGATGCAGGGTAAAAAGGTGACACTGGTAGAGCTCCATTCTCCTTTGATTCCATAAATTTAGCTCGTGCACCCGATAGTGCCATTTTCATCATTGTTGCTTCATCACTGACACTCAAATGAAGAACCCTTTCACGCAGAAGTTGTTGATCTTCGAGAACCTATAAAATGCATGTAATGATGAGAATTTAGACTCAAACTAGGTTTATAGAATAATTAAACCCAGTTTAATTTCTCATTAGCTACCTCTTGAATTTCTCACAGTATTGCAATTGGTCCACTGCAATCGAAGCCCATAAGTTTTTGTTTTAAATTTGATAGTTCATCTCACGATTCCAATTTCCAGTGGTGAATTATTACATTACACATGCCTTGCCAAACCAAAATTTTTTATTTTATAATCTATTCATATTGATGGAGCAAAAACTGATATTTCCGGGTTGTTGGTCATAACGTCTAAGAGTTGACTCTTCATTGACAGTCACTAGTTGGCTAATAACAATGCTACAATGCATATTTATTATTTATTATTTTCCGAGCTCTCACAATTGTGCATTTCGATTTTGGGCCCATATATCCTATTCAAACACTGTAATTCAGATCTCTTATTTGTGTATCCTTGTTCGCTTGTTTTTGTTATAGTGTAAAAATATAAAAATATTTCCTTGATCTTTTTGATAGAATGCTTCCTTCAACTAATAATATCAACATGAAATGCACATTTGACATTTTATTAAAAAAAATCAGCTACAAATGGAGCCATGACAAGTGGTAGTTAAAATAAAAAATGGCCTGGTTTCAAAACTGAAATCGCTCATTGACGTAGGGTCTGCCCCATAGGCACACAAAGGAACTAAATAACAATGCCAGTGGCCCAAGGCCTTGCATTAAAACAAGCAGCATGAGTTAACAACAGATGTGATCAGCCCAGTGTTTGGTGGAGAATCATTGTGGTCCTTGGGGTTGGTCCCCAACCATCTCCATCAGGCTTTTGATTGGTGAAAAAGCATTTTATCAGGCCTAGGAGGATTTTCAGCCTCCAAAGCAGAGATGGTAAGAGAAAGTGTGAGGAACTGAGCATTCTTTTGCATTGGCAAAGGTGGCCACAATTTCTTTGATCTTATATTGTATGGAAACTGAAGAATTATATTTGCCAATGGAGACTTGGTTCATTGCAAAGGTTGAGGGAGGTATTAAGCTGCCCACCAGGGTCCCGTTTTGCAATGGTTTGTGGTCTACCCCACTTAATGGCATGTTTCAGAAAGGGACAAGGCCAGGTACAAATCCTAGGTAATTTTGGTGGAACTTATTTATTCAGACCTCCGCTTACCTGGACTTTGGGATGTGTACTTCAATAGAATTGGTCTTTTGATCACCACAGATTGTCAAATGGAAGGAAGCAAACATTGATGTTAGTTGTATCTTTATTCCTTGTTTAAAGTTGGGATTGCAATTTCTTTTTCTATGTTAGGGCTTTTTTTCTTTTTTTTAAAATAAAATCATGAATTGGAGTGAAAATACAATTGAAATTGATATCTCAACTGGTTTTGGCAAATACTATCTGCTAATTATTATAACAAACATAATGTGTCAAAACAAATGCATATGAAAACCTTCAAAATCCATCGAAATTCATTGATTGGATTTAGCAGAAAAATTAATATTTCATAGAGAGGTAACATGTTAAGGCCAAGCCCAGTTGGTATAAATTGTGGGCTTCCTGTGTTGATGCCAAAATCTGTAATGTTAAATATAAAATAGAAGAGGTTAAAGATTGAAAAAATAAAATTGAACTCTGGTTGATCAAGGGCCAGATTAGCCCTTATTCTTGGGAAATGAATGGTGATCTATATGGTGATCAACTACAGGTCTTTGAGAGTGCTGCAAATAAGTAGTTCTCTGCGTCTTTGAGAGTGTTGTAAATATTTAGACGAATTTATTTCAGTTGCAGATTTTGGGATATTCCGTAATTATTTCAAACAATTGACCTTGTTCTTGTCACTCATATTTCTATATATTTATGGAATCTGCAATTTATATAAAGATAACACAAATATGTAAAGAGTTATAGTTTATATAGGCATCATTTTAGGGAATATTTTCAGAAATCTTTGTAAAATAAATCTGCAATCGATATAAAGATAGCACAAATTGTAAAATGTTATAGTTTATATCAGTGACATCACTTTAGGGAATGTTTTCCATTGAGATCTGTGGTGGATAACAGATTCATCTTGACAACAGGATGTGGTGGATAAAAGATTCATTTTGACAACAAGATTTGCTGAAATTGGAGATTGTAGTAAAGGTTTTTGCCATTTTGAGTGTGTTCTCTAATCCTTTGTTTATATTTTTAGTGCTTTATCACATGTGATCCATACCTTAAATCCAAATCCATACCTCTAATATTTTTGAGTGTGTTTTCTATTAGATCGATTTAACACTGAATGTGTTTGTGGTTACTGTGTGGTTACACCCATATTCTCTCTTTAACACACAGGTACTCATGCACGGCCTCAAGTACATCACGTGGAGATGGATTTGCAGGTATATTTGCCAAAGAAAAACAAAAAACAATTTTCTGTGATTAAGTAGGTTGCTTGCTGAGATGAACTGAAGTTAAATTGAAATAGTGGGCAAGATTTGGCAGGGCTATCAGAAATATGAATGACATTGGCCAAAGCTGTACTCAACCTAGGCCACCTAATTGCTAATATTTGGTTCTGATCACATGCAGGCTAATCATAGAAGGATAGAACCAAAATATCCAAATGTTCAGTACACCCTGCTTGCAGTATGGGCCTAGTTGCTATCATTGGGTAGTAGAAGTTATGTCATGATACTTCTTTGTCTATTTAAGATTTGATTATGGCATATGTATCAAGATTCAGAGCCACTGATATATATGTATTTTCATTCCTGGTCTAATTCTATTCTAGATTTCACATAGTTGTGTATTCGGTGATGAAGTTTGGCTTATACCTTGCCTTCTCTCATATGCAGATTTTGTTTTTTTGGGGTCATGGAAAATTCCAATGTGGTCGCCATGAATATACTTCTGATGAAGCTGGTGTGTATAGTAGTTGCATTAACGACAACAAGCCAAGTTGAAAGCTTTGATTTTGATTCATTGTTAGCATTCACGAAAGGTCTTGGCAGCCCTGATGGACTTGCAGACTGGAAGAATCATTCATCTCCCTGCGAGTGGACTGTTGGAATTTCCGAGAATTCCAGAACAATACTGAGAGAGAATAATACTCTCCTTTTCCAACACAGAGAATTTAAAAATATTGCTTCTGAGAGACAGAGATTGCACACTTGAAAATTCCTATTTCATTCACTGTAAAAACTAATTGTTACAATAAAAACTTCTTCCTCTAACAGAGGGATTACAAAAGTTTGGACTGCTGTAAACGCAGTGCACAAAAACAACTTCACTTTGTCTCTGCTACAAAACAAAAACTCTATCTCACTTACTGAGAAAATACACACTTTGTTTTCTTTTCAAATACACTGCTGTGTAATAAAACAACTACAATACATTACATGCCTCTCAGGCTTTTTCACACTTTATATATGCCACAGCACTTTTAATAAAACAAAAACTATATAAGAATTAAAACTAAAACTTAAACAACATAACGCGCTTTCGGGCCCACCAATACAAAGGCACTCATATAATATATATGTTAAAACATATATATATACATATGTGGACTATTACAAAGTTTAAGTCGCACGTTAAACCATAAAAAAAGACATTAAAACAAACATTAATGAAACATTAACTAACTCCTCCGCCTGGACTTCAAAAGCGATAAACCAAATTTCAATGGAAAATTCGCATTACAAATTACATGACGTCACAGAGGCTTATGGACGCGCGATGGATTATAAAATCTGTCCCATAATCACTCATCAGGTCCGAAATGGAGCTGGTGTACGACAGATTTTGAACGCGTGATGAAAAATTCAATCGCGCTCATAAAACCACATCGCATCCGTTTTGAGCTCTGGCTGACTCAGCTCCAAAACAACGCGATCAAATAAAATGTTGCCGCATGGTCTGTCGATGTGGTCTATGGGACCACTGCTCCCGTGGCCTGTGGGACCACAAATCTTCAAACGGACAAAAAACTCCCGCGTACAAACATAAAGCGTATGCTCTGTCTTTTTACTATGAAACTCTTTTTTTCAATGTACAGAGAACTGCATGGTTTTTCAAACTTCGATCTCGACTGTTCACCGAAAATAGAAAGCGGCTCTGTGCCAAAACCCTTAAAACAAATATAGCAAGCGGCTGTGTGTCCTCTGCGCAGACTTTGCAGATGGATTTAAATTTTCAACACTCCCCCTTAAATTTAGCTGCTAGGTTCAGTCATACCTAGACATTTCCTTAAAAACTCAAAACTCTTCTGCCCCAATGGCTTGGTCAGAATGTCTGCAACCGCTTCTTGAGTTCTCGCAATGTTCTAAAACAATTTCACCATTGTTCACCACCTCGATGTAAGAACGTACTGTCTTGTTTCGTTTCTTTTAGAAACACAGAATTCTTGGATAATGCAATAGCTGAGCTATTGTCACAATAAATCACTGTGCCTTTTACCTGTTCTTGATATAAACTCCTTAGCATTCTCCTCATCCACACTGATTGACACACTACTGCTGTAGCTGCCACATACTCTGCCTCTGTTGTAGACAATGCTAAAATAGGTTGTTTCTTAGAAGCCCATGAAATGGCTCCTGAACCCATGTGAAAAACATAACCAGAAGTACTTTTCTAGTCATCTACACTTCCAGTCCAATCACTATCAGTGTATCCAATTAATTCTGAATTTTCTGAAGCAGTATATAAAATACCATACCTTTTAGTTCCTTTAACATACCTCAGAATTCTTTTTGCTGCCTGCCAATGTGCTTCTTTTGGCCTCTCCATGAATCTGGAAATCAAACTAACAGCATGCATTATATCAGGCCTAGTTGCAGTCAAATACATGAGGCTGCCAACTATGCTCTTGTATAAACTAGGATCAAAATCCTTGCTGCTGTCCTCTTTGCTAAGTTTTAATCTCATCATTGTGGGAGTTATTGCTGCTTTGCTCTCCTACATATTAAATCTTTCCAACACTTCATTAACATATTTTTCTTGTGAGATAAAAATCCCATTTTCATTTTGTTCTACTTCTATTCCTAAGAAGTATCTCAACAATCCCATATCAGTCATTTCAAATTCATCTTTCATGATTGTTTTAAAATTTTCAATAAGGTAATCATCATTACCTGTAAAAATTATATCATCAACATATAACACAACAATGAACATCTTACCATCCTTTTCTTTGATGTATAAGGTGGGTTCACCTTCACATTTCTCAAACCCATTTTCCAGTAGATAGGAATCTATCCTATTGTACCATGCTCTTGGTGCTTGTTTCAGCCCATAAAGAGCTTTCTTCAATCTACACACTTTGTGTTCTTGGCCTTTCTTCTCATAGCCGAGAGGTTGTTCAACATATACCTCTTCCATTAACACTCCATTTAGGAATGCTGACTTCACATCTATTTGGTAAACTTTCCACTTGTTTTGTGCTGCTATGGACAGCACTGCTCTCATGGTTTCCATTCTTGCAACCAGTGCGAAAGTTTCCTCATAGTCTCTCCCATGCTGCTGCTTATACCCTTTGACAACAAGTCTGGCCTTGTGTCTTTCAATTTTGCCTTCAACATTACTTTTGGTCTTGTAGACCCATTTAACTTCAATAACTTCTTTACCTTTTGGGAGTTCAACTAAATCCCATGTCTTGTTTCTTTCTATGGCATTAATTTCTTCATCCATAGCTTCTATCCATTTCCTATATTTAATAGTTTCCTCAAAATGAATAGGATCATAAACATGACAATATAAAGCAAACAAAGAGTTCATACCTTCATTTGCTGCCTCTTGCTCATAAATGTCATTTAAATTTCTGAACTTTGTTCTTCTTTCATTTGGTGTACAAATGCTTGAAGTAGCACTCAAATCGCCTCCTTGTGGTGTGCTTGGAGAAGCACTTTCATTTCTCCTCAAGGGTGTCCCTTGTTGTCCTTGTGTTGGTGCTGCTATTGAGGGATGTATTTCAGCCATCTCTTCATCATCTTCATCATGAGACAAATAGTTTTTAATATTCACTATTTTCTCTATGCTTCCATCCCAAGCTTCCTCTTCAATAAACTGAACATCTCTGCTCACAATAAACTTCTTGGTGGATGGGTTATACAAGCTATAAGATTTGGATTCCTCACAGTATCCAATAAAAATACATTTCTCCCCATTGCTGTCCAACTTCTTCTTTAGCTGATCTGGAATGTGTGCATAAGCCACACAACCAAAAACTTTCATGTGGGTGACTCCTTGCTTTGTCCCACTCCATGCTTCTTCCGGAACTTTGTTCATGACTGCTTTTGTTGGGCATCTATTTAAAATGTACGCTACACAATGTACAGCTTCAGCCCAATAATCATTTGGCAAATTCTTTGCCTTTAGCATACTCCTTACCATATCCATGATTGTCTTATTTTTCCTTTCGGCAACTCCATTTTGCTGCGGAGTGTACCTTGCTGTAAATTGCTTATGGATCCCATTTTCTCTGCAAAAACGCAGAAATTATTTAGATATATATTCACCTCCTCTATCAGTGCTTAGGACTTTGATATGCAGCCCACTTTGGTTCTCCACAAGTGCTTTGAAATTGCAGAATCTTTCAAACACTTCACTTTTGTTTTTCAAAAAGTAAACCCAAGTTTTTCTTGTAAAATCATCTATAAAAGTTAACATATAGTGGCTGCTAGCAAGTGATGGTGTTTGCATCGGTCCACAGAAATCTGAGTGGAAAATTTCTAAGGGTGCTTTTTCCCTTATGCTTTTCCCGAATGGAAAACTTTCTCTGTGTTGTTTACCCAAGATACAACCTTCACAAAGGCTGTCCGGTTTCTCAATCAATGGCAAACCTCTTACCATTCCTTTTCTGTGCAACAAGTTAAGACCTCCAAAGTTGAGATGTCCAAATCTCAAGTGCCACAACCAATTCTCATCTTTTGTTTCTCTTTGGAAAGCCTCTTGTGTCACTGCTACCATTTCTTCTCCATTCTTCAAATTTGCCCTCATCCTGAGAGGGAACATCCTATTCCTTGTCATCTTCACTTTAGCAATACATTGTTTGTTTGGTGGTTTATCCATGATGGTGCATACATCATCTTCAAAGAAAACATTGTACCCCTTTTGAACAAGCTGTCCAATACTTAAGAGGTTACATTTCATTCCAGGAACATAATAAACATCTACTATGGATTTCTTTTCTCCTTTCCTTGTTAAGACATTTACATCTCCTTTTCCCATAACAGAAACTTTACTATCTATCCCTAATGTGACTTGTGACTTCACATTCTCATCTAACATAGAAAACATGGCTATGTTTCCTGTCGTATGGTTACTGCAACCTGAGTCTAGAAACCATAAATCTTCACTCTTTTCCTCAACCATATTACAAGCTAAAAACAATTTATCTTGGCTGATATTTTCTCTAGTGAAATTTGCACTGGGTCTATTACCCATATCATGCTGCTTCTTCCTACATTCATTTGCATAATGCCCATATTTTTTACAATAATGACACTGGACATTGGATTTATCATACCTTTGTCCATGAGCATGTTGTTGTCCACCTTGCTGGCTGTTTCCTTGGCCTTGGTTTTGATTTTGATTGCTGCCCCTTCCTTGAGCATTTGCTGGACTGTTTCTTCCACCTCTGTTTTGGCTTCTGCCTCTTCCTCTCTTGTTTCCTCTTCCTTAACCTCTTCCTCTTCCAAAGGACATTTGGGTGTTGAATGCATGCTCCAAAGATGAGTTTTCATTTCTACCCAATCTCTGTTCATGTGTCATTAGTGATGCATGAAGCTCACCAACTGAAAAGTTTGTGAGATCCTTTGTCTCTTCTATGGTGGTGACTATTACATCAAGCCTTGAGGGTAGGCTCCTCAATGGTTTCTCCACAATCCTCCTTTCTTCAAGTGTCTCTCCATGAGACCTTATCTGTGTGACCATTCCAATCACATGTGTGAAGAATGAGTCTATGCTATCAGACTCCTTCATGCAGAGAGTCTCAAAATCTCTCCTCAACAATTGTAGTTTTGCTGTCTTCACTTTCTCCATGCCTTGATAGGCTGTCTTGAGAGTTTTCCATGCTTCTTTGGATCTCTTGGCTACTGCTATCCTTGGAAACACACTCTCATGCACTGCTTGATACAAATAGAAGAGGGCTTTAGAGTCATTCTTCTTATTGCTCTTCAACAAGTCCTTCTCTGCTTGTGTTAATGCATTAAATGCATTTTCATCTACTGGTTCTTCAAAACCATCCTCAACAAGTTCCCATACTTCTTGAGAGGTAAACAGGGTTCTCATAGTTATTGCCCAGTAATCATAGTTTTTCCCATTAAATTGTGGGAGCTGAGCATTACCAATACTCATGCTAGTGCTGGCTCCTGCCATTCTTGCACTCTGAACTATGCTTCAAAACACTTGACTATATATTTAAAATAAAATGACTGTCTTCAAACAGTAACACAATAAATTTGTATTGAGAAATACCTTGGATTATTTTTGACTGAGCCTTCACTCTGCTAGAGAAGTTGTTGCAACAAGAAATCCTTCCTTCAGCTTCTTTGACACCTTCAAAGAGCCTGGACTAGCTCCGATACCATGTTGGAATTTTTGAGAATTACAGAACAATACTGAGAGAGAATAATACTCTCCTTTTCCAACACAGAGAATTTAAAAATATTGCTTCTGAGAGACAAAGATTGCACACTTGAAAATTCCTATTTCATTCACTGTAAAAACTAACTATTACAATAAAAAATTCTTCCTCTAACAAAGGGATTACAAAAGTTTGGACTGCTGCAAACGCAGTGCACAAATACAACTTCACTCTATCTCTGCTACAAAACAAAAACTCTATCTCACTTACTGAGAAAATACACATTCTGTTTTCTTTTCAAATACACTGCTGCGTAATAAAACAACTACAATACATTACATGCCTCTCGGGCTTTTTCACACTTTATATATGCCGCAACACTTTTAATAAAACAAAAACTATATAAGAATTATAACTAAAACTTAAACAATGTAACGCCCTTTCGGGCCCACCAATACAAAGGAGCTCATATAATATATATGTTAAAACATATATATACATATGTGGACAATTACAAAGTTTAAGTCGCGCGTTAAACCATAACAAAAGACATTAAAACAAAACATTAATAAAACATTAACTAACTCCTCCGCCTGGACTTCAAAAGCGATAAACCAAATTTCAATGGCAAATTCGCGTTACAAATTGCATGACGTCACAGCGGCTTATGGACGTGTGATGGATTATAAAATCCGTCCCATAATCACTAATCGGGTCCGAAATGGAGCTGGTGTACGGCGGATTTTGAATGCGCGATGAAAAATTCAATCGCGCTCATAAAACCACATCGCGTCCGTTTTGAGCTCTGGCTAACTCAGCTCCAAAACAACGCGATCAAATAAAATGCTGCCACGTGGTCTATCGACGTGGTCTGTGGGACCACTGCTCCCGTGGCCTGCGGGACCACAAATCTTCAAATGGACAAAAAACTCCCGCGTACAAACATAAAACGTATGCTCTGTCTTTTTACTATGAAACTCTATTTTTCAATGTATAGAGAACTACAGGGTTTTTCAAACTCCGATCTTTACTGTTCACCGAAAATAGAAAGCGGCTCTGTGCCAGAACCCTTCAAACAAATATAGCAAGTGGCTTTGAGTACACTGCAGTTGAAATTAACATTTCAACATGGACTGGTGTGAGCTGTAGGAGGGACTCTATAATATCTGTCTCTCTTGCACGTATGGAACTGCAAGGCCCCATTTTGCCAGAGCTCGGGAATCTTAAGGATTTGGAGCTTTTGAATCTGAGCAACAATCTTTTGCTTTGTAGCATTCCAAAAGAAATTTGGATCTCACGAAGCTAAAACATCTCGACTTGAGTGGGAACTCTCTGAGTGGAGAGATTCACTCCAACATTCAATGTCTTATAGACCTTCAAGAGCTTGTTTTGGGTACCAATACTTTGTCAAGGAAGCTTGGAGATGCTGGACTTGGGTACCAATTTTTTCATTAGAAGCATACCCATAGAACTTGGCGCCCTCTCTGAGTTGAAATACCTGAACCTCGGTGGCAATAGTCTCTTTGGAAGCATACCAACACAACTGGGTGACCTCAGAAAACTGGTGGTTCTTGATCTGGGTAACAATCTTCTTACAGGTAGTTTTCCATCCGAACTTGGGAAACTCAGCAGGTTGGCGTCTCTCTGAGTTTCAGGCATTTGGTCTGCTGAGTTTCAAGCATTTGGTCCGCCAACTTGGAAAACTTGAAAACCAGAATGGCAACATAAAAATTTGAATTTCAGCTAGGTATGCGTGGGCGATGTATCATTTTGGAGCGAGGGTTTCTCGAGGGTCAGGTCTTTTCAATGCAGTTATCTTTTCAACTCTGATAGGCAGGCGGTGATCCCCAAGCACAATCGGCAACGTCTCCGCGGCCGGGCAGGAAATGTTTTTCGATGGGCAGCATCTCCGGGCTAAAATGTTGCCTGGGTAGACTACTCCATTCTTATCTAATTTTGAACAAATTTAACTATAAACTTTGGAAACATAAAACAGTTAAGCTACAGACAGCGAAAGAAACCGAAACCGTAACCCAGGGAAAGGATAAAATACACCATTAACATAAAATAGTTAAGCTACAGACAGCGAAAGAAACCGAAACCGTACCCAGGGAAAGGATAAAATACACCATTAAAAACCATTTTACAAAATGGTTATTGAGTGCCGCTGTCTCTTTCCAAATGTACCACCATTAAATATATGAGAAAGGAACCGGACAAGACTTGTTTCGACATGCGCCATCCATATCAAAGTGAAAGTAGGAAACGGGATCCATCGGATGGAGAAAGATTAGTGGCTCAAACTTCATTACGGTAGACGTCCCTTTCAATCGCATTTCAAAACTAAACACCGCACAAAATGAGAGCCATTTTATGGAGCCGATCAGACGCCTCAGAAAATTTTAATCGCGTAGTCTAAAGAGGTAGTGTTTTAGTCTAGAAATTGGCAGTGATTTTGAAAAAATCTGGCAAAGATTTTGAAAAAATCTAGCAAAGATTTTATCAGAATTTTGTTTACAGTTGTGAAACTTTAGTATTTAGTATTTTGAGTGCCCTGAAAGTCTTTGATAGCGCTGAATCCATTTCCACTATCAAAAATGGATTCCAAACACTTCAATTACCTGATTTTTTCAATTTTAATTGACCACAAAAGACATACAGTCCAAACTATTTCACTCCCTGAATAGACAACTTCAATTTTAACGGCTTACCCCCTGCGATCCCTGCTCCTGCGACACTGCAAAAATTTATTCCTGAAGGCTATCTGACAGTTGGATGGGAAGCCAGTGAACGGTCGCAATCTCCTTCTGCAGCACGATCCCTTCCGATGCCTAACCTTTTGGAAGGTCCACAAATAAGTAGCCTACTAACCGGTATACCTTTCCTTAATGAAGGTCCACAAATAAGTAGCGTCCTAACAAGCATTAAATGAGTGGGGCTGTATTGATTATAGTTGGATTATTGGCTTGCTAAAATCCAATACAACCCAATTCCAGCCATTTATTTTCACCAGCTAAAATCCAATAACAAACATATTTCGTTTAATACTCATTGGCGTACTAATTATAACAAACAGGAGTTGTCTTTAGTGCGACTTTTTGAAGTTTCAGGGGTTGGAATCTGGTGAAAATTTTTGAGGTAAAATCTTGGTTTTTGTTATTCAAACTGGTTTTTTGACTCTATATATGGATTCAGCACCCTCAAAAACTTCTAGGGCACTTCGATTGTGCAAAGTTAGCAATCAAACTTCTCTTTTCAATAAATTCCTGCCGGAATTTAAAGAAATTACACTGTAAAAAGTCACCATAAAAACTTTAGAAAAATCACACTAAAAACTACTCGTAACAAACATATTTCGTTTAATACCCATTGACGTACTAATTATTTTCCAAAAGGCTTTTGGAAGCCCTCCAATACTAAAATCCAATAACAAACATATTTCATTTAATACCCATTGGCGTACTACTATTTATTTTCCAAAAGGCTTTTGGAAGCCCTGCAACACGTGCGGGACCCTTGTACGGTCATAAAACGTGCGGTGAAGATTTCATCGAGAGCTCTCATTAGGATGCCCGCAGTTACTTACATTAAAGCTAAGTGGAATATTAATTCGAGTTGTTTTAATATGATTTTTTAAAGAATTTTTTTCCAGTCTAATTTCGCATCCATATATATGTCACAGATGAAATTGCTAGCAAATTTGTTTGTGTAGTAGTTGTCTGCTATTTAAATGTGGCGGTGGATGGTGTAGCACATTTAAATAACTGACAACCACTGAGCAAACATGATCAAAGCAAATATTATTAAAGCCGCCAGCACTATCACGCTATTAAAAAGTTTAAATCCTAAATTATTTAGGCTGGCAATTATTACTTTTAATAAACATTTTATAATCTAAATTCTAATAAGTAATTCACATACAAAGACTCAGTTAAACCATTTGTATTTTGCTTAGTATCACCTATTTTTTTATTTGTTTTTTTAATTCAATTCACTAAAAATGAGATTCATGTAGACTAAGGGAATATTGAAAAAAATTATAGTATTATTTTCTAATTGCAATTGGCGAAATACATTTCACAGGTCATTTACTTTGTCTTTATTAATTATAAAATTGGTTTTTCTCTTCATCTTTATATTGTACATATATACATCTAATAACAAATAGTTAATCCCCTTACATCTCTTATCATCCTCGTAAGACCTTCACCATGGTACGATGGGAAAAGGTGGGATTGCTCTTTAAAAAAAAAATTTGTAGGTGAGCCTCTCTAGAATAGTTAGGGTAGGTTCTTTTATTATTCTCTAGTCTTCTTTCAATTAGAATTTGTTCATTATCTTTTCAAATTCAATCTTTCATGGTTTGAAGATGAGTCATTGTATAAATAGTTGGTTGTAGATTTCTCACAAATCTTTCAACTCTACAATGGAAAGTTGGGTGAGTAAGATGAAGTATTTAAAAATTAGGGTGAAGAAATGGGATAAACTTAAAAAAATGGAAAGTATAATTGGTTCATATTGAATTAGAATTTGATAGAATTTTTCAAGCTACATAAATTAAATTTTTTTTTTTAAAGGTAAAGTAGTATCTTTTGAGTTTGGAAAAGAATAAATCCCAAATTTTAAAACTCGAAGAAGAGGAATGGAGGATGAAGAGAAAAACTATTTGGATTAACGTGGGTGATGGAAATACAAAAAAAATTCACAATCGAAGAAATCACAACTTTATATAGGAAATTAAGGACGGGGAGGGGATCATTAGTTTCTCCCAGAAAGATCTAGAGAAGGCAACTAAGGAGCATTTCATGGGTCTTTTATGGTTCTTTTTAAGGATCCATGCATTAATAGTATTTCTACCTAGTTGCGAGTACTTCAAAATTTCTCAAGGTTCCTTTCAAAGGATGATTCCTCTAGAATTGGTAAGCATGTAACTTTGGATGAAGTCAATAAGATGTTAAAACAATTTGCAAAAGATAAAAATCCTGGTCCAAATGGGTTGACTTAAAGTTGTACCTGGCTTAATTTGATATGATGGAGAATGAGATATTACACATGGTGGAAGAGGCTAGAAGGAAAGGATCAATTAAGGGTGTTATTAATGTCACATTTATTACTTTAATTCCTTGAAGTGTTCACAACCTGATAGTTTTAATGGCTTTAGGCCAATTTCATAGTCTAATTTGACATATAAGGTTATTACTAAGATTTTATCCATTAGGCAAAGATAATAACTATAGTGTAATTTGATATATAAGGTTATTGCTCAGATTACGTCCATTTGGATAAGAGAAAAAAATGCAAAGATGATTTCATTGGAATGTTTGGTTTCCTTCCAAATATGAAAATTCACTATGCAATTGGAGTTGCTCAGGAAACCGTCTACTAAAAAAAAAAATTTGGATGCTATGATTTTGAAAATGGATCTAGTCAAAGCATATGATAAAATCAATTGGACTTTTTAAGACTATTTCTGCTTCAAATCAGCCTTAATCTGGAAGTGACTAACTGAATCATGGGGTGTGTAACCTCAACAAATTTCGTAGTGCTGGTAAATGGTTCCCCTTCCAATTTTTTTTGTATCTCTAGGGGGTTGAGACAAGTTTGTCCCCTTTCTCCCATGCTTTTTTTTGTTAATAGCTGAAGGGTTGAGTGGACTGGTCATTCAAGCCAAATATGTTGGGAATTTAAAAGGGGTCAAATTGTGTAATATCCAAACTAGAAAATACAATGAATACCAAAAACATGCACTATGCTACAACAAGAAAATACAACCATGCAAGCACAATTTTTTTCACAAGCATAAATAGATCAATAAACCATTGAATAGTAGCAACAAATCTGAGCCATTTTATTAAAATTTCTATGGAGTTCAGTCTAATTGAGTAGAATGATAGAAACTGGGCTTGCTAATGCAAGCATGCAATTCCCAGGTGAAGATCTAAGTAAAACTCCAACTGAAATGGCTCAATCTATCCCAAAACACTTCCCAGAAAATTCTACTTTTGCTATTGGAGGTGAACTGTGATTTATGCTATCAAATTTTCTCCAACAAATCCACAAAATTAACTCGAGGTTTCTCTCACCAAAGTATACCAAACCCAAAAAGATACTGGGATAATTCTAGCTGACCTGGAAGGCCCCAAAATGTGCAAATTACCCAGAAAATAATGTTGTTGTTGCTATTGCTGCTGCTAGAGGAAATATACAAAATGTTGAAATTTTGGGGTAACATCGGATCTTCTCTAGCTCCGAAATTTTATGGAGGAGTTGGAGTACATGAGATCTCTAAGACCCAGAAAGCGTTTGGAGAAATTCGATTAGGTTTAAGAGTTATTCAAATAATTAATCTTTTTAATTAAGGGCCCTCAGTCTAACTTAGGAAAATTAAAAGATTAAAGTGAATTAAATTAAACATGTGATGAGAATGTTCTAACTGACGTGGATGAAGCAGCTTCCAATCTTAGCCGTCGATTAGAGATTAGATCACGATCGTTGGTTTGCCAATGAGAAAAGTATAAAAGAAAGACTTGGGGTTAGTTGGAGAACACACACATTGGCAAAGCATTCAAGCTAAGCTGAAATTCTAGGGCGTGGTTTTCTAAGAATTTCAAAAAGATTTTGCAGTGCTATAATATTTCCACTTTAACACACCGCTAAAATATTTCCGCTTTAGCACACCGCTAAATGGAATACTAAATTTTGTTTTTTACACATAGGAGGTAAATAAATGGGTAAAGAGGCCCATACATTGCAGAAGAATGAATAAAATCCCTCATAGTATGAAAGGGGATATTCATAAGAGCAAGATTTCACGCCCTCAAGTGTGAAAGAGGGCATTTGCCCCGAGACAAGGTCAAATTTGACCAAGTCAACAACACTGGGATAGGAGGTGGAGAACGCTTTGATAAACAGCGTAGTATGAATGGGAAGAGGGTTATTTGGTGAAGGAAAACCCTAATGAGTGGGACCCATGGAGAGAGGGCTTTCACTTGTTTAAAAGGAGAGCAAGGCAGCCATTGTTATTCATGCTATGTATTATTGATTTCTTGGTCTGTTCAGACTTTATGCATTCTCCTGCTGTTTAGCAAAGTTGCAGTGCTGCTTAGCACAAGGATTTATTGTTTAGGAATTCCTTCTCCTTTCAAGAGAGGCCTCTTGAAGGAGCTTGCACTTCATTTCTCCACATTCAGGCTTGAGGCCAAGCTTCCTCCTTCAACTACAGCTATTAGGTCCCTATATTACTAGTATAGTCCCTTATTATTGTTAGTGTAACCCCCTTATTGTTATTATTGTACCCCTATAACCCCCATATTGTTATTATTGTGCCCTTAAATTATTATTGTTAGGTCAACTAGGATTACATTGTGGCTCCATGGACTCCTATATATAGAAAGGAGGTTTTGTAATTTGAATCATCCAAGAATTGTTCATTAATGTAATGTATTGGAGGTTGCCCCCTCGAAGTGGTTTATTTCTAAGGTGTTGATATCTCTTTTCTTCTATTTTTGGAGCTGTTTTCACAACAACAACGTTATTCCTGTAGCAAGAAATGTTGTGTTGCAGGGTGTTGCAGTGGAGGGTTGACAACACCACTTCCGGGGCTTGTTTTTCAAAGGAGAAAGATTTTTTTCCTTTGGAACACCAGTGAGGAATATTCTAGAGCTTATTGCAGATTTTGGCACTTGGCCAACACATTCCCTTTCACCTACAGCACAGTCCCTTCTCTAGACTCCATTATTTCAGTGTGTAATTGCAGTGCAAGCTTGCAGGATTATTGGAGGGTGAGATCTTCAGTGATAGGATCAGCCTTTCACTTGAGAGATCATTGGAGGAGGTTTATTTATCTGAAGAAGCATCTTCAGTCATATCGATCCAGTTCCAGTTCTTGAGTTGCAGCTGCTACCTTGCAACACCAACATTTATGCAGTTTTGCATATTTCAGCCAATCTTTCCAGGATTGACTTGAAATAGTCTTTGGGATCTTAGATCTTCTCTCCCACTATTGTATGAGCCAAATGTATGCAGATCTATGATGTTTTGTATTTCGTGTAGCAGTGCTCTATCCATGACTGCGCAGTTTTGATCCATAGACCTTCTGCTATGTAGCAACATTCCATCTTTTGGCATATGTATTCATGGGAGGCTCATTTGCCTTGCTTATTTGAGTTATGCATACTTCTATTGTACTCATTTTTTGTTGATATTTATAATAAAATGGCTCCATGGTTTCCATATATTTTGGTATGATGTTGTTCACTACTATTTCCAGTTTGTGTTTACATATTGTTGGATCTCCAATTTAGGAATACTATAACATATTCCTAACATTGTAGATTTTCCCTATTTTGGGATATTACAGTGGTATCAAAGCATCTTTCTGGCACAGCCTGTGGATCTTAGCCACTGTGATATTCAAAAGAGAAGAAGAAGAAGAGATGAAGAAAAATAAGACTCCATTCTTTGGAGGAAGAAAGGAGGAGAAACTTCCAAAGTTTCTATCTCAAACTTTTGCAGAGCATTCATGTAGATCTCAAGAAGATGAGGGAGGAAATGTGTAAAGAATCTCCAAGAGGGTTTGAATTTGAATCAAACTCTAGATTTTCTTATGGGGAGTGTGAGCATGCAGCCACACCCTATGATGCACAATGTAGTCACATGCCCAGTTTGGCCATGAGGGGGAGAGAAGAAGAAGGAATGCCTAAGAGGGGAGCTCTTAGTGGTTTTTTGCATGAGTATGAATCTCAAACTCAGAAGTTTAGAGATCATATCACTTTTCCGGAGTTTTGCAAGATCAAGGTGAGGAGGAGCAAGCAACATAATATGGGTAGATTTCTTTTATCTACCTTTGATGGTTCACCTACTTGTTCAGCCAGGAATTGGGTGGAGGAGCTAGACACCTTCTTGCAGCAGCATCAAATTTCTGAAGATGAAGCCTTCAGAGTAGCAGCGCTGCATTTTGGAGGTAAGGCCTATGCGTGGTGGATATTTGAGTCCTTTTCTTTAAATAATGCAAATACCTCTTCCTATGCAAAGTTCATTAAAACTTTGGTGGAAAGATTTGGTAGGAAGAATTCTGAAACATATGTGGAGGAGACAAACAAATTTAAACAAGAAAAACCCTTGCATGTGATGGAGGAAACCATAGACTCAAAACCACTTCAGAAAACCATATAGGAGGTTGATATCTTGCATTATACTTTGCTAGAGGCAAGACCTTCATCTTGTATTTTGGCACAAGAAGGCAAGGTGATCCCTTTTCCAAAAGAGGATCCAATCATTGGGGGGTTGCCCATTCATGTTGAGGAGGCTAAGGGCAACAACGCTGTCAGAACTGGAGTTGATTTAGCACCTCATGCAGAGGAAGGAGGAGCTCTTACTCCAACTAGAGGGATTGTTGTATCTTTACAAGGAAGTCCCCAGGATCTCAAGTGTGCAGATCAAGGCGCAACACATGTTTCACATGTGCCATTGATGATGAGGTGTGGAACTATGGAGATACAAGGAGGGGATAGGGAGGATGACCAGAATCATGTGATGAGGAGCACACACCCCTGTCTATTTCATGAGGTTGATGCACCTAAGAGGGAGACTGGATTGCGTAGTGAGAGCAGGGACAAGTTTTTCCATTCATATATGCAGTCTACTCTTGATGATGATGTCTCATTACATGGAGACATTTCACCAAGGAGACCACCAGATCAGTAAATGATGAGATATGCTTCACATTTTGAGGTGCCATTCATTGATTTCAGAGGAGTGGAGCCCTTGGGAGGTCATTGTATAGTGTTGAGAGTCTTGGGTAGACTCAAGGAGGAGAGAGGCATTCTCTCAACATCATCTTTACCCACTCTCATTTCAGATTCTGCGCTGTGGCAGAAGTAGCAGGGGAAGGATAGCAGCCTTCCAACTTGCATCTTTGGCATGAGAGATGTCAAAGAGGAGGATAACCATATGAAAGATGTTCTTCATGAGAGATCATCAGCGCTGTCACTATGGAGGATAGATCCATATTGGAACTCCCAGCTATTGGTGGAGTATTCCAAGGATCTTTTCACTTGCATGATATTGGATGACCAGTTGCATGAGGAGGGATATTCAGTTAGAGATGGGGTCATCTACTATCATGGTAGGATCTTCTTATCTGGAGCTTCCAAGCTCAAGGAGAAGTTGCTACAAGCAGCTCATGAGGATTTCCTTTTCAGCCACACTTGTTCTATGAGATCATACCACACCATCATGGAGGGGTATTTTTGGAAGGGCTTTGAGGAGGAGATATATCAGCATATGAGGAGATGCATGGATCACATGAAGATGGAGAATATACATAACTCTTTGGAGGAGTTAGCACAACCACCTCTTTTCTCTTTGAGGATGAGAGGAGACTCATCTATGAGCCACTCCATTTGGATGAGCAAGACATATGGTAAGGGTATTGTTGATTTGCATAGTGATTTGTATATATGTATGCATCTCTTAACCATATATGTGCAGGGCCTTGCTCAAAGGAGGAATATTCTTCCTTCTAGATTTCATGGTCTACTTAAGACCACTATAGATGATCACTCCCTAGGAGGATTTGGGGAGGATATTTCTTGTGGAGAACATACTCACCTTGCAAAATACATCATTCACTTTCTCCAAACACATGAGGAGAATGGGGCAGCAAGCAAGTGGTTGAGAGACCACACTCTTTGTCATTCTCTATTACAGTTGAGGGTCAAGCTGCGTTGGTTGCATTTGAGGGACCATTGTTGTTGGAAATGTTGTCATTGATGGCAAAGGAGCACAAAGGAGCAGCACCTGAACTAGCAATAAGGCAAAGTAGAAGACAGGGAATAGAGGCAGCAGAGAGGTAGCAGAGGCAGCAAAAAGAAAAGCAAGGAGAAGCATCAGTCAAGGAGCAGAGGAAGCAGTGAATTGAAGCATAGACAAGCAGTGAATTGAAGCACAGACCTGCTGAGGGCTGCAGGAGAGATCTGGAGAGAATAGGTTGCAGAAGGGCCAATTGATCGAAAATTTGATAAGTTGATTTTTGTGTGAGAATGTTTGAATCCCTGTGTTCACTGTATGAGTGGCTTGCACTTTAGAAGCCAGTGTAAGAGAAGTGTGTGATAAAAACCTGTGTTATAGTAATGTCAGTATGTTGATTCTTTGTGAGAAGCAACATAAAGGTTTCCCATATAACATGATGAGAGTTCCTAGTTGGAACCACGAAGGAGGATGATTTAGTTGATAATGGCAATCGAAGGCTAAAGGGGTCAAAGGCATGTTCGGCTTTATGGTGAGATCGAGCCCTGACATGATATTAAAAATGCAGAGCTGAATGAAGCCTATGCGGAATGACAATTTAGTGACAGGATATGTACAGAGGTAGAGAAACAGTCGAGCAGTGGAGGCAGAGGCAGCATAGAAGGAACAAAGGCAGCAGGAGACAGATGAGGTGGAGCTGCAGAGTAGTGAGGACAGTAGAAGAGGGCCATTTAATAATAGAACTGGAGAGACAGAGCAGTGAAGATTGGAAGGGCCTGAAGGAGCTTAATATAGAGGTTTATTTATGTATTAGGGGTTTAATACAGTTTGCAGGTGAATGCTAGAGAGGTTAAAATTAGAGTAGACTTGGAATAAACTCTGCATGAAGAACTCTGTGTGGATATGCCATGAATTTCCTAGAAATCATGCCCTCAACCCAGTTTGGAATATTGGAAGCATGACCATTTAAGAAATGATCGATGAGAGAAGAAATCTATTGCTTAACCCTGTGCGCGACTAAATGAGTGATGAACTATGTGTGAGGCTATATTACGTGGAGAAACCATGCTAAAAGAGATGGCGTAGAACCTTGAAGAACCATGGAACTACGAGGTATGAACAGTGACAGTGGGTTTGGAACACCAGACGGTTTTCATCGCACCGCTTTTGTACGATAAGCTGTATTCCCAATTCGAACGCGATCAACGCCAGAGGCTGACATGTAGTCTTAAGCGGTTTGGAGAACCCGCTCTCATCACGAGTTAAAGCCCGTGCATCTAACTCGTGCGATTGCCGTAGGATCAGTGGATGAGTGCGTGATAAGCCTACAACCGTAGGATGAGAAGGGGAGTTAAGCGTTGCGACCCGCTCCATTGGGTGAACTCGGAGAATTGTGCACTTTGGTTGTGTGATGAATGTCGAATCATTCGAAGAAATGCAACGTGCCTCCCACCGTCGGATGAGAAGGGTGCGTTAAGAGGCTGGGCCCCATTTCATCGCGCAGAGCCTGAGGTTTAAAACCTGTGCATTTAATCTACGCAACACTCATTGATTGCCGTCAGATCATTTGGATGGGGCGCGACGAGATTGCGACTGTCGGATGAAATGGTATGTATGCGTGGGTCCAATATTGCTTTATTGTTGGCAGTTGATTTGTAATCAAGTCGGGGCTGTGTAAGAATGAATGTATATATACAGTGTGTGAATAATACGCAAAGGTTCATATGATATAGTTGGATGCCATGGTATTAAATCCACTAATCCGAACTTAGTTGATGTGATATATTGCGAGGTTGGTTTGAACCAAAACCAAGTTGTATAGTTGAATGTACAAGGTATGTTAATGAACGCAGAGTCAATGTATGCAAGGGTATTGTAGTGTGTGGGGCCCGGTTCTAATTTATGATTTCTGTTTGGATTTTAACAAGAGTCTACGGTAGACTATATTCATTCGTATCATGAACCACTACATATTGATTTAATTGTTAGTGAATCAAGATTCAAACCTTATAAAGTGAAGGTCAGAGGTTAATATGGTCCGTAGCGCTGGATTTAGACAAAAAGTGAATACTTAGTCGAATGCTGAGAATGAACATTAATTTGCGTAAAATAATAGAAGGAGAGAACCTTGCATAGAGGGCTTATATTGGGTTTATAACCATGGTGATATTAAAGCCTCCGTATTCATTTATTTAAATTTCCAGTGAAGGAAACCAAAGCATTGGAATTTGCCCAGATTTAAAATCAGCAGTTGTATTAAATGACAGTTATATATGCAGCGGTTACACAACTGCAATGATGCTAAAGTTCATTGGAACGCCCTGAGGGAAGATGTTGGATTGAAGTTGTAATACGAGTTTTAACCATTGAGTTTAAGTTCATATATGGACAGAGAGTGTGTGAGCAGGTAGCTTGAGCATAGAGCTTGATAATGAATAGACATTTCCCAGAATTATATTCATTTGAGGATAAACTTGAAAAGCAGTTATATATGCAGCAGGTGCACACAAGTACAGGGAACAAGTGAATAAACACAAGGATGAAAATGTGGGCCTGACAGAGGTAAACTGAGAATGTAGGAACCGAAAAAGTCACAGGGCATTTTATAGGCATGATGAACAGAAGTATGCAGATCAGTTACTTAACAACAGCAGAAAAGAAATGCCAACAAAACCAAAATCCAAAAAGGGGGCTGAGTGAAATTAATGTGTGTAATTGAAATTGTGAATGTTATGTTTTAAATTGCCTTTATATTGTTTGTGATGCATTGGCAAGTCTCCGGAGGAAAAGCAAACTTCACTGTAATACTGAAATTAATGCATATTGTTATATTTTTGAATGAGCGGGTAAAAGAAATGAGAAGGTAGAAGGCAAAGAGGCACGGCTGTCCATTTCAAATTCCCTGAGGAATGCTAACAGTCATAAGGGATTTCTATAAATAATATCACCTTGATATGCGTAGGGAGGTTAGAGAGAGAGAAGTTGGAGAATGCTAAATTAAGGTAGAGAAGATAAGAAGAAGGAGGAGCAGAACGAGATGCTATGAAAAGTTAGAAAATGCAGAAATGAAGCAGTGAGGCAGAGAAGAAGGAGGATTTGAGCAAAGAAGAAGGAGGAGCTGATAGTGAATCTGAGAAGATGCAGAAATGATATAAGGCAGATATGAAGATTGATACACATCAGAGTAGATGGTACAGAACAGAGCTGATATCCAAGGTAAATCAACAAGTGTTTTCTTTTGAAAGAGTAAGGAAGTTGGAGCTTCCCTATCAAGTTGTAGCTTGATAGATGTCAGTTGTAGCTGACTGAGGTTGAAGCCTCCCGTAGGTTGGTGCCTATAGAAAATTGATGGGAGTTGGAGCTTCTTTGCAAGTTGTAGCTTGCAGAATTGAGGTTGGAGCCTCCTGTAGGGTGGTGCCTATAGAAAATCAGTGGTGAGAGGGAGTTGGAGCTTGCCTTTGCATCACAACAATAATAAGATGTGGTTTTCTCCCTTTATGGGTTTCCACTTATATCTGGTGTCTCTATGCATGATTTCTATGTGTTGACGTGATTTATCTAACCTGCTTAATGTAGAAATTTACTGAATAAATAAATATTTTTCCACCGAGACTATCCTGATCACATACAATTCAAATTCATATGCAACACATAATCTCTTCTACTCAGATCTTCACACATGCGGAAAATAAAACAAGCGATCGCACATCAATTCATCACACACATTAACACAGTATGTATGGGGAAAGCCTATAGCTGAAAACCCCGTAGCTATATGTGTATATTATAATGGAGAAAACATGTAACAACTCAGTACAATACTCCTCACAAGTACTCAGTACTATCTCATGAAGTTACACACAAACTAGCTTGGTTTTGAACAAGTCACAGGTTCAAAACACATCCACTAATTGCCTGCCTCTATTGCGAAATCATGGCCTGTCTAAATAGAGATCCAAGGTTCGAATCTCCTTGGCTTGACAGCGCAATCATCATGGGCAATTGCCTCCAAGTGTGGTGCAAATCTCATGCACAACTGATAGCTGTACTCACCCTTTCATCTACCTCTTTCACTGGTCTCCACTGAACTGTCCATGCACTGTAGTGAACCGATGTGTTCTTGAGTTGAATAATGAGTTACTAATTAATGAATTAAATAATATTTAATTCACTCCACTCATTACTAGTTGATTAGCTAGTTAAACTAATCTCAACTAGTTCAACTAAGTTAAACCGAACACAACTCCACCAACTGTCTCATCAACTCCACCAAACTTTTGCCACTGAAGTCCTAACTGAAGTCAACCATGCATGAGCTCACCAAACCCCTAGGAATAGCGTAATTCCTCTGTCAGATGCATGAGCCACTTCCAAGGCTCGAACAGAAGTGCTCCAAGAGAGTAAACTGAAGTTTATAGTCCAAATATTATTAAGGGTAAATAATATTTGACTTCCCTATTTTTAGGATAGGTAGTCTAAATATAGACTTCGACCTATAGGTCAAAAAATAGAGGTCCATATATTTTTACCGACATGACCAATACTCCAAGAATAACATACTGCAACCCCTAGACCATGCTCCATATGTCTAAAAATAGACATAGTCTAAAAATAGACTTTGCGCCAGAATTTGCCTGCGGGCTCACTTAGTGAAGGCGACTTCATTTCACTAAGCTCCATCATCTTGCTGCATTTTCAACACTCCCTCTCAGCAAGATATGGATTATCTGCAACCCCTATCCTGCCTCTGTGGAATTCGAACTTGCTCCTGGTGAGCGCCTTCGTCAGGATGTCGGCATCCCGATCCTCCGTGGGAACATATGAAAGCATCATGATTCTCCACTGAACACAATCTCTGATATGATGGTACCTGATGTCGATGTGTTTGGACCTATCATGAAATACTAGATTAGCCGAGAGTTTAATGCAACTCTGGTTATCACAGTAAATCACTGTAGGCTCCAAATGCAACCCGAACAATCCAACGAGGATCTTCCTCATCCAAATAGCCTCGCATGTAGCCAAGCTTGCTGCCATGTACTCGACCTCTACTAAACTGAGTGCCACGGATCTCTGCTTCCTGCTGTACCAGGAAACTGCTGTCGGCCCAATGCTGAAAACTCCTCCAGATGTGCTCTTCCGGTCCGTTGGGCTCCCTACCCAATCTGCATCAGTGAAGCCAGAAAGCTTCGCTCCATCCTCCTGTCTGTACCATAGACCATATCCCGATGTGCCACTAATATAGCGCAATACATGCTTGCCCGCCTTCCAAAAGAGCTTGGTAGGCTTAACCATAGCTTGCGAAAGCTGGTTAACTGCATAACATATATTGGGTCGTGTATTGACCAGATACATCAATGACCCCACCAACTTTCGATAGACAGTGGCATCCACTACCTCCTCCGAAGTAGCATCTCCCTTCCTCCAACCTCCAGGAAGAGGGGTATCAACAGGCTTGCAGCCATGCATGTTGAACCTCTCAAGAATCTCCCGGGCATACTTGCCCTGAGAAACAAACAGTCCACCGCTCCGCTGCCAAATCTCCAATCCAAGGAAATAATGAAGGATGCCCAGGTCCTTCATCTCAAACTCTCGTGCAAGATCCTCCTTGCATGAAAGTATCAACTGCTCATCGCCAGTCAAAATCAGATCATCTACATACAGTACGATGATCAACAGCTTCCCCTCCACCACGATCTGGTACAGGTTAGGATCCGCCTCACTCTTGGTGAATCCAAGCCCGGTGAAGTAGCTGTCTATGCGAGTGTACCAAGCACGAGGTGCTTGCTTCAGCCCGTACAATGCTCTCTTGAGTCAGCACACATGCGACTTACTGCTGAAGATCTCGAAACCTTCAGGCTGCTATATGTACACTTCCTCCTCAATCACTCCGTTGAGGAACGCAGTCTTCACATCCATCTCATGGATGTGCCATCCCATCTGCGCTGAGAGAGCAAGGATCGTCCGTATGGAGGAATACCTTGCGACAGGTGCAAAGGTCTCCTCATAGTCGACTCCCTCTATCTGTGAGAAGCCACGGGCGACAAATCTCGCCTTGTACTTCTCCACACTCCCGTCAGCCGCCTGCTTCACTTTGTAGATCCATCGCGAACCTACCACTGATTTCCCCACCGGTCTTGGGACAATCTCCCATGCACTGTTCCTGACGATCGAATCATATTCTTCAATCATGGCATCAACCCATGCGGGTTCCTCCACAGCTTCCTCAAAAGAGGATGGCTCTGTCACAACACATTGACTCACAAGAGCCATGTATCCAGTGTACCGATCCGGTGACTGTCTCTGTCTGCGCTGTGCCGTAGGTGGTCCTACAACCTTCTCTGCATCCCGAGCCAGTCGCTCAGCTTCTGTAGTGCGCATGCGCCCTCTGATGGTTGGCGCTGCCTGGGTGGTTTCTTCCACCTCCTGAACCTCCTCTTGTGGCTGATCCACATCCCGAAGCTCCTCCTTAGGAACTAACAGCTCCTCATCTGCATGCAAGTGTAGCTCCCTCTCAAGCGAACACTGCATGGCTTTCTCCTCCTGGAATTTTATATCCCGTCGCACAACAGTCTTGCGACTGTCTGGCACATACACTCGATAGTTATGAGGTGTATCAGTGTACCCACAAATATTCCAACTTCAGCAGTTGGATCCAGCTTCCTTCTCGCATCCTTCGTCACATGCATGTAGACAGGAGATCCGAAAATCCGCAAATGGGAAATATCAGGCCTCTTGCCAGAATAAGCCTCCTCTGGTGTACTCATGCCAAGAACCTTGTGAGGACACCGGTTCTGCACATACACTGCTGTATTGCATGCCTCAGCCCACAAGTGAAGGGGTAGGCCCTGATCATGCAACATCGCCCGTGCAGCACCCACGATCGTTCTGTTCTTCCGCTCACCCACCCCGTTCTGCTGTGGGTTATGGGGTGCGATGAGCTCTCTCCGAATCCCTTCTGCGCTGCAGAACTCCTTGAATTCAGCCGAGATGAATTCACCACCGTTATCACTCCTTAGAGCAATCACCCTCTTCCCCGACTCCTTCTCGACCAGTGCTTTAAACTCACAGAACTTCGCGAATGTATCGCTCTTCTTCTGCATGAAGAAGATCCAGCACTTTCGAGAGAAATCATCAACAAAGATCACATAATACCTATGCTTTGCTGTCGAAGCTACTGAGAAAGGACCACACACGTCTGTGTGAACTCTATCAAGGATCGTCGTGGCGCGACTATCCTTCTCGTGAAAGGTGGCTTTCACATATTTTCCATAAGTACACCCCTTGCACTGATCTGACTGCGAAAGGGTGCCCTTAGGAAGCCCAGTAGAAATCTGCTGCAGTATCTTCAAAGCTCCATGGTGAAGGTGGCCCAATCTCCTGTGCCACAGTTCACCCTCATCATCCGGGTTCACCACTTCTCCTGCCTTGCATGCCATTGCTGCGCAGCCATCTACCTACAACTGATAAAGGTTCTTAGTTCGAACCCCTATCTTCCGGGTCTCTCCAGTAGTCTTGCTGCGCAGGAAGGCTTTCCCTTCGCTGAAGACTACATCATACCCCTTATCCTCCAACATCGCCACAGAAATCAGGTTCTTCTTCAATCCAGGTACATGCATGACATCCTTTAGTACAAAGGGTTTACCAGACTCCCTCTGAAAGGATATGGTACCGATACCAATCGCACTGTATCTACCATCATCGCCCATCTCGATGTGCACACCCAAAACTTTGTCCTCCAGATCTGAGAACAAATCCTGATCTCCCGTCATATGAAATGACGCACCGTTGTCCAAGAACCACACCGATCCCATCACACTTTAAACCAAGCATGCGATCAGTGAAAAGTCAAGCTCGAACTGCGAAGCCAAAGCTTCTCCATCTGCAGATCTTCCTGCTTGCTTGTTTTTCTTCTTCTTTGGACAATTTTTAGCATAATGTCCGTGATCATGGCAGTGAAAGCATTTCACTTTCGCCATATCCTGCTTCTTGCCCTTTGCACCAGAATGAGAAGTTTTCTTACCCTTCCCCTTATTTTCTTTGGCAGCCAAAGCGCAATTTTCTTCATCAGCTCCCTTTGATGAAGATCCGTCCCTGGTAGTCCTCCTTATCTCCTCCTGCATGAGATCCGCCCAAAGGCGCTCCCATCCCGAAAACTTCTCCCGACCATTGACACTATCTTAATATGAATGCCAAGCCTTCGGAAGACCAACGAGAGCCAGGTCGACCATGTCCTCATCTTCGACAGTCACCCCCACACTTCCCAGCTCATCTCTGCATTGAGTGAACTTCGTGAGGTACTTGGCGATACTGTCGCCTTTCTCCATCTTGATGTTTTTGAGCTTATCTTTGAGCGCCAGCTTCCTTTGGTCGCTCTTACTGTGGAATAGATCCGTCAAAGCTTTCCCATTAAATATGGAGAAGCCTTTCCATGCAGGCTGGATACAATATGATCCTTGACGCCCTCCAACAGGATCCTTCGACATTTCGCCATCTTCTTTTGCCATGCTTCGACTTCAGCAGGATCTGTGGGCTTTTGGACATCCATATCCACGAACTCCTTCAGTCCATTATCTTCTAATACTGCCTCCATGCGATCCTTCCATGCAACATAATTCGAACTGCCTTCAAGAGCATATTCGAGTCGCAAACCGTTGAAAGAAATTTTCAACTCCGGCACCAAGAAAACAAACTGCTGCAAAATTCGAATTCCAACTCAAAGCTTAACCGCTCTAGATCTGTGAGAAAAAATTATTTCTAGCACAGAGATCGAATGCAAGGGGAATTTACCAGACCTTTCACTTTCCGAAGAAAGATGAATCCGAAGGCTACCTGGCCCGCATGCAGACTCTGTCTACCGAAATAAGTTTGTAATCACTGTGATGATCAATCTCAGCTCCGATAATCAATCTAGCTCTGATACCATGTAAAAATTTACTGAATAAATAAAGATTTATCCACCGAGACTATCCTGATCACATACAATTCAAATTCATATGCAACACATAATCTCTTCCACTCAGATCTTCACACATGCGGAAAATAAAACAAGCGATCGCACATCAATTCATCACACACATTAACTCAGTATGTATGGGGAAAGCCTATAGCTGAAAACCCCAGCAGCTATATGTGTATATTATAATGGAGAAAACATGTAACCAATCAGTACAATACTCCTCACAAGTACTCAGTACTATCTCATGAAGTTACACACAAACTAGCTTGGTTTTGCCCAAGTCACAGGTTCAAAACCCACCACTAATTGCCTTTCCTCTATTGCGCAATCAAGGCTGATCTTATAGAGATCCAAGGTTCAAATATCCTTGGCTTCACTGCGCAAGCATCATGGGCAATTGCCTCCAAGTGTGGTGCAGATCTCATGCACAACTGATGTCACAACTGATAGCTGTACTCACCCTTTCATCTACCTCTTTCACTGGTCTCCACTGAACTGTCCATGCACTGTAGTGAACTGATGTGTTCTTGAGTTGAATAATGAGTTTCTAAATAATTAATTAAATAATATTTAATTCACTCCACTCATAACTAGTTGATTAGCTAGTTAAACTAATCTCAACCAGTTCAACTAAGTTAAACCGAACACAACTCCACCAACTGTCTCATCAACTCCACCAAACTTTTGCCACTGAAGTTATAACTGAAGTCAACCATGCATGAGCTCAATAACCCCATAAGAAAAGCATATTTCCTTCTGGCAGTTGCATGTGCCACATCTGTAGCTCGAACTGAAGTGCTCCAAGAGAGTAAACTGAAGTTTATAGTCCAAATATTATTAAGGGTAAATAATATTTGACTTCCCTATTTTAAGGAGAGGCAGTCTAAAAATAGAAATCACCTGAAAGTCCAAAAAATAGAAGTCCATCTATTTTTACCGACATGACACATCCTCCAAGAATAACATACATGCAATCCCTGAACCATGCTCCATATGTCTAAAAATAGACATAGTCTAAAAATAGATATTGCGCCAGAATTTGCCTGCGGGCCCACTTAGTGAAGGCGACTTCATTTCACTAAGCTCCATCATCTTGCTGCAATCTCAACACTTAATACTTGTTGCTCACATATTAATACTGTTGTTACATTAACAAATCTGCTTGATATTTACTACTCACAAATTAAGATTGCTCACATATTAAGTTGACCTTGAAGTGAAGGTGTAAATTAGTTTAATGAAAAGTTTTAAAAGTCCATGACTGTGTTAAATTGATTCACCCCCCCCCCCCCCCCCCTCTCAGTTTAACTAAGGGTTCAACAATTTTCCTTCTCCATTACTACATATGGTAGCACGTATGATTCTCAATATGGTTCCCTTTGTTGCTGTTGTTATTACTTCTCTTGGGAGTATGATTGGGGGAGAGACATGTTGGGTGGATGTGTCCTTTGAGGGAGAAACTTCCCACACTTTTTGTACTACATGTTCTAAGGGGAGCATGGGAAATGGTATGGCCACCATAGCAAAACATTTATTTCCTTATGAGGTGAGCCATACGATTAATGTGATGCCATATGATGATGACTTCCAACTCATCATATATGGGGATATTTGGGCCAGCATGATTCATAACGTTGGAAAGGAGGTCCTTGAGGATCTAGCTTTCTTCTTGCCACTTGAGGGCAACATTATTACAGTCCAGGATCAGCAAACACTTTGCACTTATCTTAAGTGGAGAGGAGGACAACGTGGGGTAGGCTATTTGGTCTACCATGGTCAAATTTTTAGCCCACCTATATTACAGGAGCTCAAGGTGGAGTATGATTTGTATGAGTTGCCATGTTGGGAGGTAACTCATTTTGTGTGGATGATTGCTTGGGGATGGGAGCTTCATATGGGGATGATAGATCCCAATTCATATCATACCTCGTGCCTAAAGAAGGCCCCTTAGTTTTATCTTTGCAATTGCTTGAGGACAAGCAACATTTGGGAGGGGAGGACTATAATATTCCCACTTTAGCACACTGCTAAATGGAATATTAAATTTTGATGTTTACACATAGGAGGTAAATAAATGGGTAAGGAGGCCCATACATTGTAGAAGAATAAATAAAATCCCTCATAGTATGAAAGGGGATATTCATAAGAGCGGGATTTCACACCCTCAATTGTGAAAGAGGGCATTTGCATGGAGACAAGGTCAAGTTTGACCAAGTCAACAGCGCTCGGATAGGAGGTGGAGAACACTTTGATAGACAACACAGTATGAATGGGAAGAGGGTTATTTGGTGAAGGAAAACCATAATGAGTGGGACCCATGGAGAGAGGGATTCACTTGTTTAAAAGGAGAGCAAGGCAGCCATTGTTATTCATGCTATGTATTAATAATTTCTTGGTCTATTTAGACTTTTTGCATTCTCCTGTTGTTTAGCAGAGTTGCAGTGCTGCTTAGCATAAGGATTTCCTGTTTAGGAATTCCTTCTCATTTCAAGAGAGGCCTCTTGAAGGAGCTTGCACTTCATTTCTCCACATTTAGGTTTGAGGCCAAGCTTCCTCCGTCAGCTACAACGTTATTCCTGTAGCAGGAAACGTTGTGTTACAGAGTGTTGCAGTGGAGGGTTGACAACACCACTTCTGGGGCTTGCTTTTCAAAGGAAAAATATTTCTTTCCTTTGGAACACTAGTGAGGAAGATTCTAGAGCTTATTGTAGATTTTGGCACTTGGCCAACACATCCCCTTTCACCTACAGCGCAGTCCCTTCTCTAGACTGCGTTATTTTCAGTATGCAATTGCAGTGTGGGCTTGCAGGATTATTGGAGGATGAGATCTTCAGTGATAGGATCAACCTTTCACTTGAGAGATCATTGGAGGAGGTTTATTTATCTGATGTAGCCTATTCAGTCATCTCCATCTAGTTCCAGTTCTTGAGTTGCAGCTGATACCCTGCAACTCCAACATTTCTGCAGTTTTGCATATTTCAGCTTATCCTTCCAGGATTGACTTGAAATAGTATTTGGGAGCTTCGATCTTATCTCCCAATCTTGTATGAGCCATATGTATGCAGATATATGATGTTTTGTATTTCCTGTAGCAGTGCTCTATCCATGACTGCGCAGTTTTGATCCATAGACATTCTGCTATGTAGCAGCATTCCATCTTTTGGCATATGTATTCATGGGAGGCTCATTTGCCTTGCTTATTTGAGTTATGCACACTTCTATTGTACTCATTTGTTGCTGATA
The DNA here is from genome assembly GCA_034641835.2 of Pinus albicaulis. Lineage (NCBI taxonomy): Eukaryota > Viridiplantae > Streptophyta > Pinopsida > Pinales > Pinaceae > Pinus > Pinus albicaulis. The sequence goes on from MU968363.1 coordinate 38,051,969, forward strand.
TGTATAATAAAATGGCTCCATGGTTTCCATACATTTTGGTATGATTTTGTTCACTGCTATTCTCAGTTTGTGTTTACATATTGCTGGATCTCCAATTTAGGAATACTATAACATATTCCTAACATTGTAGATTTTCCCTATTTTGGGATATTACAAGTGTAGCGAGGAGCAGTATTGGTATGGGATTCTGATCCAAGGCCAAGAATATGATAGTGACAGATAGGCAACATATCCAGTAGTGCAGAGGGTAGCTAGAGCCCAGTCAGGGGCAGCAGGAGCCACGCAGGGTTGACGTAGGCCCAGTCAGGGCAGCGCGGGGGCAGCGTAAGCCCAGAGAGGGTGATGCAGAGCCTAACACAAGTAGGTAAGGCTAATGGAGAGGGTTGAGGAGCAGTGCTGGGGATTCTAGTGGGCTAGAAAAGGGCTCGAGTTCTGTAAATCCCATTTGACGGTGTGATTCGGCGATATTTTCTGTCTCCAAGTGAAAGAGGTATTATTACCATGATTTTCTCTGTAGGGACAACCATGTTTGGTGCCCATAAATTGTTGTATTCATATTCTGCATAATAATAAAACCCTCTAGAGCTAGTTGCACCGGTTTTCCCGAATTGGGTTTTTCTAGGGACATTTGTCTGAAAAATATGTGTGTCACTTTGTCATATGAGCATTATATTCATTAAATGATTTGTATGTGTCGGTTGTTATTTTTATTTACTTCACTATTTTTCTGAATATTTAGATTAATATCTTGTATAATTAATCAATTAGGAGAAGTAAATCAATAGTTAGCAGTAGGATTTATTAGATTAAGACATTTTTAGATGGTATCAAAGCATTGCAGATCTAGCTGAATCTCCAGCAAAACAGCTGAAGAATTGGTTGTTGCAGAGTAGTAGCTGAAGCAACAGAGATTAGGAGAGGGTAGCGTAGCACCAAGAGGACGCAGTCTCAACAGAGGCTACACAGGGGCTGACACAGTCCCTGCTGAGTGACACATAGGCAGTGAAAATCTTTCCAGAGTGATGCAGGAGTAGCCTGCACTGCGCAGTTGCTGCGTAGAGGCTACGCTTAGCTAGTCTGCTCACTTAGAGGCAAGCTCGAGGGACACAATCCATTTTCGAGTCATTGTGTAGAGTTGTTGTAGTCCAGAAGAAGAGCTTCATATATTCAGTAGTTTTTGGTGTAGTGGAGATTCTTTCGGTTCAGAATCATGCCTAGCTAAGTTGACAAAGAGCTGAAGGAGAACAATCGCTCAGCAAATTTTTGACAAATAAATCTGAGGATCGATCAGGAGGGTGATCGAAGAGGGTTGATTAAGAAGGTTTTTCATATTTCCAAGAGAGGAAACAAGTTGTCAGAGGGAGAAGTTACTATAGAGGGTGCCTTTTTTGTTGAGGACCCTAGATTTGGGCCACTATTGAGGTAGCAACAGTAGCAAGAAGAGGAGTATTTGTTTCGACAGATTGTTCTGAGCTAGATGTCGCCATATGGACTGCATGATCAAGATAGGTTGGATGATTTGTGCAAATTTGCTATCTGGAAGGCCAGAATCCTAACGATTATGGAGGCATACGCATTACGGGAGCATGTAGAAAGCGTCTTGGACACACCAACTGATGTTTCTCTTCTCGCGAAGCATAATGAAGCTGAAGCACATGTTAAGCGTTTCATCATGGATAGGGTCAAGGATCATGTGGTCCCACACATAGCTGAGAAGAAGACAATTAATGACATGTGGAAAGCGTTAACCACAATGTATCAAGGGAAATCCGTCCAAAAGAAGATGCTTCTATAGAACTAGATGAGGTTGTTTATGATGAATAAGGGGGAGGAAATCACTCCTTTCCTCTCAGGTTGCAAATGATCCGGGATCAGCTGATTGCCATGGGGGTTAAAGTGGATGATGATGCCATGGTGATTATTTCTCTGAATGCAGTCACAGATGAATGGGAAGCATTTGTCCAAAGCATCTTGGGCAGACAGGACCTTCCAAGCTGGGACGACATGTGGGCTATCCTTCGAAAAGAGGAAATCTGCCGGATGACCAAGAGACAAACTAACACCGGATCAAGTAAAGTGAAGAAGGAGGAAGAGGAAGATGCAACCCTGGCATCTAAGAAGTAGAAAGGGAAAAAGACACAGGATCTATCAAAGATAAAATGTTTTAGATTTGGTGAACTTGGACACTTCTCCACCAATTGTCCTCTAAGGAAGAAGGACAAGGAAGCTTCTGATTCCAAGGCTGCGGCAACTGATGAAGACGATGGCTCCGATGATGATGTGGCCATGAGCACTCATGTACCTTGACAGAAGAGGCGGGGTGATATTGAGTTGTAGAGCAGCTACAGATGGCAGGAAGGATCCTTGAGTAGCCCAACTCTTGGATAAAATACGTGCTACGGGAGCCTTAAAACTGTAGCATGGATGACTGGAGCAGTGGGTGGAGATGATCACATTGAAGCAGAGGGAAAATTTGGACGTTGTAGAGGGAACAAAATAGTGTAGAGGCAACAAAAACATAGAAGCAAGAACATAGAGAGGCTGATGGGACTTCAGCAGTGCAGAGGGAGAAATGATTATGCAGTGAAGAGCTGTAGCAATGCAGTGGCTTCAGGAGGAAAGTGTAGAGCAATAGACAAGGGAGCTTCAGTGATGAGATGCACCCGAATGACTTGTTTGTCAGTGTTTTGGTAGGGTTCTTTCAGTTTATTACTTCTCAGCAACTAAGTTGTAGTGCAGCAGTTGGTAGCACGATGCAACAATTTGAGAGGGAGCCACAGTATATATTTAGCAGTGACTGTGGAAAAGTCATGGGAAGTAGTACAAAGAGTAGCAATAGTGCAGTGATGGAGGGCAGCAACCCCAAGCATCAGCACAGAGACCGATGCCAGAGATCAGGGAAATACTTCGGTGTGGTTGTATTGGTAGAGCACACTCATCGCTATGAGTGAGTGTTGAGATTTTGGGGTAGCATAGGATGTGCTCCAGCTCCAAAATTTTGTGGAGGAGCTGGAGTACATGAGATCTTCAAGACCCAGAAAGAGTTTGGAGAAATTCCATCAAGTTTAATTTATTCAAATAATTAATATTTTTAATTAAGTACCCTAAGTCTAACTTAGGAAAATTAAAATATTAAAGTGAATTAAATTAAACATGTGATGAGAATGTTCTAAGTGACATGGATCAAGCAGCTTCTAATCTTAGCCATTGATTAGAGATTATATCACGGTCGTTGGTTTTCCAACGAGAAAATTATAAGAGAAGGGGTTGGGGTCAGTTGGAGAACACACACATTGGCAGAGCACTGAAGCTAAGTTGAATTCTAGGGTGTGGTTTGCTAACAATTTCAAAGGGAGCTTGTAGTGCAACGAGGGGAAGTATTGGTGAGGGATTTTGATCCAAGGCCAATAATACAATAGTGTTAGAGAGGCAGCATATCTAGCCGTGTAGAGGGCAGCCAGTGTTACGCATTCCAACCAGAGCCCAGTCAGGGAAGTGTAGAGGCAGCAGAAGCCACGGAGAGCTGACGCAGGCCCAGTCAGGGCAGTGCAGGGGTAGTGTAAGCCCAGAGAGGGTGACACATGCCCTTCTAGAGCAGCGCAAAGGCTAACGTAGGCTAGTAAGGTTGACGCTGAGCGCTGAGGAGCCGTGTTGGGGTTTCTGGTGGGCCAGAAAAGGGCTCGAGTTCTGTAAATCCCTTTTAAGGGTGTGAATCAACAATATTTTCTGTCTCCGAGTCAAAGAGGTATTGTTGCCGTGATTTTCTTTGTATGGCCAACCATGTATAGTGCTAAGAAATTGTTGTATTTAGATTTTTCATAATAATAAAACCCTCCAGAGCTAGTTCCACCGATTTTCCCACATTGGGTTTTTCCGGGGACATTTGTCTGAAAAATCTGTGTCACTTTGTCATATGAGCATTATATTCAGTAAATGATCTGTTGTGTAGGTTGCTATTTGTGTTTACTTCTTTCTTTTTCTAAATATTTAGATTAATAACTGGTATAACTAATCAAGTAGGAGAAGTAAATCAATAGTTAGTAGTAGGGTTTCTTAGATTAAGAATTTTTCACACAAAATGACCCCTCAAAACTACTCCAAAAAATTATGAAAAATTAGAGAGAGGCTCCTCACGCCCCAACCAATAAAACCAAGAAATATTTTAAACTAATTATAGCTAACCCAAAATTCTCAAATAGTCTGAAAATTCCAGCTAAACCAAAAATTCACCCTACTATAAGAATGAGGATTCCAGACCATGATATTGCCTAGAAAATTCTAAAATTTTAACCACAAACTCCTCTAATGAAAATCACAAAAACTCGGAATTTTTTTAGGTTGAATCCATCAATGACTTAAACCTCAAAATCTGTGTGTAGCCCTTCATAGTCTACTAGTGAGCTACAGAAATCAAATTGTTGCAATTATGCATAATTTCCCTGAAGGGAAACTCCTCCAAATCCCTGTAAAATTCCTTCCTCAAACTTCTGACCAAAATCAGCTCCAATACTTGGGAAAAAACCACTGCTCAACCCTTGCAAAACAGCTAGAAATCCAACCCACAATAGTTGATCCTCTAATGGGCAGCTTGAATTTCCTCTGTCCTTAAGGAGTGGCGAACTAAGTGAATACTTTCAATAAAACTCTGTGGAAATCCAACCTGCAATAGTTGATCCTCCAATGAGAAACTTGAATTTCCTCTATCCCCAAGGAGTGGCAAACTGAGTGAATACTTGCAATAAAGCTCTGTGGAAATCCCGAATCTCTGAAATGAAGGTGGAATTTTTCTTGGAAGTTCCTTGTGCTAAACAAAACTGGTTGACTTGGCTAAGAAACTCAAGCAAACTCTTCAATTCTAACATGAAATTCCAAAATAGAATGATCAAAATGAGGCTCTAACCTTTCTTTTATTATTGTTTTCCCTTCCTAATACCATGATTTGATGTCTTTCACATTATGATTTGATACCATGGTTTGATTCTTCCCATTCTTTGGTTTCCATTCTTTGTAATCTCCACAAATTATCTTCACTTTAATTCTTCTTCTTTTCTTAAGTCCCAACCTTTTACCTTTTCTCCAAAACTTCACTTAACCTCTCCGAAACTTTCTTCTCCTAAGTTTTATTTATCAAATACTATGTTAATCGCTAAAATTACAAAATTGAGAATTTTCTTAACAAAATTCCTAATTGGGGACATGACAGTCCTTCCCGCTAAAAATTGCTTGTCCTCAAGCAATGCTCAAACAAGCGTTATCTCTAACTGTTGATCACCACTGTCACCACCAATAATACCAAGGTTCCAAATGTGCCACTTAGTCATCTCCAATCTCATCACTTTCCCTACATGAAGGAATCCCTTGATACCAATGTCCCAATCCATCCTAATCGATGTGAAGCACATCTTGCTCCACTCGTTATCCAACCATATATAGATACCAGAATCCCTCTTCATACTATCAATAAGTAGAGCATCATGATAATGTAGGACTCTATCCAAGTCCCCATGAAGTCACCCTACTGAGTAGTCCACCTCATGCACTCCAAGAGTAAACTCCTGAAGAAACTACACAATACTCGTGGGGATGAAGTCTCTGCCACACGAATTTCCCCTAGTATGCTCCAACTGACCAACCTACCATGTTGGTGAAGTCCCCCATGCCCATAGAAAACCACTAAAACCCAATGGAATATTTAAGTAATCTCCCCCTATAGGAACCAAATCATCCCTAAGGGTAGTTGAACCGTGAAATCTTGTGATGCTCGTATCCCATCACAGTCTCATAAGGGTGCCACCATGCTAGCACTGCACCACTCTGACTATGACATATTTCCCATCATGTGTAGATTGTATCCTCCTCTCTTGGAACCTGATGGAGAAATTGTGAAGGCCAAGCTCATCCTGCCCTAACATCTCCATGATATCAATGTCTATCCATCTATTGTCAATCTCAGTCCAGAGAAGTAACAAGGAAAATTGTCCTTACCATGTGACAAAGTCCTTGGTGCTCCTCCATATGTCAAACCAAGAGTGACCTAAGTCACTCTCTGTCATGATCCCACTCGTCACAAATCACAAAATAGAGTGACCAATCATCCAGTCAAATCCCTGGATCCCATAGCCATATCGATTGCGGAAATGCCTTGATAACTGAGTTGGAACCAACTTGTACCACATCTGAGATCCCTACATGTAGTTAATATATGTACTCCATACATCCTAAATGAGTCAAGTGTTTGCAATATTTTCCTATGCCTGCCATACCACACTGTGAGATCTACTATCCTATCTCCTATAGGTACTGCCCAAAACTTCCTGGAGTGTAAACATACACTTGAAATATGGGACCACCAACCATTGTATGTGCTCTGCAGACATCTGTAATATTCCCAAAAGGGGAAAAGCAGGAATATAGTGCAAAATGCTGGTGTGGAGTACTGAAAAGGTATGATTTTGCTGATTACTTTAATGACTTTTTAATACAATTTGTGAACCTTTTGTATCATGGATTTGGAAAGTTATAAGAAACTATCACAAAACATGTGAGAATCGATGTGTATAACTTAGCCACTGATAATGGTTATTTTCTATACAGGGAAAGAAGAAAACGAAGAGTTGCCACTCTAAAGATAAGAACGAAGTGGAGATAACTGCTGTTCCTCTGGATGAGAACCGAACGCAAACATAGGGAAACAAGATCAAGGTGAATCGGCTCGGGCAAGAAGGAGAGGACACCAACTCAGCGCAATAGCAAAGACAGGATGAAGAAGTTAACTGTTTGGCGAATCCCTCAGGATCAAAGATCCTGAGGGATCGCTGCTTTATTTATCTAGCTGCTTGGACATCTCCGCCATCGTCCTTATAAAAAGAGACAGCACTGTTAGTTTAAAAATGGCGAGATAAGATACGTTTTATGTAATCTTCTGTAAAACATCAGATTTGGTTATTAAGCTCTGTTGAGAACTGGTTCGATGTATTTTTGATCAATGTATTAATGAAAGCCTGGTGATTATCCCATCTTCGCGTCTGCGTTAACCTAAAGCGGTGCATCCTTGGAGGCTAAGGGCCCGGCCCCGAAGGACACTTGCTTCTGTACCATTACAGCTTCGTTTCTGTGTGGTTTGTTTATTATTGCTATTCGATTATTTGATATGCTTTATAAGTTCATATTACATGCTCTGTTCCAGTTTGAATCATTGAAGTTTCTACAACTAGACTTGTGTGTTAACTCCGCATTGCGTTATTATTCCTTTCAAGAGTTAATCGCATATCCTTACTGTTATGTTACAGAGCTGTTATATTGACATTTGTGTTGCGTGCGTTTCCACTGAATCAGTATTGTCCCATAATTCATTAATCGTTATTGCTGTTCCATTAATATGATTTGTGTAATCCGCCTTTAGAATGATAGAATGTTCCTTGATTGCAAAGAGTGTATAGATTGAGTTTGATTATAACCCGCGGGACTTAGTATTCATTTGCTGTTCCATTTCACAGTTGCTGTTCCATTTCAGAATTGTGGTTTAATCCTTTATTTCCTTTGCTGATCTATTTATCTGCATTTGATGGTTTGCTGTGAGAGATGATCTAAGACTGTAGTGAGCAGTATCAGTCACTGTTTAGCTCCCAGGCTTGTGATCTATGCTTTAGTTCTTTTTCCATCAGTTTCCGAAGGGATGGTTTATTATTACCGAACCCTTGACTGATGAGTTATTGAGTTTCCTGAGTGTGTGATTTATTTCTTTAAAGTAATTTGATTTCAGTTAAGCATTCGTTTACTCTTGTATTTCTTAAGCACTGTACTACTAGCATTACTCTGACGAATGAGCCTCGGATTGAGTCACTCTTTGTAATGACAAAACGCTCTCGGGTTGACATATTAATGTGAGGTGATTAGAGGTGAAAGAGACCCTTTTTATAGCTCTACATTTTGGCGCCGTTGCCGGGGAAAGAGTGTAACCATTTGTCTTTTTTTTAGAGTAGTGTACAAGCCTGCTAGGGAGGAGTTGGATCCTAAAAACGGAAGGTAAGAACCTACGTGCAGAGCATGTAAAGGACCTGCTCATTATCCGCTTTCCTAACAGATTTGTTGTTGCTTGTTTGAATAGAAGTTCGTAGTTTATTTTTGAGTGCATGACTAAGCAGAAAAGACCATAAAAGAATATCAAACCCCCATCCAAACCTGAAAAAGCTAAGGGGCCGGTGACCCTTGGCCGAACGACCTTCATAGACGAAATCTATAAGAAAACAGAGTCTCAGCCATCGGTAGGCTTCAAGAAAAACACTTCCAAACCGCCTACTAGTTCCCTTCAGGCCACAGGTGCATAGTCAAACTGAGGAGCAGGACTTTCAAGAAGTTGAAAATTCCACTCCAGAATTATTTCAGGAAGGGAACTCTAGCAACTTTTGCGAAGGAGAAGGAGAAACAGGGGAAACCAAGGAACCAAAATCTCCTCTTGAAACAAATCAGTCATTAGATAGCCCAGATAAGGGGAGTGCTGCGAAAGTTGTTGTTGAAGAGATTCAATCTCCTAAAACACCTGGTATTCCCATTATTCCAGATAAAGGAAGCGCTATTAAAAAGATCCCTGTCAAAACCGTTCCCACCCAACCTAGGAATACCCTCCTAGATATCCCAGAAGGTTACTGGCATATATTCTATCCCATGGCTCAAAACCAACCAAACGCTCAAAACCAGCCAAACACTCAAACCTCTACATTACAATATCCTATAGTGGATTCTGCAGCAAATGCACCCATGAAAGCTATCCCTCTTCAGCATATCCCTACATTTCACGGACTCACATCGGAAGATCTGGATGCATTCCTATTCGAATTCGATGTGTTATGTCGGGGGTATGATTACACCACCGATCCCCAAAAATTGAAATTATTCCCCTCTACATTGAAAGGGGCTGCTTTAAGATGGTTCATGGGGCTAGGTGGCGGGGTTATCAACAATTGGGATCAAATGAAACAATCCTTCTTAAAGAAATACCAGGATTATTGTAGGTCTAGAGAATTAAAAGACGAAATATTTCAGATGACAGCCAGACCAAATGAAACATTAGAGGAGTATGTGGAACGTTTTCAGTATAATTTACAAAGATCTCCTTATGCATCGCTACCTTTACCTGATAATGTGTTAAAAACTGCATTAATGAGGGGCATGAAGGAACAATGGATTTAAACATTAAACATTATGGGCAAAGGGGATATTTATCAAGAGAGTTTTTCTGACATTATTGATTTGTGTATCAGGAGTTCGAGAGGCAGCACAAGAATAAAACCGACAGAATATGATCGGTTTGCAAGAGATAACAAAGTATCAGCAGAAGGAGTAACACGTGCAAAAATTGGAAATTTATTAGAAAATTTTAAAACTGATATTATGGGGACACTAACTACACAACTTGATATGGTGCAGGCTAAACAGAAGCAGCTGGAGGCAGAACAGAATATGGCAATCTTCTGCCCCCGATGCATAAAGAAACATAGCCACAAGGAGTGTCCATTAGATAAAGTCCAAACATGCGCCATCTGTACAAAAGATCACCTTACGGAGAGCTGCCCCTCACTTCCTGGATTGAAAGCGGTATATAAGGAAGCAGAAGAAGAACCAGAATCGGTGAATTCGATCAACCAACGCCGCCCGTGGTAGCCAAGACAACCTGGTATGTTTCCGGACCCAACCTCTTTCTTTCAAAACCCACAGTATAATGCTCAACAATATGGTATGTGGCAAAATCAATCTCAAACCCCATTTACAAACTGGTCACCACAATCATTTCCTTCTCCAAATCCATGGCTGAATCAAACAAGCCAAACTGGTTGGCCAAATTTCCCTTACACTCCACCATATTGGTAAAATGGCCCATATCCTTCACAATGGACCCCCTCTACTTCACAAAGTTCACCCTGGCAGACAAGCTGGCAAAGACCGATGTACCACCCAGCCGGAACGATTCCGCTCCCTCAACCTACTTTGCCAGCTTTACAACAAAATCCCCAGTCTAACTTGAGGCCGCAACTCCCAGCCCAACCCGATCCCAATCCAAACAACAGGCAGGTCCAATCTATTCAAATCATAGAATCACCAGAACCAGGACCTGACTTAAGGGAGTGCAATGACCTTCAGTTAAGATCTGGGCGTATAATTGAAACTGAGGGAGATAAAATAGTTCATATTGAAGATCAGTTACCCAGAGAACATCAGTCACAACAAGAGGATGTAAATAAGCAACAAACTCATAATCAAGCAACCACATCCTCTCCCCCGTTCCCAGAACGATTAGCCATACCTCGATCCATACAATATCATGACTTCGACATTCTGGGAGAATTACAAAACTTGTACATAAAAATTCCATTCCTCCAAGCCATTCAAGACATTCCCATATACGCCAAAACCATAAAAGAATTGTGCATAAAGAAACCGAGGAGGAATATAACAAACAATCCAAGAGTCCAAGTAGTCGGCACCTTATCTGACCTATTGTCTGGAAGAGAAACACCCCTTAAATATGAAGACCCCGGGAACCCAATTATAACTGTTCAAATTTATGGCCAGACCCTGCCTAATGCCTTAGTTGATTTAGGGGCTGCAATTAATATCTTAACAACCACAACTTGCCAAAAGCTCGGCATTACATCTGTACAACCCACCTCTACTCTGTTAGAATTGGCTGACCGATCTGTGGTTAGACCAGAGGGCACTCTACATGATGTCATGGTCTCTGTAGAATCCTGGGAGTATCCAACTGATTTCCCGATAATTAATCCAAAAACCCGACTTGATGGACACCCGCTAATTTTAGGTAGACCTTGGCTCGCTACTGCCGATGCCTACATTGGCTGTCGGCAGGGAAATATGACCATAACCAGAGGACCAAATAGAAAAAATTTAGTTCTATATCCTCCAGCACAGCCAAGTGTCACAATGATTAAAACGAATAAGCACCCTGTATCATATCTTACTGATAACATTAGATCTCCATTAACTATACAAGAGGCACTCGATTTCAAAGATCAAACAGAAGACGATGCCATTAATAATTTCATTACTCAAACTGAACCTCGCACACAATGTCACATGATAAAAGCAGAATTTGATAATGAATTAGAAGAAGATCCCCTGAAAGATATTCATGATCAAATAATACCTGTCACTTCTGTTGCAAATAGTAAAACTGTGGAAATTGCGCCCGGGAAAACTTTAAATATCAATGCTAATCTCACACCGGAACAAGAAACAAGGCTCATCCATCTGTTAACAAAATATCAAGAAGCATTTGCATGGGACTACCCTGATATGAAAGGAATCGATCCCCAGTTATGTACCCACCACATTTACATAGAAAAAGATGCCAGACCTGTGCGTCAGCCGCAAAGGAGACTTAATCCCCATCTAAAAGATGTTGTAAAAACTGAACTTCAAAAACTTTTAGATGTGAATTTTATCTACCCTATCTCTGATAGTAAATGGGTCTCTCCACTTGTGGTGGTACCAAAAAAGAATGGGAAATGGAGAATTTGTGTGGATTATAGAGAACTTAATAAGGCAACACAAAAAGATCATTTTCCTCTTCCTTTCATAGATCAAGTATTGGACACTTTAGCAGGGAAGAAGTTCTTTTCTTTCCTGGATGGCTTCAGTGGATACAATCAGATTCAGATTGCCCCTGAAGACCAGGATAAAACTACCTTTACTTGTCCCTGGGGAACATTTGCCTATCGAGTTTTACCTTTTGGCTTATGTAATGCTCCCGCCACATTTCAGAGGGCTATCCTTAGTATTTTTGCAGATTTAATCAATGATGGACTTGAAGTTTACATGGATGACTTTACACCATACGGAGATGACTTCGATCCAGCTCTAGACACCCTAGAGAAAGTCCTACAACGCTGCATTGTTACTAGGCTTTGCTTAAGCAATGAAAATTTTTTTTTGATGATGACTGAAGGACTTATCCTAGGACACTATGTCTCAGCAGCCGGCATTCAGGTAGACCCGGCCAAAATCCAAATACTTTTGCTTATTCCTACTCCTACTACTCAAACAGAGGTACGCAGTTTTCTTGGATTTTCAGGTTATTATAGACGATTCATAGAGCATTATTCATACATTGCTGCTCCTTTATATGCACTGACTGGTAACGTTGATTTCCTTTGGACAGACAAATGTGACCATGCTTTCGAGGATCTAAAGAAGCTTGTATCCACAGCCCCAGTCCTTCGAGGACCAAACTGGGACCTACCATTCCAGATACCATCTGATGCCTCAGATACAGCCATTGGTGCAGTCCTTGGGCAGGAAGAGGATAAAAAACCATATGCTATATATTACATCAGCAAAAATTTATCCCCTGCTGAATTGAATTACACTGTTACTGAAAAAGAATTCCTAGCTGTAATACATGCTGTCAATAAATTTAGACATTATATTACAGGCTATCCTGTTATCTTGTATACAGACCATTCTGCTATAAAATATTTAGCAAATAAGCCTGTCACAAATGCCAGAGTAACTCGATGGTTAATCTTATTGCAAGAATTCGACATCACAATCAAGGACCGCCCTGGCAAAGAAAACCCTGTAGCCGATTTTCTTTCAAGAATACCAAAATCAAGCGATGCAGCAGCAGTGGAAGATCAATTTCTGGATGAGCACCTGTTTGCTGTTGCTGTTCAAACACCCTGGTATGCTGATGTTGCCAACTACCTTGCAGTAGGTAAATTACCAAAACATTTAACTCCTAATGAGCGTAAGCAGATTATTCAGAAAAGTTCTCGATTTTCGTGGATTGGAGGTTATTTGTTTCAAACAGGAGCAGACATGCATATCAGGCGATGTGTTAGAGAGGATGAAATCTTTGACATCCTAAAAGCCTGTCACGATGGACCATGTGGGGGGCACTTCGCTGAGCGTAGGACTGGACATAAGGTATTGCAGACAGGATATTACTGGCCTACGATCTTCAAAGATGCAAAGAAGTTCGTCCAAGCCTGTGACAGTTGCCAGCGAGCAGGACGACCTGGTCAAGTTGATGAAATGCCTCTGAAACCACAGTTAGTCATTGAACCATTCGAACGGTGGGCTCTGGATTTCGTTGGACCCATCAACCCTTCATCAAATCAAAAAACATATATTCTGGTGGCAACAGAATATGTCACCAAATGGGTTGAGGCAGAAGCATTACCAAGAGCCACAGAGGACTCTGTCATACAGTTCCTGTTCCTTTTGTTTGTTCGTTATGGCCTTCCTAGGGAAATAATTACAGATGGAGGACCACAATTTGTTGGGCATAAATTAGCTGCAACACTTAACAATTATCATGTCCAACATAAGATCACTACTCCATATCACCCACAGGCGAATGGGCAGGTAGAAAGTAGCAATAAGATAATAGAATCAATCCTAACAAAAACTATTGCATCACATAGGCGTGACTGGGCTACCCGACTACCTGAAGCACTCTGGGCCTATCGAACCACATGGAGGAGCACCACTGGTTACTCACCTTATCAACTAGTGTTTGGAAAACAACCTATTTTTCCCATAGAATTTGAAATCCAAACACTGCGTACAACACAGGAAGTTGGCCTAGACTTAACGGAGGCACAACTCAATCGACTACAGCAGATCAATGAATTAGACGAAATTCGGCTCTCTGCACTACAAAATACAGCATTAATTCAACAGCAGCGAGCCAAATGGCATGATGCTCTCATTAAGAACAAAGTCTTCCACGAGGGAGACTGGGCTCTGTTATACGATTCTCGGTTTCAGGACTTCCCTGGAAAACTTCAGACTCGATGGTTGGGACCATACGAAACCCAGAAGGTACATGACAATGGAACTCTTACTCTAATCACTATTGACGGTTCTGGATATGCATTCAAGGTAAATGGCCACCGAGTCCGTCTCTACCGTAAACCACTTACTAGGGAATCCTTCTGCCAGCAGATACGCCGAGATACTGATCTGGAGATCTTAGGAGAGGAAGAGAAATCTTCCTCACCTGTAATTCATTAAGGGTCTATTTATTTTTGCAAATTGTACATAAAGTTTTTGTTTTTGAGTGATTCTTGTACATAAGTTTGATTTGAATAAATTTTTGTCATTTTGCAATTCCTTTTTCTTCCACAAAGTTTGATTTTTGCTCTTCTAATAGCATATGTATGTTTTTTTTTTTTTTTTTTGGTTTTGCTTGTTCTGCTGTTCCTTTTCTAAAGGAACAGCATTCGGATCTCTGCTGTTCCTTTTTCAGAAGAACGATATTGTTACGTCTATCGCTGTTCCTTTTTGGTTACCATTGTTCCTTTTCCTTCAAAGAAACAGCGTTCTTTTATTTCTGTGTTGACTTTTTCAATGGAATGGCATATTGAGTGTTTAGTATGATTGCCGTTCCTTTTCCCAAAAGGAACGGCATTTGCAGTTTTGTTCCTTTTTCTATTATCCATCGTTGTTGCTTTTTCAACGGAACACCATCTGCATACTTTTGATCTCTTTGCTGATTTAAATTCAGGATGTTTTTTTCCGTCTTCTTTCTAGTCTTCAAGCTTCAGCTATGTATTTGTGCGATGAAATATAAAAACACAGCATACCGAAAATCTGCAAATCATAAATCGCTATATCTATAAGGCTCTGCATTAATAAGAGGACAGATGGAAGGACATACTTATTTCTTACCTTTTGTGACATGGTTTTACTAAATTTTGCCCTGATTGGTTATCTTTATCATGCTGATTCCCTTAAAAATCTTTTTATTAGTACTTGGGAATAAGAGCAAAGAGTTTATATCTTCCTATTGAGATAATAAGACTTCTTCCACCATTCCTACTCTTAAGGAGTGCGGAACCACCCTTTGTGTATAAATAAGGAAAAAGAAAAAGCATGTCAAATGTCAAATGCAGGATAGGGGGTCTCATCGAGAGCCAGCCTACCATGATCATGAGGATGGAAGTGAAGTGGCATTCCCATTCTGGCCACCACACCAGGGATATGGTCCAAAAGGTGTATCAAAATAAACAAACCTTGGAACAAGAGGTCTCATTAAGAGCCGGCCTGCCCACGTTTCGCTCTTTCCTCGTGAATGGCATTATGGTTAACTGGTCACCAAGCCAGCATAATGGTCTACATTCTGACATAATAACAGTCCTAAGTATACACACAGGATCATGGTTCCGAGGGTGAAAAAACAACTGTGCCAAGGTTATGGACACCTGTTGGCAGCAGAGTAATGTTAATGGTATCGAAGTCACCTTGCTTACACCAATAGGTAAGATATTAACACTCTTTTGTTTTCATATCCTAGGCACTAATTATATGTTATTTCCTGATTTATACACCGCATGAATATTTATCATTACCAATCATGGCAACGGAGGTGACCATGACCGCTTAAGATTGGCAAGTACGATACATGCCTATCCATCAACCTCAAATCATAACACAGCAGCCTCAAATCATAACACGCGATCCATCCTCCGCCTCGATTTCGGTAATCTGTTGTCCTCTCTCAACATGGCATAAATTCACATGCTGTTCCTTTCTGACTTGAGTACAGACTGGGTGCCGCTCCATTATTTGCCGACTGGGACAGCCTATCACACTGAGGGGGGGGGAGGTTAACCTCATCATTCTATGTATTACGTGTCAATTCATCATTCGGAAAATCTGGTTCACGACGATTTGGCATGGTTTCACGGCATGGCAGATTTTTATTTTTTCGCACAAGTTGTTTTTGCTGCACTATTGCATACTCTGTGTTTTCTTTTGCGAAACCTTGCTCTCTGTGTTTCAAACCGAAAACATTTTTTTTTGCTGTTCCATTTAGAAATCACAGCGGAATCATGGGGGGAAAGGCAATTCGTAGTGAGCCTCAACAGCTAACGATCTCTGCTGCCGCCCGAGAAATCCTGGAAAGAGCAGGATGGTTAAACTATTTCAATCGCTTACAAGAGGGTCATGAGACAGTAGCAATGGAGTTCTTGCAGAATTTACAAGATAACTACTCCATGGTAAGAGGAAAACGAATAGCGGTCACTGATGCCATAATTGCAGAAGTCTCAGGACTACCAGCTACTGGACCAGTATGGACATTCAAGAAAGAACGATTACAGAAGGTCATCGACATCTTCCAGGATGAAGGCCAGCATTTGACAATCAAAGGGAAGGGAATTCTGCCAGCGACCCTAGGCGAACCCTGGACAGAGCTAGCAAGAATAGCACAGAGCTACATTACTTGCGAAGGAAGAAAAGACGTGGTAAGACCACGACACCTTAAACTTTTAGTTGTTCTAAAACAGAAATGCTCTGTGAATTTACTGGCACTCTTAAACTCGTTATTGCATGATGCTGCACAAAGTATGAAAAGGGCACAGCACGTAGAGGCAATTGTTAGTCACCACGGGTTAATCCGACTTGTTGTTAGTTATAGTCTTACCCAGCAGCAGAGCAACTGGGAAAGACTCATTACACTGATTGAAGGGGGATCGACAGAACCATCCCCGAAACGTAGACATTCTATAAACCCACCAGAACAACCGGCAAAATGCAAAGAAAATGTTGCTAGTACATCACAACAACCAGAGACACACCAAGAACCCGCAAAGCGAAAGCATGTAGTTGATTCACCCGAGCAACCAGAGGAACCCAGGAAATCAGCTCGGTTAGCTCAGATGAGAGGAAGCATAAGTACACCCAGAAAGTCAGCCCGGTTGGCTCGAATAAGGGGAAGGCTGGAACAGCTTCAGGGAAGCACCAGCCAACCAGTAATAATTGAAGATGAGCAACCCGAAGAAGAAGTACCCGAGCCTGCGGGAACAGAAAAAGAAGCAGAAACTGAACAGGAAGAAGAAATGGGACAGCAGGAGAATAGTCCATTACAGGACTTACTAAGAGAAGATGACTTGGCCGCCATACTAGCCAATATGAGTAAATACGGTCAACCTTCTAGCTCCGAGAATCCCCATGACCAATTTCAAGAAGAGAACATGCCCATGCATGATGAAGATGAAGAAAATACCGAACGGGAACAATCTGTTCCCATGTCACAAGAGGAAAATCTAGAGGAAGAACCCCAGGAGGAAGAATCAGAACCAGTTGAGGTGCATACACCAGAACAGCCGGAACAGAGCAGTGAGGAAGAACCCCAGGAGGAAGAGTTAGCAACTGGTCATGATCCAGTCCACCATCGACGGACTGCCGTTCCTTCAAAGGAATCAATGGAAATCAAGAAGTTGAGGAAGGAACGGACTAAACTGTTAAACACAATAACCCAGCTCAGGCAACAAATTAGGATTTTGAAAAAGAACCAGAAGGTAAAGAGGAAAAAGAGGGCCAACAAGCAGCCTGTTTTCCAAGACTCTGAGGATCCAGTTGCCGTTCCGATTAAGACAGAAATGGATCCAGCTGCCGTTCCGATTAAGATAGAAAAGGATGATAAGCAAATTCAGATGGAGGCACCACCCTCAGGGGTAATCAGGGTCCTGAACTCCAAACAGCGTAACAAAAAGGTTCAGGTAAAACTCCCGGCCTCCACTGATGCATGGAGGAAAGATCCAAAGACAAAAACCTTGCACAAGATGGTGAAACAAGCACGGCAAGAAATAGAGCAACTTAAAGAGCAAACGGGCAAGAAAAATATGAAGAGTTGCAGCAGCAACTAAGGGATGTCAGTCAATCTAAAAGACAGGTTTTTGAAGGATGGATGAAGGAACAAGAGGAAGTCACACAGGTAACTTATAAACTAGATACTACTATCAAACAGATGAATGACTTGTGTTCTTTATATAATAATGTTTTAGCATGTAGGGCCTACTACACGTATACTCATTTTCTATTAGACGATATTTACAATTACAAATAAAAACAATGAAACGGGCTTTTTTTCCCTACGGATAAGCAATGTCAATATTGATTTTATCGGCTAAACGCAGCATTGGGAGTGAGATCCGGGGAATTGTTGTGTGAACTTTATTTACACGACCTTGTGCTAAGTCAGGAGACTGAAGTGAACCCTGGTCCGTCCATTGGTGATATTCAATTCCAAGCATTCATTTCATTCGGGGCTAATCAGATTAAGTGGATGAAAGCCTATGATACCTTTCAGAGTCAAGAAAATGGTCTAGATTTAAGAGTTAGGGCTGAGCCTAGGAACCCAGTACGCTTATGGACAGCTCATATAAACCACATAAGGACTCCAGGTGTCATTGTAACATTAGGGCCTATGCATGAGGCACTCATTCCAAGGGTTTGATACTCTTTTCCATCCAAAGACTTGGCCATTAATGCGACCAAATTTCGATATCGAATCTGATGCCACACATCATTAGAACCATTTAAATGAGAACTTTGAGTTAGCGACGTTTGAATTTCTATGTGAAACCTTAGAAAAGCGAGGTCATCTTAGTTAGAGTGTAGATTCCGCACTCCAATTATTTGGATCTTACTTTTATGGATACCAGACCTGTATGATATGCACGAGGGCAAACGGAGTCGATTCTTTGATTATTTAATCACACAACATGGTTGTAGGCCTCCACATGAAACTCCTTCTCCAGCATACTCTCTCACTGCATTACATGTCAACTACAATGTTTTCATGACGACATGAAACAAGGTAAGCAGGGGGGTGTGTGGAGTACTGAAAAGGTATGATTTTGCTGATTACTTTAATGACTTTTTAATACAATTTGTGAACCTTTTGTATCATGGGTTTGGAAAGTCATAAGAAACTATCACAAAACATGTGAGAATCGATGTGTATAACTTAGCCACTGATAATGGTTATTTTCTATACAGGGAAAGAAGATAACGAAGAGTTGCCGCTCTAAAGATAAAAACGAAGTGAGACCATTTCTTGTTCTACGGGGGAAGCAGAACGCAAACATAGGGAAACAAGATCAAGGTGAATCGCTCGAGAAGCGAAGAGGAGAGGACACCGACTCGGCGCAATAGCAAAAGACGGGATGAAGAGGATTGCTTGTTTGGCGAATCTGGGGATCAAAGATCTGAGGATATTCCTTTATTTTCTGCATTTGTGGACATCCTGTATCGTCCTTCTAAAAAGAGACAGCACTGTTAGTTTAGTAATGGCGAGATAAGATACGTTTTATGTAATCTTATGTAAAACATCAGATTTGGTTATTAAGCTCTGTTGAGAACTGGTTCGATGTATTTTTGATCAATGTATTAATGAAAGCTTGGTGATTATTCCATCTTCGCGTCTGCGTTAACTTAAAGCGGTGTATCCTTGGAGGCTAAGGGCCCGGCCCCGAAGGACACTTGCTTCTGTACCATTACAGCTTCGCTTCTGTGTGGTTTGTTTATTATTGTTATTTAATCATTTGATATGCTTTATAAGTTCATATGATATGCTCTGTTCAAGTTTGAATCATTGAGGTTTCTACAGATAAGATTATATGTTAACTCCGCATTACGTTATTATTCCTTTCAAGAGTTAATCGCATATCCTTACTGTTATGTTGCAGAGCTGTTATATTAACATTTGTGTTGCGTGCGTTTCCACTGGATCAGTATTGCCCCATAATTCATTAATCGTTATTGCTGTTCCATTAATATGATTTGTGTAATCCGCCTTTAGAATGATAAAATGTTCCTTGATTGCAAAGAGTGTATAGATTGAGTTTGATTATAACCCGCAGGACTTAGTATTCATTTGCTGTTCCATTTCAGAGTTGCTATTCCATTTCAGAATTGTGGTTTAATCCTTTATTTCCTTTGCTGATTTATTTATCTGCATTTGATGGTTTGCTGTGAGAGATGATCTAAGACTGTAGTGAGCAGTATCAGTCACTGTTTAGCTCCCAGGCTTGTGATCTATGCTTTAGTTCTTTTTCCATCAGTTTCTGAAGGGATGGTTTATTATTACCGAACCCTTGACTGATGAGTTATTGAGTTTCCTGAGTGTGTGATTTATTTCTTCAAAGTAATTTGATTTCATTTAAGCATCCGTTTACTCTTGTATTTCTTAAGCACTGTACTACTAGCATTACTCTGACAAATGAGCCTCGGATTGAGTCACTCTTTGTAATGACAAAACGCTCTCGGGTTGACATATTAATGTGAGGTGATTAGAGGTGAAAGAGACCCTTTTTATAGCTCTACAGCTGGAACAATAGTGTAAAACATCATTTAAAAGCAAGAGGCCAATATGGAGACCTTTCATATGTTATAATAGTAGCAAAATATGCATAAGAAATGGGCCATAAGATACACAACAAGAAAGTACAAGCCTCCAATGGACAAAATCCCTCAAAATGAGGTGCTGCAACTATATATAAAAGTAGGAAGACCCTTACAGTGCTGTTTTTAATTCTCTACTACAAAAAATGATTATACATCAGATCTAGGGTTGATATGTGCCTCAAAAGATAGATCAATTATAGATCTGAGCACTATACAACCTCCTTTGAAGAACTCCTTAAGGGTTTTCAGCAAAACACCATGTACAAGATGTAGATCTAAGATCTAGGGCTACAGATCCACTACAAAATATAGATCTAGAAAGTATGGTTGATATTATATGATCAATATAATAGCCTCCTCCAATAGATCCTCTAAGTGAAAGGAAAATCCCCTTCACTAGAAAATCAGCTTTCCAAATGGTGTGCAAAACCACCCTGCAACTCCTCCTACAGAAATAACGTAGATATGGAAGGAAACTGCACTGTAGGGATAAATAAACAGTTGGCCTAATGCCAAGATATGAAAATATGCTCAAGGACTTTCCTTATTGTCCTTCCAATGGAAAGGAAACCTCCTCCATTGAAAATGAGCAATGAAATAACCCAGATCTAGTCTCCACTTGCTCTAACCTGCAAAACAACCAAACCTTGAACAGGATCTATGCTGTAAATGAAAGATGAAGCTTGGCCTTAAGCCTGATAGTGGACAATGTAGTACAAGACTCCTCCAAGAGCTTCTCAATGGAAAAGGCAGGATTCTCAATTAGGAACATCCAGTGCTAAACAACACTCAATCTCAGCTAAACAGCAAGAGAAAGATATATGTCTAAACAGACCATATATTTAGAAATATCAAATACATAAACTCATGAACAGTGGCTTCCATCCTCTTCCTTAAATAATATATGAGCTTGCAAACCCTAAGCCCCATCCAATAATAGCACTACTTCCACACAAAGCATCTCCATCTAAAACTGCGTTGTCCCTCATTGATGACCACTCCTCCATGACAATGCTTGTTGGCTCGAGGGGTCCTGACCCAGATTCAGAGGTTAAGGTTTGCCAACAAACCCCTACACTAATATCCCTTTCGGCAGTTACCTACTTGCGTAGGTCAAAGTCTCACCCGAAGTAGTATGGGTGGGTGATGGAACCAGGTTTTCGCACCCTGAGAGAGGATAGGTAAGCCAAGCAGAGCTTCGTTCGGCTTTATAATGACCAGATTGCATATCAAAGAACTGGATCTATACATCTCCTTCGCATCCACGTGTGCAAGGTCAACTATACTTACTGTACTCAACAAATCATACAATTCTAAAACAATAGTGCAGCATTACAGTTATTCTTTGCATAAAACATAACAGAACAGACCCAAATCAAGGTTTTCATAGTAGAAATACTTAACATAGTTACTTTCGTAGCTTAACACAGAATATGCATAACATAACAGCTATCAAAGATTCACATCAACAGTACAAATAGATTCAGTTACTCAAACAACCTTTCTCATTCATTAACCCTTCAGATCCTTCTTATAATACCCAAACCCGACCTATGCACACAGCAGCAGGGTCCGCACACAGCATGACTAAGGATCTCCGCGCACACAGCCAGCAGGAGTCCTTTCCCCGAAAACCCAAACAGATCTACTAAGCCAC
This sequence comes from Pinus albicaulis, assembly GCA_034641835.2. NCBI lineage: Eukaryota > Viridiplantae > Streptophyta > Pinopsida > Pinales > Pinaceae > Pinus > Pinus albicaulis. The sequence continues at coordinate 38,073,840 of MU968363.1, forward strand.
AATTCGCCTCAAGATCTCATCATCTTCTTGCCTTATAATTCAAAATGTCCCTCTATTTATTACAATCTAGCCTAATATTTCCTATGGTCCACAAACTATGGTTTGCGGACTCTAGGTCTACCCTTTGACCCATTACAATGCTTTCGGGGCATTGACCCACCCCAAAACCCCTATGCTAGACTAATTATACGCAAAAATATGCAAAATTGGACCAGTTTCGCAGCTTGCAGGAGACCCTGTTCCAACAGTCCCCCAACACAATCTTGTGACTTGTCCCGAGTCACTAGGGTGGTGCGGTCTCTACCGGTGTACATAGGGCATTGATGGCTACGATCAGTGGAGGCAATACTTATTGACTCCGAGCAGCAGCACTCTGGGCAATGTCTACAAGCTTCTGGGAGGTCGGTCCTTCAGTAGCCGTGGTAACCCGCTCTAACATCTAGTTGAGTCACTTGATCGTGCCATTGGTATCCTGTGATAGCTGGAGGGTGGCGTTGACCTATGGCTTCAAGCATTCTGTGATGGCCTGCTTCATTCGTCGAAGATCCTCAATCGTATCTCGGAGTGTGTTGCTAGTCTTCAAGCGTGCCAGACGTTGTGCAGGGTCCAATTAGGGCAAGGTAACTTCGATCTGATCGAAAGCGGCCTCCTTCTGTCGTAAGTCTTGATTGATGTTCTAAATAATCGGGTTGAGCTGGACCATTGTCTAGAGCTGCATGGCCGACTCGAGAAACTGAGTACCTTGAGTAAGTTGTCCCGTAATGATGTTCGTAGCTTCTATTACTAGTGAAGCACGCTGGGCTCGTACCTCCGGAGGTGTGGCAGGCTGTAATTGGGCCTGTAATGCGGTGATTTGCCGGTCCATTTGGGTCTTGAGGGTCTGTATTTCGGTTCTGGACGCCTTTAGTGCTGCAACCAAGCCTCCTACTGTAGATGGGAGTGGAGCTGTAGCTAGGAGCTCATTTAGGACCTCTGTGCCAAGCTAGTGGACCACTGTTTCGAGTTGCGCCATCTGCGAGATAGCAAGGGATATGTCTGCGGTCTGTCATAGGGCCCATAGCCTACGTCCCTTGGGAACTTCTGCTTCGAATGCGCATGAAAATTCCTTAATGTTACCCGAATCCCCAAAGTAGGGTAGGTCTCTTACCTCGGAGGAGATGCAATGAAAGTTCCTTGTGACCCGAAGACATCGCAGTGCCAAAACCTCATGCAACCAGCCTTGCCAATTCTCTAGTTCCCCATCAGAGTTGGAAAAGCATTCACTGTATTTTTCCCAATAGAGTACTCCTTCCGTCGTGGGGTTAATCCAATCTTCGTCCTGCGTAGTCAACTTGTAAATGTGATCCACTTCCTCCTCATCACGTGTTGGTTCTGTATACCGTGCACCTTCCACAAGATCCAATGGTACTATTACTCGTGTACCGTTATTTTCAAACACCATGCTTCGCTTTTTGAGATTGATAACACCCCCCATATCTATAGCCTAGTCCAGTCTTAGGAGCGCAGGGTAGGGATCTGCATCTTCTACGATTTCTATTACCGCAAAGTCAGCTTGGGCCTTTACTCCTACGACATCTACCATGATTTTTGGTAGCCTTCCCAGAGGGATGATCTTCTGTTGATTCGCCATGCACAACTGGATGGTGGACCATTTCAACTTAGGTTCTCCCATTCATTGTCATGTTTGTTTAAGTAACATGTTCGCATCTGATCAAAGGTCCAAAATAACCTGATCCATATCGTAGCCACCAATCTGCGCAGTCAACCGCATTTCTCTTCTGGTGTGTTTTTTATACATGTATAGTTTGTGTACATCCTTGGTCCCTGGGGTCGGATCGGGCCATGTTGCACAACTATTCATTAATGCCTGAAGGTTCTCTACAGCCTTTGGGTTACGTAGCAGCTTCATACATGCCTGCAGAAAGGGCTCGACCCCCTCATCTGTCTTGGGGTGTGTCGGTACCTGCACAGTAGCTGCTTCTTCCTTAGCGAAGTCTTGGCCAGCTGTGGCCATTGTTTCTTGTCCCTTTTTCATGTTTGATCCTTCTTGACAGGGTCAGAGGATCCATGGCAGCCTCTTGCTTTGGTCCTCAAGTGGCCATCCCACTACGTGTTATGAATTTCACACTTGGGTCCATGTTAATTAGCTCGGATTTAACTCTCTGCACATTCTGCGTAGGGGTGGGCTGCTTTCCTGCATTTTTACTATTAATATTGGGCAATCTTCGATCACATGGTCTAGCTGTCTGCAATATCGACAGGATTGCCGTGTAGGATTTGGGCAATCCCTAGCAAAGTGCCCTGCTTCTCCACAATTATAGCAGATTAGTTGTCCGTGTCCTCGACCTGCGCTTCCTCCCGATCTCCTCCCCTGCCCCTTATTGGAGAGCCACCAAAGCTCGCGGGAGATCTGGGTGACACAGGGTCTGATTGTACCCAATACAAGTTTCCTTGATCTATCATCAGATCATAAGTTCGACAGTTCTACTCATCGTGTCCTACCGACCGGCAGAACCTGCACCACATTTTCTTCAGTTCTAGGACATACGCTCCTAGCCGGGGGCAATGGTTCGTATCGTGCAGCCCTGTGATGCGGCAGTCATCGCACCATAACGCAGATCCGCTTGAGCTTGGACGCACTAGGTTAGGTTCTCCTGCCTGTATGTAATCTGTCAATAGTGGGCACTGATCCTTCATATGGCCAGATACCTGACATCATATGCACCATAGATCTGTGTTGGCTCCTTTTCCTCGTTCCTTTTGCAGGTTCTGAATTTCCATGTGCATAGCTCCGAGCTGCTCCTGAATTTTCTGTACTCCTAGCGAAGTATCTTCTCTGGGCGCAGCTTCTAGTTTCATAGCGACTTCCACAGCATTTTCCTGTGACTCGAAGGTTTGGTGACTTATTGGTATGCGCAGGTGAGGTAACAACATAGCGATGAACCATTCTGTATGTTGTCTATCGTCATACTCAAATCCTCCTTCTCTGATTGCTCTCTTTAGTCGCTGATCAGCCTCGCATACAGACTCAAACGCTCCTTGCTTGAAGTCCTTCACATCTGCTACTAATTGAGAGTAATATTTTGGCTTTTAGAACTGTTGCTTCAGAGCATCCTTAATATCTTGAATAGATGCATTCCCGTTCTGAGATATGTATCGCATATACCAGTCCAAAGCTCTTTCTTCGAATGCCAGGGACATTTGCACCCTCTTCACTGTATCGCTTGCCACATTTTTCGCAGTCCATATGGAATCTGTAACAAACCAAAATCGGTCCATATCCTCATCTCCTACCCCCTTGAAGGTAGGTAGTTTTAGGTGCGCAGCCATATCACTGTCTGGTGGAGGTGGTGGTATGGGCGAATTCTTACCTTTGCGTGGCCTGGACGGCAGTGTAGCCAGGGGGCTCTACACAGCCGTCTCTCACAGAGAGCTATAGATAGATCTCCCCCCTTCAAGGTTGGTTCAATAGTATTTACCACTACGTGTCGTGCTCTCATCTGGATCCGAGGTCATTCACTCGGTATGACTACACAGAACACTCTTCTCACACAGTAATATCTTAATCAGTAGGGGTACTGTCTTCAAAAAATTGCCCCTGAAACCTTTAAAAAATCTCTGCTCTGCTTCGAACTAGGAGACGAACTAATAAATGGAAAATTCTATCACAAATCCTCCTAGCACACTATCCACCCAGTGATCCACCGTGCGAGTGATGGTATTATCAGTCCTTTCCAGCTGCTGGATCAGCCCTGGAGTCCACTAAGCAACTTTTTCGTCCTTCCAACACTTCTGGAACTCTACAAGCCTTGCCAACCACTCCTGAAGCTCGATTGCAAATGTCACAAAGAAAATTTCGTAGCTTTCCATAAGAATGTACTTGTCTTTCCAATTTTCCGTCGTTAACCTCGTGCTGCGATTCTCTTTTATCGCAAATTCTTGAATCTGCTTTTCGAACCACTCTTCAATTTCCTTCCTCTCAGGCTTCCAGTAATCTCTTGTCATTACCCGATCCCTCTCTCAAAATTCTCCTGGTCCTGGCAACGGAACCATTTTTTGGCTCGAGGGGTCCTGACCCAGGTTCAGAGGTTAAGGTTTGCCAACAAACCCCTATACTACTGGCCCTTTCGGCAGTGACCTACTTGCGTAGGTCAATGTATCACCCGAAGCAGTATGGGTGGGTGTTGGAACCAGGTTTCCGCACCCTAAGAGAGGATAGGTAAGCCAAGAAAAGCTGTGTTCGGCTTTATAATGACCAGATCGCATATCCCAAAACCGTATCTATTGATCTCCTTCTCATCCACGTGCGCAAGGTCAACTATACTTACTATACTCAACAAATCATACAATTCTAAAATAGTAGTGCAACATTACAGTTATTCTTTGCATAAAACATAACAGAACAAACCCAGATCGAAGGTTTGCACAGTAGAAATACTTAACACAGTTACTTTCGCAGCTTAACACAGAATATGCATAACATAACAGCTATCAAAGATTCGCATCAACAGTAAAAATAGATTCAGTTACTCAAACAACCTTTCTCATTCATTAACCCTTAAGATCCTTCTTACAATACCCAAACCTGACCTACGCACACAGTAGCAGGGTCCGCACATAGCAGCAGGGTCCGCACACAGCAGGACTAGTGATCTTCACGCACACAGCCAGCAGGAGTCCTTTCCCCAAAAACCCGAACAGATCTACTAAGCCACAATTCACCTCAAGATATCATCATATCCTTGCCTTATAATTCAAAATGTCCCTCTATTTATAAAAATCTAGCCTAATCTTTCCTATGGTTCGCAAACCATGGTTTGCGGACTCTAGGTCTACCCTTTGACCCATTACAATGCTTTCGGGGCATTGACCCACCCCAAAACCCCTGCGCTAGACTAATTATATGCAAAAATATGAAAAATTGGACCAGTTTCGTAGCTTGCAGGAGACCCTGTTCCAACAACACTGTTGATTTGGTCAAGGTTGACCCAGTCAAGGTGTTCTAGCCCCTTTTCATACCAAAGGGTGCTCAATTAAGCTACCAATATTTATCTCTTTCACATTTGGCATTGATTTATTCATTATTAAGGAGAATTATGGACCTCTATTGTCCTCTTATTCATTAAAAAAAGCAGCAAAACAAAATTGAATATTCCAACTAGCTCATGGCTAATTGGGAATATTACAACATCTCAAAATGTCTCACCTAATAGGTGTCATGCATCCATAGAAATGTGGTCTCAAGGGTGGAGCACATGCTACCCCTGCAAAAAATTTGACCATCACCAAACCTGCACCTACCAACTCACACCTTGACTATATGCCATGCTTGGAAATCCTCTCTCCTTATGCACCATGTCCTCTCCAACTGTCTTAGATGAACCTCCTGGATCCTATTTCTGGTGATGAGAGAATCAAGAGACAATATACAAGTCCCTTGAATCAGTGTGCAATGCTAGAGAGTGGTAAATGGAAGCTTACGATTAACCCCGTGATCAACTATCTCTCCAAATATGGGTGTGCCAAACCCATTAGTGTGCCCAACGTCCGTTTTAGGAGATCTCTCCAATGGAAACACTCCACCAACTTGTTGTGCATCATCATGCTCTTTTGTACATAAATATTTACCTATGCACTCCTCTACATAACAATGACCTCTGAGGCACAAATCTATGCACCACTAGATACCAACACTCACTATCGTACCACTGTGTACCATATGGCATCCCATATGTTTCAATGCATCTGTCACTCCACTAGACAACCAGATATGGTGTAGGTTGCTTCTCCCACTCCATGGTGAAAATAAACTAACCAAAACACACCACCATGCATCTATGTGCTCACCTACAAACCACTGCTCGATGTTGCATGCCCCTACATGCCACTGAATGCCATGATCTAAAGCTGAGATAGTACACATTATCCCGCACAATATCAGTATCACCACCTCCACTATCACATCACCATACCCTCTGATGTATGTTATAGCATCATTTATGAACTCTATATACTTGATGACCTATGTATTGGCCTTGGGCAACCCTTTCCTTTCAGACTTGGTCCTTTACCTAAAAAACATTATTTTGAATTCAATACGTGACTCTGCCCTTTCAAAAGCACGTGCAGACGTAGGTCCAACTATACCCTACCCACATATATAATTTAAAATATGAAAAAAGTATAAAATTCCCTATTTGCTGGGTAGGGTTTACGGGTTACGCCGGAAGCCTACCAATAGGAGCCTGTGGCCAAAATATTTTCCAGCTGAAAAAAGTGTTTTGAGGAAGTATAAATACACCTCATGGGAAGGCCTAAAGGGGAGAGAGAGATAGGTATTGATACTATAGCCTTTTAGTCCTTGATCAAGTATTATTATCCATGTGCCTCCTGTACTTCCCAGGTTGAGGAAACCCTTGTTTCCCTCTTTGATATGTTCACCTCCTTTATGTGACATCATTGTGTATCCTTATGGAAGAAGATTGTTGAGGCTTGGGATGGATGGATCCAGAGGATGGTTTCGCTTGGAGCCGTGGCTGAATTAGGTGGTATTCCTCCACATCTTTTACAGACATCAATAAAGAAGCTCCATCTTGTTCCTCATGTTGTGATCTTTAATGCTTTTATACATGTTATGATTTCGTTATAGTAAATTTCATGTTATTTTCAATAACCTTATATGATCTAACCACTGACATCTAGAACATGCTTGATATTTCTACTATTCAATGCGCTTTTCTTGAATGAGTTGCAGGTTTCGAAGCACGTGGAGAAGCAAAGGGTTTGAACCCTGTGGGAACAACCTCAAACATAGGACCTATGGGTAAGGTCACTTCCCCCAGTTTTACTAATTTAAGCATTAGGACCATTAGTTTGATTGCTTCTTGTTGTTGTATGCCTCTTGCTTTGCTGGGGTTCTCAACCCATACCCTAGGGTAATTCATCCTGTAATAGAATCGACGACTCAGCTAGGGATTACATCTGTGTAATTCCTAGTTTGAGTTGTTTCTCTCTGGATTTTGGTTCTCTGATTGGTTTGGTCACTTTTCCAGACTCTTTGGTTCTTTATCCATCTAGGAAAAAGTCCTGATATTTTGGATCAGGCTTGGATTTTTTAATTTCTCTTCACTGCCCTTTTTATATGCATTTTTTAGTTTACACAATCGTGTATATACGCATTTTGGTCTAAATAAACAAGCATATACACGAGTTTCCTTGTACATAGTTGCATATGCACATTGGTTGTTCATTGCCAAGTTGCATATGGCTAGTTTTAAATGAAAATTTGATTTTTGGAGTCCTATAAGGTCTTTTTGTCTATTATTGGCCACTTCTGTTGAACCTTTGGTGTGTCTAGGAAGTTTTTCTGTTTGTTGTGTATCAATTTATCTCTTTCTGGATTGAAAAACTAGTCAACCTAGGGTTTACCTTGCTTTGTGAAGTTTTAGTTTTGGGTTTTGCACCAGGGTTTCTTTCTGAGGTTCTTGGCTATTCTGACATTTTAGGACAATGATTAGTGTTAGTTTGCTGGTTCTTAGCCTTGTTATTGCTTCACTTTTTGCTTTTTTCTGGTTGGCTTTCCTGGTTTTCTTAGTTTCTTGAGAAGGACATTTATGGCAAAGATTGAATGATCTTCTTGGTTTTCTTGAAGTTTCTTTGATTGTTGTAGTTTTATACTATTGTTTAGGTCATTTCTTTTATTTAGTTACTTCTTTCTGTTTGTTAAGTCTTGTCATGGAAATGATTTTCTTGGCTTAAGGAATTTGAGATAACTTGTTTGATCAACCCAATGATTTTTAGTGTTTGGTAGGTTTTTCTTTCTCAAAGAGTTTTCTTGTTTGCTTAAAAAGAAAAAGTCTAAAAAAACATTTGTGTTTGCCTTTACTTTTTCTTTGGTTTTTTTTTTTTAATGGATTTTCATTGTTTTTGAGAAAGTGTGAAGTTTGTCATTTGGTATGATTTTTTTGTGTTGAGAGAAGTTCTTGGTTGATTTTGTCTCTTTTTATATCAAGTTGTTTTTTGGCATTTTTGTTCTGGGAAGTTCTTGTTTGAACTTGTCTTGTCTTTTATGTAAAGTTGTGATACCTCTCTGTTGAGAAACTCATTTTCTTATTTGATTAAAGTAGTCCTAGAATCACGCATTTTTCATTGATAATTTGCATTAGTGTAGTTGCACTGTGAGCATTTTTAGTCTTTTGTTAGATTTTGAGTGTGTGAGCATGCATCTTACAAAGAAAATAAAATTTCTTGCTTTCATTAGTTGTTCGTAGAACCTGTGTAGAAATCCCTTTTCATGGAGGAGAAAGTTGCATTTGCATGTACCAGGTTTCTATTGATTTATCTTTGTGTCCAAAACATCACAAGTTGCATCTCCGTTTTACCCCTGAATTAAAAGAACATCCCTCAAAATCGAGCGCATAATTTAAAATGAACTAGAATCTTTTTGAGTTGTCATTAATATACATCAACTAGTCTAGGTCATTAGGGCCTTGGAATAAGTTTGTGGAGAGTTAACTCTCCAAGGCCACTCAAAATTTAAAACTTAGAAGTTGATTAAATGAGTGCAACCCAACCTCGTTAAGTTGTCTAGGAAATCTCTCCTCCATAGAGTCAAGCGTGAGGGCAAGTGAACGCAGAGAAGAGAGATACCCCCTCTCCTACTTGTCGAATCCCGACCAAAGACTGTTCCTCCCGACTGCCAATACAAACTGGTGACCTTAGTTGATATTCCTACGTATCACATAGGTACAAATTGATGACCTTAGTTGGTATTCCTAGGTATCACATAGGTGAATGCGGGGGGGGAATACCAGTGGTACCTGAGGCAGACGTTGCATCACATTCATTAGTACTTCTGGAGGGTGCCCTTGTGAAGCTTTGGTACTTACACCGGAAAAGGCTTTTGTTTGGAAGTCAACATAACTATTTATGTTACCTTCACTAGTAGGCATGGGGTGTAATTACCCCAGACAATTTTCAGAAGGTCCTTATTTTCTCTTTCTTATATTTTGGTGTCCGGTCGTAATAACTTGGAGCGAAAATACCTGAGAGCTGCTTGATTGCTAAATCTTAGGGACATTTTATAGAGAGTGCTCTTTGCTCCTAGAATGTCATAGCTTTGTTATTTTTTGAGTCTGTATAAATTCTCATAATAATTAAAAAAGGCTGATCATTTAGTTCTTCGATCTAGGAGGCTTCGTGGGCTTTCTCCTGCGAGTGCCAAGACTTCTTCTAAAAGGCATAGGATCAATTCTGCTGGTGATTTACAATAAGTAGCAACGAATGCATCAGAGAGTGATCCTCGACTTGGGGCTCTTGTTTATGAAGGTGAGCCTAGTGTTAGTCATGATATAGAGAGGAGTACTCCACTCCTTTCTAGGGTCCTTTCTCCGGTAGAATAAGTTGAGGTTGAAGAAATTCCTAGACCTCCAGTTACTCCTTCCTCTCCTCTTCCTAATATTTTTCTAGGCGTTCTATTATATGTTTGGCTTTCGATTCTTAGGTCGGCTAGCCCTCATATTTCTCCTTCTTTTATTTCGATGGCCACTGATAGGAACACAACTTCGGCTATGAGTACTTTAAGTGTACATACTCCTCTCTCAGTAGAAGGAGGAGGTACCATTGCTGTATCAACCATCACTCCTAGTACTGAAATTTTTGGCTCTACCCCCATTCCATCTACAAGGTGGGGCACCCAATATTTTTCTTCCCATATTGGTCCCTTTTCATTTGGGATGCCTTATAGTTTAATGCCCTCAGTTTGTTTCCCTGTTGTATCTGTTGTCTCCATGCCCATGTCCTCTATGGCTAGTGGATCAACCTATTTTTAGGGTTTTCCCTTCGAAATTGGTCATATTCCTCATTCTAACCCTTCCTTAGGTTCTTTGCCTTTATCCGCACAAAGTCAAGGTTTTAATCCTTCTCTAGGAGGTCAAAGTTATAATTCTTTTCTAGGCTAGAACCCTGCTTTCAGTGGTTTAGGAACTGGGAATCAGTTCATGTATGGTCAATAGGGGAACATGCCTTTCTCTTCTGTAGGTATTTCTTAGGGTTTTTCTCCTTTAGCTAATGCATGGAACCCTTACCAATGGATCTCATCTTCTTTTAATACTTTGATTGGGGGGAACATCCCTGTTTATGGTAACCCTTTTGTGGGAGGAGGTCCTACTCCGATTTTCTCTAGACCACAAGGTTTTTCTTATGGGTCAGCTTCTTCTACGAACATTCTTTGGCAGCCTGGTGCCTCATCAAATCAAGGCTATTATTTTCAAAATGTTGGGAATCTGTTGCTTAGTGGATGGAATTCTCAGGGTCCTCTGCTCTTACCATTCTTGGAAACCCTAAATTTTCTAGCTTTATCAAAGTTGACTAATGATCCTATCTGATATAAGCCTAGGTTGGCCTCCGGTTCCTACCAATCTTCCTTCTGAGATACCAAAATTCGAAGGGAATACTGGTGAAGATCCAACCGACCATGTTACCAGTTTCCATTTATGGTGCTCATTGAACTCCCAAATTGATGATTCAATTAGGTTGAGATTATTTCAGCACACCTTGACTGGAAATGCTGCTAAATGGTACATTGAGCTTACTAGGAACAATTTTTCTTCGTTTGGAAAGTTGGCTACCATTTTTTTGAATCATTTTCAGTTGCTCGTTCGTTATGATGCTGGAACTGAGCTTTTGGCCAATTTACAGCAAGATAAGGCGACGCACATATCTGAACATATTCGGGAATGGAGGATAAGGAAGAGGCTCATTAAAGCCTATATTCCTAATGAATTCCTTCTTGAATGGTTCCTCAAATATTTACAACCATAAATCTCAAAGGATGTATCACTTTCTGGGGTATTCACTGAGGAGAAAGCCATTTTAGAGCCCAACAATTGGAACTCGTCTATTCTCAGCCTGAGATTCTTAGTAAGATCTTGTCTGATGCTCCTCATTCCAAGATAGATTTAGCCAAATCGAAGCTAGTTCCCCATGCTGAAATGATTGTTGGTTCGATCGATAGTAATATGACTAACCTTTTGAATCAATTGCAACAATTGTCTCTACAATATGTTCCTTCTATTTAGGCTACGTTGTCAGTGTCTACCCCTTCCCAGCCTTTAATGATTAATGTTGTCCAATCCTCTAACCCAAAGGAAATAAAAAATCCTATGGGAAGAAGAAGGGAAAAAATAAGAAGAAGGATAAGGATGGGAATGGTAATGTGAATAAATCCAACAATAATTTTAGAGAGGGTGATATCACTGAAAAATTGTACAAGCAAAAGACATTAGGAAATGTCAAGCAAAAGGTACAAATAAGGATTTACAGGGAAGGATGACATTACATGATCTGAAAATTTTAAATTTTCCTAAGGTCAAGCAGGAAAATTTATCAAATAGCACATAGAAAGCATTGACCCCAAGAAATCCGCACGACCTTTTCTTCGATAGCAGCAAATATCATCGCGACTATCCCTCAAATAGCCACGTGTTCTTGAGTATGCGGAAAATCACCATCCCAGACCACTTGGCGCACTTGAAGAAGAATATTCCCACTCAAGCCAGCCAAGTACAATCGCCTTGGAGCCACCTTGAGACCTTAAGTGCAACACACAAAGGAATCAACCTCCCACTCTTGTGTCAACATCCATCTTGTACCAAGAGAGGGAGGGAAAATTTGAAATTTGTCTATAAAAAACTGCCATGGGAAGAGGAATAGGAGAACACATTGTTATGCTGACCAAATTACTTGAGAGCATACTAGCATTGTGTTGTCCAAGCAGTAAGGAGTGGAAGGATTCAACTGTTTCCACCCAACACCTCAATCCAAGAAAAGAAGTTCACCAAGTGTCTGTTATTCTACCATCCACCGAGGAGAGAGAGAGGCTTGTAAGAAGCTTAAAGGGAAGATACCCCCTTGCCTTGAATATTAGAGCTCCATAGCTCTAAGGATTCATTGCAAGTGATTTATCATCCTATTCACTTATACCATCAACAACTAATAAAAGGGAGAGAGTTCTCCATTTGAATTATTAGTGTGTTTGACTCGATTGAGCTTGTTATTGTACATGAGTATTTTGTTTCTTGCTTCTTATTTATTGTAGCATGCTATGTTATTTACTTAGTTTACTACATGTTATTTTGTTCCACTAACAGTCTAGCAAAACAATTAACCTATTACTTTCTTATAGGAAAACAACCTCCCCTACAAAGCACAGTGTATTTCGTCTGCCCATGCGCCAAATACACTACAACAAGAATGAAGACTCCACTTATTTCTTTCTTTTAAGCTAGTGTTTGTTGATTCTAGGTCCTCTCTCCTACCCATACTTGCTGCAAGATCACTCCTGCTTCCCCTCAGCACTTTTCAGTCACCCTCAGTGAGAAATTTGGCTCAGATAAAGTGGAATTATCGGACACTATAAATCCGCGCACGTTTAGCCCAGATAGACGCGCGAACCTCACGCCTGTGTGAAATAAGTCGTGCGGTTGGCAGTGAGCAAATTTTTCTTTGTTTTTTCTCATTTTTAGCAGTTTTAAGGTGTTGGAAACCCATCATAAATTTTCCATCACTGTGTTCTAGTGTTTCATGACTGGTTAGGACACTTTTGCTAGAGTTTAGCTTAGAAAATAGTTTGTTTTAATTCTAGTTTTTTTATCATTGCAATTCACACATAGTTTAAGTAGGGGTAAGTAAGTGGCCTTCAATCCAAAAATGCTATCTGAACAAACCATTGGCTGGTAAAAGACACCAAACACATAGGATAATTAGTGGAAAATTAAGTGGCCCATACATCCACACATCTTTAGCTAGTTTTTGTTTTTTCAAATTTTTTGCATTAGTTTAGTTCAATTTTTTGCATTAGAATTCGGGACCAGGACCAAAATATTAAAAAGAAGGAAAGTAATCTCTGCCACCCTTGAACCTCTCGGTGTGCCTGGGTATGCATATTAAAGCTTTCTTAAGATAATTTTCCATCTCCCTATAGTGAAAAACTTAGTCTAACTAGGCAAAGTGTAAGCGGCCCATCGTCCACACATTGTTTATTTTTTTCAAGGAACAATCACACATAGCGTAATTAGAGAAGGATTGTAAGGGATCACCACATATCCATATCTTATAACACTTGTGATTGTACACTCCAAAACACACACGAAGCATCGGTAGGCATTTGACAAAAAGGAACCTAGTGTGTTGGGACCTTTTTCCTTTTCTTGTAGTTACTTCACGAAGGCACACCTTAAGAAAATTAAGACTCTCTAAAACTAACCACTAATTGAACTCACTAAATTCTCCCAACGGGGGCCACAAAAGAAATTATAGTTCAGGTTAGGACCACCGGGGGTAGGCATCCAATAAGCCGTCATGGTCATTCTAGATTTTGAAACATAGATGTTGAATTTTTAGGGAGCTTAAATTACTATCCGCCCATATCTAGATTGCTCCAGTGTTACAGGATCTGCCCAGAGGGGGCATCTTAGGCCCAATGATGTACATTATTAAATGAATTCACCAGGGATATCTCCTGGATATTATAATCATCTTTTTGTTCAATCTAACTCGTTAATATTAGATGAACAGCATCGATAACGAATTTTGTACTCCCAAGAAATTGCTCTCCACTATGAAAAATAATCTAGTGAATCCGTGATTTTAAGTTGTTTATGGTCTTAACAGTTCCATGAGGAAAATATTAAATAAACTAGTATTTGATTGATTTTCATCAATGCATGTTTCAGTTAAACAAATTAATTTAATTATTCTAATAAAGAGTTTAACCCAAAATAGGAAAATTAATTAGATAAATCATTATTTATCATATTATTTTCTAGGAATAATTATTTAAACCTTATTTAAATAATATTCCTTGTTAAATTTGACTAAATAATTTATAAATAATTGAATAAATAATTATTTATTTAATTATTACTCAACCACATCCTTAAAATAATAAATAAATCATTTATTTATTTATTATTTACAAATAAAGGGATTTGACCAAATTCAAATTCTTTTTCCCTCCAACAAATATAATAAAATATTCCATAAAAGTTGGATCTAGATTTGGTTAATAATATTTTAACTATGCACCAATATCTAGACAAACTCAATATTTTGTTAAAAATAGAAGGTTTTTCCATTCACTCACTACCTTTTGTTTCCTAAAGATAACTCTGGATCTATACTTTTGGTCTAACTTTGACCATCATTGTCATAATTTGCTACCATTTTTCTTGCGAGCTCTCTTTCACTTCCATTTTTTGTCTGGGTTTTCTACACCATCAATAGAGAGAGATCTTAGATCTAAAGTGCTGAGGACTTACAAGAACCCATTCCATTGAGGGGGACTGGTAACATCTTTCTATGTTCCCTTCCCAGGTGTCAAAAATACAAAAATTCTTTAAAAATATTCTTGTCTTGTATATTGGATGCATGGAGCAACTCTTGTTTTTATTTACTGGTTAATGTCTTTTACTCCATAGATCTAGATTTTGTATCTTGGTCAACTAATTGCAAATCTAAAGAAATTGGAAGCCATATTTGATGTTAGGGCTATTTGTTATGCATAGCTAAAGTGAGTTTTTTTCTTACACTTGCGATTATAATTCATCCTAACAACTGGCGACTCCATAAGAGATTACGATTACGACCTTTGTCACTTTTCAGATCCCTGCATGACCAGCTGCTTCAAACCCTAGGATTTTTCTTCAGCTTATTGTTTCACTTTTCTTGATGTTTTTTTAACCTTCAAACCCTAAAACAGTAAAAATTCTAACTTTCGTCTGTTTCTGTACCAATTGCGCTGGTGACACGTATCAGTTGCAGCTGAGACGAAATTTTTTTCTGAAACCTACTCCCGAGAGTGCCAAAAGTGCAGGTCGCACTTTTTGGGCCAAAACTGTTGGAAATACTGAGAGGGGGGTGAATAAGTATTTCTTTTCAATTTTTATTTTTACCAGTTAGATCACTTATATTTAGAACACAAAATGAATAGTAAGAATAAATGCTTTTATTAATTTATTCTTTACAATAAATCAAGTACAATATGTAGGTTCCAACCCTAGATGAAGACACCAATCTCCAATCTCCCAGGCTCCAACCTATATTTTCCAAGCATCGACTTGGACTTCCCAAGCCTCCAACCTTGTCAATTTGAGGCACCAACCTTTAGGGCTCCAAACCTATCTCTGGTACAGGCTCCAACCTGGTTTCTTGAGGACTCCAATCCTCTAGGGCTCCAACCCTATATTCCAAGGCACCGACCTTGTCTCTATGAGGCTCCAATATCTTGGGCTCCAACCCTCAACTTCACTCCATCAAAATATGTTTGGTTATTCTTCATGGCTCCCAAAGTCTTCTTCAACAAGCCCTATCAATCTTCAGCAATGCCTTCACTTAGTCTCCACGTCACTTCATCAATGAAAACCTTGTTCTTCACATGAAGGTGTCACCACAGCTCTTCATGGTACCCAAACAATTTCCCCAAGGTTATTCCATCAGGGGGGTCTTCAACACTGCATCATGATCTTTACAAATCTTCAATGTGTCTTCAATGAGAAACCCTAGTTCTGCACCTGCTCTAAGCCTCTTTAAGGGCTTTTTCAAGATCTTCTCGACAAGGGCCCAACAAGGTATTTCTCCACAATCCCTTCAAGATGTCTTCAAGGTACTCCAAGATGTCTTCTTTACTATGCTGCACCAAGTCTGCTCCAGAAAGATGTTTTCATATTATCTTCAGGAGTGCTTCAATCAGGCTTCTATGAGGGTTTGCTTCTACAGTTCTGCCTTCCTTATCCCTGAGCTAGGGTAACACCTAAACTTCTCTCGACTGCATATTCTTCAAGCCATAGTTCTGAGAAGCTACAGTCTATGATATTGTCACAGGTCCAAAATTGATGTCTTAGGTCTGTAATTTATCTCAAAAGTCAGAGCTACTCACAAAATAAATTCTGGGCCAAAACATAGTTCTGAAGTTGCCTCAGGAATACCTTAGTTGCATTCTTCCACAGGGGCCAAGGTGCAGGCTTGTAAGAACTACAACTAGTTGCACAACTCCTTCAAAATGTGCACTCTTTTGTAGATGTAGAAGGCAAGTATTTTTCTTTTGAACTGCGTCCTTGATCTCCTTATCTTTCTCGTCCAAAACAAAGATATATCTGCACTATTCCACAAACATAAACTACCTCAGATCCACATGATTTTGCAGAGATGCAATGCCTTAAACTTCAAACCTTTTATGTTTTAAGCAGCAAGTTCTCCACAAGTCCTGTAAAACAATTTCCACTATTTTGATGACAGTTCTGAGCCTCCTTGAGAACAAATGTGAACTGCTACAACCTTGGTTTGAGTCTCCAAAAAAATTCTGTAATCTGAACTCAAAAAAAGTTACACTAGGCACCCAAACAGATCCTGAAAATTTGTTGTAATCCAAGTTTACAAGGTATCAAAATAGAAAAAGATTTTCGCAAGTATATCCCTCTCAGCGTCATTTTACAATTATGCCTTTTTCTCTGATTTTCTGTGTTATTTACTTTGTTGTTTTTCTCCTTAATCTCCTCCGAAATTATGTTCTAAAAGAAGGTCAAAACCCTCTTATATATACACACATTCTTGTCCATAAACGAATAGACATGTCTTCAAGAAGGGCCGCCAGGAATTTACTAAGGTAAGGTCGGCTCACTGACAAAATTTTACTTTAAACTTGAAAAATCAATAACTTTCAAACTGCTTGGAGTTTCGGGCTGAGTAATAGATCGTTGGAAAGGAAAAATTATGTTCTTAAAGACGGTGTAGGTTTAATTAAGGATATTTTCCTCTAAGGTAGCAACAAATATTTTTTAATGTGACTAATTATTTATGAGTGCAGAAATGGAGGCAGAGCAGAATGCCTTTGAGTGTAGGGCTTCTTCATGGTTTGATTTCTTCGTTGATTGTCTTCATAATCATGTCCTAGACTTCTTCAACATAGGATCACCATCATCATGTCCTTGCCTTCTTCAATATAGGGTCACTAAGTCAACTTTCCTTAAGATTGTGTAGAGATATTTCATCAATCAAATGGAGCATCATTATGTAGTATTCATCATAAGGACAACAAACTTCACATCATTGGAGATTTTTCATGTCATTGGAAAATTGTCATGTCATCTAGTGTTATCACCAAGATCATTGGAGGTAGGACATGTCATCATGTGTATGTCTTCTAGTCCTTCATCACGTGCAGTCATAAGGTATTCTTCCATTGTAATCATCCTCTGGCATCTTCAAGAATATTTTCCATCCTGGACATTGACATCAACTATTGACATCAATGACAGCCTAGATTAAAAATCTCCCCCTTTTTCATTGATGGAAATATTCTTTCCCTTTCAACATCCTCTCCCCCTTTGACATCAATGGCAAATGGGGTGCCCAAGTACTCCCCCTATTAGGCTGCTTCTTGATATGTTGCTCCCATTGTCAAGGTGCTCTTCCTCTTGGCAAGGTCGTCCATAATAGAGGGTTTTCATTTCTTCATGTAATCAACCAACTCCCCCTGCCGACATGAACTCCTCTAGCTCAAGTAAGATTTCTTGCCTTGTGATCAAGTGGAAGAAATCTTCACAATTTTCATGATTTGCTTTAATGGAGTTACTCCCGAGAGATGATCTATCAATATTTTCCATGTGTGATTTATCAAGGGTTTCATAGGGCACTTCTTGGATAGCTTCTGCAAGATTGGACAAGAATCACATGTTCCCCCTGAAAATATGCATGGTCTCCTTTTTGGCAGAGTCTCATCATCGAATAATTGGAATATCACATCTGTCAAAGATGTCTTCATCAAATCAACAACATGAGTTGATGACTTGAGTGTTCAAGCGACTTTCGTTTTCAACTTGTTTCCTTCTCCATACTTGTGTAACTTTCTTCTTTGGCATGGTTCTAGCTTGTGCAGGGGCCCAATTCAAGTTACAATCACGTGCCATATGTCTAATGTTATGGCAATTGAAGCACTCTATCTTGTTCATGAATAAGAAATCATGACTTCTTCTTGCAAAATTTCTTCGAGGAGATTGACGGGGACCATTATATTTGTCTTTGTGATATGCCCTACAATATTTTGCCACATGCCCAAAGTTTGTACAAGAATAGAAATATCTAAGAAATATACTTTGGTATCTGGGAGATGAAGAGTTCCTTGAAGTAATCTTGAAGTATTTTTGCCTTGGGATTATTTGATGATATTCATTGCATTTTGTATTCTTGACAGTGTATGCAAGTCTCCTTAGAGTAGAATTTCTTCCATTGTTGTCTTGATTCTTCTCCTTGCCTTTGTTGGAACTAGGAGCATCAACATTTCTTTCTAGGTTCCTCACATCTTTGTTGTTTGAAGCATTATCATTCTTTCTTGAGGATTCACCTACATAGCCAAGACCTGATTTATCAAGGGGAGACCTTTGCTGACTTAGGATGTCATCTAGGGTTTGAGAGCTTTTCAAGTTTTTATTTCGCAATTCAACTTCCTTTTCAAGAAAGACAATTTCTCCTTTTAACTTTTCAAAATTTTCATGTTTCAGAAGTAGTTGCTTCTTCATTTCTTCCATCATCCTTGTTGCTTCATGTACTTTGATTTTAAGGGAGATGATATTTGATTTCATTATGAAGACTTCTTCATTCTCCATTTCTAGACTGCTCTCCATTTCTTCTTTTATTCTTGTAGCTTCACATGTTTCGGCCTTGAGAAGATTGATGTCTGATTTTAGTTTCAAGATTTCTTCATCCTTTTCGTCTAGTTGGCATATCATGGTGTTTCTCTCCTTTTCTACTTCATTAACTTGTCCTTATATGAATGCCAAAGTTTCCATCACCTTCTCAGCTCCTTGTGCCTGTTTCCTTGCTTCTTCTAGTTGAGATCTAAGAGAAGAGACCTCTTCCTTGTATTGACCAATCTCTGCTTCAAGATTGTTCAAGCTCTTAAGTCTTTTTTCAAGGTGGCTTTACAAAGTTTCTTCCCTTTTCTTTGCCTTATCCAATTGATTTGTCATAGATATGATTTCTTCATGATGCTTTCTTTTATTTTGATGAAATTCCTCTTTAAGTTTGGAGAGCTCCTCATCTCCTTCTTGTACTTGAATCTTGACAAAGTCAACTTCCTTCCTTGTCTTGTCTTGGTTACCATTTGCACTTTCTTCTTAAGTTCCTCATTTTCCTTTTTCAAACTATTTATCTCTTCCATGGAAGCCATAAGTTTATTCAGGAGATCTTCTTCAAAGTCTTCTTTGCTCTCTTCATCTTCTAGGTCTTCTTTAGCCTTGTTGTCATCTCTCTTATCTCCAGCTTTGTTGATGGATTCTAGAATTCTTTATTGTTTTTCATCATATTCTTGACTAGAGATCATTGTCAACGCTCCTTTTGAGTGAAGATCATGAAGTTTGTCCCATATGCCTTTTGCTGATGAACATTTTTACAAATTGGCCTTCATAGAATTAGGTAGCTCATTCAAGATTGCTTTCATTGCTCTTGTATTATACTCATTGGGTTCTCCTTCCATCATGCTATCAGTAATCATCGATTTCTAGACTTCAATGCCTTGAGTCTTCAAGAAATTCCTCATTCTTTCCACCCATATATCAAAGTTTCCATTGAACAATGGAGCCTTCGCAAATTGATTTACTTCAATTTCAATGGTTGAGGAAGACATGTGTTGAGTCCCGAATTTGCCTCTTTTCCATACACTTTTCCATATCTTTTTCACTCACCTAAACCTCCAAAATTGTCAATATCATGTGCAAAAGGGTATCTAACATGGTTTTTAATTATGTTTTTGTGTTTTCTATTTGATTTAGATTTTGTTCATACAGCTGTGGAAACTTGCCACTTTCCGCAGCTGCTGCAACTTTCCGCAGCTATTTTGTGGATATCTATGCTACAGGTGTCTACGAAGGAAACGAGCCACATGGGCAGGCTAGGAATGACAAGGACATGGTTCATGTCCTATTGGTTCAAGTAAATTCGTCAAAGAAAGCCGCGGTCAAAGCCATCCACGTGGAAGTCAACTATGGAGTTCTATGTCGGCTGGACTCTGTTTCATGGCATATAAACATCCATACGGCCGTTTCTAAGCTTGCGGAGGTTAATTGACATCTGTGCAAAGTTCTGGAGTTGAATTCAAGCATCCACCTTCCATAGATCCGTTTTCCAACATGGCCATACTCCTATATCCGTGGCCGTAGTGGTCTACGTGCTGGCTGCTATCATAAACTTCAGGAAACAGTTACAGTTTGCTGTTATATATAGAGCGTTTGCATACGCACGTAGAGTTAGTTGATGATTGTTAGTTGATAGTTGATGTGCGTACTCTGTTATGTTTGCTTTGTAGTGATTACGCTGCCTTGAGCCGTAATACTACCAGTCTGTAATGAACTGCTTTTTAATATGAGAAAACTCTGTTTTTCAACTTAATTCGTGTTTGAGGATCGTTACCGAAGCTGTGTAGAGGGCCCCTGCTCAGCCAAGGTTCTGTGTATTAATGTATATATTTTTCATTTCATTTCTTTAAAAAGTCATTGTATCATAATCCATTACATGTTCATGTTTTGTAGTTGTTTCATTTCTGTTTATACATTTCCATAATTTCCATTGCATTCCTATCTTTCATGTTTTTATGATTGTTAATCATCATCGGCCAGGTGTTTTAGGTAGACAAAATGCAAGATGAAGGTATTTGGCTGAATATGAACGAAGATATTCTCATTGCTTAGTTTTGCTTTTCTTTGTTTTTGTTTAACTTTTACTTTTTGTAGTTTGTTGATTTTTTTGGCCATATTCATCTAGGTTAAAATTAGATATGGTTGTTTCATAAAGGAGAGTTGTTCTCCGAAATAGCAGTGGACTGATGGTGAGGGGCCGGTGACATGAAATGGGAAGCAGGGTTAGTTTCTTTCTCAGTAATCTTGGAGCATAAGCTGCCTAGCAGCCTTCGCTACTCCGAAAGCCATACAAACTCGGACTTATGGTGAGGGCCGATTATGAAATGTGTAGGCTAGTATTAGTTTTTCTTCAAATTTGATATATTAATCATGAAAGTGACATCTTTGGGCTGTTTGTGCAGTTTGCCACTGGATCAATGGCGTAGGATTAACGTGGTTTAGTATTAGTTGCCTTCGCAAATTAAATAATCAGTTACACAAGTTGTTTATGATTACTTCCGCAAGTCATAGCTGGTCTAATGATGAAGTGTCAGAAAATGAATTGATGCAAACTGATTTAGATTTATTTTGTTGCAATTTTGAATTTCCATAAGCATAGTTTCTTTTGTGTTCAGTTGGCAGCAAGAATAGTTTGGTTTTCATGTTCACTAGTTTCCTGTTTTGATTCATTAGATTAGCAACACTTTTTCATTTCAGCAGTACACTTTTACTTTCTTTCAAGTCTTTGTCATTGTAATTAATTATTTCAAAAGTCAAGATTGGCTCCAAATTTAGTAGGGGATATCACTTCCTTGAACAAACATAACCAAACTTGTTTTCATCTTAGAATTTCCATTTCACCTTAGAAAACCAAAAACGACAAAAAGTTAAGAAATAGGTTATCTTGCATATATAGTGCGCCGCACTTCATCAGCTTACGATTCCCGGATTGACAAATTAAATGCAGCAATTTAGGACACACTAAATTGACCAAACATTTTGGCGCCATTGCCGGGGAAGTGTAATTAGGTAGCCAATTTCTTAAAAAAAAAAAAACATAAAATCATAAAAGAAGGGAAACTTGATAACTTCTTGAAGTATGCTCTCCTCTTGCACCTAGTGTGATCTGGAGGATCAGAAAAGAGAGTTATTGGTTTAGTAATTTCTTAAGTATGCTCTCTTCTTGCACCTAGTGTGATCTGGAAGATCAGAAAGAGAATTATTAGCCCAATTTTTTTTTTAAAAATAAAAATAAAAAATGACATGCATAGAGCAAGAGATTTTAGGGGAAGGTTTATAGCTAAAGCCAAGAGTTCGATTTTTACAACTCCATCTTCTTCAAGGCATAGACCAGATTCACCACCATCTACCCCTAGCCTTAAGATTTTTGGAAGTCAAGGAACAGCTGAATTAGAGGATTCTCCTATACCACCTACTAAAACCCACTTAGAAAACAAAGAGACTTTCTCTGATCCTTCCTTGGTAGAAGAACTAGAGGACTATAAGGACTCTAAAGAAACTATCATGGCAGAGGAAGTAATAAATAGAGGTGGAGGTAGAAAAGGAGGAGATAATGGAGATAACAATGGTGAAGGAAATAATGGTAGAAATAGGGATTTATTGGGATTCCCTATAGTTGATGAGGAAACTCATGCAACAATGAAAAATATCTCACCATCTGTTCTCCCTAAGTTTTATGGATTGCGAAGTGAGGATCCTGAAACATTTCTGTTTGAGTTTGAAGTAGTGTGCCAAACTTATGATTATATGGAAGATTCTCAAAAACTCAAACTGTTTCCTTCAACATTGAAGGGATCTGCTTTGAAATGGTTCATGGGATTAGCCACTCAATCTATCAGGACTTGGAATGATATGAAACAAACATTTTTGGATATATACTTGGACTATTGTATGCCCACCAATCACAAGGATGAGGTATTCAAAATGATGCAAAAAGAAGATGAAAATTTGGAAGACTTAATTGAAAGATTTCAATACAACTTGAAAAGAGAAAAGATGAGAAACTTAGATAATGAAACCTTGAAAGCCCTCCTATTAAAAGCCATTAGAGATGAATGGATAGACATTTTAAACATGATGGGGAAAGGAGACATTTCTCAACTTCCATTTCATGATATAACAGAACTATGTATCCATCTCTCAAGGGGAAAATCTAAACTGGAAAAGGGCCTAGGGATTCTTCTCTTATTAGGGCTAACAAATCTGCAACTGGATCAGTAAGTAGGGCAGAGATTGGTAATATGCTTGATGAGTTTAAAACTGATATCTTAGGGAGTCTTAGTGAACAACTAGACACCCTTAAAATCCAAAACAAGCAGAAAACAGAAACAGATGCTTTAGCCATCTTTTGTCCGAAATGTAGAAAGAAACATGCTTTAAGGGAATGTCCCTTGGATGCAAAAGTTGTAGAAACATGTATGATTTGCTCAGAAAATCATGAGATCAAGGATTGTCCTTCAATCCCTGGACTCAAAGCTGTTTTTCAAGAAGATCCAAATTCAATAGACTCTCTCTGTTTTGTCGCAAGGAGACCTTGGCAGGGACAACAATCTCAAGGGTTTAATAACCCTATGAATCTTCAAACCCCACCAAATTGGACTCCTTGGCAACAACCTTGGCCCCAACATCAAAACTCATATCAGCCATGGGTACAAGGGATGCAAAATCCTTATGGGAGATTTGTTCAATTTTATCAATATCCTCCATCTTTTCAAAATCAACAAGCTCCACAACTTCCAAACCCAAATCCACAACTTTCATTGCCATTTCCACAACAACAACCTTCTCAACAAAATCCAAATCCTCAAATCATGCTCCCATACCAACAAAAGACAAATCAACTTCCAGCTCAGCCATTGCCAAATCCTAACAATAAGAATCCTCAGAATACTTACATGGTAGAAGGACAACAATTTCCTATCTATATGATTGTTCCTCTCAACGATGTACAACTCAGATCTGGTAGAGTTTTAGAAAAACCTTCTATAGATATTCAAGAGCAAGATACCTCTGAGGAGGATTCTCTTCAAGTCAATAAGGGTTTTGAGGAAGAATCTCTTCAAAATTCAAAAATTCAAAAAGAAAAAGAAAAGCTAACACCCACAACTCCTATAGTTGAGCAACCTGCATCTTCATCTACACCTCCTTTTCCGGAAAGACTACAAATGGATAAGGGGGTGGAAAAACAAATCTTGTTGCCTAACTATGACTTTCTAGATGAATTGAAGAATGTTTGTATCAAGATTCCATTGCTACAAGCCATTCGAGAAATTCCTATTCTAGTAAAAACCATAAAGGAGTTGAGTTTCAAAAGACCAGGAAGAAAGCTAAAGGACACAAGAAGAATCCACCTGGTAGGAAAGATTGCAGACATTATGATGGGAAAAATTGCCATGCAGAAGTATGTAGATCCTGGAAGTCCAATTGTCAAGACACATATAAATGGGATAGAAATTCCAAAAACATTGATTGACTTAGGGGCTGCTATCAACATTATGAGTAGACAGACTATGGAACAGTTAAAACTTCCTAACCTTCTTTTTACACCTACTTTATTGCAACTTGCAGATCGATCGGTTATTAAACCAGATGGTTTATTAGAAGATATTTCAGTCTCCTTAGATTCTTGGGAATATCCAGTAGACTTTATGATTTTGACTCCCAAAAGTAATCTAGGAGGACATCCAATTATCTTAGGAAGACCTTGGCTAGCCACAGCTGATGCTGTTATTAGTTGTAGATCTGGAGACATGTACATTTCAATGGTACCTAATGTGAAATTCAATTTGGAAACTGCAAGAGCAACTACTAGAATAGAGACAATGAATGGGCTCACATGAGAACACATAATGTGTCTTTTATACTATCTGAAATTAGTGATATAGTCAAATTGAATTATTAGAAAATTAGATAACTTCGTACCATGCATCCCCACACAATTTCAAATGGAATCTACATGAATATTTGACATTTGAAGACAAAATGTCTTCATCATGAGAAATTTGTGACTCATGAGATTTTGCCAGGAAAAACATTGAATATCAACAAACATTTGGAAAAGTCACAACAACAAGAACTAACCAAAATCTTGCAAAAACATTCTACTGCATTTGCATGGGAGTATACTGACATGAAAGGTATTGATCCTAAGACTTGCATCCATCATATCTATATTGAGGAAAACAGTAGACCAATCAGACAACCTCAAAGAAGGATGAATCCAAATCTTAGGAGATAGTGAAAGAAGAGCTCCAAAAACTACTCAATGTAAACTTCATTTATCCAATTTCAGATAGCCGATGGGTTTCTCCTTTGGTTATAATACCTAAAAAGAATGGTAAATGGAGGGTATGCATTGATTACAGGGAATTGAACAAAGCAACTTTAAAGGATCACTTTCCTTTGCCTTTTATTGATCAGGTATTAGATACATTAGCAGGTAAAAAGTACTTTTCATTTTTGGATGGTTTTAGTGGCTATAATCAAATTCAGGTAGCACCTGAAGACCAAGATAAGACCACATTTACTTGTCCATGGGGAACTTTTGCCTACCGAGTGCTTCCTTTTGGGTTATGTAATGCACCTGCAACATTCCAAAGAGCAGTACTAGGAATTTTTTCTGATCTAATCCATGATTGTGTAGAGGTTTATATGGATGATTTTACAGTTTATGGTAATTCATTTGAAGAGGCATTAGAAAATTTGGAAAAAGTTCTTACAAGATGTAAAGAAACAAACCTTTCATTAAGCCATGAAAAATGCTTTATGATGTTTACTGAAGGGATTGTTTTAGGACATCATATTTCAGGAGATGGGATTAAGGTTGATAGATCAAAAGTTGAAGTCATCTCCAAGTTGCTTATTCCAAATTGTCAAAGAGATGTTAGAAGTTTTCTAGGATTTACTGGTTACTATAGAAGATTTATAGAAAACTTCACTAAAATAGCATCTCCACTCTTCAAGTTGCTTACAAAAGACTGTGAATTTAAATGGGATCCTGATTGTCAATCCGCTTTTGAAACTTTGAAAACAAGAATATCTGAAGCACCTATTTTGAGAGGACCAAATTGGAAACTTCCTTTCCATATTTCTACGGATGCTTCAGATACAGCTCTTGGAGCTGTGTTGGGTCAAAAAGATTTAATTCCTTATGCCATTTATTACATCAGTAAAAATTTGACTCCCACAGAGTTGAACTATACTGTGACTGAAAAAGAGTTTTTAGCTGTTGTTCATGCAATTAATAAGTTTAGACATTACATAACAGGCTATGAAACTTTTATTCATACCGACCATTCTGCAATTAGATATTTAATGAACAAACCTGTTACTAATGGCAGAGTGACAAGATGGCTTTTACTTTTGCAACTAATATTACCTGATGTAATTCTCAGAAAACAGAACATGTGATTACGTCTTAGGATCAGACACAAAGAAGGATTCTCCGTAGAAGATAAGCCTCAGAGAATATTGTTTGCGTACTATTAAGAATCTCTTTGGTATGGAGGCCGTTAATCATTGTTACAGGGAAACTACCTTCACATTTATTTCCAAGAGAAAAACGAAAAATTATTCAGGAGAGTTCAAAATATTCATGGATTTCTAACTAATTGTTTAAAACAGGGCCAGATCTTGTGATCAGAAGATGTGTCAGGGAAGATGAAATGCCTGATATTCTTAAGGCATGTCATGATGAACCATGCGGCGGACACTTTGCGGACAAAAGGACGGCCTATAAAATCCTTTCCTTGGGATATTATTGGCCCTCTCTCTTCAAAGATGCAAAACAATATGTCAAAAGGTGTGATAGCTGCCAAAGAGTAGGGAAACCTACCCTTTCAAATGAAATGCCACTGCAAACACAGTTACTCATTGAACCCTTTGAAAAATGGGCATTAGATTTCATTGGACCAATTAATCCACCATCTAAGCAAAAGAAGTATATATTGGTCAGCACCGATTGATGTTAATAAATGTAGCCAGCATTAGTATCTTTTCACTAAAATCTGCAAATATTCATTTTCTTTTCTAAGAGGATTATTTTACTTCGCTTGTATTCCAAGAGAAATTGTAACAGATCGTGATTTACAATTCACATCAAATTTGTGAGAAGTTTGATGGAAGAATACAAAATCAAGCACAGAATATCTACTCCTTACCATCCACAAGCAAATGGTCAAGTGGAGTCCACAAACAAAGTTCTTGAAAGTATCATCACCAAGACTGTTCATCTACACAGAAGAGATTGGGCAGAAAGGCTTCCAGAAGCCTTGTGGGCCTTAAACTTCAAACCTTTTCTTTTTTAAGTAGCGAGTTCTCCACAAGTCCTGTAAAACGATTTCCACTATTTTGATGACAGTTCTGAGCCTCCTTGAGAACAAATGTGAACTGATACAACCTTGGTTCGAGTCTCCAAAAAAAATTTGTAATCCGAACTCAAAAATAGTTACAATGGGCACCCAAAAAAATCCTGAAAATTTGTTGTAATATGAGTTTACAAGGTATCAAAACATAAAAATATTTTCCCAAGTATATCCCTCTCAGTGTCCTTTTACAATTCTTCCTTTTTCTCTGATTTTCTGTGTTATTTACTTTGTTGTTTTTCTCCTTAATCTCCTCCAAAATTCTATTCTAAAAGAAGGTCGAAACCCTCTTATATATATACACATTCTTGTCCATAAACGAATAGACATGTCTTCAAGAAGGGCCAACATGAATTTACTAAGGTAAGGTCGGCTCACTGACATAATTTTACTTTAAACTTGAAAAATCAATAACTTTCAAACTGCTTGGAGTTTCGGGCTGAGTAATAGCTCGTTGGAAAGGAAAAACTATGTTCTTAAAGATGGTGTAGGTTTAATTAAGGAATTTTGCCTCTAAGGTAGTGAAAAATATTTTTTAATGTGATTGATTATTTATGAGTGTAGAAATGGAGGCAGAGTAGAATGCCTTTGAGTGTAGGGCTTCTTCATGGTTTGATTTCTTCATTGATTGTATTCATAATAATTTCCTAGCCTTATTCAACATAGGATCACCATCATCATGTCCTTGCCTTCTTCAATATAGGGTCACTAGGTCAACTGTCCTTAAGATCATGCAGAGATATTTCATCAATGAAATGGAGCATCATTATGTAGTCTTCATCAAAAGGACAACAAAATTCACATCATTGGAGATTTTTCATGTCATTGGAGATTTTTCATGTCATATAGTGTTATCACCAAGATCATTGGAGGTAGGACATGTCATCATGTGTATGTCTTCTAGTCCTTCATCATGTGCAGTCATAAGGTAGTCTTCCATTGTAATCGTCCTCTAGTATCTTCAAGAATATTTTCCATCGTAGACACTGGAATCAACTATTGACATCAATGACAACCTAGATTAACAAAAAAATGCGACCTAGACCTTCAAGGCGCAGAAAACAGCCCCAAACCTACGACCTTTGCAAAAATTAAGTCAGAAACTACGACCTGTACTTTTTGTGGGAATTTTTCAGAGATTTTTCTAGGTTTGTTTGGGCCTCTGTTCAGGGTTGTCTGACCTTTGTCTCCGCCCATTTTGGACCTGTACTTGCTCTGTTTTACTCATTGAAGTGGGAACCTAGCCCCCTAAGGCTTCAATACCCTTCCACCTTTCTAGGAGGAGTTTAGCTGAAGCTGGTTGTCTGACATTTCAGTGTGTTTAGCCATTTTTCAAATCTGATCCTATACCTTCAGATCCATTTCATATTTTTTATTCATCCATCAAAAACACCTCTTTTCAGTTTTGTTTGGTCCTCCTCAAGGGTCCCCTCCGTTTCGCTTCAGGTTGTAGCCTTTCGCCACCTCATTTGCAACACTTTTCCCTCTGGTTTTGTGCTATTTTCTGCACCTATTTCCAGCAGATCTATCCTTTAGATCATTGTCCCTCTCAAATTTAGATCCATTGGCTATTTTGGTGTGTTTTGACTAGATTTTTGCCCACCCATAGACTAGATGTTGAGAAACCCACCTCCTTGGGTTTAGACTAATGCATATTTCGCTGTTTATTTTATGTTATATTCAGTTTCATTTACTGTTATCTGCATATTTATTTACAGTTATACAACACACTTTTTCTTTTTTCTCTACAAATGTCTAGGTTTAAAAATTAAAATTAACACAGTTAACACACACAGCCTAAGTGAAGAAGCGCCTGGTTAACAAAGCCAGTTAAAAACTTTAACATTGTAATCAATTGATCCTGCACCTCTCTGCCCTTGTTTCAACATTGTAATCATTTGATCCTACACCTCCTTGCTCTTGTTGGTCTCTCTTCCTTTTGTGATCCGTGTTTTTTCTTTCATCATTGCGCCCTGAAGGCATTTATCACCTTCACCATGTCTAGTTTAGGACCTAACACTAGTGGTAGCCCCGGTCCTAATGCTGGGAATAATACTAGTGGGACCACAATAGGAACTATCCTGGCTGCTCCCTTTCTCCCTTATATGGCAGGCCTCAGTCTTCCCGATTTTAACCAGTTGATCAATGATCCCATATGCCATGACGCTGGTTGGCTTGCTATGCCAACCGAGCTCCCTTTCGACATCCCCAAGTTTGAAGGTCTTGCTAGAGAAGATCTTACAAACCATGTTTGATCTTTCCACATGTGGTGTTCGTCTAACTCCATTACCGATGACTTTATTTGTCTTTGGTTGTTCCAACGTACACTTACTGGAGAAGCTTCTAAGTGGTATGTCGATCAAGCCTCCTCCTCTCATACCACTTTTACGACTCTTGCCCAGGATTTTCTGTCTTATTTCCAACTTCCCCTTCGTTATGACATTGGTATTGAACTTTTGACCTCTTTCCATGAATCGTCTCCGACCCGCCTATTCGATCATGTCCAGAAATGGTGGGGAAGGAATGGCCTATGTCAAGCCCCTACCTTCGAAGACCGTGTCTACATGGACTGTTTCCTTAGATCCCTTTTGCGTGCTATTGGAAAATATGTCGCATCTCATTTCCCTTAGACTGAGGAAGATGCTATCCAGATTACATTAAAATATGACCTGATCTACACACAGTTTGGTTATGTTTATACCATCTTACCTGATCTCCCTAGACCTGTTGGTGCCAATGCACTGGGGGCATCCCATGCCACCGACGGTATCATTGGAGCCCTTTCTCATTCATACGCTCATCCTCCCATGGGTTATGGTTTCCCTGAGGGAGAGGTCAGCTCCTCCAGCACTTTTACCCCTCCCTGTAACATGTATCTAGGATATGACATGCCTCTTCCTTTTGCCCAACCTGTTTACCACAATGTTGCCCAACCTTCTTATTACCCGTATCCACAGCCTGGTGCTCCAGCTCGTCCAACATTATCACCCCCACCTCCCTTGCCTTCTCAACCCTCACAACAATAGCCACCGGCCCCCAGGGGCAAGTATATGCACAACAGGGCGCGACTAATCCTCCTACTTCCAAAAAGAAGAGGAAAGGCACCAAAATCAATCTGCCCCTGGTAATCCAGGACCTAATCCCCATGGGAATGCACCTAACACTGCTAACCAGCAACAGGGCACTCAGCCCAAGCAGGAGAGGCCTGTTCGCATGAATAAGCCTTGTTCTTGTTGCGGTGTCTATGGTCACTATACCCACGATTGTCCTCTTTTACCACAGATGCGTTAGATGTGGGAGACTCAAGTAGCATCGCAAGGATAGCAAGCCTCCCCTTGGGTTCCTCCCAATGCTGCACCTATCCAGGAAGCTTTGTTTACCAATCCTTTCCCTCAGCAAGGATTCGTGGCTACCCAATCACTTGAAGGTTAGGCGGCCACTCAACCTCCTCCATATGGTACCTCTTATTACCAAATTCTAGTGATGAACCCATTCCCGTTGACCTCAACCTTCAGACTCGGTCTCGTCAGTACAACA